>OZ030027.1:24266182-24991182 GCA_964023405.1 Apodemus agrarius | reverse complement strand
ATTCATGAGATTATAGGCTGATATTTCAGAAGCATTTACATAATGAAAGACATGAAAAAGCATGTCCATCTGATAGTGTTTTATCTCCCCTTTCTCTGCAAAGAAAGGCTTTAGTTTAGTTTCTATCCTCAGTTACCAATAGATGCAGGCCCAGGAATGGAGTCGGTCTAAGAGATGCAGTTAGAAATAATCAGTCTTATCCAGCCTTACTCAAAAAACAAAAACAAAAACAAAAAACAAAACAAGAAAACCACCATATGCCAATGGTTCTGGATAAGACAGTGTTGAGATGATAAGTCACAAAAGAGAGACCACATGAATTCCAGAGCCAAAAGATGGGAAAAAGCCTTCTCAGATGCGAGCCCAGGTCTCTGTCTAGAGCAAACTCTAGATGAGTATGCTACGGTTTTGACATGCTACAGTTTTAGAGATGGGAGAAGGACCAGGTGTGTTCTCATTAAAGCGGAGCCTGGTTTCTCCTGAATCCTCATAAATCTTCTCAACTGTGTCCTCCACGGTTTGATAGAGTCTGTTTTCCTCAGATCTTTTTCTTCATTTAGTGTAATACCTAAGCACCACACAGGAGCTCGTAGATCAAATTTAGTTAGTCGGCGCCGCAAGAAATGTATGATCTAGGTCAAGCGTGGAGATGTACAAAGCTAGGAGCCAGAAGCAAATTGATCTCTGTGAGTTTGATACCAGCCTCGGCTGCATAGTAAGTCCCAGAAACCCCTATTCTGCTTCATCTTTATAACTAAAGAGAATTATTTCTTTTATACAACTCCAACAAGCATATAAGTCCCACTTTCATATGGAGAAACCAAAGAAATGTACTTATGTCCAAGAATGTTGCCATCCCAACTGAGGAGTCTCGTTTAAGGAAGGTTAACGTGGGAGTACAACATATCACAATTACAAGCAGCATTCGCTTAGCATGGTAAAGACCCCTGGCGAAAGGCTAAGATTGTTTTCATGAACAGTCACAAAACCCGTTCACCATTTGCAAAGCAGGAGGCGGAAATGAACAGACCAGGCTCTCCGGTCCTCTCACCCACTTTTCCCATTCACTGGAAATGAATTTCCAAAGACCTAAGAAGAGACAAAGGGCCAACACGTATTCTTTAATGTACAAGATTATAATTAACCTAACGTCTGTTTCAAATTTACTATTATCTATTAAGAAATAAATAATTTTACAGCCCTCTAATGTAGCTCTTAAGCTTTAAATCACTGACCATAACTAATAAGCAGCTTAATAGCAAGAATACACTAAATAGAGCCACAGACCACAGTTTCTCTGGCCATAAGTCATCATCATTTTTAATGCAGAGGCAACAGCAAATCTCTGTAATTACTGGGTGCATTTTGAATCATTTTTATTATTACTGCACTGGCCCCATTAAAAATCCAAAACACTGAACTGCATGGAATATAAAACTGGAATTATGATACACTACGAACTCTAATTGAAACCCATAAATTTCCTACTAGTATTCAGAATTATTTTGTGCCCAAAAGAATTCCAACTCCGCCAAATTAAAGAATTAACTCTGAAAGCGTTTGCTCGGGTCTGCAGCAACAAATAAGAACATTTCATACTGCAAGATTTGAGGTGGGGGTGGTCCATTTTGGAGCAAAAATATTATGAGGTCTACTTCCTAGTCACCACACATTTTATATTTCTAAAACCAACATTGCCGTGCCAAAAAATGAAATAGAATTAAAGAATTTAATACAATATACTTTATGCATCGAAGGTCACCAACAAACCCATCTTGGCCATCGCAGGCAACTCTGAAAGATCCTGCTATATCAGCATCCGAATCCTCTCTGTGAGGATAACGAAGGCACGGCACTAAATCTGCAGAAGGGAAGCAAGCACATCATGGCATCTCTCTTATTTATGTGAGTGGCATAAATGAGAATGCACCGTGCATGCTGAAGGCATTGTGATGGGCAGCCCTGCTCCAAATATAACTTTAATGGCTAATAACAATAACAGCCTCATAAAGCATCACAATACCCCTCTGATAAACATTTCTGATAACTATGGGCCAAGTTGTTTCACTTGGCGTATGAATTTGTACAAGTCTGTTTCCACAGAATAGTTGCTTTGGCAGGAAAAGTTGGTGCCTCAAAACTGTAAAAAAACAAAACAAAACAAAACAAAAACCAAAACCGTCTGGTTCTGCTTTGGACCAGGTGTCACACTGTTGGGGCGGGGGCTTTTGAACATTTGCATATAAAGGGTGAGATGGCTTGGTGCAGGAACCTGAGTTTGAACTACGGAGGAAGTTTATTTGCTTTGTATATACACCTCACACACATCACCTGAAGGAGACTTTACCCAATATTTTTTTCACATGAATCAGTTTTATAGTGTGGAAGTTTTCGCTTCTGCTGCTACTCCAAGACCTTCAGATTTAGGAGAAGTTCGGGCTTTTGACTTTTGATGGCAGATGCTCTACTTGCATATCTTTTAGACAGGTAAATAAATACTCACTAAGTGCTGGTACTTAGATAAATATATGTGCATATATTATTTCTATCACATGATGATCTTGCAATACAATTCATCTTATTAGAACTCAAACTTCCTAGCCAGATGTAGTGGTGCATACCTATAATCCTAACACTGGAGAGGCAGAGGCAGAGGCAGAGGCAGAGGCAGAAGGGCCAGATACCCAAAGTAATTCTTAGTTTATGACCACCCCAGACTATATGAGACCCTTACTCAAATAAAGCAAAAGAAAAATAATAACAGACGTTGGAAGGATGGTTCCATTGGCAAAGTATTTGCACCCCCTACTCCAATCTCTCAGTCTCGTCACTAATCAGACAGAATTCTCAATGTCATCGCCTAAAGTTGATCTTAAATCATCGTGCATTAAATATTTCAAATTCCTGTCTTCTGTTTTTATCAACTGTCAGCTCATCACAGGGTCATTCTTTGTGTAGGAAGTCAAAGAAAATTGTGCAGAATTCTAAATGCTTATCTGTCGCTTGTATAATGTAAGACCTGTATGTCCTTCTTCGAGTTATTTAAACTTAAATATTATGAATTCTACTGATTATGCTCAGTGCGGCTTCATGCACTTCAAACACGCCAGCACTAATGTGAACGATCTGGACATCTCAATAGTGAATTTTTTGAATGTTCGGCGTTTCTCACTGTTACATAAATTCAGCTAAGTTCTAATTCTGAGAGTTCTAAATCATGAGAGTGTTCCTCAGCCTTGATTACTCCATGGCATCAATTTAAGTTGTATTACTATCTCTAGGTGTCAGAACTTGGCGGGGGGAGGGGGGCTCTGTTTAAGCAAAACCAACACACAATCAAAACTATAGGCTCTACTAAATAACTAAATAATAAATAAGTAAATAAATAAATGAGTAAATAAATAAATAAATGATGGATGACTTCAAGTCTTGTTTTTTGTCATTCTATGATCTCAAAAGTCATTAGTTCAATGGTGTGGTAAAAGACTGACACTATCCAGTGGATTTCAGACCAGGTAGCTCAAGGTGGCTTGTCTTCGCTGCTTATCCCAAATATACATTTAGATAAACAACTGTTCACTGTTGGAGAAGGTCAGATTTCTCAGTAATTTTTTTCCCACAGGAGTTACATAAGGGAAAATAACAACAATACAATCAGTCCGTTTGCCTCTGGCAGGATAGTTCTCTAAAAACCGTTCCCACTTTATGTGGGAGAAGTCAGGCTTGAGAGAAAAAGCTGTCCCCTCCCCCAGACTGAACACTAGAACAGCCAGCAGCGGAGTGGACATCTCAGGCCTTACCTCAGCTGCTGTCCCACCCCTGCATTCTAGGTACCAGAAGCTCTTGCCACACCAGGTCAGGAGGAGACCTGCACAATCCAGGCCATGAAAGTAGATTCTGTTCATCTAGATGTCTCTATGAAACACTGTCGATGTGATTAGCATGCAAATGGTACATTTTGGTTGGTTCCCTATGTTGCTTTGCCTGATTCTTCACCCCCGCCCCCCCACACACACACACCTCTCTTCTCCATCTCCCTGGCCCTCACCCCTACGCCTTCATGACCTAGGATTCTCTCTCCTGCCCTCTTACTATATATGTGTTCTACTACCATAATGATGTAAGAAAAAATGCTAGAAGGAACCCTAATACCACGTAGTCTGACTAAAAAGTAACACAAAACAAAAAACCAAAACGGGTTTGTTTGTTCAGGGACAGAGAGCGCATGCTCAGCACACACAAGGCACTGTCCCAAGTCTCCACACCGAGAAGGATCAGGAGAGCCTAAGCCAGCATCTTAGAGGCAAGTAATTATCCCGCATACTATAATGATATGAGCGGGCTTCGTCCAATCAACTGAAGGCCTTTGAGAAAACATTAAAGTTCTCCCCGGAAGAGGGCATTCTGCTCCGAGAGGCCACCTTCAGACGCAACACTGCAATGTCAGCTTTTCCTTGAGTCTCAGACTCTTGACTACGTCTATGCTTCAGACTGTAAAACCCTCAAAGGCCCCTCAGTTGTATGACGCAATCACCTAAGAGGAGTCACACAGACATTCTGTGGTTGCTTATCCAGTGTGATGTTTGTCATCCTGCCAGAGTCGTGGGGCCCCTCCTCTAGCTGTCTCCTGTCACCTCTGATGAGCATACAGTGCTAGCTAACTTAATGATAAGATGCGGCAAGCTTGGTTTCTTCAATGCTTTCTGAGCAGATAAGGAAGCTGTGCCAGCCATGAAGTTTAATCCTCATGGGCTGCTGCCCATACCCTTTACCTAACATGGACTCATTTCCCCTAAAGGGTTCTGAAGTATCACTCCCCAGAATCCTGCTTTCCATGGGCTCAAGACTGGCATGGGTCCAAGTATCATGTCTGAAATTCTCATGTACTGCCAAGGCCCTTTTTTGTCCAAGAACACTGATGACTTCTGGGTCCTGGTTGCATTTCTTCATTCAAGTTTGACAATGAAGAAGTCAAAAGCAGTGACTGCCACAACATGAACCCTGGTGTGTGTGTGTGTGCGTGTGTGTGTGTGTGTGTGTGTGTGTGTGTATACATGTGTATATGTTTATGTATGTATATATGTGTGAGTATGTGTGTGTATTATACATGTATTGTCTGCATGTATGTGTGGTATTTGTGTATGTGTGTGCTGTGTGTATATGTGTGTATATGTATGTGTATATATATTTGTGTCTGTGTGTATATATATGCATGTGTATATGTGATTTACGTATATATGTATGTATACATGCATGTGTATATGTGTTTGTATGTGTATATGTGTGTATATATGTATGTGTCTATGTGTCTGTGTGGTGTGTGTATATATGTGTATATGTATATGTGTATATGTTTGCATGTGTGTATGTATGTGTATATATTGTGTATGCATATAAGTATGTGTATGTGTGTATATGTATGTGCAAGTATATGTGTGTATGTGTGTATATGTATGTGTGTATGTATATGTGTGTATGTGTGTATATGTATGTGTGTATGTGTTCATATATGTCTGTATGTGTGGTATTGGTGTGTGCGATGTTTGTGTGTGTGTGTGTATGTGTGTATGTGTGGTATTTCTGTATATGTGGTGTGTGTGTGTGTGTGTGTGTGTGTTTACTAGCTTGAAGAGGAAAACTGACCCTTTCATTTAGGGCTGCACGCACAAGGTACCCAGCAGGCTTTGCTGCTTAGGTTCAGCTGACAGCATGACTAAGCCACAGGGGCCGCCTTCACATCTCATGGAAATAAGACGACTTAAAACAACAATTATCCTGATAATAATCTAAGATTACAATTAAACACTGTCATTTCAGGCAGGGTATTTTAAATGCCTAGTTAGATCTCTCCTACAATTTACATAATCACAACTGATCATTATGGCTTTAGTGTAGTTTCATATGTGGACTGGACTTGATCACATAAACAAGAGTAAAGCATTCTTCTGAAAAATTAGAAGAAAAACTGCCAACACTCTGAAGCCTACAGAAGTTATCTTAACTCTAAAGTTGGACAGAAATGTAAAAGAAACGTTTTTTTTGTTTTTTGTTTTTTTTTTTTTTAATTTTAAAGGTTTGAATGTTCTGAAATAAATGAAATTGCTATTCTGGCTTTATTATACAAATTTCTCAGACCAGAAAGGATCTGGGAGAAAGCAGTCCAGGTTTTATAAACAGGACATTATTTCATAGGCTAGAATCAAGACAGTAGTTTACATATTTAAACAAGGCTAATTCTAAATGAAACCAGGTCAAGTTCAGAGGTTAATGTGGATTAGTGTGGGTCTGAGTCTCATGATTTTGCAGTTCTCGGAATAACACATTAAGACATCAAATAGAAACCACAGAGAAGGTTGATTATGCAAAAATGCCTCAGGCGCAGCACCCAGAATGTGCCTGTTCCGCCACTGGGAGCCTCTGCCACCCTGGCCACACTCATTCATCAACCCCACTCCGGGGGCGGCTCTGCGAGCCGCTCACATCCCTTCAGCTGGTGTCTTTTTTAGCAATTACAAGAACTCTCCCACTTGCAAGGTTTGCCCCTTACTGCTGTTCTGCTTATTAAATTAATTGCGGGGATCTCTATAGGGGCTGCAAGACTCAAAACAAAACAGCAGCCCTTTTTGAAAGTAGGGAGGCAGGGGCTGGGCAGGGTGGCTTCTCCCTGGGATGCCAAGGGAAAGAAGGGGCTGCTGGCCCCAGAAGGCACTGCAGCTACTCCTACTCCTCAGCTCAGGGGAAATGAGAACTGACATGCCCTACCCCCAAAGGGGGAAACGGCCTTCTGCACCTGCCTCCTGGAGGCTCCGCACAGACCGCGCTCCTCCAAGGAAAATGCCAATAATAAGTGCGGGAACTTGCAGCCCATGTGGCAGTATGCACATCATACATGCATGGTGTGCATACCGACACACACACTTACACAGCATGGTGGCCTTCTCCTGAACCACCAGAATGCATTCCTCTTTGGATCCCTGTCCATACTGCCTTTCCTTATAGCTAAGTGTGTAAGGTTAATTATTACTGAACAGAAATCACCTATACTAGTAATTTTCTTACTGAGATAAAACCTGATTCATTTATTTGATAGTTCTGTTGCTGGGGTGGAAAACATACTTTTGATGCCAGAAAATTAGATTTCCCATATACAGTAAGGGCTAAGCCATTCTGAAGGAAATAAAAGTAGAATGATTATTCTAAGAAAAAGTTGCTGAAGATTTAGAGCATGTGTGTGTGTGTGTGTGTGTGTGTGTGTGTGTATAAAACTTTCTCCCAAACCAGACCTAAAATAAGAAAGCCCTGTATTACTAACATTATTCTTTTACACTTTTAAAGACTTATTTATGTGTTTGTGTGTACATGTGCACATAAGCATGAGTGTCTATAGAGGCCAGAAGCTGCAGTTACATACAGGTAACCTCAAGCCTCCTGAGAGGAGTGTTGGAAATTGAACTCAGGCCGTTTGCATGAGCAGTAAGGATTGAGCCATCTCCCCAGCTACTGAAGTTTATTCTTTTAAACACACTACAAAAGTGCATGCATTTTAGTGATATTGGATAAACTGATGAAAGTCTGAAATTATAATATTTTAAATGCTTTGTGTTATAAAATATTTCAATGTACCCAACCCAATTTCAATGAATTATCTTAACATTTTGAAACTTGCATTCCTGTGTATGTGGTAGGTATGCACAGGCATGTACCACTGCTTATGAAGGATATACAAGGGCGTCAGAAACACAGGAGCTGCGGTCACAGGCAGGAATGGGCCACCTGATGTGGGTGCTAGGAACTGAACTCACATCTCTCTGTAAGAGCAGCACATATTCTTAACTGCTGGGCCATCGCCCCTGTCCCTGAAGATTTTTAATGTCCTAAAAATGAGCATTAAACTAGCAAAATACCATATGAAAACCGTCGGTGGTAAGATGACGGCTTTTCTTTGAAGTAAGATGGAGTCAGAAACTAAAGACTCAGCATTTTCTACAACTGGGACACTTCTCTTATGCAAATCTTGTGCCAGGCTTCCTAAAAAGGCATCTATAGTGAAATGAGAGAGGCTTCTGATTGTCCTGTATCTGAACAAGACAAAGAGATACTTTATTTCATAAAACAAATAGGTGTGGGTAACTCTTTAGATCAGTGTCTCTGACAGGTACCCAATCCTTAGAAGAAATTCTAAACTCATTAGGACCAGGAGAATCTCCCAACAGCCCCTCTCCCTGACATTTGGTCCCAGAGTATCCCCCAAATTCTCATGTTAAAGGTTTGGTCTCCAGGTAGGACAGCTAGTGCTCCTAGGAGCTTGTTGAAACATTAGGAAGTGCGGTCTGGGAGAACTAGTCACTGGCGATGTGCATTTAAAGGGTATGTTGGAGCCCTCCTCCTTTCTCATCCAAGGACGGAAGATGCAAGCAGCTCTGAACTCTACCCATGATGCTCTGCTTCACCACCTGCCCAAAGCAACAGGTCAAGAAACCATGGATTGAAATCTCTGAAGTCGTGAGCCAAAATCAACTGCACCTCCCTTTACAATATTGATCTCACCGTGTCGCCCCAGTGACAGGAAGCGGGCGCACAGCCTACGTTGGTACCGCTTCTCATGTCGTCGAGCTAATATGTTTCTCCATCACAACAAAGCAGGCCAGTCACCCACCTAAGTCTTTCCATTGCTTTTGGAGACTCTTCCTTTCAACACTCGTCTTGAGCAATGTGCTGAACAAACATGCAAGGAGCAACACACAAAATAGACAAGATCTGTACACAATCCACAGGCTTGCCTACAGTTTCTAGGGCCTAGGCCACACTACAGCTCCCCGAGTGAGATCTGTCACCTACTCTGTACATTTCAGTTCCTATCCAAAGAGTTTTCAAATCACAGCCAAAATGAACAAGTCTGTCCTTGGCACTCCCACAGAACTCTGTTTATATTTCTTCTTGGCATTCCCATCACAGTAAAATGGCATGCTTATATATGAATGAATTTCATACATGTGCATATCTATGCATGCATATCTTCCTCTAGATTATCAGTTCTCTTAGGGAAGAATTAGACCAAAGCCACCTTTGAGTTCTCCCACAGAAGACCTAACAAGTAACATAGAATATAGAAAATAAAAATTAAAAAAAAAGAACACCTAACAAGTGCTTTGCATAATGCAATATAATAAATATCCATTGATTACTGAACGTAATTATCAATATTAACAATAACCAGATAATTTGCTAAGGGTGATAGGAAACAAGTACCCAAGCCCGAAGAACACCAGACTTACACAGAATTTTCCCTGGAACACACTTGTCCCTGCGTCCTCTGCACATGTTCATGCTTTTTAATTAAACAGCCACCAAGTTCACTCTCCATGTTCTGTCCCCCTGGGATTAATTTCGGGCATTCCATTGGAACAGAATCTGTGAGTGGCATTGATGAAGTAGCAAGAAGCCGCCAGGTGTTGACTCTGTGGTGTCTTCCATCATGTGGATCTGTCCCTGCTCTGGGAACTGAAGACTGGTTTAGAGATGATGTCTTATGACCACCATACAAACAGCTCCCTTTCCAGGACACAGATTGGCTTTCTCAGGGGTGTTTTTCCACCTGCACGTGGCCAACAGACCAATCCTGCTCAAGAGGCAGAATCTGTCAAATACAGTCAGGGCTTGTGGGCAGTAAACAGTTGTTATGGAGTGGATCTAATGCTACTTGAGTTAATTAGGCTCCCAAAATTACATGGGAACTGCACATCTGCCTGTAAGACACCGAGGGTTCCTGTCCCCAGATGGTTTTGATTAGTAAGAAAAGTTGCCGGCAGCCAATGGCCAATAGACAGGGGCGGGACTTTTAGATGCGTGGGTATTGGGACTAAAGAAGGATTTAGTATCTCCATGCCTGGAAAGGAATACGATGCATGTTTGAGATCTGCGGAAGCCAAGATTACAAATCGTGAAGAGAGCGGGGGCAGAGTGGACCCAGCCCTTTCCCCAGCCCCCGCATTGGGTTTAGGGTAAAAAAGATGGAATAAAGATTTTAGTAAGTAACAATTCGGGAGTATCAGAGGGAGGTATTAGCAACATGTAAGTTTTGGAGTGCCACAGTCATTGAGCTGATTTAGGCATATTAAATATAAGAATATAAGGCGTGTGTGTGTGTGTGTGTGTGTGTGTGTGTGTGTGTGTGTTTCGTTCCTGTATCCAGAGCATTTGGGTGGGCAGGGAGGAACTCGTGAAGCCACCGCAGGGGGGATTAGAGCAGATTAACATACCACTACAAACATTGTTTTCCTCCGGCTTCTTCATTAGACTGTAATATAGACATTGCCAGTATTGATCACACAGTAACCAACCATATGGGTTATGCCTTAATTAAAACCTACAGTGCTCTCTTTAGAAAGCTTTGGTTTACATTCGACCTTCCACAATGCCAAGACACAAATGGGAAAAAGCCAGACTCACACTCTTTGTGTTCTCTGGCTATCAATAAACTGATTCCATGCAATCTAGCCCCTTGTGTATTAGTGTTCCACGGGTGTTTATTTTTAGTCTTGTTTTTCCTTTGATAGTTTGAAATAAACACACATGAATGTGCATGCATACACACAATGTGATATATATATATATATATATATATATATATATATATTCTTTTTTCCCATATTATCCTGTCTCATCCTCCCCCCTACCCTTTCTTCCACTGAAACCCTTCTTTCCAAGTTCACTTCCAACTTTCATGTGTGTGAGACGCATAGAATTTAAACAGAGTCGGTTGCGTGAGCATGGGTAGGAGGTTATTTATGAAGTGGGTGCAAATTAACCACACTAGCACCATAGTACTAATCACAGTAGATGTAGAAGTTGTCTGATTCCTCAGTGAGTCTATGAGGGTACACGTTGCAGTAACTCTCTCACATCATAACTAGGAAAAAATGTTAACCAAAAATGTTGAATGAAGGCAAAAATGAGGCCACTCAACAACATAAACATCAATTTAAAAATTTAATAGTAATATTCTCCAAAGTCTTTTGCACAGGGCCTCAATAACACATAGTGATATAACACACCTGTCTCATGTCAAACAGAAATTAAAGCAACTTCCACACGACAGACACATTGAGCACTTACTGTGTCCTAGGCATTTTTAGGTACCTCATTCAAATTAGTATTTTTATATATAGGAAAGCAAAGGTACTCAGAAAATGTTCAATGCTACCAGACAGCACAGCATCCTTATAAGCAGAAACTATTAATAGTTTTTAAATTTTCATTTTAATTAGGGATTTTATGATGGTTTTTGCATGTTCTTCTACAGCTTTACGTCTTTGTACATAAAGACTTAAAAACTAACCTATATGTGATTGTTTATTCTTTAAAGTGAATTTGAACAAATGCATATGGTCATATTACCATCACCATAATCGAGCTATATATCACTGTCATCTCAAATATCTGCCCTGGGCCCCTTTGTGGTCCATTCCTTCCTTCCATCCTGGTCCAGAGCAGTCACTGATCCACAGTCAGTACAGTTTCCTCTAGAACGTCACATAAATGGAATCAGATGCAATCTTTTGTGTGTGGCTTATTTCATTTGATGCAGTGATGTGGGGTTTATCTGTGTTGCTGGAAGCACTGGGCAATGTGGTTCTTTATATTATGGAGTTTATGCCACACCGGGAGTACACGACTATCTGGATTCTTGTATTATCGAGTACATGAGCATTCGTGTGGCTTCCACTTTGGAGATATTTGAAGTAAAGCTCTTGCACATATTCATAGATAGGGCTCTAAAGGCCTCCGTTTTGATGGCTCTTGGGTAAGTGGATAGAAATGGGGTGCAGCTTGGTCATTTGAGGGATTTATGCTCAACTTTGTAAGAAACCACACTATCCTCCGAAATGGTTGGCATTTTAAACTAGTATCTTCCATTTTTATATTTAGCTTCCATATTAAAATTTGTATCTATAATTCCAACTTTTCGACTACTTCCATGTCTAGTTATATTAACCTTTTCCTTTGTGGCTCAAATCTTCTTGTTTTCTATCTCATAATTTTTGATTGAATGCAAAACATTTTATGAAAAGAATAGCCAAGTCTTATATAAACTACATCTATTTCTTAAACATGCCTATTTCTTCTGTTGGCTATTATTAGGGGTGCTTTATTCAGAATGTGCCTGTATGGCCACATCCAAAGAGTGGTGGAAAGGCTGGTGATGTATCTATGTTAGCAGAATGCTTACTTGGCGTACACAACATCCATGGATCAATCCCTAGATCCATGCAGATGAGACATGTTGCATCATGCCTGCAATTCCAACACAGGAATGAAAGAAACAGGAGGAGCAGAAATTCAAGATCACCCTTGTTACATTCAATAGTGAGTTGTTCAGTCTCCAAGAGTTTGCATACTTTCTGTTGTCAATATCCAGGTTTAATCCTAGGTTGTCAGACAGGGTATAGGGTGTATCTGTTGAGACTTGCTTGATTTTAGTTTCATGGAAAATTCCATGAACTGCTGAGAAAGAAAGCATATTCTTTTGTATTTGGTACAGTGTTCTGTAAATACCTTTCAGGTCCATTTGATTTATGACATTATTTAACCCCAACATTTATCTGTTTAGTTTTTGCCTGGATGATCCGTCCATTGGCAAGAGTTGGGTATTAAAGTCATCCACAATCATTGCAAAGGGTCAGTATCTGATTTTCCGCTGTAGTAGTATTTCTTTTAAGAACTTGGATACCTTTGTGCAAAAATGTTTAGAATTGTTAATATCCTCTTTGATAAGTATGTAGCATCCTTACATATCTCTTCTGATTAATTTTAGTTTTAAGTCTATTTTTTCTGTATGTTTACTGTTGTAGGTCTTATGTGTCCTGCACATTTCTTTTCTGGTCCTGTGTATTTGGTGTTTCTTATACTACTTGTAGCTATGTGTACCTTGATAGCCAGCTCCTCCTTTAAGTTACGGAAATCTTCTATGATTTTTGTTAAAAAATATTTTCTGGGTTTCTTCTGGATTTTGTCTCCTTGCTTTCTTCTTACCATTTATAGCTTTGGTCTCTTCATGGTGTCCCAGATTTCTTAGCTGCTTTGTGTCTGGATTGTTTTTTTTTTCCTTTATTAGATTTATCATTTTCTTTGACTAGGGATTCTGTTTCTTCTTCTTTGTCTTCAATGCCTACAATTTGTTGGTGAGGCTTACCTCAAAGGTTTTTATTTGCTTCCTACATTTTTCATTTCTGGCTTTGTTTCAGTTTGGGTCTTCTTTGGATATTCTATTTATACTTTCATATCTCAAACTGTTTTATTATTTCAGTCAACCATTTTCTTTAGGATTTCATAGTTGTCACTAAGTGATTAGCCCATATTCTCTTTAAGGTTTTTGAACGTACTCAGAATTGCTGTTTTGACACCTTTGTCTTGTGCTTTGGTTATGTTACATCTCTCTAGGCCTACTGGAGTTAGGGGGGTTGGAGGCATGTTGTCTTGGCTGTTCAGAGTTAGCATGATTGACACGTTTCTAGGTGTTGATATCCACTCTAAGTGTGGCAGATATAGAGAGCACTTCTGCGGGTCAACGGATGGTAGAGAACACTGGAGAAAGGCTAGAAGAAATGGACTGCTGGAAAGCGTTAGGGAAATCCGGTCCATACCAAAAGGAGGGGACCCTGGGGAGTGGAATGCTGGGAGAAGGGACTCCTGGAAGTAGGTTGCAAATCATGTCTGGAGAAATGGAGATGAAAGGGTTAGTGGGACCCTGGGTCTTTACTAAGAGGCAGAGTCTCCAGCGAATGGAGGTAGGGCAGGAGGAAGGGCAACTTGGAGTAGATTTCTACAGTACCAAGATCTTAATGAAGGACAGAAAAGAGTGAAAATCACCCACTTGAGTTTGAGACCAATGTGGTTACTACAAGTCCCCAGCAGAGGGTCCATGGTCAAAACTTTGGTAGTAGCCTAAATTTATTTCACAGATAAAATTTAGGCCAAGTCTCATCAGAGCTGTTTAACATAACAACTAGCAATTTGGTTCAGCTTGCCTCTCCCTTACATAAAGCCAAGGGGGAGAGCCTGTTTCCCAAGTTCCTAAGAGATTCTAATGGAATTTCAAATATTTACTCTCATGATTATTCAAATGCATGACGGTATAAATTAGCTGCTTATTAGAAAACGTTAGGTATATTTCCAAGCAGATAAATAAACACATGTATATGTCAAAATGAATTCTTTCAAAGTAATTTTTACTGAGAGACCATAGTCATGTCAACAGTAATGTTTACTCATAGGATCAGGACAGAAGAATAATTCCCTTGTGGATGTCCACTCCTCATAAGACCAGACTAGATAATTTGCAACTTGCTTTTTTATCTTACTGTTTACTTAATTGTTAGGATTTGTATCTTATAAGGAAACTACCCACCAGCTAATTTTTCTACCATAATGACTATCAAGTCTTTCCAAATTTTACCCCAAATGCCAAACAGCCATTCTAGATACTCAAAACTATAATGTGTATTATAACAGCAGCCCAGTTAATGTCTAGGATTGGCCTACAAAAAGCATCATGTGATTAAATGACTGC
The DNA here is from genome assembly GCA_964023405.1 of Apodemus agrarius. Classification (NCBI taxonomy): domain Eukaryota; kingdom Metazoa; phylum Chordata; class Mammalia; order Rodentia; family Muridae; genus Apodemus; species Apodemus agrarius. Next base: position 24,976,613 of record OZ030027.1, on the reverse strand, counting down.
TGTCTTTATATTATTTTATGTATTATCAAAAGGAAGGAAAGCCTCGGATCTTAGGAGTGGATGATCAACTAACATAGAAAAGCCTGGCTTTAGCAGTCTCTGACATGGCTAGATCTCCCAAAGCTCTGAGCTTTGCTAAGAAAGATAATGTTTTGCTCTTTGTATGACACAGTCACAAACATATATAGGTAGTAAAGACAATCTCTTCACATAAGAGAACATGGAACAAGATTATAAAAACCCAAATTTAATAGGAACTTTTCTTATCAAGTTGCTATGATTTGACTTACACGTCAGTTTTTCCTGTTGTCTATCATATCTAAAACATGATTTGAGTCAATAAAAGAATCATATGCTACATCAAACATAAAGCATGGCTCATTCTATCATCGAAATTTGCATAGTCTATTACTAAGCTCTTTTAAAAACATTAAAAACTATAGGCTATATCTACTTCCTTCCCATGCCTCAATAGGCTGAGAGCATTGCCACATCCCACAATCCAATGCTTTCAAGCAGAATTGCAGTCATGGGCTCTGATGTCACTACATGGCTTTCAAGTGAATTTGCTGATTGAGTGCCTTTTGCATATTCCACTCAAACTCTTTAAGCTTCGTTTGGCTCATCCAGAAAATAAAAACAACCAAAATAAGCTTCTGCCCCAGAGGCTTGTCATGATATTTGAATCAAGCAATGCCCTACAGTTTTTCCCTGAATAACAACAGCTACAACTGATAGTACAGTTATGCCCTGGCTTATCCGCCCTCTGTCTTAGTTGTACAAGGGTGACTTACAAAGCAGATCAAGGTGGGACTTGAAAATAACCTTTCAGTTTTCCAAATTCATGAGGTACGAGAGGAAAGGAATACAGAGTTTTCCTCCAGATATGAGGAGGAAAACCAAATAAAACTGATTACCATATGGTCAGATGAAGAATAAGCCTAATTATCACAATAAACAAATTCAAAACCCAATGCAAACATCTTCAGAGAACACCTTTCGGTAACTGGAGAGCTCTGGCTTTTCAGTATACCTGCCAACAAATACCATCACCATCTTCTCCCTTCCTTCTAAGATCTTTTTAAGTACAATTTAGCATATGGCTTCCAAAACAGCTTTCTTGGGTTCAACTACAAATATCAAGATTGTTGTTTTATTTTTGGACACAAGGTCTCTTGTAGCCCATACTAGTCCTGGAAGTTGTTCCATAGCTAAGTCTAACAGTGAACTCCTGGTTCTCCTGACTCTTCCTCCCAAATATTGACTAATAGGCATGCCCAACCACAAGCCGTGACGGATCAAACCTACCAACTGAGCTACCTCTCCAAGCCTGGTTAGACACTTCTTGTCAGAAAGCCAGCCTAACACGGCCCAGCCGTTCAGGAGTGTCCACCATGTTTTAATGAGTTATCAGACGATAGAAGATTCAGCTCAACACATTTCCAGGGTAAGTGTATCCATTCAAAGATCCCATTAACAGAGATCTAGCTCTGGCCCAAATTGCTATGCCAAAAGCAGCAGTAAAAAGAACTAGTGATTTAAAATGACACAGCAATAAAATCAAGCGTGAACATGGCCAATCTAACGGCAACTCTCCACCGCCTCTCTGTAATGAAGTAGGTCTCCAAGAGTAAATTACTTTGCATAGCCTCTGGCTCCATTCTAATGTATAATGGATGCAAGAGGCATCTCCTGACCTGTTTCCTTGGCGCGCAAACCTAAGCAAGTCGTGGTGCAGTGCGTCTGTCATCCCAGGTGGTGACTAATCCCATTCTCTCTTCAGATGCCTACAGATGACAGGGTCTTGGGTGTAATTAACGACTTATCAAATTATCAGCTTCCACATTAGCTGGAGCTGCTTCGTACCTTAACCTAATCCTGTAGGAAGCACGTCCCAAGCACTGCTCTGGGGGGGGGGTTTATGTCAAATATTTTCTTTTCACGGAGCTCGTGTATAGCTTTATTACTTTCTGGCCATGAAAATATTGCTACTACTTAAAGCAGTACTATTTTTGTCAATCAAGAGCTTCCCAGAGGAGTGCTTCATAACACAGCAGGGTTGCATTCTGCCGTTGATACATGGGTCCTTTAAAGTGGCTATATCTTTATTGCGTGATTGATGGCTAGCATGGGGAGTGTTGGGTGTATCCATTTTTGCAAACTCAGCTGACTTCGGCACCTGATTTACACATCTTCTCTTCAAACAGAATATTCCTGGGCTCCATTTTTAATCCTTGCTTCACTGACTTTTTTTTTTATAAAGCATATCTATCCATTTGACCTTTCAGTGAAAGTTTAAATAGAAATTGAGGTGTGTTAAATTGGTATTCCTCGGAGAGTTTTCCAATTCTACCTTTGTTACACACTGAGCTGTTACTGCTATGCAAAGCCAAATATTTAAATTAAAATGAATGCCCCTTCCATTTTCCTTATAAGGGTTTTCAATTTAACATAGCATCTGGCAAGAAGCCCCAGCCCGTGTCTTCCACTAAAAGGCTTGGGTGTTAGCTGGGAACAGAAAAGGGCACAGGGGAATGGGAGGTAAAGACAGAGTGGATGAGTGAGGGGGATGAAGGGGGCACATTTCCAGAGCCTGGGAGGAATTTCCTTGACTACATAGAGCAAAAAGAAAAAAGCAAGAGCGTTTATTGCTCTGAAAAGTTATCCAGTGCCTCTTACCAGAGTCTCTGCTTTTTGGTTCAAAACAATATTATCGAGGAAGCCAAGAATAGTTCATTATCACCTATACCCCCTAAACAGACATCACTATTTAAAAAAAACACTATTGTCATAAAGTCACATATGACAACATCATAATAGTGGTTGTTGAGGGCATCAAATAACTAAAGATGAAAACTAAGCATTACTCACACAAAAAAGATACCATCGAAAAAATTCCATAAAGACCGGATAACAAGATTCTTATTAATTCTGTATCTCACACCTTCAAAAGACACTTATGTCATTACTTAAAAAGCTACGTAAGAATGCTTCCATATTGGGAAGATTGTTAGGTGAATACTTTCTCAACGTGGAGCTCAATAAGAAAAAGAAAGGCTTAGCTATTTTTAATTTGTTTTCTACGTGTGTGTGTGTGTGTGTGTGTGTGTGTGTGTGTGTGTGTGTTTGATAAACTGAGGCCAATGCAAAAGAAGTGAGAGGTGTAATTTCAATAAATAGGTGAGACATGCTGTGCCTAGCATAATTATAAATAGCAGTAGCATATTACATCCTTATCATGCACCAAGATAAAATTCAGACAAATTAGACAGTTTTAAGGAAATCAAGAAAGGTGTTTATATGCATGCTCACTGACAATGGAGTTGAACAGAAGTTTTGTAAGGATGGAAACAGTCACAGAAAGTAAGGTTGGTTCTCTTTATCCATGCAAAAGAAAGTATATAAGGCAACTGAAAATCGAGTAAGGCAATAGCTTCAGCAGCTGTTACAGGTTCAAAAGTTCTTTTTGGTTGGCTTCATTTTTGGTTTGGTTTAGTTTAGGTTTCGGATATATTTCCATGAGTTTTTGTGTTTGTTTTGTTTTGTTTGAGACAGGGTCTATGTACCCAAACTATGTGCCTAAAATCTTCTATGTAGATAGATTGAGTTTGAACTCTTGATCCCCCCTTCTTTCAGTTCCCCAATTGGACCATAGGGGGCGTTTTGAGTTGAGAATGGTCTTGCTATGCTGCCGAGGCCCCTGTAAGACTCCTGAGTGCTGGGCATCACAGTCAACAAGTTGTTCTTCTTAGAGATTTAAAAAAAACAATTAAATTAATTTTAACTCTGAAGGAATGATCTTTTCTCAACAGAATGGCAAAGAGATAAATAACAAAAAAAATGACCTTCAGATTAAGAATAATTTACAATTGTTAAATTATGTATAACAATAATGTACTGGCCAGGTGTTTTGAATGACCAACATGTTAGGTATCATATAAGGCCCTTTTCACATACTACATTTCATTCACTCATTACAGAAGCTTGATACGTGATAAGCTTATACAGAGATGATAGCCATTTTGTGAATAGGATTCAGTAGAATAAAACTATGCCTCCAAATAAATAATAAATAAAATATTTTAATATATACTTCCTATATTCTTCCAGCTTAGAAAAATAGCTTAAAAATTACACATAAGAAATTTAAATCCATTGGCATATAAAAAAATCTATAAAATTGTAAACTAAATACATTCTTACATTTGCAAAAAAAAAGTGTTTACAACTTCTATTAGAGCATGATTCACATCCTTAATATGTAGAAAGCACCAGGAATATAACCAGAAGAGGAAAAAGAGTGTTGCAAGTAGGAAATACATAATTGTAATTATAGGAAAACCACAAATATAAAGGGGTATAATCTGTAATTGAAGAAATACAACCTAGAGAGTGGAAAAATGGCATTGCCAAATAAAAAAGATTATAAAAGTCAGTAACAATACCCACAGGTGTCAGAACAGTAAGAGAGAGAATGCCACAGTCAAGTATGACCAACTGGAGACATGACATGTCTTGGTATTAAGGTCACTTTTGAAGTAGGGCATAACTAGGAATATGTTGGTTAAAAGGTATTAAGTTTCAATGAGGAAAAAGTGTAGAGATCTATTATGCAGTACAGTAATTAGAATTAATATTAATGTTTTGTATGTGTAATAATTGCTAGATTAGCTATTCAATGTATTTATCACAAAGACACGATAAATAAGGGTAATGAGAAAACTTAACTGATAGAATCATTTCACAATGAACTCACATATAAAAATACCACACTGCACACTATAAATACATCCAATTTCATCAGCTGTATCTTCACAATGCAAAGTAAAATTAGTTTTCACATGATACTTGCTGACCAGCGTTGTGTGTTTTATACAAACCAGGCATTCTTACACATTGTATTGGCTGATTTCTTGGGTCAGCTTGACACAAGTTAGAATCCTCAGAGCAGAAGGAGTGTCGCCTGAGAAAATGCCTCTGACATTCAATTGTAAGGTATTTTCTCAATTAGTGATCAATTGCAAAGGGGGGGGGGGTGAGCAGCACCTTGTGGGCGGTGCTATCCCTAGGCCAGAGATCCTGGGTTCTCTAAGAAAGCAGGCTGAGCAAGCCAGGGGAGCAAGCCAGTGAGCAGCATCCCTCCACGGCCTCCGCATCACTCCTGCCTCCAAATTCTAGTCCCATTCAAGTTCTTATCCTGACTTCCTTCTGTAATGAACATCATTGTGGAAGTGGAAGTTGAATAACTCCCACACACCCCACTCCTACCCCCACCCCCTCCCCCGCGATTTGCATTTGGGTCATATTGTTTCATCATACCAATGAAAACCCTAAGACAAACATATATGGTTTTAAACATGAAATTTAATTTAAATACAATATCATACTAGACATGTTACTACATGCTATTTACAAATTCCCTTGATCTGTCCACCCCATTGTTCTCCAAATTTCCTCGGTACAGTGGCTCTACTCTTTGACATTTAAAGAATAAATCCCTGTAAGCGTAGTGATTTACATTGCCAATAAGAACACCTTAAATCTGTAAGGCTCATTAATATTTACAGAGTAGCCTCACATATATCATATCGCTGAGTTAATGCTGCAAGTCTATGAGATGGATCTGGGAATCATTTTCAGTGGAAATAATTCTTTTAAAGTCATCAAGATTTTTATACTTCACGCCAACATGGAAACGTGCATCTCCGTTGCTGCCTGTAGGTGTCACTGAGAACAAAATCACTTCCCAATGGGTGATCAGTTGCAGGGGTGAAAAGCCCCTTCAAGCCAAGAGGTGGCTCCATGGATAACAGAGCTTACTACAAGAGAATGAGCGCTTGAGTTCAGATCTCCAGCACTCATGAAGAAAGCCAAGCACGACTCCACACACATGTAACTCCACAACGGGGAGGATGGAGAAAGAAGGATCACAGGGAGTGCTCGAACCAGCCTAGGTGTGGGCTCAGTAAGAAACACTGTCTCAAAGGATGTAGAGTAGAGACAAGTACAAGACACCCACATGTCCTCCTCTGGTTTTCATAGACACACAATGTGTGTTTACATCACATAGCTATACCACACTCACACATATATACCCCTACGTGAGAAAGCACATGTCCTAACAGTAATCCTCAACAGGATCAGTGATAAGATAGTTCTTCCGGGCAGGGTTGAGGGAATCTATGCAGAGCCTCAGGGGTCGGCAAAAACATCAAGTTCATAGCTCCTAGCCTGTCTTTGTGGTCTACATGGATTACAGGGTGCACCCAGTCCCAGTTACACAGTTGGCTCCACACCCACAGAGTGACTCCAAGAGTCCTTTAAGGAGAGAAAACTTGGGGTATCACACCTGCGTTGTAGCACCACACACTCCCAAGAAAATCAGTCAATCCAAAACTGTAGCAATAGTTTCAGGGCGTATAAAAGCAAAACAGTAACACAGGAGCTACTTAAACTCCACTATTCCTATTACTTCAACCCTATTAGTCCTATGTGGCCACTTGGAGCTTATGTATTAAGATTTTTAAAGAGTAAACCAGAATATAAAGTGCAAGCTGAAGTAGCTAGGTGAAAAATCTCTTCAATAGCTGGCATGTTTCCCTTAAATCTGAACACTTTAAAATTAAATTATTTCATGTTAATTATTAATTGTTTTAAAATTAAATTATCTAGTTTTAATTATTAATTGTTTTGATCATTAATTGTTAGATAAAATAATAGTGAATTATTGCATGACTCATACTTAAAATAATTTGTCAGATAAAGATGAAATATTGAATAATGATTTACCGGTGCTAAGCATGGTAGGTGCATCTTTAGTCTATGTTCTTGGAGGGAAAAAATCTTAGAACTTGTCATCTCTGTTCATTACAGGTTTGGTTAGTAGAGAATGCATACCAATTATTTTTCTTGTCTTTCCGACCTGTTTGGAATGAAGTAGAACTCATTTTGTTTATGTTTGTAACATTATGGAAATTTAACAGTAAGATTTTTAGAGCTCCTCAGACCATTTATTTCAATTAGAAGTGGTAATGAGATCTCTTTAAACTATTAGATGTCACTTAGTCTTTATGGAAGACAAATTGTATGCTTAATGCCTCTTGGCATGTTCCACACTCACTGGTCTTTAATAGTTTTTATATCGACTGAAAACAAATATCGTTTTATTTCCTCTCCTCTTTCTCCCCAAGCCTGAATCAGTGGTCAATTTAAATGGCAACATTTCATAAAACGCAGGAAAAGAACTGATAAAATCCATTCACCTCAATACCAGGAGTGGTAAGCAGAAGTCAGCCGGGGATACATGTGGCTTTGAGCATTATCCAGACTGTGAGGTCAAGAAGCTATGAGCACTGCAATCCCTATTGCACTACTCTTCACCTCAGTAAATGCTCTGCCAAGTTTCCCCGGGTACCACTTGCTATCTTAAGAGCCAGCCCCAGTCTTCATCTCGTGACAGACCTTAAGCATGCCTTACCATGCCTTACCATGTAAGAGCAGACACAAGTCTCGCTTTGCGACAGGGCACCCTTGATGATTATGTTCCTTTCTCTTTAGCGCCATTCTTTCCCCACTCAAGAGGAAGAAGAACAAGTTGAACACTGTTAAGATTTGACTTGGAAGCATCAGGAAGGAATTTGCAAGAATATAAAAATAAGCAAATGCCAAGCCCTAAGGATACTGTGGTCCCCTCTGAATCCGGAGTAATCTATCAAACTGCAGCACAGTTAATGGGTTTCCCTGCAGTCCACCACAGTCTACCCCTGTGCACCGCTGACACCTTACCATAATTACCTTGTGGTAGAGATTGGTACTGGTGATTTTTTTATTTGAAAATGCCATGGAACTGCTTGTTGTGAGCTACAAATCCTTCAGCAAAGCTTCCGTGTTGGTAAACATGAATTCACACTAAGGGCAAGTTTCTTGTCACAAAAATAAAAAAAGGGGGGGCTGTTTTAAATGCCATGCAATCTAAAAGCCACTTTATACATCACAGCAAAATTACCTTATTTTACTGACAGATTCTGCTTCCATCTCACAGTTTATTAAATATCGTCCTCTTAATTGCCTGATTTGGTTCCAATTACAGAAAACATTTACCCCAAATCAGATCTACCTGAGAAGAATCAGAGCTCACCACCACAAAAGACCATCCCAAAGTATGTTTGTGCCTCTGGGGTTCAGGAAGTTCTTCAAATATCCGGCAATACTATAATCTTCCCAGTGAATAATTTGAAGATCACACCCCAATTTTGAATCATTTTATTTTTAAGAATTGATTTTCATTATAATCTTACCACATGGAATTGATTAGAGATGGAGATGAAAACCCTACCATGAGTTTACTACCAAATAAAAGGGTGTTACCAAATACCCCTACCACTGGTGTCAGGAGGCCATTCCACACACAGAGCTTCTGAATTCAGTGGCATGTAGCTCTCTGTGTGCATTGTATACCATACGAGGTTGAGGTACCTGAGCAAACCTTCACAGAAGATCAGCTAGGGATGACTTAACCAAACAGTCACCATACGTCATGCTTATGGTGAAAACGCTCTTCTGAATGTCCGTTAATACAGCTCGCCAGAGCATTTTGATATCAGCTAGCAGCACCAGCATCATACCTTCACTGCCTGACCTAAAATCAAATGTGTGCCTTCTCTAGCCAGATGTGATGATTCATGCCTATAATCCCAGCACTCAAGACATGGAAGCAGGCAGATTCTCTCCGAGTTCTATGCTGGCTTGAACTACAGAACATCCCTTCTCAAAAAACTAAAAATTAAAAATAAATTAAATTGTATGATTTAATTTTCCTGTTTATATGATACTAATGTATACGTTTGATGTGTTCCTTTAACAAATATTATGGACCTTAAACTATTCTTCAAAAGTAAAAGAATAGCATCTATTTAAGGCGTGGAGCATTAAGTTCCTGAAGTGAGGAACCAACCCTAAGATCTATGGGGGTGTCACCAGAAAACTCAGTATGAGTAAGGACTGTCTAAGATGAAACAGAAAAATTAACCTCTCTCCTAACTAAGAGTTCACGGCCCATGGTTTCTAAACTAGATTTCCAAGACAGATACAATTGCTTTAGCTTTACCCAGACAACAGAAGGGAGGTCACAACTATGCTGAGTGAATTGTCGCCTGAACTTCCCAATTACCACAGCCTTGAATGTAAAGCCAGATGGGTAGTTTGTTACCAAAGGCTCGGGCAAGCGACAAGCTCAGCTGTGACTATAAAACTACTCCTTGATCAGAACAGGGCGCCTAAGAACAAAGTTCTCAGCCAGACTCAGGGCCCTACTTTATATAGCTTGGCAACTGGAATAACCACAGGAAGAGAAGACAACCAGATGCCACTGGAGGGGAGTCGGGGGCACTGAGCCAAGCCAGGTCTGAGGTTTGGACCCCTCTGCGTCATTTGTGGATTGGAGATTTACAGGAATCACTTTTCAAAGATAAAGTGTTTCTTCACTAAAGTGACAAATGGATCTGGGGCCCATGGGATTCCCTTTCCTATTCAAGGATTCTATGGTCACAGAAGCTAATGTCTGTCTATTGATAATTATTATTCCTCTTATTAAAACTCCCTTTCACACACGCCACTCGATCTATATATCACCATTTATTTAACAGAGATCTCGGACACGTATCTCTTCCGTGTTACCTCGCACTGTTCCCAGACCTTAATGGCTTGGACAAGTGGGCAAGATAGGAACAATTACTCCAAACCTTCTGGTAATGCATTTGCAGATCAGAAGGTGCAAGTCAAAAAAAAATGCAGAAGGCTTCAGTCTCAGGAAATGTTCAGTTGGGGATGGTGCTTAAGAAAGTACCTCTTCAGACAAGGAGGATATGTTGTAGCAGCGTGCATCCTCCAACAACCGAAAAAGATGCATGTGTGCAAAGCCCAAAGTGCTTCTCTGCACCGGAGAGGCTACATTTGGGTAGGCCACTCCAGCCTGCTAGGATGCAACCTGAGAAGCTGCGAGTTAGAAGTCCCCAAACAACAGAAGGTCTCCAGCATGTCCAGTCTAGAGTTTAGTCGCTCAGTCACTTTGGCCGTGTGATCTGATGGTTGTCTGGCGTGCTCAGGGCAGACAAAGAGAAGCTGTCTGGAGCCCTTGACAAGACCTTGTTAGGTGAGCCACACGGTGAGCCCTTAGGACTTTTCAAGCGAGGTCATGCTATTCCCTCAATCTTGAACATGTAGCCTCCAGAACTGTCGGAGAACAAATTTGCACCGTTTTCCACGCCAAACACCCTGTGTGTGGTATTTGCTGGAGCAGCTCTAGACAGACGTGATGTTGATCTCATAAGTGTAGGACTTTGAGCTCCTAGAACCCACCCAACAACCCCATGAGGCGGTCAATCCCATTGCCTTTCCCTGCTGGGCTGCCAAAGGTGACCTAGCGCAGAATAGAACTGGGACTTAAAATTACCATCTAGTTTGAGCCTGGGTTCATAGCCATTACACTACAGTGTCCACAGTGGGATAGGAATGCACAGTACTGGTCTCTCCAGGGGAACCCCAAAGGCCATATAACTCACAGAAACCATATTCTGGTGACATTTGGGGGAGCAGCGTCAGCACATTACTTTCAGAGCAGATAATAAGTGAAGGAAGACAGGAGCTGCCTTAGTGGTGGCTCGAGTGCTTGCCGGGCCTGCTCACACTTGATGGTTCATAAGGAATTGGTTTTGATCCTAGTGGCGGGTACTCCAGGAAGACCCTGGACACGAGCACCTCCTTAAACCAGACACAGAGAGGATCCCACGTATTTCCTCTGATCCTCTCCCCACTACATAACTCTTTCTTCATGTTCTACGGGGCCAGCATTTTAATTCCTGATTCTTCTTCAGTATTTCTTAAGAGATCAACTCTTTTGTTTTTAATATCATCCTTAGATACACTCTCCTTTTCACCACAATTGAGTCTTTTGGTCACCGAAACAAACACAGGCATAAAACTCTCCCATGTCTAGTGTTTAAAAAAAAATAACACTGATCTTTGATATGGTACAACTACCATATATCAGGTACTGTGCTCAGCACTGCAAATTCAAGCAAAGATCATTACTCTCATCCTAGGCATAGGGACTAAGCCATGGCATACATTTGATATTGGTTAAATGGAAGAAGGATGGGTAGGTGGGTGGGTAGAGGAACAGACAAACAGTTTAAAGAAGGAAGGATGGATCAATGGATGTATGTATGTATGGATAGATGGGTTAATGGATGGATGGATGGGTAATGGATGGATGGATGGATTAATGAATGGATGGATGGGTGGATGGATGGATGGATGGGTAATGGATGGATGGATTAATGAATGGATGGATGGATGGGTTAATGGATGGATGGATGGGTGGATGGATGGGTAATGGATGGATGAATGGATGGATGGATGGGTGGATGGATTAATGGATGCACAGGTGGGTGGACAGCAGAGGGCCCACTTACTCGAAGACTCTACAGATCATAAACTGTCAAGAGCATGAAGAGAACATCAGCTCTTGTTTTTCTCCATCTCTCCTTCCCACAGTGTTCCAATTGGACTGAAAGCAAAAGAAAAAACCTCGAAGGATATGACTGAGGACATTTGAGGATATTAGCTGAACTGGAAAAACTAAAGTTTGCCAGCTTCCAATCTGTCCTGGTAATGTCACACAGGCAGAAGGATTTCTTGGGAGGAACAATATTTATTGTCATATCAGCTTCTGCCAAGACCCCAGGCAAAATTCCAAAGGACACAGCATGTCTTCGCCAAGATCTCATTCTTTCTAATACTCTGTGCCCTCCACACACACAGAAGTCTTCGTGGCAACTTTGTCTTTCCAAATTCCTTCATCTTAGCCTACCTCCTCTGAGAATACCTCACAGCCTTATTACCCCAGAACCTTGTTAATTTAATTTATACTAACATGTGAATGACAATTATCACCCCTACAACATTATTAAATAAGGCTACGCTAATTCAAATACTTTCTTCCACTGGTAGAGAAGACATTTTCCAGGGAAGAGCTATTGTAGACGTCTATTCAGAACATGGCTCAGCAGGTGTGGGGGCTCACTGAGCAAACCTGGTGACTTAACTTCAAACCCAAATAAAAGCTGAGGAGGAGAATCAACCCCACAAAGCTGTCTTCTGATCTTCACCACACGAAAATACTCTCTCATGCACACCCATCACATACAGAGTGATAATAATGAACTAAAAACTTTAAAGAGCTCTATACCATTAGAATTCTACCTGGCTGCAATCTCCAGTTTCTCTGCATTGAAACATCATGGCTTCTAGTGTTTTCCAGAATTCTGCTCCCCCCTCTGTCTCTGCTAACATGCCTCATGTTCCCAGTTCATATAAATAGCTCATGGCATCCTGCATTTTGAATAAAAACAATGCTATGGTTATTATTGTGGGCTGTATTGTATGTCCTTTCGGCTGGACCCCACAGTCTTGGAGGAAAAGATGCCTGCCTCCTTTTGATCACAGTAAGATGGAACCTAAGGAAGGTACGGGGTAGAGAAGCCCAGTCACAAAAAAGTTATGTGCATAAAAATGCACATGAAAACTATATTCATTTATACTTGAATATTTGTGCATATAAGTACACATATAAGGGATCACAGCAATGAAAGACCCTAAGAGGAGGGGCCAAGGGACTCATCTGTGTCCTCTGACTTGAAGCCTGTTATCCCCAATCTCTTGGCTTTCCAATACGAAGGAAAAAACAAGAAAACCTTTCTTTTTTACTTAGAGTTTAGTTCACTGATCAAGATACCTGGGGTGTTTTCCTGATTCAAGTCCTACAGTCCTTTCAGGCCATTCTTGAGAAAATTCCTCAACTCAATTCTCTGCAGAAGCTTCACTAACCCCGCCATGACCGCCTTTGGCATGATGACCTCTAAGCCACACACTATTTTCATTGCAGCACCTTGTCCCAAGGATTGGCCATGCTCGTGACTGCCAGGAAAGTGAGCTGAATTCCCAATCCATGTAATGAGCAGTGTACATTCTGACCATGACCATGACAGAGCCAAGGTACAGAAGAAAATCAAAACTAGAAAGTGATTACATTTTAAAGAAAAGGTCCCAGCACTGTTCATGGGAGAAATAGTTGAATCAGAAAACAAATTCCCACACAACAGAAAAATCTAGAACTTCAAGATGCCATCATATATAAACAGCAAATTCCAAAGAGACAACATGACTTGCTACTTAATTGTGTATTTAGTTTTATATGCATTAATTATGCTTTAATTCCTATATTAATATGTGTTCTTTCATACAACGAAGTTCTTCAAATCCATTCGTTTGGTCCCCAGAAAGAGCACCTTGAAGAGGGTAATGAAAATATTACTGGCCCTAATTGATTCTTCGATCAGTTAAAGAAGGAAAACTAAGTACACATAGAAAGCAAAATCAGCTGGGTGGTGGTGGCTTATGCTTTTAATCCCAGCACTCAGAAGGTAGATACAGGCAGATCTCTGTGAGTTCGAGGCCAACCTGGTGTACAAAACTAGTTCTAGGATAGCCAGTGCTATACAAAGAAGCTTGTCTTTAAAAAAATACAACAACAACAACAACAACTACAACAACAAGGAAGTAAAAGTGGACAAGTTTTATTGTTAAGCATTATTGTAATGGGATATTTAGGTAAAGTAACCTGGAAAGCTCTGCTTGGTGGCACACACCAATAATTCTAGTACTTTGGGAGGCAGAGGTAGGAGTGTGAGTTTGAAGACAGTTTAGGTTACGTGGCTTAACTAAATAAAGTTGACAGAAGTAACTCTTTACGGGGAAAATAAACAATGTCAATGCAAGTTGAAACTTTTTATACAAATCTGACTAACAAAAACTGTGTTACCATTAGGTGTGCTGCTTGTCAAGCCTGTGATCCCAGCGCTCAAGAGACAGACACAGGAGGATCTGGAGTTCAAGTCCAGCCCCAGCTATACCATGGGTTCCTAAGCTACAAGAGATCCTGCCCAAAGAAAGACAGGAAATGCATTGCCATGTGACATATTGATCTGAGCAGGGATTGCAGCCCAGAGCCTCTGCTCAAACATTGCGTCTGTCCTTTCAACGCTTTCCAGCTTGTGAAGCTGACGTTTGGGCTTGTCTGGTTTTGCATTGTAAGAACAGAACCAAATGCATCGCTTTAATGACATCTACTCTCATGCCCCGCCCACGCTCACCCAACCTCTTAGGAACACTGCATTATAGTAGTCCTGAAGATTAAACCAGCCCTAGCTAGTGCCTGCATTCTTTTTGTCCAGGATTTGAACTGAGCCTTCTCAAGTGCTTGGTCACGCATCTCCTGGTGCAAGCTCTACTTTTTCGGTATGTTAGGAACGGACATTGAGCTGGCCTCCTGATCCTTTGGTACTGGACTAAATTTCAGTTCCGCCGACCGTGATCCTTTCAGCCCCACTGGACATCCTTCAGGCTAGTACAGCATCTGACTGAGCTTCTCCATTCCTGGTCCAAGCACCCATCAACAGTCCTGTCGGAGCAGATGCCTGGGACACCTTGAGGACAACCTTCTTTCTAACCTATCCTTATAAAAAGCAATTTGTATTCTCAGGCTGGTGACCACGGTCGCCCCACCACCACCACCACCACCACCACCACCACCACCACCACCACCACCACCCACCACCTGCAGGTGGGTAATAGTAAACCGCTACTTCCTTTTACCGTGTCGACTCTGTGCACCACTCACTAACCCTTGGACTCATTCCATTAGGCATTACGACCTTTCCGTTGAGCCCTCTGGGGCTAATGCCACCCACACAGCATTTAGACCAGGTATTTCCTCCTGTGGCATTGGGTTAGCACTCCCGAGCCTGCTGTTTGCATTTCTCACGGCGTTTCAACTAGGTTTCTCTAGCTCTTGTTTTCAGGCTGAGATGCTCATTTTTCTGTGAGTTCCGGGCTATGCCAGCCAGACATTACCTGTGCTGTCAGCGTCTCTGCCAAATTGGCACCCTCTAGGAGGACAGCGTCAGAAACTAAGCCAAACCGATTCACTTAGCGACTAAGCCAAACCAACCCCCTTGATGCTAGAGACCCGAGCTCTGGGGTGAAAATGCACTTTCTGCTACTTGATTGTTCAAACCCCACGCCACGTGTCTGCCCACCTCACCGAGCAGCCATGAGAACTTGTAGTCTGCTCTCGCCGGTGAAAATTTCTTTCTAGACACTGAAATGTCATTTCCTCCCGTCCTTCCTGACACATGTCCACTTGGAGTTTTGAGAAGACTCTCCCTTCCTTTCATCGGATTCAGTAAGTCGAGCTAGTGATACCCCGGACCCCAAATTACCCCATTCGCTCAGCAACCCATTACCTTGGAATACTTAAGCGTTAGGGACCTCTCTTCTGTAAACAGGCACGTGTTTTGTGTTTTGTACGCCCTCCCCCCCACACACAGGTTCATGTTAACGGTACACTTCTTCATAGTATGGAAGAGAGAACCTCAGGCCCTGGATTCCCCTACTCCTTCGCCAATAGTCACCCACTCCTCTTGGAAGTTTCTCAAAACTCAGAAGAAAAAAAAAAAAGTAAAGAAAACGAGGAAGGTTGAAAATCAGGCAGCTGTGACCCATCTTTTTGGCATTCTTCCAAGCCAGACACTACTAGAAGCATTAGGATTTCCCGGTGGCCACCAAAAGCAAGCACCCATTGCCCAGAACCTGGCAATCGAGCCCGTGTGCCAGGGTGCTGTATACCCGGTTAAGAGTTGTCTACATGCAAAATCTGAATGAGCAGCTATTATTAGTGACGCCAGCGAGGAAGGAATACATAGAGAATACAACATACAGAAAACTGGAGAACCAGATACCCCCAACACCCTGGTTTCTCAGTTGTCACCTAGACTGATTGCTGAGCCACTGCAGAAGCGCCAGGCCTGGTCCCCTCCCGCCGTGCCCAAGGTCGCCCTGGCGGCGCCTCCTTACCTTGCGCGAGTATGGGGGTTTGCTCAGGTGGATGCCGTCGCGGACCAGCTTATCCCGGATCATGATCTTCAGCTTCAGCTTAGGGTAGCTCACCAGCTCCCTGCTGCGGGGAGCGCTCGACTGGCCACGGGGGTCCCCGCGAGTGCCCTGGGCTGAGCCGCCACATGGCTCCCCCCGGCGGCCTGGGGGCACCGCTTCCACCAGCGGTGCGGGTGGCAGCGGCTGCGGTTCGAGTGTGAAGTAGAGGCCGGCGGCGGCCGCGTCCTGTTCCCGCAGCCGGTGCACAGCTTCCAGGATGCGCCGGCGGTGCGCGGGAGCCAGCACCCCGATGGCGTCCAGGTCCGGGTCTCCGATCTGCTTGCACACTTCCAGGTCATCGTAGCCATTATCCACGAAGGACTCAGCGTACTGAGGGAGCTGTAACGCTTTCAGCCACTCGTAAACTATGTTGGTGCACATGGCTGAGACTCGGAACTCGCCGGCGAGTACCCAAGTGACACGGGCGGCACCAGTTCTTGCAACTTTTAATCCTCTCCTGGAAGGGGGTGGGAAGAAGAAACGGCAGGAAAAGTTTCTCCGTTAGTGGTTAGGCTCCGGCCGCAGAGTCAAAGCCATAGGAAGCAGCCGGGGAGGAAACGAGAGTGAGCGAGGAGCGTCTAGCAGCGAAGTGGATTCCCCGAGCAGGCGCGGCGCTCGCGGGCACTGGCGGCTGGGCGAGCGGCTCGGCTCCGCGCCGCCCCTGGATGCGCGGCCACCGCGGGGAGGGGCGCGCAGGCGGGGCCGGGCACACCCCTCGCACCCGCGCGGGTCACCGTCGCGCCGTGCCGCCCAGAAGGTTCCCCAGCTGGGGCAATCCGGGGACTGCACACTGCATGTCGCTTTCTGGCCGCCTCCGTGGACGTCTGCACCCGGGTCCCACGCCGTGGAGGCGGCACCGGCGGGCAAACCCGTGGATGATGGCGAGCGCCTGGTCTGTGCGCTTGTCAGTCACTGTCGTTCCCGGGGTCACGGTGACCCGGTGGCGATTAAGCTTCCGGACTCCGGGTGGCTACCCTGGATATCTTTCTGCATTTCTTTTGAATCCGATTTCTTCCAAAGTCCGAGATTTTTTTTCCGCTCAGTTCCCAAGCCAGTGGTGACTCTCGCCTGGGTGTCCAAGGGCAGGACCCTGTCACCCCACTGGGCTGAACGAAGCTGTTGAGTCCAGTGTCCCTTCTCCTTTCCCGATGCACATAGAATGTCCCTTCAGAGGAGCGGTCTGCTAAGGCTCCGCAGGCACAGCGTGTCTGCCTCTGTGGTCCTGAGCTCTGTGCCCCCAAGCAGCTGCGTTTTGGCAGCAGGGTGGGCGCGACGTGTGGACTGTCCAGCCTGATGGGCACGAGGCCCCTCCTCGCTCCAGCTAGTCACACCGGGTGAGCGCCGGGAGGGGCACGGCTGCTCCCGATTGCCTCTCTCTCTCGTCCAAGGCCGTCTGATCTGCGAAAGTTTGGGGTGGGTTGTTACTTTCTCCTCGGCCAGCGCATCCCCTACCTGATCGGCATCCCTCCCCACCCCCACCTTCCTTCCCGCCACACAAGCACACCGCGTTGTGTCAGACCCCCTCAGTCTCTCCCTGCCTTTTGCTTTCTATCCACCTCGTATCACGGTCCTTCTGCTCCGGGTGGCTCCATGCCCAGGGACAAGAGAGATTTTCTGCCTCCGAGACAGGGATCACAGCAGACTCTCCCGTCTCTGCCCCAGGTTCCCGTGTTAAGGCTACCCCACCATGCAGCTTGTGTAAAAGAGAACGCCAGGGCATCTAGCACTTCTGCCTAGATGGGAGTAACAAAATTAACCGAGATTCCCCCTGCTGCCCGTGTCCCCCGCTTTGAATGGAGGAGGGGTCTGGGGTGGGGGTGGGGGTGGGGGACGACCGGAGCTCCTGGGCCCCATCTCCCTGCGTGTGATCTTTTGAGGGGAAGAAGAAAGAACCTCAAGAAACCTTGCAGGCAGCAACAATTTCCTTTTCACAAAAGTAACTCATGAGCTAGACCTGGCCCATACCTTTCCTGAAAGAGTCCTTCTGCGGCTGATGACACTGCCTACCCATCGGGGATTTTAGAATCCTTCCCTCTGGCTCCAGGACCTTTGATTGTGGATAAAAGACTCTCTGGGCCACGTTTCCTCTAAATGAGTGGAGCTTAAGCCCCTCTTGGGACAGACACTGAGAATCCTGAGAATCACACATTTCTCTCTCTCTCTCTCTCTCTCTCTCTCTCTCTCTCTCTCTCTCTCTCTCTCTCCTTCCCCTCTTCGTCGTCCCTCCCTCCTTTATGACCTGCAAAATACCTGATATGGGTGCACCCAGAATGCTTCCCTATTTCTACAGTTGGGGGGGGGCGGGGGCTGGGTGCTGAGTCCCAAGCTCCTGGGTCCAAAAGTCTCACATTGAAAAATAGCTGCCAGGAAGAACCTATTTGGGAAGAAGACAAATACAATGCGAGCAGTCGCGGAGCTGTGTCTGCCCGCAGTCCTAGATCTCCTTTTCCAGAGCCTAGATCATGGTTCTGGTCCTGGGGCAATGCTCGGGTTACCCCAGACTTTCTCCCTACCTAGCATAGATTGTAACTAGTCCTCTGTCCCTTGCCAAAGCAAGCTCACAGTGCCCTCTTGTGTTCAAGTGCTGGAATTTTAAGGCGTTGCCCAAGTCCCAAACTTGTTTTGTTCAGCTAGCTGAAGGAAGAGGGCTTTGTGGTTCCTATGTCCTTTCCTTGCTATCTCAGTGCTTTGTCATGAAAACCTTTGGGTTTTGGAGAGGTGAATATTCCAGTACTTTCAAAATAATTATCCTGCAAGGGAACAGAAGTTCTCCGAAAATACTTCTTCTCTTTGGAAGTTAGTATTGTATGCCAGGCCTCTCCATATATGTGGCTATTGGTAGCATTATCCGATATCTTACAGAAAAAGGAGATACATCTATGAAACATTCCCTCTTCATCTGTACGCTGTAGTGCAAGGGGTAGAAAACTATGAAGAAAGAAACTCAGAGCCAGGCTTCCAGCCGCTGGGTTTCCAGCTCCCTAGCAGGTGCTAGAGGAACCAGCAGGGAACCTTGGGCTGGTTATAAAATCCGAGTCTCTTATTTATTTCTGCTGTTTGGTTGGTTTGAAAAGGAAGCTTAAAGCTCTTGAGTTTATTGCCCTGGTTTTTCTTTCCCAACTTGTTTGAAAAGTCCAATAACACTACTTAATAGTCCTTTACTTTCTCAAAGGCGGTCTCTTCCCCTCCGGGAGCCCCGGGACATTCATTTTGTCTCGTTAATCTTCAGCAAGCCAGTGAGTATTTTTATTTCCATTTTACAATTAAGGAAACTGTATTGGAGGAAGAATGGCTTGCCCAAGGTCACATGGTAAATCAGGATAGAGAGAACAAGCCTGTGTTGCTGAGGCCCCTCCTCTGCCCTAGGCAACGGGGATCCGCCCTTATTTATGATCCGGGCACTGTCCAATTAGGAGCTAAAGCATCCTGTGCTCTTGGGAGGGAACAGCTTTTATGAATTAATGATTTGTTAATCAGTCATAAATAAAATCTCCCTTTTGACCTCTCCTTTTCCTCTCACACACAGTTCCCATGCCTGTTCAAGTCTCCGTGTGAAACTGCGGCTCCCCACAGACTTCATGGATTTGTGAAGCCCCAAACGCAGAGCTCCTCTGGTCTACACTTGTCCCTGCTTCCTGCGGAGGCACCTGGCTCTAGTCCAGAACGAAAAGGCAAAAATAATGATGGGGGAGGGGTGGAGAGTACACCGTTCGGTGAACCGAGTAACTTGCTACACAGAGTCTAGATCCTGGGTCCAGATATCCCTAGTCTAACTAAAAGGAGTTAGACTGGATGCAGAGGCCTGTGCTGGGGCAAGGGGGAGGTATCAGAGTCAGGTAGATCCCAGGAATCTTAAGAGGCTAGTGGCGAAGTCCAGATTCAGTGAGAGACCCTTTCTTGGTAGTGATCTGGGAAGTCTCTAGATGCTGACTTATGGTCTCCACACATGTGCACACCATGTACACACACACACACACACACACACACACACAGTGAGTAATTTTAAGATTTAGAAGCCTGCGGGAGCTACAAGGCCATTCCACACCAACTGCAGTGTTCGAATTTACATAGAGAAAATAGAGGTTCAGGAAACTCAAGTTTGCATATGGGACAGAGTCCAGATGCTTCCTCTTGGGCTTGAACTGCATTATCTTCTTTGATGTGACTATTGTCAAAATTGTGTGTATTCATTGATGCTCATGGGGGAGACAGTGCCAGACACCGAAGCAAAAACCAAGCAAACAGTGTTTCCTCATTAATGGGAACTGGAGAGACCTCACCATACAGAAATTTGACTGGTAGGGGTTTAAAAGTTTGCTTGTTTTGCTTTGTTTTGTTTTGTTTTATTGTGTTTGTATATGTGTTCTCCCATTCAAGTCCTAAGCAAGTCTGACCCAGCTTAGCTTCCAAGGTCAAACACACCCAGGGAGTGTGAAACTGGACCTTGGCATTCTGAATTCCTCTCACACACTTTCGTTTTTTTTTTTTAATGTGGTTATCACACGCCTAGTCTTAGCCTTAAAGCACTAAGATAATTTACCCCACAAACCTTGACAAATACCTTTACTTTTTGCAATGGATAATGCTTTCTTAGAGGTTTTTTTTTTTTTCATTAAAGAAAAAATTTCAAAAAGTAAACTGCTGATAATTATTTAATATATTAAGGTTTGGACTCTTTTTGTTTGATTGATTCATTGGTTTAACCTGGTTTTGTTTTTATTTGAAGCAGTAACTCCTCTTTTAATTTAAGTCACTAGTAAAATAGATTGTGGAGAAAGTTTCTATTTAAATACCACTTCAGAACTATTTTGCAATGATAATAACTATGGAACATGCAAAGTTAACACTGACATTCTCAGTGTAATTAATGATAATTATATTCAGGTTTTAAAGTCTAAATACCAAAAAGCAGCTTTTCTGCTCCGTTACTAGATTCAAGGTTGCCAGATGAAAAAAAAATTTTTTTTTTTTGTTTTGAAATCTTCCTGGTGTTACATAAGGTTCCATACTATTTTACTTAGAAGGTAAAATGTTCATACCTAATGTGTATAGAAATTAAAATTCCATTAACATGTATTAAACGTCAGTCCCCTGGGTATTTCGCCTTGTAAAAGTCAAGCATATATAATATTAATCTTAAAATGCTAACTATGTCTCGCCTCTGCTCAAACCATCAGCAGCAAGCATCTAAAAGGGCCTCGTGCCACAGGGAGAAAGGGGGATGATGGCTTGAGTGATGTAACAGGCAATCTGTTCTTCAGTGCCTGGGAGTGAGGCGTGGGGTTGGCACCTTAATTGGGGGCAGGCTGGGTGGGGGCTTGTGTTAACAGGCCTGGGCTGTAGATGTTATAGTTATGTGTGACAACATATTTGAAGAAGGCAGCGACGGAGCAGTGAGGAGTACCAGCGGGAGGCCATTAGATTATGGCTTGCTACTATAACAGGCCTTTCTTTCTTAAAGGAAGGGAACAAAAGGGGTAGGGAAGGTTCTGGAAGTCTCTGGCTTAGAGGTCACCAAAAGGAGAATAAGAGAATGAATTTGTGGTAGAGAATAAACTGAAACCCACGAAAGAACATTCCTTGTCCTCTTATCTACCTCCGAATAGTGTATATTTGAAATACACCCCAAAGATGACCCAGAATTTCTCGAGGTAAAAACAATGGGTACGGGGGTTCTGCTTGGTAGCCCAGGCCACACTTGAGAACACCCCTTTTTTTTCTTCCTTTTCTATTTCAGATTAAGCAAAGTGAACTTAGCACTTAAACGTTAAGTTTCATAACTTCCACCAAGTAAAGTAAAATGATATTGATAAAAGCTCTTTGAGGCAAGCAAAAGAATCAGTTAAATATGAATCACAATAAAATCATTTGACTTCAGCACAGAACAGTTGCTCCACAGGTGGCGGTTTTTCTCCAAGCAAATGTTAAGAAACCTGACTTCTGGCTTCAGGGCATCAAAATATACTCAGTTCCTGAAGACTGGAAGGCATGGATCTTCTCTCTCCAAAGGCGATGGAACCTTGTGTATTTGTCAGAACATTTTGATTCCTTATTACATGGAGTGAGGCACATGTGCGCTGGTCTCACTAACACCATGTTTTGTTTTGTTTTGTTTTTCTCTGCCTCTACATTTGACTCCTCAGACCTTCCTCCTGAGCCATTTTGACTTTGAAGAACAGGGCCACTAGAGAAACATCTTTATGATAAAAAGTAGAAACGACTTGCAACTACTGGGCCAGCCTAGAGGACAGACCACTCTAAAGTGAGGGCCCTGGAGCAAGAATGATCAGGTCTTGAGAACCAGATTGTTCCCCTCAAGAAATAACAGTGACGACAAGCTCAAGGGCCAGGAAGACTGTCATCAGCAGACTCTACTTGGAGCAGGACTGCCTACCTCTCACCTCCTTGCCCCACCCCTTTCTCTACGTAACCCTGTCAGTCACAGAGGGACTTCTGATGGAGACCTCTTTACCTGTTCTATCCACGATGGCCACATGGATTAAATCACTTCCCTCTGCGTTTTACTATTTCTCATCTCTTTAACTAGTGTGTAGAGAATGGTTGGCTGATCTACTGTTGTGGGAAATAGTTTTAAAAATTGGCTTTTGTGGCACATCAGGCAAACCCACGCTTGGCTGACGTACCTTTCTCTCTTGAACCCAGACGAGCCACCACATGAAGGAAAATGCAACACAAACTTAGTTCAGAAACAGTGGTAACTCAATCTTTGGGCACAACAACTAAAACCTAATCTTGGACGCCTTATTAAAATCTGATTCAGCCTGGCAGTGGTGGCGCACGCCTTTAATCCTAGCACTTGGTAGGCAGAGGCAGGAGGATTTCTGAGTTCGAGGCCAGCCTGATCTACAGAGTGAGTTACAAGACAGCCAGGGCTACACAGAAAAACCCTGTTTCGAAAAACCAACATCATTAGTCATTGAAAAATCAACATCATTAGTCATTAGGGAAATGCAAATCAAAACAACCCTGAGATTTCACCTCACACCAGTCAGAATGGCTAAGATTAAACACTCAGGAGACAGAAGGTATTGGCAAGGATGTGGAAAAAGAGGAACACTCCTACACTGTTGGTGGGATTGCAAGATGGTACAACCACTCTGGAAATCAGTCTGGTGGTTCCTCAGAAAATTGGGCATGACACTTCCAGAGGACCCTGTCATACCACTCCTGGGCATATACCCAGAGGATCCCCCTGCAGGCAACAAGGACACATGCTCCCCTATGTTCATAGCAGCCTAATTTATAATAGCCAGAAGCTGGAAAGAACCCAGATGTCCCTCAATGGAGGAATGGATACAGAAAATGTGGTATATTTATACAATGGAATACTACTCAGCAATTAAAAACAATGAATTCATGAAATTTGTAGGCAAATTGTTGGAACTGGAAAATATCATCCTAAGTGAGCTAACCCAATCACAAAAGAATACACATGAAATGCAATCACTGATAAGTGGATATTAATGAGCCCAGAAGCTCTGAATACTCGAGACAAAATTAGCAAATCATATGATTCCCAAGAAGAAGGGAGGAAAGGGCCCTGGTCCTGAAAAGACTTGATCCAGTATTGAAGGGAGTACCAGAACAGAGAAATGGGAGGGGGTGATTGGGGAATGGGCAGAGGGAAGAGGACTTATGGGACATATGGTGAGGGGGGAACTGGGAAAGGGGAAAGCATTTGGAATATAAACAAAGAATATAGAAAAATTTAAAAAGTAATAATAATAATAATCTGATTCTTCTGATAGTGAACCCTTGAGGATCAGCCATTATACCTGGAAACTCTAACAGCTACATCTTACCCCTCTGTTGTCCTGGTTCCAAAACAGCTTCACTCTCTTCCTGAGGCCAACCCGGAAGTCCCACCTACTCGCCCAGTGATTGGCTCCTCTATTCATTAGGGGACTGGTTCACAAGAACAGCACTAGGCCCATCCACAGCAATCTACCCTGTTGGTGTTACCAGAACTGTTAAGGTCCTAGCCTGTCCCGGCACACTTGAAAAACTTGCCTCAGCCACCTGTCCCTGATAGACCAATTTGACTGACGGTGGTTTTGGGGGTTGGTCTCTGACCTCCACATACAAGCCATGACAAGTGCACACTCACCCCCCACAAACCAATCAATCAATCAGTCAATCAATCAATCAATCAATACTAGAATTTACAACACAGTAAAATAGGGAAGCACACACTCAAACTATTCAGACAAACTGGTTGTTATCTAACAATTAGC
Organism: Apodemus agrarius; assembly: GCA_964023405.1. Lineage (NCBI taxonomy): Eukaryota > Metazoa > Chordata > Mammalia > Rodentia > Muridae > Apodemus > Apodemus agrarius. Next base: position 24,952,308 of record OZ030027.1, on the reverse strand, counting down.
GACAAACTCTTTGGCAAGGTGAAGAGATGCAGGTACTCTCATAACCAAAGGTTCAAGCAACGGGAAGTGGGCGTGGCCTGCTGCCACAATACTACAATCCCAGCTCCTGGGGAATGCCAAAGCAGATAGATCAAAAGTCCAAGGATAGCCTGAACTACAGAGAATCTAAGGCCAACATGGACCAATTAGTAAGGCACCATCTAAATATAAAATGTGAAGAGAGCCTCAATTCTATGTACTGACATGCATGAGCTCTGCCCAGCAAAATACAATGATTTAAAGAGTGCCAGCTAGGTGATAAACAAGATGGACACCAGTCCATCAAATATGGGAACATGTTTTGCTTTAATAAGGCTTCAATTAGCCAAGACAAAGTTGCTCATATTAAGGCAGAGTGACTAGCGCCAACTTTGGTGTATTTGGAAAGTCAACGAGCTAGAGCAGGGTACCCCGGGGCAAGGGGACAATGACTGGAATAGAAAGGGAGGTAGGGACAAGTCTCTGAATGTACTAGAGCTTGTTGTATTCGGGTCATTGGAGCTCCTAAAGGTCAAGTCACAAGGGCGATCAGAGGTAACCCAACCTTTAGCAATAGAAACCCCAGTGGTCAGGAATTGAAGCAGTAAGACCAGTTAGGAATTGAGTTCATAGGCCCTGAAAGAAAAGCACCACTCAGACTTGGGCATGACAATTGAGGAGGTAACAGGAAACCCATGGAATCTGTGGTGTTTTTGTAGCACTTGCTGGAAGGAGAAAGAAAAGAAAGGACTCAAGGGCGACTCTCAAATCCTCAGCATGAGTACTTCAGTGAATCACGATAAAGCTAGGCTGTCAATTTCATTGCCTCTGGACCCAATTAAGAGATAAGCTGCTAGACGTGCATATAAAGAATTTTTTTTAAAAAATAAGATACTTGACTTGAGAAGAATACCCTAAATATGGATGGTATACCTTCAGGTGGCATCCAGATAAAAGGAAGTCTGCGGGAAAGGGTTTTCTTCTTGCCTGCTTGTGCGCGCATCTCAACGCTGAGTTCATTCACCCTGTTATCATGTTCAACCATACTATCTGCATCCACCCTCTTATGGTCACCACCACACCTACTGAAGCTGATACTGTATTCCTTAGCTGATATCAGAACCCAGCTTCTATGAATTTCCAAAATGAACTGAAGACCAGTGGCTCACCAAGAATCCTGCGGGTCTGACAACACGAGGTTAAGATTGCTAATGCAACCAGACGTGAGTACTGATCATTTACTGCTGTGGTTCTCAACCTGTGGGTCGAGACCCCCATGAAGGTTGCATATCGAATACCCTGCATATCAGATATTTACATTACATCATGATTCATAACAGTAGCAAAAGCTACTGTTATAATATAGCAACAAAATGCTTTTATGGTTGGGGTCACTACAACATGAGGATCTGAGGGTTACAGCATTAGGAATTGCTAGTCTACTAGGGTCTCAGCCTCTTATATGTAAAAACAGTCATTGGTGGCCTACCGGACAGTCACAGGCTAGTCTAATAGATCCCCCTTTAGCACAAGTGCATCACGAATTCTACAGGTTTCTCTCCCCTGGCTGACAGTCCTGAGTTGCATAAGAGAGCTGAGCAAGTCCTAGAGAAGAAGCTGGCAAGCATAGTTCCTGCACTGTCTCTACTTCAGTTCCTCTTTCCAAGTTCCTGTCCTGAGTTCCTGCCTTCACTGCCCCTCATAACGAACTGTAACCTGTAAACAGAAACAAACTCTTTTCTCCCCAAATTGCTTTTGGTTACAGAGTTTTGTGACAGCCACAAAAACCTAAGTAGGACAAATGGTGATTAACTCTTGAAAGGACTAATTCAGACAAATCACATAGTGAGCCACACTGGTAACCTTGGTAGTCCAGAAGACAACTTTCCCCTTGGCATTATGCACAGTGGTTACAGTAGATTGGAGGAAGTGCCAACCCTGACATCAGAGAAACAAGAACAGGTTAAGCATACCTGATGGAATTCCAGAGAATCTGTCTAGTCAAAAATCACCTTAAAGGTGTACTACGATAGCTTCAGGAGAAAAAAAAAAAACTTCAGATCTTAGAAGTCTTTCCTGAAGTCTAAGATCAGTGAGCAAAGACATTTTATGAGTCACTGCCTGGGCACAGAGATATAACTTTCAAGTACAAAAGAAATAAAAGAAAAATGAGCACAGAGGCTAAATTTGAAAGAGAGACTTTCTTAAATTTTATTGCATTAATTTAATTCTATTCCTGGAAATAATAGACAATGACTCTAAGGCAATTTCTTTCTTTCCAGAAAAATCCAAGCGATTGTGCTTTGATTGGTAAAAGGAAGGTATGAGAATAGCCATGAGGGATTTATAAAATATAAAAACTATAAAGGAGACCTTTTCCTGAAGAGGGAGAAATTTAAGATCTTTGAGGAAACCCGTGTTTTTCAGAAGCACCACTAGATTAATGGAGACAGGGGTTATTATTATTATTTTTGACAAAAAATAAAACCTAACCTTAGAGCGTACATTAAAATGGAAATCCAACAAGAAAGACACTAGATGATAAATAAGACCTCAGTGATAGATTGTATAACCCTGGATGCATTTCTGTTCATACATCTTGTGGTTCCTCATGGAATTGTGAAGTGGGGGAGGTAGATTCTTTGAAACAAATGATGTGAATGTGTGTGTGTGTGTGTGTGTGTGTGTGTGTATGTGTGTGGTGAAAATTCTGTGCCTCTCTTTAAAATATGTGCAGCTTCTAAATAGAAAACACACAGCACTATTCAGAGAAACTTATGGTGAGCCAAAGGAATTAGCTAATAAAAGCAAGCCCAAGGTGGGGAAGTGGTGGGGGAAAACTGAAGAGATGGATCAGTGGTCAATAGTCACCATTGATTGTTTCTTCAGGGACCAAGGCTTGGTTTCCTGCACCCACATTAATAACCACAACCATATGGGGGTTCTGACTCCCCTATCCTCCATGGGTATCCCCACTCCTATGCACCCCCACACACACAATTTTTAAAAATTCTTTATCAATACAGAGTGATCTATAAACAAAATATTTTAATATAATTTGATTCAGATAAATTCTACTTTTCTTAAAACTATTGTATTCTAAGATATTTTTCCTTCTACAAGGATTTTGATACAGGATTTGAAAATCTACAAGAATTTTAAAATGGCATGCATGGGACGTTTTCAGTAATTAAAAGAAAATGTTAAATATTTGCAGTAACAACATACATAGATAGACTACATTGAAGAACGATGTCAAACCCTGCCATCTCTGCTTGGTTTCACTCAGACTTATTGCCTTGTGGTAGCAGACGCTGGTTTCTCCTGCTGTGCACCTCCATGACTGTGATGATAAGCCACTTATTTCCCTACCCCAGCAAACACGGGCCTCAGCTACCCTGAGCTTTGTCCTTTGACCCTCTCTGGTAGAACACCATCCTGAATTTCCAAACTTCTCTCATCATGATTCTTCCCCTTGTAGCTCACAGACTCCAAGAAGGAATCAAATGTTACTCAGTACCCAGAATATCTTTTTTGTTTTAAATAGATTTCCTAAGGAGCAAATAAATATGAACATCTCACTATCAATTAACTCCACAAACCAAAATTATAATCAGCTTCTCTCCTGAACTAGTTCTTGTATTTCTATATATTCAAGTCAGCAGCCATGGACCAAGTGTCCCTACACTGGGCAGGGGGAAATGCTCTCTTGATATTAAAAGTTGAAGATGCTTACTTGCTGCTCCTGGTAACTTGTGACCTAAGAGAAATCACAAATCACAAACCTCTAAATACCAAAGAAAACACAGTGAGGATGTGCCTAGCTAGTTTTAAGAATAAAGAGTTCACTGGGTATGATGGCACACACCTTTGATGCTACCACTTGGGAGGGAGAGACAGATGAATCTCTGTGAATTCTAGACCAGCCTGATATACATAGTGAGTTCTTGGCTAGCCAGGATTATGTAGTGATACCCTATCTTAAAAACAAAAAACAGCCAAGCAATGGTGGCGCACACCTTTAATCCCAGTACTTGTGAGGTAGAGGTAGGCAGATTTCTGAGTTTGAGGCCAGCCTGGTCTACAGAGTGATTTCCAGGACAGCCAGGGCTATACAGAGAAACTCTGTCTCACAAATAAATCCAAACAACAAAAAACAATAATGAGGTGCTGATGAATGAATGAATGAAGAACAATGGATGGTGGGTACCCAGCCAATGCATGCTAAGTGGTTTGGTCGGCAATCTGGATGCAGTGATGAATTGTAGTTTTAGCCTAGATATATTAATGACTGTGAAGAAAATGTTGTAAAATTATTTTAACAAATATACTGCATCTATTATATATTGGTGTATACATGTGTATGTTGGTAGAGAGAAGACTCTATGCATCACTAGTGACGGATATGACATCAAGATTTGTCAACAGGTTCAACAATTCTTCCACAGCATATATATCCTTTCAAAAGTCATCCAAAAGGGTGTAAAGATGTTCACTGTCATGTTACTTACCACACTTGATCTTAGCCAAAAGGCCGAGTGTCATATTACTTACAATGACAGGACCTTGTAAGGCACCCATCATTCAGACTTGGAAAAATGGGCAATTAAAATCATGGCAGTGGCATAGTATAGAAAAGTATGCAGCAGTTAGCAGTGTGCTCAGAGTACACAAAACAAGAAATTGGGAGCTTGGCCCATCGTTTTCAGAATTAATGGAGAATGGGTTAGCTTGGCATCTCTAGTCATCACTAGTCTCTGCTTAAGGCAGATGAGTGGAGTGTAGAGATAGAAGCTGCTGTGCCTCCAATTTACCCTTCAGTGGTTAAGAAACCAGAGCAAGCCAGGGCTTTAGATCAAAGATCTGTATCTACTGCTGAACAGCACCGGGACAGGTTGTAGTGTTTCATCTCACTATGATCATGAAATCCTCTTCATCATCACAAACTCAGCTGTTGGAGACCTCTCTAGTATCTACCTTCCTCAGAGTTTATCAGTAGGTGTCCCTCAGCCTAACCATGCGCCTACCATATGGAACTGGAGGCTTTGGGAGATGTTCAAGATGTTGTCAGTACTGGATTTCTTAGAGACACTCTCTGGCTAGATGACTCTGAATCTCTGTAGTTGTATGGCCCTGGGCAAGATATTGAAGCTTCCAAGACAAATTCCTCTCTAAAATGAGTTGATGCCTGCAGTGGGGTACTTCACATGCTAGACGGAAGACTGAAATTTGATAGTTGGATTAAAATGCATAGCTAAATAAATATCAATGACTTGTTATTAAGCAACTTGAAGAAACTTATAACATAAACTAGAGTTGTGTAACTTTTACTTGGGGTGCTAAGCCAAGCCCACTTAGCATTTATTGATAAAGATAATGTATTTGTGAATGGTGCTTCCCCCCCCCATAAACACACACACACACACACACACACACACACACATACACACACACACACACACACAATCAGTTGTAGAACTAATGGAGCCTTAATAAAAAGTCATATTATGGATGATATGCCATTTTCTGCTCACTTACCCTTTGGCCCACGCATTAACCCTCATGATATCTCTACGGTAAAATGATTTTAGCAATGGTTATAACTCGGTTATTCTAAAAGTCAGGAATATTTTTAAAAGTTTTATTCCAGTGCCTATACTACTGTGTTAATCATCAATTTAAAATGTTTAATTGATACACCATAAAAATATATGTATGGTATACAGTGTTTAATATTTTAATGTGTATATATAAGATGGATGGATAGGGTAAAATTATATGTCTGTCGATTACCTCAAGTATTTATTTACTTTTTTACAAATAGAAACTTTTAATAGATTATGATATAGTGAATTTTGGGTTTTTTAATTTTATATATAAATATTTAAATATCAGGAGGTACTCTGTACACATGCATAACTATTAAATACAAAAAGTTAATGTAAAGCTATAGATTTAAACTAGGTGATTTTCTGGAAAGAGTCAAATAGTAAATGTTTCAGGCTCTGTGTTCTGTAGAAACATATGGGCATGCTCATCTCACGAGCCACAGAGTCCAGAACACATTTTCCCTTTTAAATAGATATATATTTATATTGTGTGCTGCACATAAGATTCTTTATGTAAATACAGTGAAGTATGTCTGATGGTTGATAATCCAAAGCCAGCCTTCTTGGGATAAGATAGAATAAAATTTACTGTGAACCACAATGAGAATCAGGGTCTTTCATGATCTTTGCATATTTGAGAATTTCCTTCTGAAAATCCATGGTGATTGCCTGTGCGGGTTATTCTGATGTTAAGGTCCTGTTCCCCAACTGGTTCTTGATCTGCCAGTTAAGATTCCAATTGCTAGAAAGAAGGGATAAGTGGGACTTCCGGATCCCTGGAGGCAAACAGACAGACTCAAGGGAGAAGAGATATAGTCTGTCATGCTTCTGATGGAGAAAAGGTGACCAGCCATGTGAAATCTCGAACAGAGGGGCCACAAAGACTGATCCTACAAGCAGACAGTTGGGACTATATGCACTGAGCAATTGAAGTGTGGGGCAGGTGGAGAGGTATGGAGCTAAGAATATTGATAAGGGCATGCTTTTCAAGGTAGGAGATAGTAGCTCAAGCAATTGTATTAAAAGGCAAGTTGAACAACTATGTCTGTCTGTGTCTTTTATCCATGGATTTAAAGGAAGCTGGGTGGGGGCTGGTGGCACAACCCGTTCTTGGAGCTTAGGAGGGGTAGCAAGTCAACAGACAACAATAGCCACTTTACCTTATGAGAACACTGACTTCTTTCATTCTATAATTGAGTTTGGTGTGGGGGTTACTAGTCCCCAGTGGACTCTAGTGTGACTGTGATAGCTATGAGAGACTAGGAACAAACAACTGGGGGAGACAGGATTTGTTTTCCTCTTCTCTGTTGAGCGGTGTTCATAAAATAACTTGAGGATTTAAAACGTTGAGAACCAGAGGCACAAGCAGGGGACAGTTTGTCTTTCCAGCCATGGCTGACAAACCTTAAGACTTCTCACATGTAAAGCTTTGTGACCCGCCCTTTGAACATGACCAGTTCTTCAAGTCCTTGAAAGAGAAATGTCATAAGGGAATGTGATTTCCATGAAGACTGTTTTCTGATCACAGTGGTAGCTGTGGGTCTTTCTGTCATTCAGCTCTTCAAGAATCCATGAACAGCCAAGTTTACAGTACAGTAGTTTCTTTATGAAAATGGGTGTAGCAAAAATAACACCACTCTAGTAAAGAATTGCAAATGTTTTAAAGGTTCATAGGTTTCTTAGTCAGCTTTCTATTGCTATGATAATCCCCACATCCAAAAGCAGCTTGGGAAGCAAAAGGTTGAGGTGGCCTACATATCCCAGTCAGGATCTGTCATTGAAGAAAGCCAACAGGAACTCAAGGACCGATAAAGAATCTAGATGAAGGAACTGGGCCAAACCTATGGAGGAGCACTGCTTATGGGCTTTCTCCCCTATGCATGTATAGCCTGCATATATATCAGCTAAAATCACTTGTCTAGAATCAGCACCACCCCCATGAGCTGGGCCCTACCATATCAACTATTTATCAAGAACATGCTCCAGGCTCTAGGGACTTTGCTACAGGCAATTTGATGGAGGCATTTTCTCAGTTGAGGCCCTTCTTCTCAAAGGACTCTAGTTTATGTCAAGATGACAAAAACAAGATGAAAAACAAACAAACAAACAAACAAAACAAGCGGAAAAACCTGACAAGGACAGTTTCTGTGATATACCATTATCTTAGGCCTATTGATGTGAGGAAGCATCATGACCAAGGCGACTCTTACAAGCGAAAGCATTTAACTGGAGTCTTCCTTGTAGTTCAGAGGTTTGATCCATTGCTTATGTTAGGAAGTATGGGTGACACACTGGCAGGAATGGAGTTAGAGAAACAGCTCAGAGCTATTGATCTTCTGGCAAAGAGAGACTCTGGGTTTGGCACCGACTTTTGAAATCTTTTTTTGTTTTGTTTTTGTTTTTTTGTTTTGTGTTTTTGTTTGTTTTTGTGTTTTTTAACTTGTTACATTTATTTGACAACTTATAAATAATTTAAATACATGTAAGAGGTGATTTATTTTCTTGTCTTTTCTTTTTTTCTTTTTTATTGAATATCGTCTTCATTTACATTTCCAATAATAAAACTTTTCCCCCTCCCGACTTTTGAAATCTTAAAACTCACCCCTTAATGACACACTTTCTTCAACAAGGGTACACCTCTTATCCTTTCAAATAGTGCCACTCCCCAGTGACAGTGCCGCTCCCTGGTGACTAAGCATTCAAATATATGAGCCCACGGAGACAGAGACTCTTCTTATTCAAACCTCAATATCATGCTTCAAACTGCAGGATATTTTGGAACCAGCACTAAAACTGGGATTTTAGTTTAGGCTCAAGATGTTGGCTTTTCATGTTTAAAGCTTTAAAATAATGATGAGTGATAGTAAGATGGTTCCGCGGGTAAAGATGATTTGCCAGAAAAGCATGCTAACCATAGTCCAATCCCCAGAACCCATATAAATGTGGGAGGAGACAACTGTCCCCACAAAGTTACCTACACACACACACACACACACACACACACACACACACACGCACATGCACACGCACACATACCACAAACCAGGAATATATATATACACACAAATACATACGTACAGTTTACAATAATTTCATAAAATAACAGGACCAATATTTCATTGAAAAGTGTATGCATTGGAGTTATAGAAAAAAAATGTGTGGTTATTTTTTGGACAATTTTTTCCCCTAATGATCAAACTCGCCTAGAGAGAAGGTAACAAAATTGTTAACAGTGTTCCCTTTGGATGGCAAGGTAATTAGTGGATTTTAATTTCTTGTTTACGATGACCGTATCTGTACCTGCTGTCATAGACAACCATAAACAGATGCTCAGTGTTTATGCTCTCTCGCGTGATCTTTTCCAGGGAAATTCCCTCTGGATGTTGTCTCACGTTTTAGGCAGAGGGACTGCAGAGAGGGCCCCACAGTTAAAAGAACGGGCTGCTCTTCTGAAGGAGCCAGTGAAGTATTGCTGCTCTTGTCATTTTGTGTTATTATTTGAAAATGTATTTGTGTGCGTGTGTGTGTGTGTGTGTGTGTGTGTGTGTGTGTGTGTAGTACAGGACCCCCCTCTCCCTCTATCTCTCTGTTTCTCTGTCTTTCTCTCTGTCTCTGTCTCTGTCTCTGTCTCTGTCTCTGTCTCTCTCTCTCTCTCTCTCTGTGTGTGTGTGTGTGTGTGTGTGTGTTTGTGTGTGTGTGTGTGTGTGTGTGTGCACACTCAACCTTGTGAGGACGTTCCACCTCTCTCATTCCACCTCCAGGTTCAATTCCCAGCTCCCGCCTGGTGGCTCATAACATGTCTGTATCTCCAGCTCCAAGGATCTTCGCGCCTCCTCTATTGGCACCGGGTATATACATGGCTCACAGACACACATGTGAACAAGAGGCTCATACACACAAAATAAAAAATTGTAAAGACTTTAATTTGAATAAATAAAGAAACAAGAATGAATTCTCTAGATAGGAGCTGTGAACTGAGCAGAGTTGGCCTTGATGCCAGCATCCCAAGGGGCTGAATATTTCTTCTCTCTGTGTTTTCTTTTTTTGTGTCTTCCCGAGCATGGGCATTTCAGGAAACAGGTGTGCTTCTGGAAGCCCAGTTTACTCAAAAGTCTATGTGTTTCACAGAAATATATAAGAAGAAAGACTACGCGTTGAGGGACTTGAGTACCCCCTGATGCTGAAAAGTTCACTAGGGGAAAGGTAACAATACTGTGTGCATGCTCCCCGGCCAGGAAGCCACAGAAGCTAGCTTGAGCTGACTCAGCTCCCTTTGCCCATTATTGTCTAAGTTCTTTTTATCTGTCGGGGGTGGGGGCAGGGGGGCTGCTGGTTCAGCTGGAGTGACCGCCACTGTATTTATACCCAGCTGAAGTCAATCATCTTCTTTACTCTTCTTTATTCTTCTTTGCTTCCCATTTTGGGGGTGGAATTAGTCTAATCAAAAGGGACACTGGTGCTGGGTAAGGTGTATGTCTTCAATCCCAGCACTTGGGAGGTGGAAGCAGGAGGATCTGAAGCCTAAAGCCAGACTCATCAATGAGGTGAGTTCAAGACCAAATTAGTCTAACATGAGACTGTCTTAAAATGTGTAGGTGCGATCAGAAGACCTGTAAAATATCTCTCTATCTCTCTATCTATCTATCTATCTATCTATCTATCTATCTATTTATCTATCCTAAAATATGAAGCCTGTTGTGCCTTGCTACCTAGAGTGAAATCCATTGAAAATTCATTTATGTTGTAGGGATTTGCAATAATTATCTACGAATTGGGTGAGGCTGTTTAACTATAAGACTATACCAAGATTTTTCAACAATGGAAATTTGGGTCTTTTTTATTCTTGGCCTTAATGAACATCTAGATGTAAATCTCTGTGGTTGTATGCTATGTTTTAGGGTTTGTTTTTGTAACCCCCATGAGTGTAATGGTATGTATAGGACCTCTCTATATAACCCCTGAAATGATTTTAAAAGGATCTAATGATTGGTATTCGGCCAGTGAGAAGGAGAGTTCAATACTCTATATTGAATGAAATATGTCCTGTGAACCTGTGTATGAAAGGCTCGGTCCCCGACTGGTAATGCTATTGAGAGGTGAGTATATCAAAAAAGGTTTTAACTTCAGCAATGCATTCATGCATTGATAAATTCATAGGTGAATGGACAATTAGGAGAAAGAACCTACTTGGAAGAGGCAAACCCACACTTTTGGGTTTGCTCTCTATTGCTATAATAAACGGCACTACCAAAACCACTTGTAGAAAGCAACTTGGAGAAAAAACAACTTCAAAGCAACTTGGAGAAAAAATGGGGGTATTTTAGTTTACAGGCTATCGTCTATCACCAAGGGAGCCAAGGCACGAAGTTAAGGCAGGAACCGGGAGCAGGAACTGGAAGAAACTATGGAGAAATGCTGGCGATTATCTTACCCCCTCTGACTTTCTTAGCTACCATTTTCATGTACCCTCGGCCCATATACCTATAGATGGACTTGGCCACAGAGGAGTGCGTCCTCGTACATCAACTATGAATTAAGGAAATGGCTTATAGACACAGCCACAGGCCAGCCTGAACTAGAAAATGTATTACAGTGGCTCCCTCTTCCCAAGTGATTTTTGTAGTGCCAAATTGACAGCTGAAGTTAACAGCAAATGATGATTACTTTCTGTCTCTGTGATAAAACACATTGACCAAGGTGACTTATAGAAGAATGAGTTTATTTGGCCCATGATTCTAAGGGGTTAGAGTCCACGGAGGTAGAGACAGTTGGGTAGCAGGGGCAGGCATGGAACAGCAGCTAGAACAGAAAGCTGACATCTCGTTATCGAGTTGAAAGCATAAAGCAGAGAAAAAAGCCTCGAAATGGTGAGGCTCTTTAAACTGTCCAAGCCCGCCTCCTCTGGAACACTTCCTCCAGCAAGGCTATTCCTTCTCCACATCCTGAAACAGCGCCACCGCTGGGGACTAAGCGGTCAAAAACACGGGCCTATGGGGACAATCTCATTTAAACCACTACAGGGGCATGCCTGTGACGGCTGTATCTCACCCCAGGACCCTTCCCCTCCTACTCTCTGCCTATGTATGCGTGCAGAGAGCCAGTTTAATCTGCTTTATGTTTCCTACCCTAATGTTCATAAAGAATGAAGCCAAGTTACTATGCACAGACTAAAAGTTCTGTAGCTATAGGGTCCAAAATAAATCCTATTTCCTTAGCTTAACATTTAATAAAGCAAGTCCAGATCTGGGGGAGCCAGGTTTCGAAAATGGCTATTTTGTGTCCTATTGTATAATTGTAGCCTTGGACGCTGAGGCACGGTAAGTGTTTCATGAATGGTTTGAGAGCAAATGAAGGAATAACAAACAATAGTGGATTTATTTTGGGTTGTTTTGTCAGCTTGAGAGATAGTCTTGCTATAGAGAACAAGGTGGCTTTGAACTCCTAATCTTACCTCAACTGCCCAAGTGCCAGGATTTTAGGTTTGTTCATACTAGACTTACCAGTGCTTCTTTTGTTTGTTGTGCTTTGTCTACTTTTTTTTTTAAATGAACAGTAGTGACATACATGGCCGAGAAATTTACAAGGTATTTCTAGGCATACCATGTTTATGCTAAAGAGTTTGCACAATTTGGGCAAATTTTTGGTAAAGGAAAGATTCAGTGACATGCATAAATAGAAACATTACCCAATTATTTTGAAATCCACAAACGCTATAATTAAAAAAAAAAAAGTAGGATTTTTCAATGGGCCGTATTTGTGTTATTTGGTCCTCATGGTCTGTTCTACAGACTTACTTTTCTTTTATTTTGAACACCCAGTGCCTCTTATGTTTACAGATTTACAAGGAATGATTCCAGCAGCCTCAGAGAACTGTGCGATACCATGAAAAGTGGTGTCGTTCTTACTGACTCTTTGTCCCATTTTTCTAATTTATCCCTGTCATTTCTTCGTTCCCAGTTTAGCGGCCCACATTTCATACCCTTCTGCCTAGAACGGCGCCTGGACCCTCTAGATAAACTGGCGAAGAGCAAGGCACTGCCGTGTGGGCTCCCGAGGATGGTTACATTAAAGCGCCCGCATAAACTTAGAATATTAACAAAGACAAAATAGCAGATTCAGTTATAGATGTGGAAGCCCTCCGAGACAGCGGGAAGAAAGAAAGACAAAGAAACATGAAGTCTTAAAATAATAAGAGTATGAGTATTTCACAGTACAATGCGCTTTAGAGAACTTTATCTTTTGTAAGCCTCATTCACTCGAAGCTTTGAAATAAGCATTTTTTTTTCCCTCTCCCTTTCAAGACTCGGAAACCAGGGCTCAGAAGAGCTGCCAATCGGCTGTGGCCGAGTTCTCATAACGTGCCAAAGGAGCGGTCTGTTTTCCATGGCTCTAAACCCAGTGCTGTTCCAGCTGTGCTGAGTTAACGTGCTAATTGGTTCTTGATCAAAAATTATTAGTCCACTTGAAGCAACCAGAGTTTGTAAAGCATTCCAAGGGCCCGGGCATAGAGGAAGGGGCACCAAACGCCTGTGAGTGGGAGCCCTCCCATAATGCTTTTCAGCAAAAGGAAATGGGTAAGATACAGAAAGAAAAGCCAAAGACCGTTGTCAAAATAAATAAACACATTTTAACTATATCTCGGTTACCTGCTGAGCCATCTTGCCAGCCCCATGGGTGAATTCTTTAAAAGTCAACATAAAGCAAGAATGGAGCCATCAAAGAAGCAGAGGAAGCATCAACGGAAATAAATGAACTCTCCAAAGGCTGTTGGTGTGTCCATGATGCTATAGCGGACAGACTTCTGATGGGTTAAAGAACTTTGCCTGTTCTCAAAGGGATTGTCTTGTTACAAACGATACAAGACATTTAAAATCAAAGGGGTCCTGGTGTTTGGTTATCCAACTCTCCTGATCACATCGCCATCAACCACACTGTTTCTTTATAGCAGTCTTGCAAAATATTTCAGAATTTATGTTTTATATTAAAAAGCTATTTGATTGCTTTTCAGTTACCCAACCAAAGGTCAATACCCAAGGAAATATTTGACCCCAATTATATAAATTTAGAAACAAGCAGAATTTTAAAAATGAAGATAAGTTCTTATATGATGGAGACATATTTCATGAATAAACATCTTGTGAATTTTTAAAAGTACAAGAGAATTAATATCTTATAAAAAATAAACGAGCAGAGCCTACTGTGGTGGTTAAGTCATATACACAACAGAAGAGCTTTCGTCTTTAATATTTCAGTGTATATCTAGAAGATAGTCATGAAAATTAAATTAAACGTAATATTGTGTTGTGAAACCATTTGTAATAGAAATGAAGTCTTAGAGTATATATCAAAGAAGAACTGCGCTTATTTCCAATGTTTCGAAGCAGAGCCACATAAATCAATTATACTCAAGGATAAACTACTCATTTGTATTCTAAGCATCTGTATTTTTTATAACAACCTGATTAGGTTTTAATTATGAGCTTTAAGCTGGACAGTCTACAAAATGGTAGAACTGTAATACTCGAACTGTTTAAAGAATTGTTTTCTTAAATATTTTGTCCTCAGGCTTAGATCACCACAAGATTAATTCATTATAATTTGTAGAGATCACGTAATGTTTGTAAATGTTTATAAGTCATTTGAGTACATTATCCATTCACATGTGTTTGTGTATCTGTGAGGAAAACAAGAAAATCTCTTATAAACATAAATAAAGATGGCCTGTGAAGCCATTTTCTTTGTCCAGAGTAAAAAACAAGATTCTGAAATGAATATTGTGTCTTAAATTGTGGTAGGGAAAAAGGAACTTCTCACATGTGCATCTTCTGGTTATACTATTCACTTATCTACAGGTAATAATCTTCTTTTTATTAAATTATCAGGAGACATCTATACAGAGCCCTACCATCAAGGGGCCCTCAGGACCTGAAATGTTATCTCTTTCCTTCCATAGCCTCTCAGATATATACATATACATATACATATACATATACATATACATATACATATACACATACACATACACATACACATACACATACACATACACATACACATACACATACATATACATATACATATACATATACATATACATATACATATACATATACATTTAAAGCATTCATCTATTCTGCTAATGCTTTAGCATAACTTTGGAATGAAAAAGCAAACTTATCTTTTTCTCAAAATACTCCTGATCCCCTGGCTCTTTTAAGGTTTTATATTCACGAGAATCTTTTAGATGAATTCCCAGACTTTCCCAAAATGTCCTTTAGGTATTGACCACAACTCATTTAAAGATTTTTTTAATTCAGACAGTCTTAGGCCATCACTTTATATTGTTTATAAAGATCCTGTTATTGCAGTAATATATCCTAGAGGCAAGCTAATTAAGTGCCTTTTTGATTTTAACAAAGTGAGAACAGTTAGAAAAGGGTAGAGTCTAATTTGTTTTTTAAAGTTAATGGAGCCATAGACAAGTGGAGAAGGTGGCAAGGAGAGAGGCAGTGAGGACAGAGAACAAAAGACCCCGCCCCCTTCCCCCCCCCCCCCCCCCCCCGTGAGCTACTTCCTTTGTCGGGGAGGAGGAAAGCTTGTTAATTAGGAAATGCTCATAAATCTGCCTCAACTGAAGTGCCCAGTAGCCCAGGATAATGGAATGAAAAACAATTTAAATCACATTAGAAGCTAGGAACTGAATAATGTATTTTCTGCATCCTCATCTTCGTGTGTCCTATTACTTCAAGGCTATGTCTTGCTCCTGCATCTTCAATTAGCAGAAGAGAAACACTCGGGTTACAGTTATTCTCATGCCGAGCTTCTCAGTAATAAACAGCATTTCCTCAGGAAAGTGTTCCCCTTCTGATGCTGGCTACTGCCTTATGGTTTGAGTTTTGAGGGGCTTTAAAAGTATTGAATCTGCGCGCTCTCTCTCTTTCTCTCTCTCTCTCTCTCTCTCTCTCTCTCTCTCTCTCTCTCTCTCACACACACACACACACACACACACACCCTAAGTTTTAGATAGCGTTTTGTGATCTATGACCAACAAAACAATTCTTTCAAAGAAATCAAAATGATGACTTAAGACAAACAAAAATGTATTAAATATTCTCAAATCTAAAACTGTGATTTTTTACCTCTGGGCTCTTTTAGAATCAGAATAAGGAGAACAACAGGGGCAAGCCCTATGAAATTCTCATTTTTATAGCAATCATTGCTTATATAGGTATAGTTATATATACCTTATTTCACTTATCTAGGTATTGTCACTTCTACAGGATTTTAAAGTAGAATTTGAATAGTCATTGATCAAGTACATATACCCCACCCAGGTGTCAGAACTCTTACTTTCTCAGGGAAAATAAACAAACTATGCAGGTCAGAGAACACCTGTGTTTTGGAGCAGAATCATTTCATCCTTGTACTTGAAGGTTTAGTGATGTCTGCAGATGTTCACCGAGTGACAACTCAAGATAGGAAAATGTTAAAATAACACCTTAAAAATGATCAATACCAACTGAGGATCCCACACAGTTAGGAATCACTGCACTTGTGGGACCCACCCCCTTCCCCAGTGAGCTAAGGCTAGAAGTCCCAGAGATTTTGAAGGAACTGTAGGAACTTTGTCGGCTCCGGGCAGCAGGACCCTGTCACTAGCCGCAGCCCTCCACCCCCATGATTTGTGTCCATAAGTCACATAAGGGCAATGTCCCAAGTCCTTCCACAGGTAGAGGATGTGACCAAAACAGATCTCCATTTTAATGAGGTACCTAAAGGCCTGGAGAACTTAGCCAACAAGCTCTCCTTCCCAGTCATCCCTCCCTGCAAAGGGTATTTAATCTCAGGCCCACCCTGAGACTTGGGGTATAGTTTTACACACCCACTTTCTGCTATGACAATAAATGCTTTAAAACCATGGCCTGCCTCTTTTTATGGGGATCCGCCATGGGGCGCCATTGAGAAGGCCTTTGCCTATAGAGCCGCCTTTAGGAGTCTAGTCACCTGCAGAAGAGCTCTCTGCACTCCCAGCCACGACTGCCACCAAGCTCAAGCCCACCTCAGCTGACAAGTCAGAGACCAGCTGGCGCTCTCCCTTCCCCTCCCCAGGCCACACTGGCCCAGGCCAGATCCACTCCCACTCCATTCTCAGCTCTTGCATGACTACCAGCGGTGCCTGGGTGTCTAAGAGCCTGAGAACCATCGCAAGCCCAGGGACCCCCAAGCCAGCTCCAGCTGTCTCAGACTGAGACTGTGCCTCCCCACCCCCAGAGTGTTGTCCCTGGGCATCCCTATGGCCCAACACGCCCAGTGACAGCCCAGAGACAGGCCAGAGACAGTATGGGCTAAGCGTGGTCAAAATTCCAGCATCCTGCCTCTCTAAGTGGCCTGTGCCCTGTGGTGGAGCAGACTCACGTGCAGGTGAAACATTGGCAGGGGTCATCTAGTCTCCCTTCATTTTTCAAAGCTGAAGTTTGGAAGGAAGGGAACAAATAAAAGACTCACCAAATGTCATGTCCTATCAAATCCAGAGCCTTCTAGTTTCATTGGGAGGTGGTAAAGAGATACTTATTTAATTTCATATCAGGTAATACTACCAAATAAATGTTTAAAAGAAAGAATTGCTTTAAAAAGTAGGAAGTTTGTTACAATATATGCTTGAACTGATTAGGACAAAATTATTTTTAAAAAAATACAAAAGAGAGCATCCTGGGAATGTAGAGGAGGTGTCTGTAATTTTGCCAGTCTTTGGAATCCACTGACCACATATTGAGAGACCCTAACACAATGTTTTTAGACCCCTAGCAACCAAGCTTAGCACAGAGTAAATTTTTTCTGCTTTCAGCTCAGCACAAAGTAACTTGTCTTTCTGATTTTGGCTTGAGAAAAGTAACACACCCTGTTCCAGGAACCCATCCTTGACCCACCCAGTACTCTGCTTAATGTTCAACTATACATTGTCCCCAGGGTAGCTGTTCGAGATAAAATCTAAACCTTCCTTGAGGCATATACTGTTGCCCGACTTCCTCTTCTCCACCCCTTGCCTTGTGACCCACCCATCGTGCCTTGTGATTTTCTTTACCCTCCACCCCTTACCTCATGATTTTTTGTTCTCCGCCCCCTGCCTTATGATTTTCCCCTTTAAAAACCCCTGACTTCAGTTGTTCGGGGTCGAACTCCTCTGCCCCTGAGTGGGTTACAAGCTCGGCCCCAGTGCACTGGTCTCCCCTGAATAAACCTCATGTGATTGCAGCAAGAAAGTCTCTCGTGAATTTCTGGGGTGTCGCCTTATCCTGAGACTAGAGCGAGGGTCTCCCCAATTCGGGGGTCTTTCAATATGATGTAACCAGAGTGGACATTTGTAAAGTTTACTAACTAGCCAAATACCATGGCCTCAGAAATGGGGTGCAGTAGTTACTCTGTGGTCACTCTATGTGATAGGAAGTTGTAAGGTGGAAAACATTGGGGCTCACAGTCTGGAAGGTCTCAGTAAATCCTGGTGGGGAGGCATGGCACAGCAGCTCAGCAGTGCGTGGTGAGCGAGCAAGGAGGAAGCTATTCTCCTCATGGAGAATCAGGAAGCAGACTGAAAGGGCAGAGCCAGGGGCTGGGCGTAAACCTCAAAGGCTGGACCCAGATAACCTACTTCCGTCCGCTGGGCCCTATCCCTTAAAGGGTCCATGACCTCCCCAGACCACCCTACCACTGGGAAGAGGCATGTGCACGCACATGAGCCTGGGGGAGAAGGTCAGATTGAAGCCATGACACAGGGTAGAACAGATACGGCTCTGAGTGGCAAGAGAAAGCCAATTGTCCTTGCCAAGGGTCCTACTAAGAAATAGACATTGAGGGAAAATTGAAACCCATGCTTCTGTGTAGCAATAAGCAAAACTTATCAGCAAGCAGGTGCCCAAGACCTTAACTGGCTATGGGTTAACAGATTTCCCAAGACATAAACTCATGTCTTCTTGGAACGCCTTCAAACTAAACCTGACACAAGTCCTGCGATTGAGGACCTGAGAGGAAATGGAGGACAATGGTAGGTTCCAAACAGGATTGGTCTCGGTGCAATCTGGTTGTTGCTGTTGTGTTAACAGTAGACTGACTATTTTTAAAGGTAGTTAGTGGTGCAGAGCAAAATTCAAATAAACAAACAAAACATTTTTCTTTCTGCCCCTACCACAATATATATCAGTTGCCCTGTTATCAATGCTCTGATCACTACCAGAATAGAACATTTGTCACAACTGATGAACCTATACTGATATACCCATCAATACCAAAGGCCACAATTTACACTTGGGTGCTTGCTTGCTGTACCCATTCTTTACGTTTGAACAAATACCTAGCATGTAGCCACCATTAAGTATCATGAGAAGTATTTCCACTACTCTAAAAACTTCCCATACTCCTATTCATTTCAGCCCTCCCCTCCCCAGCCTCGGACAACCACTGGTCTTTTTGGTGCTTCCAAAATGTTGTGTGGTTGGGATAAAACACATCCCCTTCTCATATTGATTCTTTCTTAATAACATGTATAAGTTCCTGCTATGGCTCTCATTGTTTAACCGCGTGTCTATTTTCAATGCTGAATACTGTGGAATGGTGCAGATGGCCTGTGGTCTCATCATTTGCTTATGAAAGAACATCTTGATTGCTGTTGAGTTTTGGCAATTGAAAATAAAATTTCTATTTATCTCTCCCTTTAAAAAAAAAAGATTTAGTTATTTGTTATATGTAAGTACACTGTATCTGTCTTCAGACACCAGAAGAGGGTGTCAGATCTCTTTATGGATGGTTGTGAGCCACCATGTGGTTGTCGGGATTTGAACTCATGACCTTCAGAAGGGCAGATGATGCTCTTACCAACTGAGCCATCTCTCCAGCCCTAACATTTCTATTTATCTTGTGTGGGTTTTCAACATGTATTTTCAGCTCATTTGTGCTTTTACTTGTTGGAAACAGGCACCCACGTTACTGGGTGAAGTGTTACCATCTCACAGGTGCTTCTGAGTCACGTAGGCAATTGACTCAGCACCATTCCTCCCCTGCTGCTCCAGGAACTGGTTAAACAAGGAACCGGCTACACAAGGAGGCTAAATGGTTACTCACAGGAACCCCACACAGGAACCAGCGGATTGACTTTCACCCAATCTTCCTCGCCCTCGCATTCCCAGGATGTTTTCACGTGACTGTTCCAGTTCTACCATCTCCCCCCACACCCCATTCATCCCCTTACTGCTCATAACCCCTTGCCCTTGTTACAATAAACCAGACCTCGACAGCGGTTCTGCCTGGTCTCGCTCCTTTGTCCCACCCATTCTTCTTTCAGGCTGGATCCACCTCGGACCCACGAATAACTGAGTCCCGAGGGTCGGGACATTTACCAAGTAGGGAAATTTCTCACATATATAACAAAATATACTCTGTTTTATTAGAACCCGCCCAACGAGGTCATTGTTGCCCTCCACACTCGCACTGTTTGCTGTGTGAATCTGGGCTGTTTATGTGGCTGTGTGGTGGCGGCTTCTGTCTACACTTTGCCTGCGCTTACCTTGCGGTTCCCTTACGCTCATCTATGTATTCAGTGCATCTTCCTGCCTGTCCTGCTTTGACCCATTTTAAGAAACTGGGTTGTTGGTTTCCTCTTGTTGAGATTTATGCGTTCTTTGAATATTCTGGACGATAGACAACGGTTTCTCTGAGTTCTGTATTTGTCTTTTCTTTCTCTCTACAGTGCCTCCCATTGAGTAGAATATTTTGGTGTTAAGAAACTCCACCTTATCATTGTTTCCTGTTAATATTGTATGCGAGTCACTGTTCTACTGACGATTATTTATGGTTTCTGCTATTGTATCTTTCTAAGAGTTTTATAACTTTTATTTTATATTTAGATTTGTGATATCATTTTGGGTTAAAGTTATATAAGTAGGAACGACTATGGAAGTACTCAGCATACAAAAATAAGATTTTAGGGGATGAAATATAATTAAACCCATTAACTATAATATATACAATATAGCAACTAAAAATATAGCAACTAAATATTAAGAAACATTGCCTATGTAATATTTTCAACAAATATTTAAAACTCATAAAATTTATATTCTAAAAACTGTAAAGCTTAAGCAAATTAACTGATTCAGTGAAGAGGTCTTTCATGTACATGAATCAGAAGACCTAATAATATTAAGGTGAAAATATTTCTCATGTCAATCTGCATATTCTTCCCAATGTCTGTTAAAACTGTAGGCTATTTATTTACAATAAGATTTCAAAATTTATATATATATATATATATATATATATATATGTATATTATATATATATATATATATATATATATATATATTCAAGGAAATAATAAAAGTCAAAGAAAAAAAGGAAGGAAAGACAAAAGGAAGAAAAGAAAGGGGGAGGGGCAAATTGATAAAGAGAGGAGAGGATGATGTTGAAGAATATTAACTTCCTTATTTCCGAGTTGCTATAGAGCCACCAGGGTGATATGATTTGCGCTGGCATAAGGATAGAATGAGAATGCTTTACAATGATTAATACCCAATGGAATATTCAAACTAAAAGATGTTCAAAAATAACCGCATGAATTAAATGCATTAAAGATTCCTCACACAGGGCACCAAAACGCAGTTGGTCTGAATGCATTAATAATAAACTCTGATTCTCCAATAATGTGTTGCATTAAGGGAAGAAATCAAAGCACTTCCCCTTGGTGTCATTTAACCAAGCACAAGTTTAGAGTTGAATTTGCTGCTTTACTTACCATATGTCTTCTGTTCCTCATCCTCCATCTGTTGTAAGAGTCCGAGCACACCTTCCTGAAGGCTGTCTTGTGCATCTGTCCTTTTGTCTGTCTGAGTGCATCTATCCCTGACAAAAATCTTAGTCCTGTACTTATTGAACAGCACAGAAAGCATCGCATGGACAAAAGGATGGGGGAAAACTTTATAGAAATGTTTAACAGTTTTACAAGGGATTAAGTCATTGGCTCCAACTGACCCCAATGGCCCTGGAAACATTATTGATCATCAAGCAACATCCAAATGTTGGTGCAAAATCTCGAGTGGATAGATTGCTTTCAACTTCTACTTTCTCTCATTTCAACTAACGGCTACTCAAAAACACATGCATTTCTCTGGGTCAAGGGCATGGAAGAATATGTAACAATATCAGAGATGTGCATTAACTTAGATTGTAAAAGCTGATTATGTGAGAAATGCAAGGCAAGGAAGGTTGTTTGTTCCAAGGTTCTCTTAAAAGAAGGTTAAATAAATAAGCTGAGTACACTGTAGGATAGCACTCTTAAGTCGTGGTACATTATTGACTTTGGTTGTGAGGTCCAGTAAAAGTTCCAACCTCTTAGAATGTAAGAGATATTTTCATCATTCTACAGTGCCACAGTAACAAGTGTTGGGAGGAATATAGTGATGTTGGAACATACATGTAGTGTCAGTAAGATGAAAAAATGTACCTGGATTGACAGTTTCCCTAGATATTAACATAAAATTACCAGATGACCCAGCTACTCACTTGTGAATACATATATGAAAACATGTGTGTATTTGTGTGTGTGTGTGTGTGTTGTACCTCCCTCTCTTGTAAATAAAATACAGTTTAGAGAGACAGACCATAGTCAAGTGGACACATTAGAAGAGCTACCATGTAACCATAGAATCCATGGCAATAGGTTTTTGGTAAAATTGAAATGGCAATCATTTTGCAAAGTAGACCATAGTCAAGTGGACACATTAGAAGACCTATCATACATGTATAATCCACAGCAATGCGTTCTGACAAAATTGAAAAGATAATGATTTTGCAAAGCAGAAATCCTAGCAAATGTCAGAAAGTGCTGTTCTATCTCCATACAATTTCCTCAGCAAGCAGCCAGATCCTCACCAATATCCAAGGATAGGAAAAGTAAATAACTAAAAGGAAAATTGTGTCTGTTCTCAGATATAATCACAAGGTTGACATCCCAACCTAATTTAACAGGCCTGTTCCCCCTCCTGAGCCGATGACATGACCCGCGCATGACAAGAACGTTGGGAGTTGCTGATTACTGTGTGTCCAGCTGCACCGCAACTGTCATATTTGCACGTCATTACTGCTTCTCTTGTCAGGACGCTCACTTGGTGGCTTCTGAGTAAACCAATTCAACCGTTCTGAAACCCAAAGGATTAAAGACGTGGAAAACAGAAATTTGAAGTATGTAAGGCACAGTCTAACAGACTAGTTAGACTTAGTCACTGTCCTGCAAGCCAGATGGTTCTGGAATTGTTAAGCAAATTAAATGAAGATATATTGTTAAAATGCAAGAAAAGCTGGTTTATCCATTGAGGCTACATTGAGCAGAAGGACAGAGATCCAGCAATCTCTTTCATCGCCATCTTCACAGTTCTAACATGAGGATGAAATTTAAACAGAAGACAAGAGAGATGCATAGTTAATGAGTTATGCACAAGGTATGGTCCTGGCCATCACTGATATTGTCTCTGTTCCTACCAGAGGCTCTGGCAAGTTGGCGAATTGATAAAAGGTTTCAGCTTCTTTCTTGTCCCAGCATAAGTATCCTGGAGAAAAATCAATTTCTTGGGCACCTATTCTAATGGTCCAGATTCAGGGAAACACAGGTCATATTCCTTGCAGGCATGTTTGTTGTACTATTGTATCTCAGACCCTTAATTCCACTGCTAACTATTCTAGACTTCACATTTGGAAAGAAAACTACTAAGTCAAATTAATCAGTGCTGGATAGTTGACCAAGTACCCATAAAATATGATAGTATCAATATATTATCATATTGATAGTATATATTGATATATACTAGATATATTAATATTAGATATATATGATATATATCATATTGATATTGTCAATATCAATAATACTGATATTATAATTAATAACATGTAGGTGAATCTTGATTGTGGGAAGGCTTAAGGCCTTCAAAGACTTGAAACAGCTGAAATAGATGATCCATCATCTGCGTGGTATGGGAAATGCTCGATGAAACACGTTTCCAAAACTGCTCAGCCTCCTTGGGCTTCTGTTTCCTTAGCTGTGGGATTTGAACTGTAACCCACTGACGTCACACCCGCCTGGAGTGGGGTGCAGAGTGCTCTGAGCGATGAGTCTATCAGCAAGGATAAGCCTCACTTCCGTGATATAAAGGATCCAGGAGAGCTGTGATGCGACGGGGCACTGGGCACAGGTGGGCTGGGCTTCTTCCCAGGCAACACTCTGACACTCAGAGAGCGATCTCTGAGTAGTTACCCAAACAGAATTCCACAGTCTCTCACAGAGATTTTAGGTTAGCTAATTTAGCTGGAGGATCACGCTTTGTGCAAACACTGCAGCTAATTATGCCCTGTGACTTGAATTTGATTCCTAGCAGCGATGTGAAAGGATGATGTGGTAGTGTAGATAGTCTGTAATCCCAGCCTTGGGGATCCAGATGTGGCAGATCCCTTGGTCTCTTGGATCACTGGTCTAATCTAATTGAGCCCCAGGTCCCAGTGTGACAATCTGCATCATAAGAGAAGGTAGGCCACTCCTGAAGAGAACATTTGAGACTGACTTGATCTCCAGACAAGCACACACAAGTAACCCTGCTACAAACTGGCTGCACCGGTGTAGATTGGTGAGATCATCCATGTCACAGCACTGAATCTTTTGTTGTGAAAAACAAAGACAATATTTATGTGAGAGGTTTTGAGTCTTTGGGTTTGTTTAGAAAAGTTTCCGAGGAAGGGATTGGGTACATGACTTTTACTTAGATTTTCTGAACTTATTTCATTCTGAGGGTGTTTCCCCCAAACTAGAAAATAAGCCTCCTAGCTTCTGAATTTAAGCTGATTGCTTTTCTTAATGAGACCCAGAGGCAACTCTTCTGTATTGCTATGCAGATGAGATGAAAAACAGGACCAACTGTGAAAAAAAATTTTTTTTTCACTCAGAAGGAGAAAGAGGCAGAGGAATTAGAATCCAGTGGATGGTGACCAGAAACCAACTCAAGAGATCAAAGAAGTGGCTCCAAGAGCTTCCGAACTATTTCTGTTACTACCTCTGTCTCAGTCCAAATACCTGTTCAGGGATACAAGAACTGACCCCGCCCCCAGTCACCCACCCCCGCCAGTGCTCACAGACCCAGAAAACAAGTTTGCTGTGAAAGCTAAGGGAGGCCATATGAACAAGCCTCAGGGTAAACAGAGGAAATTCACAAAAGGAGAACTTGAATGAAATCCTTAGTTCTCGAAACTGATGGACGACTTTACGCCACGTAAATCTGCAGATGTAGGCTCTGAGCAGTGGGACACAACGTTCCCAAGACAGGCTTTTGTTGACCAGTGCATCAAATGCATTGAAGATATTTCTTGGAAGAAATATAGAGCAAAATCACACCTGTATGTGAGTGGAGTGTCGGAAGTTTCTGAACAGCAGTTAAAGCTGAGCGGTCAGAGGGTACCACAGCTGAGCAGCTCCAGTACAATGTGATAAGTGTAACAGCTGGGCGGCGTACACCCATCCCAGCCTCCCTTCTCCCCATCGTCCAGGGCCACTCCATTTGTGAAGCTCCTCCAGTTTGGTTGAAGTGACACAATTCTCCAAATTATACAAACTTGGACCCTCAAACCGAAGCAAGTTGTTTCTCTACATTCTCGCCCCACCTGCCCTCGTAGTGGCTCAGAGACAGCCTGACTGCTTAGGATGTAATACGGACGACCCATCAACCACATCGTGGATCGTCCCTTTCCTGTGAAACCTGTAAGAAGGGCTCTCCACTCTGCCACACAGGCCTGAACTCAGAGGCTCTGCCAGGCTCATGCCTGCGCATCTGTGTCTAGAGCTAACATCTATTCTAACAAGCCTCTAAAGCAGTGGTTTGAAACCTCTGGGTAGTGACCTCTTCAGGGTTTCAAATGGCCCATTCACAAGGGTCACATGTTGTCAGATATCTACCACATCAGATACTTACATTAAGATTCATAACAGTAGCAAAATTACAGATATGAAGAAATAACAAAGGAATTTTATGGTTAAGGGCCACCACAGCATGAGGAACTGTGTTAGCATGAGGAAGGCTTAGAATCACTGCTCTAATGCAAAAATAAACCAGTCTGCCTCAGTGACCCCAAGCTTAGAACCTTTCCATCAGAAAAGCTGACTCTCAGGCTGAGGCTCCAACGGCCTCCCCTGGAGGAGAAATTTTCTATGTGACCTCAGAGTCTCCTCAGTCTGCGGCACTTTTATGGTGTCATGGAATGCATTATCTCATCAACCTTTTTATTACTGAGAGAGAGGCTTTATCTATGATTCACTGAGGGAGACTTTGTCATAGGACACTGAGATTAATTTCAATTTTGGCAGCAGAAGGAGTGAGGATGTTCAGAGCAGGTGAAAAGTCCAGGGGAGTCACTAATGGGAAGTGTGGGTGCACAGGAAGGGAGACATTGGGCCGAGGGGGACAGGCAGGTGTCCGTGGGACAGACACTGCATGCTGGTGTGTCTGGCAATTGAACCCATTGGACTTCAGAGACATCTTCACGTAGGCAAGGCATTTTAGGTCACCTCACAGGTCCGATTAGAATTGCAAGGTCCCTCTGACCAGGAAGTGAGTTTTAAGGGCAAAGCTTGATGGCAGAGGCTTGGTCACCTGTCCCCAGCATGCCAAGTAAAGAGACAGCAACAGAGGGAAAAAGCATTGTGAGCTAGATGTTCAATGGGGTCATGTTTGTAAGAGTAACAAATACAGGGCAGTGCTGTCACCAGAGCTGTATTCGTTTATGGATGTGCACCCATCGCTGTACTGTATGTTCACACACTGACTAACACTTCCTCCTTCCTCTTCATTTAAATGTTCTGGGGGACTCCATTAGACGGGAAAGGAATTGTTTCGGTTCCTGTTATTTGGAGCAGAAAGAAATAGCTTCTGGCTTCAATTTTATCACAAAAACTCCACTCTTGCTCTTTGACTTCAGAAAGTATAAAAAAAATCAAAGCTATGCTTTTGGGGTGAACCTTGTCAATTATTATGCATGTGGTTTTGGTGGTTTTTTAAAATGACAAAAAGCAGAATAATGAGCTTGGGGTATAGCTCAGTAGTAGAGCCTTTGCCCAATATGCAGAAGGCACTAGGTTTAATTCTTAACATAGAAACAATAATGACATAATAACACCCACAACTGATGATGATGATGATGATGATGACGACGACGACGACGACGACAACGACGACGGTGGAACTTGTCCATAATCCTACCAGTCAAAAGGCTGAAACAGGTGAATCAAGAGTTCAAGGCCACTCTGGACCGGACAGCAATTCTCAAATAATGACATTATTAGATGTCATTATTAGCTGTATCAAGTATCTATTTAATTATGACAATGTTTAAAACTATCAAGAAAAAAATAATTACAAAATAGGCCAAGTCCCATCCCTCACCATCAAGAGCAGCAAGTGATGTTCTAGACTATTCTCTTTGCCTAAATGCAGATAAAATAAGGCCTAAATGAGCAAACAGTTTTTATGAAATAGCAGATCACAGAATTGATGCAATTTATGAGAAATGGCTCACTAAAATTTTCCCAACCTTAAAGAAAAAGAAAATGGAAACATCTCTGAACTTTAGTTATTGCCTTCTTATAGAAAAGTATTCTTTGCTAAAAGTGTAAGGAAAGTGAAGAATAAGTTGTTGGTTTTATCTGTTACTTTTCTCATGTCACTAAGTTGTCATGGCTTGCTTAAGTCATGTTCTCATATTTAGACGTGGTCCACTATGGCTTTCATTGTCTAATGTTTCCCACTATGAACTGCCCTCCTAGCCTGAAGCTTTGTCCACATACTCCATGTCACCCTCGGCACCACTGTCTTCCAAGGACGACCAAGTTAAGCTCTCGTTAGAGAGAGAGAGAGAGAGAGAGAGAGAGAGAGAGAGAGAGAGAGAGAGAGGCTAGGTTTGGCATGGAGTTTTGAAACCTCAAAGCCCACCCACAGTGACATACTGCCTTCAATAAACCACACCTCCTAATCCTTTCCAAACAGTTCCACTAATTGAGGACCGAACATTCAAACATGAGTCTATTAGGCCCATTGTCTTTTAAACCACCACAGTGGGTATCAATGGATGATCTCCTAATCTCACCAAATTTTTTGCATCTCTTCATTGGTAACCAAGAGCTTTAATAATGAGAGGGTTTTTTTCTCCTTCCATAGCCCCACTTATTCATTCCCTCATTTATTTATATCAATATACACTATGGTTGCTTATTTTTTAAAACTTCCATTGCATTCATTTAGTATGGAGTGCAGGTCAGAGGACAACTTGTGGAAGTCGATTCTTTCCTTCTGCTTTGTGAGCCCAGGAATTGAATTCAAGTCATCTGTTTTGGCAGCAAATATCTTTCTCCACTGGTCCATCTCATCATTCTATGGTTTCCTGTTTTATTCCATGGTAAATAATTACCTACGTATGCCACCAGACATCACCGTCTACTGGGACTGTGGCTTTCAAAAGTGAACCACAAACTGGGACCTCAGTGTCCATAGCATGATTCTGTTCCTCAACAGAATCATTTCAGAGTCAAATCAAAACCTTCCATCTCTGGACGGCCAACCTCTTAATCCAAAATAGATCCAGTTCACCTCTAAAACTTCTCATGAGCTTAACGGGACCGATGATGTTCAAACGTCTGAAGTTTCTATCAATTCAAGTTAGTCTTTTAACCAAAATTCTCTAAAATAAAAGGAAAGGTATATATTCCCAATATACAACGTCAGAGGGCAGGTATTCCTACCTCAAAGAGGGAGCACAAGGAAGATGAGGCCAAAGCTATGGCCAGACAGACACAACACAAAGGACAGAAGGCTTGCTTTGGCTCCATTTCAGGTAGACCTCAGCGCATCTTGACAGGGAGACAATCATAGCAATGGCTTTGTCCACGGCAGCGAAAGCACAGGGCGGTAGTGTTGCATCCCACAGACCAGGAAACAGGACGCAAGCTGGAAATGCAAACTACAAGTAGCTACATTCTTTGCCAAAAATATAAAAATGGTCTCTGAGCCACATGCCAATATTTCTCACCCCCAAAACCTCTTGAGGAGCAAACAAACCCTTCAAAGTGTTTCCCCCTGATGGCCTATCTCTCACAGAGAGAGTCAACCTCCTAACGGTTATCTTCAGAACATCACCACGATCTGAGGACCAAGCATTCAAAACAGGAGCCTTTGGCAAACAGTTCAGATGCAAATATAGCACGCTCAGGGCTCTGTGCCAGAGAGAGATGAGCAACACGCCCTGTCCTTGTCCGGAAACCATCTACACTGAACCAAGATCCCTTCCATGGCTGTTATTGGATTAAACTCAGTTTCCGTCCTCTCTGCTTCCCCACTTGTCTTAGGCGATCGCCATGCTTATCCTATGAAATATAATACACATTCTTATTCTACTCCAGGCCATGGAGGGGTCTACTCAAGCTCCTTCTGGACGTTGTATTCGAAAGCTCTCTGAAGTGAATATACTGTTTCAGTTCATTCAGATGGAGCCCTGCCATTGTCAGGATAGTTTAAATCATGGGGCATCATCGGGGAATGTCAATTATTCACAATAGAGCATCCAGGACCAGCTTCCCCTGGATACTATGCTATTTATAATAGCACTCAGCAATACCAGAGAGGGCAAGATGGAAACAGACTATGAATATGCTGCATTCATAATTGATCAAAGTATCTGCCACAATTGTCTTCAAAGGTCTGCTGACAGGTTAGCTGTGACCAAGATGGCTATGACAACCCATTTGTTTGTTTTTTTTTTACAAGCTGGTTATGAATATGTAACATGGCCTCCTTTGAGTTGCTTCCCCTTGAGATCACACTTCCTCGGTGGTATGGGTCTGGGCTGCTGGGAAGAAACATGCTAAAGGCCAATTACAGCAACCAATCTCAGATTTCCCATGAATGGTTAAGTACTCATTATCTTTTCAGATGGAATGAGTGACCACGTTCATTTAGTTACAAGCCAGAGTGGAAATTTATTTGATGGGAAATATGAAATAACCCCAAAGACCCAATCATGTAAGCATTACTCATCAGTCATATATACATTGGGTTGTTCTGTATCAGTAGCAGCAAGAGTGTGGAATCACCATCAGGCTACCATGGGTAGCCTTGTTTAGGACTCTGAACTTAAGTTCTATCATTATGATCAATGAAGAATCTAACTTGAAAAAGTGCTTAGAGAAACACCCATTGGGGCCTGGGATTCTATCTTGAGTTCATTTGGTCTGACATATCAAAACAGGTACCTCCAACACACTTGTTTTCTTTCTTAGATGTCTATGAGCGGGGTGGTCGAACATTCTCTTGGTTTACAGGAGACCTTGAATGCTCACATGATGCTGAGTAAAGGAGTTATGGTCTCCTTTTCTCTCCTCTAAAGCTGCCGTCCTTGTGGAAATACCACACTTGCGACAATACCTGAACCTGATTGCTACTAGTGGGTGTGGCTCCAAAACTCATCACATTTGGGGTCATGGCTTCAGCATATGGATTTGGGGATAAAATAATAGATATCCCATAACAAATTCTTGGCTCAAGGAATCATATAACGAAGCTCCCTTAGATGTCATTAAATTAGCAATTAATTTTAAAAGAAAGTCTGTAGGGGCTGAAGAGAAGGTTCAGTGAGTAAAACATCTGCCAACCCAGATGAAGACCTGAGTTCAAATTTCCAGGAGACACATACAACCAATATGAGTAGCATGCACCTATAATGCCAGCACTCCTCTGGATAGGTGGAAGGGAGAGACAGGAGAATCTCTGGAAGCTAGCCTCCTTAGAAGCAAACAGCAAAGCCTTAAGTAAGACAGAAACCAATACCCGAGGTTGCCCTCTGACTTCCCCAGGCGCACTCTGACATACATACAGCTGTGAGCATGCTCTTGAGTGTACACACACACACACACACACACACACACACACACCAAGAAAAAGCCTATTTATACTGCAAATATATTTTCAGTGAAGATCTAAATATTGATCTAATTTTGGAGAATTGTTTAATTGGGAGAGAATGAAGAGATAAACGACTGGACACATCTGGATAATGCATAAAAGTTCTCATAAGTCATCACTCGTGGGACCCCACCCTGTGTAGCTTGGAGATGGCGCTTCTCAGTTGAACATTTCTTCTTC
Organism: Apodemus agrarius; assembly: GCA_964023405.1. Taxonomy (NCBI): domain Eukaryota; kingdom Metazoa; phylum Chordata; class Mammalia; order Rodentia; family Muridae; genus Apodemus; species Apodemus agrarius. The sequence continues at coordinate 24,921,470 of OZ030027.1, read as the reverse complement.
CTGCACACACCCGCTGCACACGCCTGTCCACTGGGGAAAGACACCTGAAGACCACAGCCCTTTGTCCTGTTTCTGAGCATGCGTAAGAGCCCCCCACCCCCCCAGGTACTAGACCCCTGAGCATTCCTTTCATCTTAAGGACCTCTTTTCTGTTCCTCCTGTTGTTTAGCTCAAGGTAATTACCACTGTAATTGGGCTGTCACTTGAGTGACTTACACTGGTTATTTCTAAGTCATGAATAGAAGGAGAATTTTAAACTAAATAATGTACAGAAAATTCCAGGCCTGGAGCCCAGCCTACCAGGTGACTAATGGGAAGTGTGTTTTTAGTATTGATCTTCATAATTAAAAATAGTAAAATGTCTTTATAGAAAAACCAAGGGGGACAATATCAAGGCCCATACCTAAACATAGTAAAAGCAATCTACAGCAAACCAGTAGCCAACATCAAAATAAATGGAGAGAAACTTGAAGCAATTCCACTAAAATCAGGGACTAGACAAGGCTGTCCTCTCTCTCCATATCTTTTCAATATAGTACTTGAAGTTCTAGCGAGAGCAATCAGACAACATAAGGAAGTCAAAGGGATACAAATTGGAAAGGAAGAAGTCAAAGTATCATTATTTGCAGATGATATGATAGTCTACTTAAGCGATCCAAAAAACTCCACCAGAGAACTTCTACAGCTGATAAACAACTTCAGCAACGTGGCTGGTTATAAAATTAACTCAAGCAAATCAGTAGCCTTCTTGTACTCAAAGGACAAGCAGGCTGAGAAAGAAGTTAGGGAAATAACACCCTTCACAATAGCCACAAACAACATAAAGTACCTTGGCGTAACTCTAACCAAACAAGTGAAAGATCTGTATGACAGGAACTTCAAGTCCCTGAAGAAAGAAATCGAAGAAGACCTCAGGAGATGGAAAAATATTTCTTGCTCCTGGATTGGCAGGATCAATATAGTAAAAATGGCCATCTTGCCAAAAGCAATCTACAGATTCAATGCAATCCCCATCAAAATCCCAAATCAATTCTTCATAGATCTAGAAAGAGCAATTCTCAAATTCATCTGGAGCAACAAAAAACCCAGGATAGCTAAAACTATTCTCAACAATAAAAGGACTTCTGGGGGAATCAATATCCCTGACCTCAAGCAGTACTACAGAGCAATTGTGTTAAAAACTGCATGGTATTGGTACAGCAACAGGCAGGTAGATCAATGGAATAGGATTGAAGACCCAGAAATTAACCCACAGACTTATGGTCACTTGATCTTTGATAAAGGAGCCACAACCATCCGGTGGAAAAAAGATAGCCTTTTCAACAAATGGTGCTGGTTCAACTGGAGGTCAACATGCAGAAGAATGCGAATTGACCCACTCTTATCTCCTTGTACTAAGATCAACTCCAAGTGGATCAAGGACCTCCACATAAAACCAGACACACTGAAACTATTAGAAAAGAAACTTGGGAAGACCCTGGAGGACTTGGGCACAGGGGAAAAGTTCCTGAACAGAACACCAATAGCTTATGCTCTAAGATCAAGAATCGACAAATGGGACCTCATAAAATTACAAAGTTTCTGCAAAGCAAAGGACACTGTCAGAAGGACAAAACGGCAACCAACAAAGTGGGAAAAGATCTTCACCAACCCCACATCCGACAGAGGGCTAATATCCAATATATACAAAGAACTCAAGAAGTTAGACCGCAAAGAACCAAATAACCCTATCAAAAAATGGGGCACAGAGCTAAACAAAGAATTCTCACCAGAAGAAATTCGGATGGCCGAGAAACACCTTAAAAGATGTTCAACATCATTAGTCATCAGGGAAATGCAAATCAAAACAACCCTGAGATTCCACCTCACACCAGTCAGAATGGCTAAGATTAAAAACTCAAGAGACAACAAGTGCTGGCGAGGATGTGGAGAAAGAGGAACACTCCTCCACTGTTGGTGGGATTGCAAAATGGTAAAACCGCTCTGGAAATCAGTTTGGCGGTTCCTCAGAAAATTGGGCATGTTACTTCCAGAGGACCCTGGCATACCACTCCTGGGCATATACCCAGAGGATTCCCCTGCATGCAATAAGGACACATGCTCCACTATGTTTATAGCAGCCTTGTTTATAATCGCCAGAAATTGGAAGGAGCCCAAATATCCCTCAAAGGAGGAATGGATACAGAAAATGTGGTATATTTATACAATGGAATACTACTCAGCAATTAAAAATAATGAATTCATGCAATTTGTAGGTAAATGGTTAGACCTGGAAAATATCATCCTGAGTGAATTAACCCAATCACAAAAGAATGCACCTGAAATGCAATCACTGATAAGTGGATATTAATGAGCCCAGAAGCCCTAAATACTCAAGACACAAATAGCAAGTCAAATGATTCCCAAGAAGAAGAAAGGAGAGGACCCTGGGCCTGTAAAGATTGCTTCCAGTTTAGTAAAGAAACCGAGGGGGGAGGGGGAATTATTGGGGAACAGATGGGGGGGAGAGGAACTATGGGAACTATGGTGGGTGGGAACTGGGAAAGGGGAAAGCCTTTGGAATGTAAACATAGAATATAGAAAATAAAATTTAAAAAAAAAAAAAAAAAAAAAAAAAAAAAAGAAAAACAATGTTTGCTCTTGCGAAGAGGGTATTCAGCTGGAGGCCTGACCCTGGAACACTTGCGCAGCATGGTTCCTGACCTGGCTCTCATGAAGATTGAAATGTGGTTGCAAGGGTCACAGGGTCAAACCCAGCCCCTTCTGAGATCATGCGTTAGTCTCTGTGCTGTAGTTCCCAGCATTCACTGGGCCTGTGTGAACTCTGATGACATAGAAAATATATTATATAAGCTGAAAACATAACCTGCAGAATTCATATCCCTGGACTTTCTCTGAAAAATATGGCTTTAGCCTCAAGCAACCTTTATCAGAGAATAAAATCTACAGGTGGGAAGCAGAGTCATTTTAGATATATGTTATGAGGCTGTGTACATTCAAGTCAAACTAAGGATAACTAAACTTAGGATTTTATTGCTGTGAAGGGACGGCATGATTATGGCAACTCTTTTTTTTCTTTTTCTTTTTTTATTAGATATTTTCTTAATTTACATTTCAAATGTTATCCCCTTTCCTCGTTTCCCCTCCAAAAAACCCCCTAACCCATCCCTCCTCCCCCTGATCACTAACCCTCCCACTCCCACTTTCCCCTATGTTGGGGCATTGAGCCTTCACAGGACCAAGGGCCTCTCCTCTCATTGATGTCTGACAAGGCCATCCTCTGCTACATATGCAGCTGGAGCCATGGGTCCCTCCATGTATACTCTGGTTGGTGGTTTAGTCCCTGAGAGCTCTGAGGGTACTGGTTGGTTCACATTGTTGTTCCTCCTATGGGGTTGCAAACCCCTTCGGCTCCTGGGGTCCTTTCTCTAGCTCCTCCACTGAGGACCCTGTGCTCAGTCCATTGGTTGGCTGTGAGCATCCACCTCTGTATTTGTCAGGCACTGGCAGATCCTCTCAGGAGACAGTTATATCAGGCTCCTGTCAGCAAGCACTTGTTGGCATCCACAATAATGGTTTGGTAACTATATATGGAATAGATCCCCAGATGGGACAGTCTCTGGATGGCCTTTCCTTCAGTCTCTGCTCCACACTTTGTGTCTGTATCTCCTCCCATGGATATTCTAAGAAGGACCCTTCTAAGAAGGACCGAAATATCCACACCTTGGTCTTCCTTCTTCTTGAGCTTCATGAGGTCTGTGAATTGTGTCTTGGGTGTTCCAAACTTCTGGGCTAACATCCACTTATCAGTGAGTGCATACGATGTGTGTTATTTTTTGTGTGTGTGTGACTGAGTTACCTCACTCAGGATGATATTTTTCTAGTTCCATCCATTTGGCTAAGAATTTCATGAAGTCATTGTTTTTAAAGCCGAGTAGTTCTCCATTGTGTAAATGTACCACATTTTCTGTATCCATTCCTCCATTGAGGGACATCTGGGTTCTTTCCAGCTTCTGGCTATTTTAAATAAGGCTGCTATGAACATAGTGGAGCATGTGTCCTTACTACATGTAGGGGCACCTTCTGGGTATATGCCCAGGAGGGGTATAGCTGGGTCTTCAGGTAGTGCTATGTCCAATTTTCTGAGGAACCACCAAACTGATTTCCAGAGTGGTTGTACCAGCTTGCAATTTCCTCTTATAAAGTCAAACATTTCATTGCTTCTGACTTACAGGTTCAGAGGTTTAGTCCATTGTCATCATGGTGGGGAGCATGGCAGCACGCAGGCCAACTTGGTGCTGGAGGAGCCAAGAGTTATACATCTTGATCCCAAGGCAGTTGGAAGGAGACTCCCTTTCCACCCTGAGCAGAGCTTGAGCATATATATGAGACCTTGAAGCCCCGCCTCCACATTGACACACTTTCTCTAACAAGGCCACACCTCCTCCAATAAGGCCACTAATAGTGCCACTTCCCACAGCCAAGCATATTCAAGCCACCACCACAAGCAAGCAGATATTTAAACTAATATTTATAGTGGGTGAGGTGTTAGGGAGAGTCTCCCTCTTTAAGGGAGGGTTAGTGATGGAAAGAAGAGTGTTGGCTGGTAGAGTTATAACAGAGACTCTAAGGAGTATAGGGAGAGATTGGTATAGAAACATCCAGAACATCCAAAGCCCAGTGGAGCAAAGAGAGTGGAAGAAGTCAGCAACTTAGAGTGTTGGCTGAAGTGTGTCATCTTCCAGAGCCTTAGTTAGACTGAATGTAAAGGGACCATTCAAAGGAGCCGCACCACACCTCTTCACTGGGTGCATAGACCATACTATAAGACCCATACCACATACACACCATACAGCACCTACACTGTGCACACTAGACACAAAATACACCACACATATATATGTACTATACACTACATAGAAGCACCACACCAAACACATTATATCACATATACACACACCTGTACCATACATGGGATACCTCACACTGTATTGCACACACACACACACACACACACACACACAAACTCCATGTATACATTACACGTATACACTACAACAGTTTTCTAGCTCCCTTTATAGTGCTGTGGTGAAATACTTGGACTAAAAGCAACTTAGGGGAAGAAAGGGTTTATTTCGGAGTACAGATAATTTTTGAGGGAAGACATGGCAAGAAGAACTGTAAGGTAGGCTACTTGCTGTTCTACACAGCATCACTTCTGACAGTGGAGCTTACTTCACAGTACGGAAGTATAGCAGAAACCATAGAGGAGACTCCTTGCTAACTGGCTCACAGACTCATGTTTAGCTAGCTTTCTTATATAGTACTCACAGTATATATGTATATGTGTATATGTGTATATGCATACATGTATACATATATATGTATGTATGTATATAAGTATACATGCATGCATGTATGTATATATTATATGTATGTATATGTGTATGTATGGATATGTGTATGTGTATGTATATGATGCACACATGTGTATGACATGCATATGTTTTATATATAGTATACATATATTATACAATATAGTCTACCATATACATGTGATGCACACATATATGCGTATACATCATATACACATACACATACATAAGCATATACATAAACATACACATAAACACATAATAAGCATATACATAAACACATACATACACACATAATAAGCATATACATAAACATATATAAACATATATATACACACATACATAAACATATACCTCTTACTGCCACCCACATCTGCTTCTCTTTGGGGCACACTGGCTGGACACAGATAGAGCTGCACTGGGGAGGGAAGCTTAGCCAGTCTCAGTGAGTGTGCAGCCAATAAGCACACTCAGGAACAGCTTTGGAGCACTGATTCATTTACTGCAAGTGATAGGAGAAAGGGGTATTTATGCCACTGAGGAGGTAGCCAGTGTCTCTGGGGCAAGGTTTGTGTGGTCATGTATGGTTGGCCATGGCAGGGGTGTTGGAAGATGTTTCATCTACTCAGGGGCCGTAGGGTCTGAGAGTGGGTATGTTATAAGGTCAAACAGGAAGTGGAGCCTGATAATAAATTTGGGGTAATAAATTCTTATGAGGATTTATAGTGGAGGATTTTTATGGTAGCAATTGGGAGCAGGGAGGTGTCCAACTCCTGCCATCCTCATGTTTGAGGTACCCAATGTTTTCTCTGTAACCCTGATCCATTATGGCCCCACAGTCTACTGCAAGACCTTGTGTTTCTTCAATTTGAAACCTCACACCCAAATCGATGGTGATTAAGACACAGGGCCATGACCAATTGAATGGGACAAGCAGCACCCCCTCTATTCTACGAGGTCACAGTGAGGAATCAGGACTTTACCCGATGTCAGCAGATAACTCATCTGACAACATTGTGGTTTGGAAGACTGCTAAACCACAGAACTGCACTTCTGATGTTTAAAGTCACCCAAGCTATAGCAATTTGTTACAGTATGCTGTAACATGTTACAGTCAATTTGGAATATAACTCATATTATCTGCTTGGGGAGGGGCTGTACAGTCATATGACAATGAGGTTTTGGCCTCTTTTGAACTTGCAAAACTTTATAAAAAAGTTTTATAGTTTATAAAAACTATAAAAAAGAGATGAGGGTCATACTACACCACACAATGCACACTTGAGTCTTCTCCTCAATCATGTAAGGAGACTATGAGGGCTATGAGGGGAGGCCAGACCCCCCCCCCCCCACTCCTACCCCATGTACAATAGAAAGAGCTCAAGCCTGAGGAAAGCCTGTCATGGTACAGTGACCCCAAACTTCTCATGTAGGGAGTTCTCTTTAATGAAAGGATGCTAGCCAGAAAAGGGCGGGGTCCTGGGACATGTTCAGCCTCTGTTAGTCATGAAACTGGACAGAAGTTGGAAATATAACCACAAGACCTAAGGGCCAATAACATTTTGATAATAAGAATTGGGAAAGGAAAACGGAAGTTGTTCAGACTGAATTTACATAGGCTTCAGGTAAGAGCCACAGGTGGAGAACACTTCGGGATAAGAGGGCAGATCATAGCGGGAAACATCAAAGCTTCTGAATTAATCAGACGGCACATGCCTATGAGCCCAGAACTTTGGATTTGGCCAACTGAGGCAGAGAGATATATGAGTTCCAGGTAAGTTTGAGCTAAACTGCAAGATACCATCTCAATATCTTAGTAGCAATATTTCAGTATCTTAATAGCCACTTAAGTTCATTTTGGAAGCCAAAGAGGGTGTTCCTGGGATCAACCTCTGGGGTTATAAGTCAAGTTTTCATGTTGCTTATTCAGGAATGTGCAACTAGATTTTTCCAGTTTGTTCTAAAACTGCCAGATGATCCTCTCCCAGCGACTGCTGTAGAGATCTCAGAGGTTTTATGCAGCAGTAACAATGTCAAAGGAGAAGGAAATATAGTGCCAGGATAAGGAGGTTTCAGGCAGACTTAGGATGGACGATTGTGGGTGATGGACGGTCCTTAGCACACTGCGTGTGTCTTTAGGATGGCCTGTGTGTACTCTGTGCTGATTGATTCTGGTTCTCATTTTCGGCATGGGGATGGCATGTCCAGTCTTGGGAAGTTACTCCATATCTGTAATCATCCCCTGCAGTAGCAATAGTCTGCACTCCTTGGCAATCTGGCTTCTGGCAATTTGTATTTTATTTCTCTATAGTTAGACAACAGAAGGGAAATGTCCTCCAAACTGTCCTGGCCCTACATACCTCTCCTGTTTCCTCTCTACCTTGTACCCATACAGATACCTTCCATCGTGTGCATGAAAGCAAGAGGCTCAACTGAGTCATATAAAACCTCAAAGGCACCATAAAACAAGGCACTCTAGAGGAACTAATTGAGGGCAGAGAGGGAACAGAAAGAACCAAATATGCACAGTACAGCCACTTAAGGCCCCCAGCCCTTGGGAGCTTTTTGAGACCCACAGAAGATTCAGGCCGGTTTTGTTTCTGTTTTTGTTTTGAATGACATAATCTATTCCCACATCCAAATTCAGCTTCCTTAGGACTCTTTTTAGCAAGCTTTTATAACATCAAATCATACCCCTTTAATATTAGTGTGATTAAAGATTACTCTTCTGGTGTAGGAAGACCCAGTCCTCCTCCCACTGTCTTCCATTAGCACACACGATATGCACTTATTTCTGTTCTCACTAAGGCTTTAACACCAGAAACAATGGTATACATCAGGAAATACATAAATGTAGAATATAAAAAGCCACTTTAGGCTAAACTTTGGATTTATTTCCTTGCCCAAGGTAAATGAAACTAGCTTTCTAATGTTTGCTGCCAGCAGTGTTTCAATACGATGTTGCTAAGCACCAGCCATTTAGACATTTCAAAAGGAAAAGGTAGGATGCTCTTGTCTACGGAGAGCTTTTTCTGACGTGCCCTATTATGTCCTCTTTGCTGTTCCTGGGATTGTATGTATTGGTAAATGCATCCATTGTAAGAACTGCGAAGAATGATTTGATTTCAACATTTAGGCATGATTTTGAAGATTTTTTTCTAAAATTTCATTTGCGTGTGTGTTTGTGTGTTGTATGCATGCACACATGTGTGTATGTGTGCATGTGAGTGTGTGTGTATGTGTGTATGTGTGCATCAGTGCACGTGTGTGCATGTCTGTGTGTGTCTGTGCATGTCTGTGCATTTGTGTGTGTGTGTGTCTGTGCATGTCTGTGCGTGTGTGTGTGTCTCTCTCTGTGTGTGTATGTGTGTGTGTGTCTGTGCATTTCTGTGCATGTGTGTGTATGTGTATGTGTATGTGTATGTGTATGTGTATGTCTGTGCATGTCTGCATGTGTGTGTGTGCATGTGTATGTGTATCTGTGCATGTCTGTGCGTGTGTGTATGTGTGAGTCTGTGCGTGTGTGTATGTGTGTGTTTGTCTGTGCATGTCTGTGCGTGTGTGTATGTGTGAGTCTGTGCGTGTGTGTATGTGTGTGTTTGTCTGTGCATGTCTGTGCGTGTGTGTATGTGTGAGTCTGTGCGTGTGTGTATGTGTGTGTTTGTCTGTGCATGTCTCTGTGTGTGTGTGTTTGTGCCAGCCCTGATGAACAAGAGGTGGTGAGAGGACAACACATGGCAGTCAGTTTCTTCCTCCACTAGGTGAGACCCAGGGAAAGACTTCAAATCAGCAGGTTTGACAGCAAGTACCTTTACTCGCTGAGATATTGCACAGGCCCCTCGTTTTTTTTAAGATTTTTAAGCAATGAAGCCTCGATAAGTAAGGAGATCTGTTTGATTTAAGAAGCTCAATTTAATTTTTTGCTAAGAATGTCACTGGGGTTGTCATGTCCACAGTCAGGGTCATTTGGCAGAGCCTCAATCAAGGACTCCCACATCCAAAGTGATGGATGTGTCACAGGCTGGAGAGAGGAGCAGAATGCCCTTCGGGGCTTACTGTTTCTGAGACTGTAACTGTAATCTGGTAAATGCTTGCTTGGTACCACAGGGTAACAGCAGAAGGGCTCAGAATGCTGCTGAGACTGTGGAGTATGGGGGAGAGCCTCCAGGACCACAGGACAGATCGATTTCAGACTCTGTGCTCTTGGCCTTTTGCTTTAACACAGCTGAAAAGCCTCTCAGTCTGTAGATGGTGGAGAGTGATGGCTGCCTTCTGCTGCCAACATGCTGAGCTATGATAAACCTCAGCACGGACTGAGCCAAGTCTGATCTCTGGAACCATGCAAGCCTGCCTAGCAAGAAATGAAATACGACACGCCCACTTGCCAGGCTAAACTACTTCCCCACTTCACCCCACATCTACCGACCTTTGTGACCTTCACTCCTGTGAGTTACAACTGATAACTTTAAGGCATCTAAGCTAGCTGGAAGGTCTGGCTGGATGCCACCATTTATGAATTTTAAGTCATCTCAAGTCCTTTATCTTTTAATACATTTCTGTTACATCTGTTTTTCATTTTAGCATTTTATCGTTTTTCTTTTGTTTTGGTTTGGTTTGGTTTGTTTTGGTTTGGTTTTGATTTTTTAAAAGTCCATATGCATGTCTTGGCAGTCCCCTCATTCCTCCCATGACCTCAAGTGAGATCCCTTCAGGATCCCAACGTAAGCCTCCCGATTCCCTCCCACAGTATCCTATCAGCCTTAACAGAGTCTTTTTGGAAAGATTCTCGAACCCTAGCCATTGCTTCTTCAAAGTCCCAGAACCCTTCAAAGCTGAGAGCAGGGTCTGAAAAGTATTGGAACAGAGGCGCTAAGTCCCACCCGGAGAACAGTGGGAAAGACAAAAGGCACATGTCACACAGGCTCACACAGTAGGTAGATAGAATTCCATTCCCAACTGCAAAACCAGCAGGATCCTAGTGCCGCTTGCTGGGTAGTGCTGCAAATGGGTTTACTAAGAGACCCTGCCTCAAAAATAAGGTAGAGGACAACCAGGAAAGGAGCGACCCCCGGAGGGGACTCCGGCCAGGCCGAGCATGGCAAACATGGCTCAGGAAGGCCTTGCCCCTCTCCCCAATTCCCTCTGCCTTGTAAAACCATAAATTACATTCCTAAAGGTAGCCACCAAGATCCGAAGGTCTGTCCATTCCCTTATTTGCCTACTTCCTTCTTCTGAGGCTGACTACCAAGGTCAAAGTATTGACCTTGGCTGTCAAAGCATTGAGGTCCAGCAATCCAATCAAAAGCTCCCTTTGACTCACCTAATTAACATAGCCAATCAAAATTAACACCTTATCCTAACATGGGGTTTCCCTTGCTTTTGTGAACTGCCATTTTCCTATGTTCCAAGTCTGTCTCCCTCTGGGACAAATACCCTTCCCCCTCCCTTGTTCCCTTCCTCTTCTCTGAATCTCCGGTCTTTGTTTCTTATCTTCTGTCCTTTGCCACTTTGGAGCAAATAAATCTCCTTTGTGCCAAGAACTTGTTTTGGGGGTCCTGAGCTGCTGCCTAACCTTTCGACTCCTGATCTTTACACACATGAGTGTGTGCATACATGAAAGAAAGAGAGAAGGGAGAGAGGGAGAGAGGGAAGGAGGGAGGGAGGAAGGAGAGAGGAGGGAGAAAAGAAAAGGAAAGGAGAGGAAAGAAAAGGAAAGGGAAGAAAAGAGAAGAGAAGAAAAGAAAAGAAAAGAAAAGAAAAGAAAAGAAAAAAGAAAAGAAAAGAAAAGAAAAGAAAAGAAAAGAAAAGAAAAGAAAAGAAAAGAAAAGAAAAGGGACTGTCCATTAACTTGCTGACATTTTAGATCTTATTGTGGCTTGATGAGCTGACAGGGCTCAAATGGGGATGTCTGCGATAATTGAATGTGGCCATCTTTCCAAAGTTAGTGACAAAGTAGGCAGATGGCCAAAGTTTGACTGGTTTCTTTCAGTGATAAATAGTAAGAAGTACTCATTGAAGAAACCGTTCTCCAGTCTGACCTACAATTCCAGGCTCCTTTAAACCTGGCAATGCACCCTGGGAGCGACTGAAAATCAGAAGTTACAGGTTAGTGCTGACCCTCGGATGTAATGTATCTTTATAAAGGCTCTGAAGGTGATTCTCTTTTTAAAGTTTAGAGGTCACTGCTCCAATAAACAGATCTGCTAATTATTTTTATTCTGCTGAAAAGAAAAGCCCAGGGCTAGTTCCTGGAATCTGTCATAAATCAAACATGACATTTACATAAATCCTACATGATCTGACAGGTGTGTCATGGACCAGAGGGGGAAAAAAAGCTTAAATAATTTCCCTTGGGTTATAAATATGCGAATGTCAAAGCCAGAATTCATATGCTCTGCGTTTCAATCCTCTTCTATGTTGAGGGCTGCTGTCACGCGTCACGCCATCTCTGACACAGTCAAGTGGAGGGAGAGCGCACGAGAAGCAAACAGCCTCTGGGGCGTCTGCGCCTTTAAGCTTTCGTTAATGAGTTTGGGGTCTAGGCTCTGAATTCTGTGAATGACCGGGGAGATTCATTGTGTGTGTGCTATCACATATATACATCATATGTGTGTATGTAAGTATGTATGTATGTATATGTGTGTGTGCTATGTATATATGATTATACATATTTCACAGATATATACCTATATGTGATATATATCATACACACACACACACACACACACACACACACACACAGATACACACGTTGTGTGCCTTTCTAAAGTTTTTTGTGTTTCTTTGTCAAGATTTGTTTGTTTAGACTTTAGGCCTCTGCTTGACTCACTCTGGAAAAGGATGTCTCTATTCTGCAACCCGCCCACATGAACAGTCCACACACTAACAGGTCAGCCGTGGCACATACATTAGTAAGCACACACTTCATGCTCATCCATGGACTGAATTGTGCAGCTAGGGTTAGTCCCAAGATACAGGGAGGCTCTAACTATGAAACGAAATTAAAATTGCCGATGAAGGGTGCAGAATTGGCAGAGCTGACCCTTGACTTGGGGACTTGAGGTACTAGTCATGAAAGCAAGCAGGGCTCTAAAGATCCGGTGGGAAGGGGACATGAGAGCTAAAGCTAGCCACCTGGCAGGGACCACCTCCAAGAGACTCCTGAAGCAATGAGAAAATAAAGCAAGCATCCTCTGCTCAGGGCCAGTCCTCTGTCCTCACCTGAAAGTTTCTGTGTGCTGGAGCCATTTCGTGGATTGTGTAGCTCTCTCTAGAAAGAAACTTCAGGGGGCTGGAGAGATGGCTCAGTGGTTAAGAGCACTGACAGCTCTTCCGAAGGTCCTGAGTTCAAATCCCAGCAACCGGTTACATGATGGCTCAAAACTATCTGTAATAGGAGCCCTCTTCTGGTGTGTCTGAAGAGGGCTCAATGGTATACCATATACATAAAATAAATAAATCTTTTTTAAAAAAAAGAACGGAAGAAATTTCAGGCAGGCAGGGATGTCCTTTAGTGCTGACAGCCCTGAATTACAGAGACTTACAAGGTTGGACCCCTAAACTCAGAGGCTTAGACCTCAGGTCTTGAAAGGGAGATTCTTTTAGATCCAATGTTCCAGCTTACTGCTGTATATGTCCAAAACAGAGCCTACTGCTCTGGGCTTAGAGGGCCGAAATTCAGTGGCTACGGTTAAAACCTTTGAGCCTCACATGTATAACTGGTGGTGGCTCTTCAGGATTCGGTGGTCCAGGACTTCACTCTCCACAGCCTTGGCTCCTGCTTTCAGCTCTTTACGCCTTCCACGGTCCAGTTTCTTTACTGCCTTGCTGTCTCAATACCTCTGCCGTGACTGATAAACTCAGTGTCCTTTCCTTTCTGTCCTCTGATAATGCTCTGAAGCTCTTCAGCCTCGCCCGACAGCTCACAGCTTTGGGTGTCAGAATCCCTTAGCTCTACGTGGTTTTCTAAAGCTTTTCAGCCTTCTCAGTGCCACTGCCAAAGCCAGGGTCCCACTTATTTTATCTATGAACCATTGCAAGGAGACAGAACACCATTCAGAAGAAGCCGATGTTGGAGCACAATGTCTCAATGCCCGCAGAGGAGGGAGTACAGGAGGCAGAGCCTTCCCTAATGAATAAAGAGACCAATCACTGGGTGAAGGGTAGGCGGGACTCCTGGGTCGGAGAGAAGAAGAGGGGCAGGAGAAAGATACTTCCTTTTGGATGGAGAGACGTATGGAGGTAAAATGTAGGTAGCAGAGGCCCCTGGTTCAGGTGGTGGATCCACTGGGATCCGCTACAGGAGGATTTATAAAATAGAAGAGCTTACAAATTACCATGCTAGTTGCTGCGCCCAGCAATTGTGTTACCTGTTATTTTACAAACCAAGTTTGTGTGGTGTTTTCCCATCCTGCAGCAACTCAACTGAGTTCCAGAGAAAAGGGACAGTGGTCGGACATCCCAGCCAGCCTTGGGAATTTGGAAGCATGGGGCATCGCGAGGGCGACTTGCCAACTCACCATGGGAACTTAGCGAGCTGGGTAGAGCGATTTCGGAGCTCTGAGTCAGAGAGTCTGCGAGGCTGAGAACAGGCCGGCGGTAGTGTGGATTTTTTTTTTTTTTTAATATTTCCCACTATAGGTACACAGAACAGAAGTTTCCCAAATCTACCCTGAGAAATAGCTAAAGAGAAGGTGTGGGTCTTTGATATTTCTATCAAAGTGTTGCAAACATCCCACTTTTACCCATGGTGGTCCTTTGGTTGAGTCTTTGCCGTGGTGATTGCACTGAATGAGAATAGCTACAGCATAAGGAGGAATTGGAGCTTAGAGAAGCCTGGCTTGCTCAGGGTGAATCTCTACAGTCCGGTCTGAGTTGCTGACACCAGTTTTGACCACAGCAAAGTTTTCTGAAGTGGGAGTTGAGGCGGCAGCACAAGCGTGGTCACGGGGACCTCTGCGGTTACTGTAGTCGCTCCAGAGGAACTATGGCATGTTCAAAGCAGCAAGATGACACTCTGGGAGTGGAGCTGAGCCACAAGGGGAGGGCCACTCAGTTGACAGCTCTGGCTCAAGGCCGTCTGGCAGAAAAGGAAGAGTGACAGCTGTCAATCAGTGGGCCGAGTCATCTCCTCTCTCTTATTCAGCTTAGCGTATTAGAAAGAGAAATAAGCATGAAAGGAGGCTCACAATAAGGAGCTAACATAAAAATTAGTATGTTTCGCTGGAACCTCTGCTCGCCCCTACACAAGCTGGGAAACCCCATCTGTCCTCCTTCCCCCAGCCCCGCCTACTCTAAGAAACCTCTGAACTAATGAATGGCGCCAAAAGCCCGATTCCTTCGGCAGCTGATGCAAACCGCCTTTCTGACACAGCCAGCCCACCCGAGTGCCCACCCAGAGGTTTAGCTTTTGGCCATACTTGAGCACAGTCCCAGCTCCTGGCTACCACGTCATCATCCCTTGTCGAAAGTCTCTAAGACGTCGCCGCCTCAGCCCTGCTCTGGACTTCCTCAGCCCCCTTCTTTGGGACCTTCTGGGGGAAGTGCCCAATAAAGCTGCATTTATCTTGTTTTAATCCGGTCTGATCTGGCCTATATTTGTGTCAGAGAATGAGGGAGCGGGGAGGGGACCCAAAGGAAAGGAGAGGAAGAATATCTAATAATTTCTTTAAACTTTTTGTTTTGTTTTGATTACCAGCTAAATACAGAACTTTAATCCCATAGGTTAACAATGAAGAGACATACAGCACAGACCCAGTATGTCAGTCTCATGCACACAGCTATTATCAGTTACACAAGATACGGCCTAACAGATGCTAGGGAACTTTTTAAACTAGTTTTACAAGTATTCATTTTCATTGAACATTGAAGTCATCATACATACAGGGCAAAGTCAGAGCTTTTATATTTGTGTTTGTTCTTCATTTAACTTTTAAAACACTACTATAGTTGAATATTAAAACAAAAACAATGGCCAAGTAGTGAGTATATTATGATTACAGTCCTTTTTACATTCACTGCTGCATACAGAATGTCAGAATGACTGGCCCGGTAAGAGGTCTGACACTGAACGCCACCTCTGGGGTGATGTTCATCATCCTCATACACGTCTCCATTATAATGGTGCCATCTTTCCCGATTTGGATCAAAGTCCACCAGTTCTACCTGATCCATTTCATCAGTCTCTTCTACTTCCTTCCTTTTAAGAAGGAGTTTTCCAGCAAAGAGTTTATCAGGAGAGAGAAAGCCATTTTCAGGAAAGTTTACCTTAAACTCAATGATTAGATGTCCCCTTTCATCTGGCCGGTGGTGTATTGGCATACCTTCATTTGACACACATTGTATACCCCCATGCTTGACAATCCGACCTGGATGAGAGCTGATAGCTATGATTCAGTTGTCAAGACCCACACCTTCTCTTTAGCTATTTCTCAGGGTAGATTTGGGAAACTTCTGTTCTGTGTACCTATAGTGGGAAATATTAAAAAACAATCCACACTACCGCCGGCCTGTTCTCAGCCTCGCAGACTCGCTGACTCAGAGCGGCTGGTTGAAGCATTGTGCGGCTTCCAAAAGCCGTATGTCCATACACATGGAAAGGTCTTCTCCTCGCCTTGTAAAAGCAGCATGGTCCCTCTGATCTGACACAATGACAATGTCTCCTGGCTCCGGTCCTGGTTCTTGGTTTCCTTCTCCGTGGAATGCTCTCTTCTGACCATCTTTCATGCCCTTATCAATGTGAACTTCTAAAAAGTACTTCTCTCAAATTATCTTCCTTCCATTGCATCTGTCTTTAGGATTGATGCGTTCTCCATGGCCCTGGCACTCCATGCACAACGACTGAATCTGCTGAACCACTCCTGGTCCAATCTGATGAATCCTGATCTGCATGCCCGGCCCCCGGCAGTTGGGGCAGTGCTCTGTGCTTTCTTACCACCTCGTCCTTCACATTTGTCACACATCACATTCTTTTGCAGAGTCAGTTTTTTTGTTGCACCATTATACAAGTCTTCTAATGTCACTGGAGCTGATGCACAACATTTTTTACCTCTCCTTTCTCTTTGCATTCTTCTTCCTCCTCTTCCAAAGAACATATCAAAGATATCCATGGGAGGGCCAAAACCACTGCCTGCTCTGCCCTCTTTAATCGCCTGCTTGCCTCCTTTATCACATAATTCCCCCTTTTTGGGGTGATCAGTAAGAACTTCATAAGCTTGAGGAATCTGTTTAAACTTTTCTCCTTCGTTTGGATTCTTATCAGGGTAGTACTTCAAGGCCAATTTTCTATATGCCTTTTTCAATTCTTCCTGGGTGGCATCGAATTTGACTCCCAAAACATCATAGTAAGTGGTTTCTTTCAGCATTTTTCAATCGCCAATAACTTTGATGACAGAGGCAGGGCTGTGGAGCCTCTCCTCCATGGCACAGTTCCAGCCCCAGCCAAATACCCCTACAGATGATGAGGTCTTCCTGGTTCGTCTCAGGAAACGGTCAGAGAGCCTGTAGTGGAAGGTGTGGGCACTTATGGACATCCTATACAGCTCTTGAGCCATCAGTGGGTTTGAGAGGGGTGGGGTTCGGGGGGTTGGATATCTGGAAAGAACAAAACCAGACCAAAATCTTTGCTCTTACCTTAGTACTCTTTGAAGACATCGGAATCTAGATCCTGTACAGGAAACCAATGCTTTAGGAGGCACGGATGGATGGAGGGATGGAGAGATGGAGGGTTGGAGGGATGGAAGGATGAATCATGCACAGGAATCTGGTGCTTTGGGAGAGATGGATGAAAGGATGAACAGATGGAGAGAGGGATGGATGAACAAATGGACAGATGGACAGATGGAAGGATTGGAGGATGAAGGGATGAATCATGTAGGGATTAGGCAGAAGCTGCCTCCAGAGAAGGATAGAAATTTTAAATAAAAGAAGATTCAAAGGGGCACACTGAAATCAAAGAACGCAGCCTGACCCAGTAGTCCTAGGCCTTCAACAGAAGGAAAATACATAACAGCTATATGGAAGGGAGGATTATCGGATCCTACCTCAAACATACTGAATTAGACAGTCTGAGAAGGATGCACAATACTTCTGTAATTCTGACTACAGTTTGAGAACCAGGGGCTTACCTTTATCTAAGTGAGACCTTTTCCCCCAAGTCATGACATTTGGTTTGAACCCCCAGACACAACCAGAAATATTTAAAAGTGTGGTCCTGACTACTCACAGAGTAACTATAGGTCTGATTTGGGGGCTGAAGCCCTTTAAAAAAGAAGAAAAAGAAAAATCTCCCAAATGCTTCTGTTGTTCATGGGAATATAAAAAAAAAATGGTCATGCCGGGCGGTGGTGGCGCACGCCTTTAATCCCAGCACTTGGGAGGCAGAGGCAGGCGGATCTCTGAGTTCGAGGCCAGCCTGGTCTACAGAGTGAGTTCCAGGACAGCCAGGGCTATACAGAGAAACCCTGTCTCAAAAAACCAAAAAAAAAAAAAAAACAAAAAACAAAAAAAAAAAAACAAAAACAAAACAAAAAAAAATGGTCACTTTCTAGACCAGGCTATGGTTTGAACATGACATGTCCCCATGGCCCTTCCTGGTGTGTTTGAACCTAGTTTCTAGCTGGGAGTCCTGTTTAGGAGTCTGCAGAAACTTAGGAATCTGTCACCGAGGTTGCAGAAGCTGGCCACTAGAGTCACACTTTTGGGAGGTTGTGTCATCTTCCCATTCCAACCCTGACTTTGTGCTTCCCAGTTCACATCATGAATAAGGAATATCTGCCCCGTGTTTCTGGAGACTGAGTAGTGCTAAGGTTGTGTGACATACGTGTTTGTAGTCCTAACCCACTGCCTATTAAGGAGGAAGGCCAAAGGTGGAGATCTAGTGAGAAGACTGCTGTTGCAGTTTGTGTGGCTTCAACAGAGAGTGTCCACTCCCATTTGGCAAGTTTGTGCTTCTCGGGTCTTCAGCTGGTTGCATAAGACCCGCCCACATCATGGAGGACGTGGTGCCTCTACTCAGATAGGCAGCTCCAATGCTTTCCTTGTCCAAAATACGCTGGATTGTGCATGACCTAGTATGTGGGCATACCATGGTCTACTCAAGTTGGTGTGTCAAGTGTTATTTATCACAGAAACGTCTTGCGGGGCCATTGCATCTTCTGGGAATAGATCAGCGATGGGATCATATGAAAACATCGTCACAAAGGAAGCCGCATGGTGAGTAACTAGCAAAACACGCAACCCAGAAGGTAGCATGGACACAATTGCATTTCGTTAATATTTATTTTGGAACACACTACTATAAGGTAAATCACACATTTCAGTGGGCAGAGGCAGTTGTGAATTATAGCATTCGGCAGGAATTCTATTGGACCGTAGTCATAATGGGGGCAAAGTACAATTTGTGCTGTTTGCCCTTTTGGCAGCTCCATTAGAAAGAGACCCATCCATCAGCAGCAGGAACGCAGGAAGTCAGCAGAACAAAGTCTCAGCTGAGAGATCTGGGGGCTCGGCAGTTTATAATAGATGTAAGACTCATGGAGAGGCACAGCCAGACACTAAAATGCATCTAATAAAGGAAATATTTTTAAAGGAATAGATGTCAGCCCAGAAGATAAATGAAGATTGCGTACTTTTATGGAAAAAGAATCACAGACACATTTATCTTCATTTGTTATCCGGACCTTGAAATCCTTTTTCATTATCATTTAGTACAAAATATACTTTTTGCGTGTTTATAGGTGTGAAGCACATTCAGCTAAAATAACATCCAGCTTATGTGGATGATTAAAGATTTTTTTTTTCTTTTCCTGAAAGAAATGCAAATCCATAAAGTTATGCGGCTTGCCTAAGTTCACGGGTTTGAGAATTTATGTCTTATATTAGAAATAAATTACATAAAATAAAAAGTCACAAGCTCTACTCTCTTGTTTTATGGCAAAATATCACAAAGTATGACCTGGAGTCACAATAATCACCCAGAAGATAGTGGTCAGGGGGAAAAGACCTGAGTCTCAGATTCTCACTATCTCCCGGGTCCCCGGTTCAATGTCTCCCATCTAGCTGGTATTTTCACATAGCGCTCATCAACTAATCATCTTACATCTTCCCATTTAGGCTTAAGATAGATGTCTGAAACCCACACAGCTGGCATTTTCTCCTTTCATTAATGAACCCGCTGAGCCTGGGGGAGAGAATGATGTCATAGGACAGGTAGCTGAAGGCCACACAAGAGCAGTCAGCTCATTCAGTTGACTCCGGTGTGGTGGTGTTTTACTAACCTCCCATGGTGGAGAGGAAAAGATTAAGTGGACAGGCTTCGCTGTACTTGAGTGTCTTCTTACTGGGAACGCTGTACTAATTTCTTCAATGTTAAGATCTGAGTAAAGCCTTGAATTTTTGCATGGGCAACTAGTCTTTAATGTTGGAACTGAGTAACTAAGATGCTAAGAATGTTGAAGACAGACTGAGATGGATAAGCTGGGTGGACGGCCTGGGTAGACTTCCATGGATTATCAAAGAACCAATAGGCGACTTGTTCTTTATTGTGAAATTGAAATCGTGATGATGTCATTGACAAAGGGGGTTTCAGTGTTGAGGCAACATGATATATTTATTCCTCTCAAGTTTTGTCAGTCTTAATTTTGGGAAGAGTGAAGACATAAAGAATAACCATGCCCAGTCTCAAGTGTATTATCTTTTCCATGATCATAAAGATATGAATACATGTAAGTGTTTTGTGTAATTGGGGTTTTGCCCAAGTAGATTCATATCATAATTTGACTTCTATTTGACCATTCTTTAAAAAGTGTGTGTGTGTGTGTGTGTGTGTGTGTGTGTGTGTGTGTACATGCGTGCGTTCCTGGAATTAAACCTTCAAGTGTCTTTCTGTATTGTTCTCAGATTTATTCCCTTCAGACAGTCTCTTGTGGAACCTGGGGCTCACTGATTGGCTACACTGAGTAGCCATTAAGTCCCTGGGATCTGTCTGTCACTACCCCTAGGATGACGGGCACATGAGGCCACAGCCAGCTTTTTACGTGGGTGTTGAACATCTGAACACACAACTCTTCATACTTGTTCAGCAAGTAGTTATACCCACTGAGCTATCTCCCTACCTCTAATGACAACAAATTCCAAAACACACACACACACACACACACACGCACAAGAGATACCTATCTCTTGTTTGGTCTAACTTCTTTTAAAATGTATGCATTTTATAGGAACATAGCATTACTGTGCTGTGAAGTATGGTCTTTTTCCATCTTTACCCCCACCCTATACTCTAAACACAATGCTCTCCAGGTTGCTTTGGTATGCTAGTGCGGTTCTTCCTTTGTTCAGCCCATAAGATATGCATACGTGGTGTATTACATCAAATCCGAGATGTAATTATTTTCCCATTTTAACATCTCGGAAACTGCCATATGCCTTGCAGCCTGAGATTTAATGAAATATGGCATGCAGCTGTGTGTGGTGACCTTTTCCTTCATTCTTTGCTTTACAAAAAAAGATCATGTTTTACATATTTCGCCGCATCTTCTTTTCCTGAATCGCTTATGAAATCCCTCCCAGACAGCTGATATCACTTGAGCATTTTTTTTTACCATGTGAGGAGCCATACTATATTCAATCTTCTCTAGTGAGAATTCTCTAGAAGCCCATAGCTTCCTTCTCTATAAAAGCAATATTGTATATACTCTAATATTTTATGTATTGATGCTTTGAAGGGTTTATATTATTATCTTGTTTGTTACTTTATATACTAGTCACAGTAATTTACTCCTGCTTTTATTTCTTAATGAACTACTTCAAAATGCAATGGTTAAAGACAAACACTTGGCCACTTTCCTAAGTGACTGTGCATTTTGACCACGGCCCAGCGGGAACAGTCAGGCTTCTGTTGCACAGGGCATCTGACGGGGGATCAAGGCACAGCTCAGACACTATGAATGGCTGTGGAGCTGGCCTGACAGTTTATACTCTCTTCTTGGACTCTCAGGGCTCTATCTCATTTCCCAAACAGAGGTCTCTCCAACATGATGCTTTAGAGCTTCAGAAGGAAGTTTTGGGGACTTTTGGATTTAGCCTTCTGGAATCACAGGTGTTCAGTTCTTCTGTGTTCTGCCCAGCAAGCCATACATGTTCATCCCGGAATACAGGGGAGGAACAACAGCTCAGGCATCCAACTACAATGTCCATTGGCAGTGAACAGTCTCCTGTTTCCTTATTTGTGTCTTTCACAGATTGAGTATCATTTTAAAATGCCGCGAAAGTGATTTCTGGCCTCAGTCTCAAAAAGGTTAGACTTGTAGGTGTATGTCACTGTGTCTTACTCAAGGAAGGTGAGATCAAGAAGTACTCCATTGGATTTAACAACACTGTGATGACTCCTGACCACAGACTAGACAGGAGAAGTGATAATTTGTTAAAGAAAATGTATTGAGGCCATGACTTCAAATAACTCAGATGTTCTGTTGTGAAATGGGGGTGTTACTGGGGGGTATAGCCTGGGCTCAGGGGAACATCTTTTTCAAATAAAGGAAGTTCTAGAACCAGATGTATATAAAAGAGAGAGAGAGAGACCCTGGTGTGGTAGAGAGAAGAATGCTTTGCTCGAAAAGTCCCTGCGAATGTGTAAGAGAAAGAACTGGGAGCTGGTGGGAGGGTGGTCCTGCTTCTGTGCACCTGTGGAGACAAGCAGGTCACACAGATGCCAGGTGCACATAGGCAGGTCCACTGCACGGTGAAGGTCACACAGATGCCAGGTGCACATAGGCAGGTCCACTGCAGGGTGATGGGATGGAATTCTCGCCCAGTTGTTGCTTGGGTTTTTCAAGGAAGGCAAGTGGAATGCCAGGAACTGCCAGGCCCTTAGACACATAGAATGCATGAAGGAGTGACCATCACATAAAAGATGGAAGCAAGAGGAGTCATAGCTAGCACAACAAAGTGAAGAATGGGAACTCCTGAGGATAAGTGAATTTTAAGGAACACAGAGGAAGCTGTGAGGAATGTGTGAATACTGGGGACAGAGGAAAGCATCTGTGGAAGGAAAAAGGAAAAGAACAGGAAGAGGATTCTGGTGATGAGGAAGACCAATTATTATTATTATTATTGTTGTTGTTGTTGTTGTTGTTGTTGTTTATTGTTATACAAGAATTTATTTTATGGAAGGGCGAGTAGACAGAGTCTCATTATGTAATCTTGTCTGGCCTGGAGAGCCCTCTATAGACCAGGCTAACTTCAAAGTCATAGATCTCCCTGCCTCTGCCTCCCAAGTGCTAGAAATAAAGACCTGGGCCACCATGCTCACTGTAGAGACCTGGTTTTTGACACCGCATGGTGTGAAAGCCATAGGACATGGCTGAAGGCATTGATTCATCCTAAGAGAGTTCCTGCAAGGCATTTAATCTCCTCTTGGGGACTTTAAGCTCAAGATAGGCAGCTGCTGAGAGGAATCAGGCCCTGTGCTCACGGTGCTAGGCAGCATCTCTTAAGACAGCAAGTAGGCCTTCTGGAGACCGTGGTGCAGGCTGAGATGCCTCCTGACCTCTGGGCTTCCCAGGTATAATGAGAAAGATAACCTGCCATAGTTTTCCTGCTTCTAGAATTCAATACTTCAATGCATTCTTTACTAAGGGACCATCTCTGTGCAGTCTGAATGCTGTACAGAGGCTTCTAGAAGCTACCAGCTGATGTGAATGCATTAGCTCTTGAACATTATTATTATTTGAAATTTAATGGTGTGCGTGTAACCGATGCTGAGGGGGAGTGACTGTAATGGAAAGGCTGTGGAGTGTGGGGATCACGCAGGCATTTGTCCGAATCTAAACTTTGTCCCCTATCAACCATGCATCATTGGGAAAGTCATTAAACCCTTGCCCCTAAACATCACAACTCCCCCCCCCACTCATTAATTTCCTTCTCATAAAATGGGAAAATATGAATTGATAACACTGGTCCAGGGATGCATGAAGGGAGAGGCCCTGAAGAGGCAATTGTGCAGAGGAAGCTAAACACACACATGTACTTCAAGTCACAACAATTCATTTGGGAAGGCGAAATTGAAGCTGGGTCTATCTGAGATCTGAAGGCTGATTTACCTGTTGAAGAAAGGGAGGTCTGACTTGGACATAATCCTAGGCTGGGAATTCAAAGTCAGCGTGACCCAGGCAAGAGGAGACGGTTAGGATTCTGAGAGTGGGGCACGTGGGAGGATCCAGGGTTCTGTAGGCCACTGAGCAAGGGCCAAGGGCGTGTCTGCTGTGTGCGATGGAGAGAAGGGCGTGTCTGCTGTGTGTGATGGAGGAGGGCGTGTCTGCCGTGTGTGATGGAGAAGGTTGTGTCTGCCGTGTGTGATAGAGGAGGGTGTGTCTGCTGTGTGTGATGGAGGAGGGTGTGTCTGCTGTGTGTGATGGAGGAGGGTGTGTCTTCTGTGTGTGATGGAGGAGGGCGTGTCTGCTGTGTGTGATGGAGAAGGGCGTGTCTGCTGTGTGTGATAGAGAAGGGCGTGTCTGCTGTGTGTGATGGAGAAGAGTGTGTCTGCTGTGTGCGATAGAGAGGGTGTGTCTGCTGTGTGTGATGGAGAAGGGTGTGTCTGCTGTGTGTGATGGAGAAGGGTGTGTCTGCTGTGTGCGAGATGGAGAAGGGTGTGTCTGCTATGTGTGATGGAGAAGGGTGTGTCTGCCGCGTGTGATGGAGTGCCAGGAGCCTAGGAACTCAGCATCGGGAGTTAGCTTAGAGAAGCTTGCCAGTAAGTGATCTGACCGTTGCAGCCAGCACAGAGCTTCCACTTCATCTTTAAAAACAACGGGTTATGCTGATAGCTGTGGTTCTTGGATTTGATTCCATCAGACTCCTGTCAGCCCCAGCAGACCGCCATGAGACTCATCTTAGTTGGAGTGCTTGGGTCCAAGAAGAATGGGTTTTCGAGTGAGCTAGAGGGTCTACTTTCCTGTCAGAGGCAAGAAAATAATTGTGTGTGTGTGTGTCCATCTTGTTTTATTTTAAGTTATATTTTCTTAAAAACAAAAAGAAACAAACCAAACCAACCAACCAACCAACCAACCAACCAACCAACCAACCAACCACAGTGTCTGAAAAAACAAGTTATGTGGCCTCAAAAACATTACAATGGTTGAAATATTTCTTTCTTTCCTTATTAAAAAGGAAATACATTTATTATTATTATTATTGTTGTTGTTATTATTATTATTATTATTATTATTATTATTATTATTATTCAATGTCTCCTATATCCCAGGCTTGCCAGGAGCTCCAAATGTATCAGAAGATTTCCTTGATCTACACCCCATCTCTGAAGGCCTGGCATTTCAGGAATGTGCCACCATGCCTGGGGCTTTGTGCATGCTAGGCAAACTCTACCAATGAGTTACACCCCTGTGCCAGGAAATAACCTCTCTTCTGGCCAGAATTCTTATGGAAAAGCCCCTTTACCCAGTGAACAGAAAAGCATCCAGGTCTGGCAGAGGAGCCTGGGCCAGAAGAATGCTACATTCAGCCTTCGAAGGAGGGGCATGGTGGGTTGGTGTGTCAATCTTGCTCGGTGAGGACAGCCTCACGCCATAAGAAAGAAAAACAATAGTGCCGGGACAATGGACACGGGACAGCATCACGTGGGTGATGGGGAGTAGCAGCGAACTCTTGGGTCCAAGCTTTTCCCACCTCAATGTTCTGAGCCTCGGTTTCTTTATATCAAGCAGGAATAGTCATGCAACAGTGGAATTACTGTGAATAATTGTGTGAATTCATTGTTCTTACTGTGGCTGAGGTTGTCCATCAGAATTCTGCTATTTATTCCTCTAATGACATTTTGCTATTATGTATTTTAGCCCTTAAACTGTCATTTTTATTCTTTATATGTTAGCATTTGTATGAAAATTAACTTTCACATCTTCAGCAATAATGTAAATTGATGTTATCTTGATGTTGGTACCCACTGACATCCTTTTCGAAGTTTTCCTAGATTTCTAGGACATGTAATTTTGGTTTGCGTTTTACACATTTAAAATGTGTTTGTTTGCATCTGTATCTGTGCACATGTGTGTAGGTGCGCACGAAACCAGGAGGGGGCGTTGGATCCCTGGACCTGTAGTTACAGGTAGTTGTGAGTCACGTGATGTGCATGGTGGGAACTAAATTCTGGTCCTCTGCAATAGCAAGTGCTCTTAACCACAAAGCCCCTGATTTAGGCATTTTGAATGACACTAGGTCTTTTTATAAATCCTGTGGATATTTGAATATACTCATTGTCACAGTCAATTGACTGGGTTAGGTTTGGTCTACAAGTTATAGTCCTGTCGATTTATGCTTCCAGTGTCAGATTTCTTTTTTTTTTTATTAGATATTTTCTTGATTTACATTTCAAATGTTATCTCCTTTCCTCCCTTCCCTCATTTCCCCTCCCCAAACCCCCTATCCCATCCCCCTTCCCCCCCCTCCACAGCTCACCAACCCACCCACTCCCCTTTCCTGTCCTGGCATTCCCTAGTATACTCTCCCTGCACTGGTGTTCTTTCTAGAACATGGCCAGGACTGTTCAACTGTTCATCACCTCCCTTAAGGTTGTCTGTTTGCTTATTATGAGCCGATTCACAGACAAGCTGAGAGTTTGTAAACAAGATTCCAGAGTTGTTTTTCTGACATTCTCTCTTTCTGGTACTTTCTGGTTTTTCTGGGGCAGCGCTATTTGGTTCCCATAGCCAGAAAGCTGGGACTTTATTTAACCTACTTTTCCACAAACTTCGATAATTGCATCCACATCTGGGGTCAAGTGGTAGGAGGGTGGGGGAGGGGAGGACACAAGGTTCTTTGCTGGAAGGTTTCCTCTCTGATAGATCGCCTTCAAGTTATCTTTTGTTGCAGCTTCTGCTGTTATTCCTCCCCACCCCCACCCCCCAAGTATTTTTTTTTCAGACTGCGGAACAAGGGAACTCGGGGTGAAAGGGCTAGCGGGTAGCTGTGCGTTCTCGGAGCATTTCAAATCCCTTTTCCAGCCTGGACTGCTGTAAAAGTCCTGTCTGCCTTTATCCAAGAGCGAGCTTGCATTTAGGTCTCAGGAGTGGAGGTGGGGTGCTGGAACGATCGCACTTTAAATTCCATTCTTCTCTCCTAATCTGGTTGCTCTTATTAAATTTTCAGAGTTCTATGCGTCCCACACTCTGACATTTGTATTTAATTAGACCGAAAAAAAAGTAGTACACGCACTCCATTTTCCCAGCACCACAACACAAAATTATCTCTCAGGCTATGAGGAAAACTGCGCTTGGGACTCTCGGGCAGGCTCCAACTTTGGAAATCCATCTCTGGAGCTCTTTTCCTGAGCGGCTCCCTCTCTGCTGCTGCATGCTTTTCTTGGGCAGCTCGGTTCCGACCCCGAGCCAGAAAGCTGTTAGAGGAAAAATAACGAGCTCAAGATTCACTTTTGTTTTCGTTTTATAATTTCCAATGCTCCTTAATTTTCGTGCAGACACAATTTTATGTTAGATAGTTGTCTTCCCATGAATATGTGTAAATTTTTGTTGAGCACAATTTTTGTAGGAAAAAGACTCTTCTCGGTTTTACTTAGTCTGCAAGAATTATTGTTCTTGCTCATGGGAGGCATGAAGTCCTTTTCTGTGGTTTTTAGTCTGGACAAGTTGTGTTTACCTGTTCTCAAAGTCGCTGTTCCCTTGAGCTGCATGGAGTCCCCCATGAACCCATGGAAGGCAGTTGCCTCTGTTCCTGTATTCTGTGTTATTTCTTTTTCTTTCCAGCTTTAGGAGGATCTAATTGGCAAATAAAATTGCATATATTTAAGGTTCAGGAGGTAATGTCTCTCTGTGTGCCCGCATGTGCCGCGGTAATATTTAAAATTTACTTATTAGCAGATTCAAATATGTAATACATCATTGTTGATTGTAGTCACCGCACTGTGTATTTCCACAATATTGATGGCTGTGGTTTGAATGTGAAATGTCCCACACAGGCTCCCATCTTTCGAGGC
This sequence comes from Apodemus agrarius, assembly GCA_964023405.1. Classification (NCBI taxonomy): domain Eukaryota; kingdom Metazoa; phylum Chordata; class Mammalia; order Rodentia; family Muridae; genus Apodemus; species Apodemus agrarius. The sequence continues at coordinate 24,894,089 of OZ030027.1, read as the reverse complement.
TGGCTCTCTAGCTGGTGGTGCTGTTTGGGGAGTCCATGGGAGCTTTGGGATGTCTGTCCCAGATAGTGGGGGATGGGCCATTGGAGTGGGACTTGGGTGCTTTACCTGCTCCTCCCCATGTTTTGAGCTCTTACCTTCCTGATTATCCAGGTCTGGGGTACTCACCCCTTCAGGCTTATACCACTGGGGATGCCACCATGCCTTCCTTCCTGTGATGACACTGTAAGCTATTTAGACCCCATGCTATGTCACAGCCATGGGAAAATAACTAAGAAATTTAGCCTGCATCACTGAAACTTTGTGGGGTCTGATCAATCTTCTCCATTTCCCAGCCCACCCTACCCAGGCAATCACCACTCTCTGCTCTTGTAAGTTCAAGTTTCAGTTTTTAATAGTTATTTTTAAAGTTCCACATATAAGTAAAACCAGGCAATATCTTGTCTTTCTGTACCTGGATCATTTTACCTAAAATAATGTTTTCTAAGTTCATCCCAACCACCCCCCCCCCGCCCCTGTCCCATCTCAGTCTTTGAACAAAGGTCTCACTTTAGCTTACTCATGACTCTCCACTGTTTTTCTTTTTATGGCTGGGGAATACTCATCCCTGTGTGTTTCCTTCTCTGTTCTTCCATTGATGGATGCATAGGTTTGCTGATGTTGAATCCAAATCTTAGTCAATATGAGGAATCCTGCTTTGAAAATGGAGATATGTCTTTGTCATAGTCTTTGTGTTGATTGGGACCATATCCAGTAATGGAATGACTTAATATCTTAAGTAACTGTTATACAGTTTTCTATGTGTGCATCAATTTATATTCTCTACACCTTTGATAACACCTCTATCTTTAACAAATATAAAATGATAGCTCATTATAGATTTGATTTGCATCTCTGATGATAATGTGATGTGATTTTTTTCACATACTTGGTTATTTGTATTTCTTTTTATATATGTTTCTCTAACTTTTTGCTCACTTTACATTTGGAGTCCTGGCTTTTGCTGTTCAACAGCATAGGCTCTTCACATCTTTCTGGATATCAAGTCTCTCTTTGACGTGGCTTGCAGAATTTCTCCCATATAATACTTAACCTCTTTACTTCTTTTGAAGATTTATATTCTGTGTACAGAAACATTACTGCAGATAGATTACCACTTGTCTCTTTTTTGTTTGATTTGTTGAATTTTGCTCTCATTTCAAAAGAAATCATTGCCCAAATAAATATCAACATTTTCAAGTCTTTTCATCTGGTATATTTTCCTACCCCACACCCCACCCTGGTTTCTGTGTAAGTCTCTAATTTAATTTTGGGGTGATTTTTGTATATAGATTAGTTTACAGCTTGATTACATCTTCTACATGTGGACATTCCACTTTTCAGACTTATTTGTTGGAAAAAATTATCTTTTTCTTGTTGTATATTCTTCCTGGTACCTTTGCTGGAAATCAGTTGGCAGCAAATTGGTGAGGTAATTTCTGGTATTTTTATTTTCTTTCATTGGTCACTGGAATATATTGTGAATCTTTTTTTAAAAAAAAAACCAGTAAAATTGAGTTATTATAGATTTTTTTGTGTACACACACACACACACACACACACACACACACACTTTTGTATTCGGTTATTTGAGACAAAGCCTCATTTATGTATTCTGATGGCCTTTAATTGGCTAATGTAGCCTGGGCTGACCTTGCACTCCTGATCCTGCTGCCTCTGCCTCCCAAGAGCTGGAATTACAAGTATACATCACTGTTCCTGGCTGATTTGTTGTTGTTGTCTATTGTTTGGTTTCATTTTATATATTTTGAAGCCATGAGTTAGTGCGATGCCTCCAGTTTCATCCTTGTTCAAGATTGCTTTGGATTCTTAGCATCTTAAAATGGTTCTACAATTTTTCTCGATCCTATTTTTAATTTAATTCCCAAACTCCCTCCAAACTAAACAATTGCTCCAGAAGGGAAGGGGAAGCTTGGAGTCTCAGGATGTAAATAAGGGTCACACCTGCCATAGAACAAAACATATTGGAAGACTCTTGAGGGCCAGTGGTGGTTTGAATAAGTTTGGCTTGTGGAAAGCACTACTCTTCGGATGTATGGCCTTGTTGGAATGAGTGTAGCTTTCTTGGAGGTAGTGCATCACTTTGGGGGTAGGCTTTGAGGGTTCCTGGTGCTCAACCTCCACCCAGTGTGGAAGAGACAGCCTCTCCCGGATCCAGTCAGATCAAGATCCAGCACCAGGTCTGGCTGGACACTGCTGTGCTTCCTGCCATGATGATAATGGACTGAACCTCTGAAACTGTAAGCCAGCCCCAATTAAATGTTGACCTTTATAAGAGTTTACTTGGTCATGGTGTCTCTTCACAGCAATGAAAATCAAAACTAAAACAGGGTCCAACCTTAACAGCATAAAAGGGAACAAACCATCACTGAGGATAGAGAATCTGACCAGCCAAACTGTGGAATGAAGTTTGTACCATGGAAGTTCATACTAACTGGAAGGTGCTCATAGATCCCTAATGTTGCAGTTTTTAGAGACATCGCCCAGTTTGGGATGTAGCTGCTTTTGAGTTATCCCTGCTCCCTGAAAATTACCTCCTCGTCCATACTCCCATTAGTAAGCCAAATAAAGTCTGTAGTCCAACAAACTATTCACTGGTACAACTTTGACTTTGATCTGTCATTGCCTCCCTTTCTTGGGTGAGTAAAAATAAATGTGTAATGTCTCCTATGGAAATGGCTGTCATATAACACATATATCTAAGTATAAATTATATGTATTTCACACACACATATATGTATATATATGTGTGTGTGTATACATATATTGGTTCTGATGCCTTGATCAGGAATCTTCATGTGAACACTGAAGGTCCTATTTCCCAATTGGTTCTTGATCAATCAATAAAGATGAGTGGCCAGTGAGCTGCATGGAATAGGCAGGACTTCCAGCTTTCCCACATGCAGGCTAGCAGAAGAGGGAGAGGAGAGATTCACCATGATTCAGAGGGGAAAAAGCCACCAGTCTGTGAGTCTAGGGTGGAGTGGCCATTAGCCGCTTCCCTGACTGGGCCTCAGGTAGCAGGGAGGAGATTAGAAACATAACTAAGTTGAAGGTTGATTTAGCGTGCTGAGCTGGGACTAAAGGTAACTGAGCAACTAAAGGGGAGGGCAGGTTTAGAGCGCTGAGTTGGGAATTAAATGAAGAACTGAGGCAGGCATAGGAGAGCCCAGCCATTGAGGTAAATTAAAGCATATCAGAAATAAGCTAGTGTGTGTGTGTGTGTGTGTGTGTGTGTGTGTGTGTTTCACCAGTAGATCTAAGAGAATCCGGGTGGGGCTGGTAGCACAGTCCACCTGTAGCTTAAAGCAGGGTAGCAAAACCTACACACTACACATACACACAGAGATGTTCCTGTGTGTGTGTGTGTGTGTGTGTGTGTGCATACACATATTTATATAAGCCACTGAGCTTATTTAGTTATGTTCATATGTGTTTGTTTTTAGGGCTGTGTTAGGGTAGGATAAGCTCTGAGGAGCCTTATCTCTAGAAAAACTTACTCTGTTTCTTGGCCTTAATTGCCTGTAGCTCTTCATCTAGTGTTGGGACCTTGTGAGGTTTCCCCCATCCCTGTTGGCATTTTGAATGGTGTTGTCATTGTGTAGACCTCATTTAGGTAACCATACTGTTGACATTTTAGAGAACAGCTTTCATGTCATATATAGAAGATACTATCTCACAGCAGAGTTCTTTGTCCTCTGGCTCTTATAATCTTTCTGCTTTCTGGTTCAGAGTGTTCCCTGAGACTTAGGTGTAGAATTTGCATTGGAGATACATTGTTTGTTTGTTTTTTTTTTTGTTTTTTTTTTTTTTGTTTTTTTTTTTTTTTGGTGGGGAACCCACTCTATTGCTCTCTGCATTTTGACCAGTTGTGGATTTTTGTGGTGGCATTTGTCAGCTGCAAAAAGAAGCCTCTTTACTGAGCTCTGCATTTTTGTATGGGTATAAAGATAAATACTCAGGAAGCATTTAGAAAAATTACACTAGTTAGGAAAGTTGCAGTTGTAGGTCTTCTTTAGGGCCCATGATATAATCAAGGCAACCTTGCCATGTTATTTTTAAAAGTATAATTGTCACAGTCCATTTCAGCTGTCAGCTGATATAACCCAGAGTCTCTTGGCAAGAAGAATTCTCATTTGAGGAACTGCTTAGTTCATACTGGCCTGTGGCTACATCTGTGATGCATTCTCTTTATTTCTAATTCATGTAGTAAGGTCTTCAGTCCACTTTGGGCAAGTACCATACCTAGCTAAGAGGAACTGGGTTGAATAAGAAAAACAGCTGAACAGGGTAGAGGGAGCATTTCTCTATGACTTCTGCTTCAGTTCGTGCCTCTAAGTTTCTGCCTTGAGCTTTTGACCTGGCTTCCCTTGATAATGGCAAATAAGGCCTCTCCATCCCAAGTTGATTTGGGTCAATGTTTTATCATAGGAATAAAAAGAAAACTAGAACAATATTGTACCTTTCCATAATGCATAGCCTTTAGAGTTGGTTTTAATGCACTTGTATATTTTTTCCAATCATTACCACCATTTAATTTGGAAACAATCATTTCCCAAGGGGGTCCTGAACCCAGTACCAATTACTCTGTCTTATTTCTCCCATTTGCATCTAGCAAACACTGATAAATATTCCATGTGAGCTTGCTGCCTTAGATCATAACTTATAAGTGTGATAATTAATATATGACAGTTTTGTCTAATATATTCTACTTAGCATAATATTGTCAGGTTTCATACATTGTACAAGTTCATCATTATCCCATTTTCACTGGAAAATGTTCTACTGTGTAAATATATCATATAATGATTATTCTTTTTATTTTAGTTGAGGAGATCCTAGGGTTTTCGACTTTTTAGATACTGTGCTATCAACACTTCTACAATTTTTCTTGTGTAAAAATGGTTTTCTCTTTAATTTGTGTGTGTGTGTGTGTGTGTGTGTGTTTGAGATTTTGTGAGAATTATGTGGTGAGTGTGCAGATGCCCATAAAGTCCAAAAGAGGGTATCTCATCCCCTTCAGCGGGTGTTATAAGCAGGTGTGGCTATCTGACACAGGTGCTGGGAACTGAACTCAGGACCTCTGGAGGAGCAGTAAGTGCTCTTAACTGCTGAGCTGTCTCTCCAGTCTCTGAACAAGTTTTCAGTTCTCTTTGTATGATATATGTGGAATCATTAGGTGTATTGTGCCTATTTTTTTTTCTTTTCGAGACAGGGTTTCTCTGTGTAGCCTTGGCTGTCCTGGAACTCACTCCATAGACCAGGCTGGCCTCGAACTCAGAAATCCGCCTGCCTCTGCCTCCCAAGTGCTGGGATTAAAGGCGTGCGCCACCACTACCCGGTTTTAAAAGACAGCATTTCTCTGTAGACCAGGCTGGCCTCGAACTCATAAATCTGCCTGCGTCTGTCTCCCAAGTGCTGGAATTAAAGGTCACCACCACCCACCCTTGCCTAATGTTTTGAAGAACTCACCTTTAATAAAAATGGCTGCACCAGTTCTAACACACCTGACAGCAAAATTTAAAGTTCACAATTACTCTACATCCCTGCCAACTAGTTATTGTTGACTTTAAACACAAAACAAATGAACAAACAAACAAACAAATAAACAAAAACCAAACTAGCATCCATTTTCATGACTTTATTCTGTTTGTCTTCTTCTAGTTTTGTAAAGTGGAATGTCATAGTGTTAGTCAAATTTTCCAAGTTCGGTATGCTATGTTTTAAGGATTGTCTACTTTCTGGTTTTATTTTTCATTTAACGACTGAAGGAGAAAAAGAAACCAGAGAGGAAAGAAGCATGGCCGCCCTTGGGTATGATGGGGAAGCGAGTTGACTGTAGATAAAAGGGAGAGCGCAGTCAGATGTGAACACATCGGGGAGAGTCCAGAGTGAACATGAGCAAACTGAGCTGGGCCTTGTGAAGAGAGGGAGAGGGGAGAGCTAGACCAAGAGGCCAGGAAGATCAAGGGTAGACAAAAAGACCGGTAACAAAAATGGTTGGATTATACATGGGAGGGCAGGTGAGGAAAGGGTAGCCCAGCCCCTGGGCTGGAGAAGTTTAAGGTAAGGTGAAGTGTTCCAGCCAGGAGGGTCCATAAGAGGTATACACTGAGGGATGCTGGGAGACCTGGTAGCCAGGTCTGCTTTGATGTGTTAAGTAGGCACCTCAGCCTTTTGTTGCAGGTCTGAGCTCTAACACCTTCAAGGCATCTAAGTGTGTCCTTTAATTTCTACTTATTTACAAACGTGGTAGATTCCATCCTTGAGGTCTGATTTCATCCGATTGGAGTTGGAAAATGTCCTTTATGACTTCAATCCTATAATTTATTGAGGCTTTTAAAATTATTTAACATATGACCTATCTTAGAGAATGTCCCCTTGGAAACATGTGCATTAATTATGCTGACTCTGGGTGGAACGTTCTGTGTGTATCTGCTTGCATCACAGAACTTTCTGGATTCCTCTTTTACCATATCTAGCTGTTCTATCCATTATTCAGAGTTGGTATCGACATCTGTAGTTACCATCGAATTGTCTTATTTCTCCCTGAAGGCTTCTACTTGCTTTGCAAAATGAACCAAACAAAATCCAACCTCCAAAATCTTAGTCACAGAAAAACTTGTAGAATGGTCTCTAAGGAGTTTAAAACCGCACGTTTCCCTCAGCTGAAGACTGGATAAACATCCTGGGATCTATCCAGACAGCGAGACATTTGCTAATTAAAACAGGCTGTGTGTACAGCATGTGTGACTCTTGACAATGATATTATGCCAAATAGATAATGCTAAGAAAAACAAACAAACAAAACAAACAGACGATAACAACAAAAAGAGGAGCCCAGGGCACTAAAGTGAGGGAGGGGGGCATGAGTATCAGGAAGAACAGCAAGAAAGCCAAGCCCCGCGCTGGATTCCTGGAATCCCTGCACTGCAGAGGCCGAGGCTGGAGATCAGCATTTTGAGGATACTCAGAGAAATCTTTTCTCAAGGGATGCGAACTGTCACAAGCACTTTATCAAGCCGCCGCCTCCTGGTCTTGTGATTACCTCTCACGTCTTCATCTCTCTGTATGTCTGAGACCCACCTATTATTCTGCCCATGTGATGCTCTGTTCCTTAGCTTTTCTCGTCCCCCCCCCTCTTTTGATTTTCTTTTCAGAGTTATTTTCATCTTGTTTGACTGTGACAGTTTTTCTTTGCAGGCTATCCACAAGTTCTCATACTGAACCATATTATGCAGCAAATCATGTTTGAATTACCACACTTAAAAAGAAACACCTATTATCTTGGACACATTTTGGAAACACATTTTTTCAGTGCAATTTAGCATAATGTGAAGAACAAAAACCAGGCATATCCTCTTCTCGTGATAATTTCTAGTGATCTTTTCTTTTTTTCTTTAAGCTAAGATAGAGGTTCTCAAACCCTGTCATGACCCTTTCGGGAGGCGCTGAACAACCCTTTCACATAGAGGTCTCCTAAGACCATCTGCATATCACATATTTACATTAGAATTCATAACAGTAGCAAAATTACAGTTATGATGTAGCAATGAAAATAATTTTATGGTTTGGTGGTCACTGCAACATGAGGAATTGTATTAAAGGGTCATAACGGGTCACAGCGTTAGGAAGGTCGAGAGCCACTGGCTTATACATTCCAAGCTCGACAGTCATGTGCTCTTACAAGTGGCTGAGGTTGAGCTCCAGCTCAGGGGTCAGGAGATTGTTAAGTGGGGGTGTGTTGTTTTGGGTTGTCTGATCACAGGAACAGGAACAACCCGTTAACAATAGGGTCCAGTCTTCCTGAAGGAAATGCTCTTCCTTTTTCAATCATTCTGGGAATGGATGTGTGGGATGGCTAATAACTGCATAGGAAGGGAGGGGTCAGAGAGAGAAAGAAGAAGAGACTAGAGAGAAGACAAAAGATGGCTTTCACCTCAGCATTGAAAAGGAGTGATTTGCAGTGCAGGAGGAGCCTCCTTATCTTTCTAGGAAGACCTACAGGTGCACCATGAAGCGCCACTCTTAGCCCTCACTCCAGAAATGAAGAAAGAAGCCGGGCGGTGGTGGTGCACGCCTTTAATCCCAGCCCTTGGGAGGCAGAGGCAGGCAGATTTCTGAGTTCGAGGCCAGCCTGGTCTACAGAGTGAGTTCCAGGACAGCCAGGACTACACAGAGAAACCCTGTCTCAAAAAACCAAAAAAAAACCCAAAAACAAAAACAAACAAACAAACAAAAAAACAGAAATGAAGAAAGAAGTAATCTTTGGACACAAAGCCTTGGGCCTCTCTATGGCTAAACATGTTCAGTTCCAAATCCGGGACTCACTCAGGAGGCATTCACCCACCCGATCCCCCGTGGTCTTTGAGAAGATGGGGAGCGGGTGTGGCCAAGATGGCACTTGGACCCAGAAGACTTATAGAAGGCTTAGTAGGCCAGACGTGGAAAGCAACGATCTCTGTCATTCCTGGGCACAGAGGTCTGGGTTGTTTAACAGTGCCTGTCCAGGGCTTTAGGTGGCTGTAGAGGTTTCTTTCCCTTATGTGTAAAATGTCTCGGCTGTGGAGGTGGTGTCTTGCTTGTACAGCTATCTACACAGCTAGCCAGAGTTACAGGTGGAAAATGTTGTCTCCAGGACCATATTTGAATGCCAAGCCCTGGAAAGCCCTGGAAAGCCCTGGTTTGAGTTAGAGCAAATAGGGCTGATCTTAGAACTAATGAGCACAGTTGGGAGAGCCTTGGGAGCATCTGTGAGGACACACTCCAGAAAGACCCGGTAGGGCTATTGGCCTTGCAACATTGAAGGGATTACGCCAGTGTCTGGCCCTGGCTTGAAGCAGGATATGCTCATACTAAAGTATCTGCTGGTACAGCTAGATGGTCTTCATGGCTGGCTTCTCTGTCATCATAAAGCAGGTGACCCTACTGACCAGCTATATATTCTCAAATATAATTTTAGAAGCATTCAACTCTACATATTGAAGGCCTTCTCTTTCCTTTCAAGCCTGTACAATTTTGGAATTCAGCATCTGAACTAACCAGAGGAGCTTAGTAGCTAAGAAAATAGGAAAAAGAGATGTCATTTGCAATGGACACGAACAATGGGAAGCATTCTGAGTCCTCATAAACGCCAGAGAGTTAAAAACGTTCTAACTAGAGTATAATATTGTTGATTTACCTCTGTAATTTATGGACAGAGAGATCAGTTCTCCCTGGGTGCCTTTTTTTGTAGAGGCACTGGTATATTTCTGTTTAAAATAATTTATTTTTCCTCTTAGCAGCCTCATAGGAGGAATTGTCTTTTCTTCTCTAAAAGGGAGGGCTTTCAGGATCACATCATCTGAGACTTGCTAAGATTCAAAGCTCCTTTACATTTCAATGCAATTTTCTCTATCCCAGCCAAACTGGATCATGTCTCAGAAGACCTTGGTCTACTCGATATCTAATGGGCACCTAGCCCTCTTCTGGGTTTAAGATACAGCAGACAACAACAGGCTTTTGTTTAATTAAAAAAAATGGGTTCTGGGAATTAAGCTTGGGTCCCCATGCATGTACTACAAGTCCTTTACTTGTTGAACTCTCGCCCAAGTTCCAGGTAAGTCTTCTCAGAGAGGGGAACATATAAACTGAGTTCTAAAGGATGAGAAAGGATCAAACACACCAGGGCATGGGGAACACAGAGTGTTCAGCTAGGAGGAGGCAGAACATTGAAAAGAAAGTGTGTTGTGGGTAAGGAGAAAGAAGCCATGGGGCGGGAAGGGGCAATTGCCACTTTGGATTTTTCCCTAAGCATCTCATCTCTAATCTTAGCTATGTGGGTATCTACCTCCCTGAATCCGAGCACAGACCTTTGTTCTTTGATGTCAGTGATTTTTTTTTTCACCTGAGGTTTGGAGTCCTAGCCTTACCTAGTTGCTCAGTGATCTTGTTCTTACAGCAATTGTAGTGACATCTTTAAACACTTTCATTTATAGCACAGAGAGACAAGAATGCTCAGGAGTTGTAAGTACACACTGCTCTTGCTGAAGGCTGGAATTTGGTTCTCAGAACCCACTCTGGGCATCTCACATACTCATCTAACTCCAGAGGACCAGCTGCCATCTTCTGGCCTCAATCAGCACCACATTCCCATGTAGAAATAAGCATACACACAAAATTAAAATTGAAAATAAAATTTTTTCTACAGATTTCACTTAGCATCCATTATAATCACAAATAAAACCCACAATATTTTATGTGGAGACAGATCATGGTTTATGATACCGTAATGATGTTCGTAGAAAAGATTATGAAAAGAATATTCTACCCAACCCCAAATCATCTTATAGTTAGGACACTCCATGGCCACCCAGCCAGCAGTACACCTTGGCTTCCTTGCTCCGTGTGGCACTTTGAATGAGAAGTGCTTCCTCACAGGCTCATGGATCTGAGCCCTTGCTCGCCAGCTGGGGGCGCTGTTGGCAGGTTTAGGAAGCGAGGCCTTGGTAGACAAGTGTGTCAGCAGAGGCGGGCTTTGAAGGCTCATAGCTTTGTCCTATTTCCAGTTTCCCGTCTTTGCTTCATCTCTTTAGTTTAAAATGTGATCTCTCCACCTCCTTCCCTTGCCACTTCCTGCCCCAAGTCCCCAGTATGGTCGACTCTTCTCCCTCTGGAATCATTAATCAGAGATGAACTCTTTCTCCTATATGTGTCTTTGATCAAGATGCTTTTATCACAGCACCAAGAAGCAAACTAATACACACTTGGAGAGGGATGGCTTCATAAAGACCAGCAATGCCTTTATCCCAGTACCTGAACCCCAGGTCATATTAGTTTCCCCAATTTAATGTCTATTTCAGTCTTTCACTGAAAACTGAGATGAAAAGTTCAGGTGTTTCCATGCGACACTAGTCCAAAAGCTGAAGACAGGACAGGACAGGGCAGGAGAGGCAGCCATCTTAGTACGGTTCTCCTATGGCCTGTTTTTGTTTGTTTGTTTTGTTTGTTTTGATCCTGAGCTTTTGATAGAGCTGCACTTAACTGTCTCTCTCAAAGAGACTGAACAGTGCTCTGGAAATGAGTCTGATGGCCTGTGAGGAGCATTCTCCCCTAACCCCTCAGAGCGCCAGCCTGTTGATGCATTTCTCACCATCACGCTACCTGACTTGGCACCGCCTAATTTCATGCCTGTGACTCTTGTATTTGCTTTGTATTTCACCAAACACGGAGGTGATACTATCTAGGGTCACACCAACTATACAAACATAACGCAGATTGTAAAATAGTGTAGCTTGTTTCAGAATGAGGAGCATGAGGAGGATTTGGGGGAATCTAGGAATAGTCACAACTTGAAAAATTGGTTCATTTATCCCCGAGTCTGAGGAACAAATAAGGTTCGTATAGATGAAATTTAAGTCCTGGAAGACATCAGGGAGGTGATTTCAAAGGCAACATAGCTGTGCAAGTCACCACACACTTATTTTAATCTTCTGTATAAACCCCGTCTTCTCTCAGAATGGAAAACAGGTCCTCATGCAGGTAAAACGTCTGCTCTGCTGTCCACAAAGCTACACTCCGACTCAAAGCTGACTTTGCTTTCTTCTAAACAACTACCTGCAATAGCCTTTCAAATTCTTTTTCTTTGAAGGCAACAGAAAGTTTGCACATGGATGAAGAAATTAATTAGCATGATAAAATAATGCCCGGGCATTAAAGCCCTGCACTTTGTGTGTGTGTGTGTGTGTGTGTGTGTGTGTGTTTTACAGATAATAGCGAGGTGTCCAGCTAGCTTCTGCAGTGAGTCTTCAGGTGTGCTTTATAGTGTGTCTGTAGGGTTAGGATCGATTCTTCTAGGAAATATTAGCTTCTTGCAATCTACTGCCTTGATTGGTAAGTACTGTGGTGTTTCATTAGCTTCCATGCGAAGGGCAGGTCAAGCATGCATTAAGTTAGCGATTTCGCTCTCTTTGTGATGTATCATCTTATAAACTGTCAGGCTTGTGGCAGAGCCTTGTGTCATTCATTCTGCTAAGCACCTCATCGATTTTCAAGATGGAGCGCAAGGGCTGGGAGAAGGCTGCTAGGTGGCTTAATTCAGGTTTCACACGCAGGCTCGAGGGAGACTGTGGTCAGGCAGGTCACTGTAAGCAGGACTGCTCCGAGAAGTGGGATCTCTTCCCTCACTTTCAATTTTGTCTACATGGTTTACTATATATGACTGTAAAGCAGTTCTCGGAGCATTGTTCTTTGAAATCTCTTGACTAGGTCAGTACATGGTTGACTGGCCTTCGAGAGTGTTCGCTCTCTGTCCCTCTTTCCTGCCATTCTTTGGCACAGGCTACTTCAAGCACCATTGGCAGTTGTTTACATATCTTACTTACTGTGTCTGTTGCCCTGAACTCAACCTAGGGACAGCACTATGCTACGGTCCTCAAACATCTCCAAATCAGTTTGGAGGAAGGCTGCCCAGGACCCTCATTAATAAATAGGCTTCTACACAGCCATGGACTTCGCAGGGTGGGTCTTGGCTGCAATCAACTTCCAGGGTCCAAAGAAGCCCTGCTGTCTGTCTGCCCTGGATGGATGTCAAGAGTCCTCCTGGCTTAGGTAGAGTCCACATGAGGCCACGTGGTTCTGTGTAGTAGCACCCACGAAAGCCTCAAGAAAGGTGTTAATTAAAAACGCACACACATAAAAGAAGCACACACATATATAGCAAGTGAGAATTAGTATTAAAATTAAATAAAAATTCCAGGTTTTAGAATCATCAGAACTACTGACAGCCTTCAAATGGAGTATAGCTCATTTAAAATAATATTTCTGGGGAAAATTCTGCAGCTCCTGAACATTCGCAGCAGAAATACAGATAATAAAATATAAACTATATGGAGCTTTTTGTGCACATAGGTATTGTGACAACCTCTTAGTGGAGACAAACATGAATAATGCCTCTTGAATTTTGACACTTTACCAACAAATACGAATGAACTCTTTCTAGGTGCCTGGCATTATGGTAGATCCTGGTGTGACAAGACTAGCCAAGGGTCTCTTGTGTTGAGGAGCTCAGAGTCTGGGGAGCAGTTGTACGCGTGGACAAGTTAGGCCACACTGAGATAAGAACTCAACTACTGGCATTCAAGAGAAAATGGCACTGTGGCCTGGTCATAATGGATTAGTGAAAGAGAGGCCGGTCCAGGTGTGCAGAAAAAGAGCAAAGGGCTGGCAGAGTGGGCTGCAAGGGCGGGGCCAACGCTGACAGCAGGCCAGGCCGGTGGGCGAGGGCGAGGGCTAAGGGGCCACACTGTCACAGAACCAGGCTTCACAGAGGTCACAGAAGGAGTCTGCGGTGTTTAGGAGAGGGGCAGCTGAAGTAGAACGGAGTAGGGAAGAATGTTCTGGAAAGGGAAGAGAGCAAAGACAGTTCCGGCGAGGAAGGCAACTCTGAAGATGCAGAGGTGAGGTCAAGCTTTGAACAGGTGCAAATGTGAGGGCGACTGTGAGTAACCGAGGAGGAGCAGACAGTGCAGCGCTCTGTTGGGGAACAAGCGGGCGGCGAGCATATACTATGGATAAGAATTGACATTACATTCTCCATTCTCCTCAAAAACAAAACACAACAACAACAGAACAAACAGGAAAAACCCCCTCTCGCTCCCTCGTGCTGGCAGCTAGGTCTGCCCTTTGGCTCTGGATTTAGTGTTATCACTGACGAAGCAGACAGAAAGAAAAATAACCGCCCTCATCGAGCACAAGCTTCAGGATAGGTCTCGATCTAGTTCACATTTCTATTTTCAAGGTTTAGAAGAGAGCATCACATCTTAGTGCTCAATACATAGTTTGTGGAATGAGGACAGCGAGAGCCTGGTGTGGTGGCACCCGTCCGTAATGCCAGCATCCGGGACGCCGAAGTGACAGTGCCTGTGAGTTCTAGGCCAAGCTGTTTTCCAAGGCACGACAGAGTCTCAAGGCCAAAAGCAACAACTAAAGGCCAGCGAAGCCAACAAAAAATCCAGGAAGTGAGTGTCACCATAGTCTTTCAGAGTTTGTGATTCCGATGACAATTTTGAAAGGGAAACTTTTTTAAAAGAAATATCAGTTTGCTAAGCAGTAAGGAGCTTAAAACCTTCAAGGAAGAAGAGGAGGAGGGAAGGAGGAGGAGAAGGGGAGGGATTGGGAGAGTAGGTTGGGCAGGAGGGAAGTCAGTCTCTGGACACTCCACAGAAGCAGAGAAGAGCAAGGTTCTAAGTCCAGGCAAACTGTATGTTTATAGAGATACTTTACTTTATAAATGGCCTACGAAGAAAAAAAACGCAGGCTGCCCCCTGTAAGATCTGTACAGATGGTTTTCTCTCTGGGTCGGGAAACAACAGGGTTTTGTCTGAGCCTGCTCCTGGCCTATGCGGGTTAGATCTAAGGAGGGTCAGTGGTAGAACCTACTGGAAGAATGGGAGGATCAAGGCCCTAGTCCCCTTTGAAGGCAGAGGAGATTCCACTCTGTGGTGGCACAGCTCAACAGAATGACAGAGAACGCTCCCTCAAGGTCTAGATACCTGGAGTTAGCCATGGTTTCTTCTTCTTACCTGAGCTGCGGGAGGAGCTCTTAGCATTCCTATTATAGATACAGGAGCTGCTGTCATGGGAAGGAAGGAAGGAAGGAAGGAAGGAAGGAAGGAAGGAAGGAAGGAAGGAAGGAAGAAAGGAAGGAAGGAAGGGGACATGCTGAAGGTGCTGGCACTTGGAAGTCCTCTGGGAGTATTTGGTGACCAACATTCAACAGGAAAATGGCAACGAGAACCAATCCGCACGTTGTGGGCTTTTAGCAACTTCTGAGAGCTGAATAAGAAAACAGAATCCATGAAGGTGCGAGTGTGTGGGGAACGCCCTTTATCCCAGCACTCCTGACATGGAAGCAGAAGGCTCAGGCGTTGGAGGCCAGGCTGGGAGACACAGCAAAACCCTGTCACAAATAAGCAAACAGAATAGAAAGAAACTCTAAGCAGTTAGTTTCCACCTCTTACATACCTGTAGCGGGATGGAGCCTGGTAACTGTCAGGAGCATCCTGTTAGAGAGTCTATAAGTTCCATTCTGTCCCTGTTCAAGAGCAGAATAGAGGGCTGTAGCTGTTCCAGTCTATGGGCATGGGCATCTCACAGTTCCTGCCACAGTAAACAGAGCCTGCTAACTGATCTTAGATGCTCCCTTTCATGGCTTAACATTCCGCAAGTCAGGGTGTTAGTCATGAGCACTTTTTGGCTAGTACCAGTTGTGGTGTGTGTTGGTAACGTCTCTATCCTGAACCCTTGACCGTAACCAATGGTTTTGATTCTGAGCATGACTGTACTAACACTGGTTTGCAGATCCTGATACACTAAGACTCATTCTTCCGAATTCAAAACATATTTCTTTCATATAACTTCTAAGGAATCATTGTTTTTAAGGTGATAAAGCCTGGGTGCTGGAGAGAAGGCTCAGTGGTTAAGAGTGCTTTCTGCTCTTCCAGAAGAAGAAGGGTCCCAGCATCTCTGTCAGATGGCTCGCAACTGTAATTAAAGCTCCAGGGGATCTAATGCACACACACACACACACACACACACACACACACACACACACACGGATACACATGTGTGAACACACACATACACATGTATGCACACACAGAGACACATGTACTAACACACGCATACATACACACACATTAATTTTGAAAATATAAGGCCCAGTATTTAAATTCTGATCTTCTAATGATCCTTAGAAGGTATGGGTCATCCGAAGTAAGGCAGGCCAGCATAGAGAGCAGTTTTGCAAGTAATGAAACTCAGACCAGTGGAGGTTAAGACATAGAGGGCGATTAGTATCAATGACAAACTTAGAGCAGAATCGGGGTGTGCATAAGCAGGTTGACGGGCTTGGCATTTGCACAAACGGGGCCCCACTCTTAACACACTCCCTGAAACCTGAGGCAAATTCATTTGGCCATTACAAAAAAAAAATGTACTTTGAGGTTTTGTTAGCAGGAAATATAAGCTTCCAACAGATTTCTAGTAAGGTTATGAAATGTATATTAAATTTAAGTTCTATACAAATTTAAGAATTTAATTTCTATAGCATTTTAAAATGCATCAAAACTCTATTCCAATGTAAACAGAATAGACCTGTACACTTTCAAGCGCGACTCATGGCAAGGCATTTACGGCCATATTATTAGTTCTACTCATGGGACACATATGAGGTAGAGCTTACTCGCTGGCGAAGGGTTCATTTAATAAAGCCCTGGTCAGGGTCAGGGATCTGTGCTTGAAGGACAGGACACCTCAAGTTCTGTTTCTTTGTTTGCCTTGTTCTGTTTTGTAACCTCGAGAATATTTTTCAAGTTTTTAGAAATTTAAGTATTTGTACGGATGTTGAGGTATATCAATTACTTTCATTCACATATCTGATATATCGGTTCAGATGTTATGCTGATTCTCTGTGACTCAAGAAACTGCTTCTATAGCGTGACTTTAGGTCAGGGCTGTCAGGACCAGCACACTAACCCACTCAGGAACTTGTGAAGAATACAAATCCTCCTGGCAGTCCCCCCATTCGTCCTGTACAGACGCTCTGATGAGGGGCAGGAGAGAGGGCTGTGGTCTACCAGTCTGGACTTAGACATCTGCTTTTCCATGAGATCCTCTCATTCGGATTTGAGCACAATAGCTTAATTTGGTATTCGGTGCCAGGATTTCTTGGAATCTGGGATTTTGAACACAGATAGGATTTGGCTGAGTCAACACTGCGCTGGCCCAATGCGGCTTGTGTTTAATTGTTTATTGGTGTGGACTTTTGAGTGTTTGAATGTTGCAAGCACTAGGGATCACATTGTGTCCATGAGACGATATCTATACATATATTCAGGAATAAGTCCCCAAGAAAGGGAATTAGTAGTATTTTCTACTAAATAAGCAAAGAAGTTTTCTTAAAATGAATTCACTGAGAGGCGTGGCAGTCAGTGATGGACGGACGGACGGACGGATGGAAGGAGCAGGGTGAGGTGGGGAGTCCACTCCACTGAGAGGCGTGGCAGTCAGTGACGGACGGACAGACGGACAGAAGGAGCAGGGTGAGGTGGGGATTCCACTCCAGCTTCGTGTTATGCCAAGTCCTCACATGTCTTTGGTAACAAATATGCTTTTCCTTTTGGCCTCTGAAATTTGTTTTTATTAATAAAATGTATGTCCTGCCTTCATTTTGTCTTTTAAAAGTGATTGGTAGTTAAAAGTACGAGCAGGACAAATGAGGGAAATAAAGTTTGAAAATTACTCAGAGAATCTTGTTGTTTTAAAGATGCTTACATCTTTTAAGCACCGGGACACACATTAACCGCTTCTAACTGGGCACCTATGACAACAAGATTGGATGCAGAAACTGCAAAAAGCATTAACTTCAAGTCGATGGAAGGAAGTTAGAATCTTCCTATGGACTCCTAGGAATGGTGAGACCAAGGAGGACATTTCCACCCCAAAGCATCCAAGGACACAGTGTCCCTAACACAGAGCACTCAAATAGAAGGCATGGCCTGAGACAGCAGACAATTTTGTTTTCAATTTTGTACTTGAGTACGAAAGTACTAAAACTTTTGATAATCAGTCAGACCAATATGAAATGATCTACATTAGAATGCAATGGCATAAAATGATGTGTTGCGTAAGTTTTCAAATAAAAAGGACTCTATCCTGAAAGCCCTTCTTCCTTGTAAACTACTGTTAAGGACATCTTGTCCAAGACATGACTGCCCCCATGTGGGCAAGTTTTGTATCACACTAAGAGGCAGAAGTCTAGAAACAACCGTGAGAATTTCATCAGCATTCCCTGAGAGACTTTATTCTAGATCCAAGAATGGGATGCTCGTTTTGGTGCAAGTAGTTACACACTGATAACGACAAATCAATTAGAAAATTCTAGCTACGGAGCTATCCATTATCTTCACTACTCAAAGGATGTTCCACAGACCAATTCAGTGCTTTCTACTGGAGCTTTTCAGAGACGTCACCTCAGACCCCTGCGCGCATGCACAGACTCAGAACGGGATTTTAACAAGACTCGCTGGTTACTTGTGTGCATTTGGACCTAGCTCTTGGCTCCATTCCAGCGGCCCCCCCCCCTGCTCTGTGGGAAGGAGAGGAGGCTTCACCACGAATCAGGGTCTGTGGTCTCGATCTCCAATGAACACGTCTTTGGAAACGGGACCATGTGTTTGTTGTTTGTCTCAGCTAACGTGATAATTCTACAACTCAGAAAAAACATTAAAAGAAATTTCCAGAAAGAGGTTTGTTTTTTGTTTCAGAAGAGATTAGAGTGTTTTTATTTTGCCCAATCAGAGCTCTTCAACAAAGAAATCCATATACATATATAGGAACATTTCCCAGAAACATTAATTTGTAATACATTCTTAAAATACCAGCTTAATGGTATTTACTTACAAAAATATTTCATCACCTAATTTTGAACCTTTTTGCTGTGATGACAGTATTTTTTTTCCTGATTAAGTTACAGAAACACAAAAGAACTACAAAGTGTGAGGATGTTTTTCAGTGTTTGCACTAGTGCTTTTTAAAAAAATGAAACACTACACAGATAATTAAAAAAAAAAAGCTTTACTTTGAAAGCACATTCCAGTAATTATCTTAGAAACAGTTAGTGCACTGAGCAAATGTAGAGAGAAAATGCAGGAGACGAACAGAGCCCATGATGCCTACACACAGGCTAGCATTCTGGACCAAGCAGACATGCCCTCAGCAGGGACGACGCTAGGAAACTGAAGCTGTCTGTTTTATAATTTTTTTTGAAACACATTTACAATGAAACAAAATGTTAACTAGACAGTACTCCCCACCCCTGACTATCTATCAAATTGAGCAGAGGTCACACCTAAAGTATCACATAACTATTTACAAAAAGAAAGAAAGAAGGGAACAGAGAGAGAGAGAGAGAGAGAGAGAGAGAGAGAGAGAGAGATGAAGCCACTATTTCTCATCTTCACATTACTTCTTAGTGTGTCTTAAATCTGTCCGAAACACATTACACTCTCTTCAATTGGAGCAAAGTTTAGATAACAAAATACAAATGGTATTTAAAAAACAAAACAGTCAAACCTCCAAACTCACTAAAAAAGAATTCCACAATTAACCTACACCCTTTTTTTTTTTTTGGTTTTTCGAGACAGGGTTTCTCTGTGTAGCCCTGGCTGGCCTGGAACTCACTTTGTAGACCAGGCTGGCCTCGAACTCAGAAATCCGCCTGCCTCTGCCTCCCAAGTGCTGGGATTACAGGCGTGCGCCACCACCGCCTGGCTTAACCTACACCCATTTTAAGTGCCTGAGTTAAGTGACATACAATGAGTTGACACTATTTATTTATACCTTATAGACAATAAAGATTTAAACTATGTGCCTCACTGAAAAATACTGGCAGACGTACAATCTCATTTCCTCCAGGAAATAGAAAGAGGTCACCCTTAAGCAACTCTGGAGACAGCGCTGAATTCATAAACGAACTGAACCAGTAACTTCAGACCCAGAACTGGGAAGTTATGAAAAGGCTTCACTTTCTTGGGAGAGCTAAGCTGCAGCTTTGCCCCTTTCATTTGCACTGGCTGTGTTCTGAGGCAGGAGAGTGACGGTGCCCGCAGTATTCTGCCGCAGAGGAGAGGAGAGGAGAGGAAGGAGAGGCTGGCAAGCGACCTCCGCTCCACTGACACGCACTCGGGCGGGTGCCAGTCTCAACCCAGGACAAACGCGGAAAGGAAATGACCCGGAAAACAAACCCGGAAGGGACTCAGGCTGCGTAGGAGTGCTCTTTTCAAAGTAACTATAGATTAAAAAAGCCTCGGAGGATTAAGTATCAACCTGATAAGGAACAAATTCTATAAACTATAAAATAAAATAAAACCTTCATTGACAAAAAATACATAAACTGTTTCCATTTTTGGAAATTTATTTTTAAAAAAGGTAGAAGAAAATATCTGGAAAACCATTTTCAATATATGTATATATATATATAATATGTATTTTAAAACAATAGCTAAAATAGGCATCCAACAGCAAGCTGAAGGTACAGAAAAGTTCTAGAAATTATTGTGGGCATTTTCCCTCAAAAAAGATCAATATTTGAAAATATTTGGCGGAGTTTTTTTTTTTTTTAACTACATTATTGTATTTTGTCAGGTGTGAGGGCTTTTCAATAATTCACGACCTTTTAAAACTTAAACATATCTCAAATGAGATATCAGTATTTCTTAGTATAAGGGTAAAACGTAACTTTTTGTATGGATAATATACATACTTTTTAGGTACTTTGACTTAACAAGTTCACCGTTTTTAAAGTTAAAGACTACATCTATAGAATTCATCTATAACTAAAAGTATACTTTCTAGCAGCATATAAACATGTTTTGTGTGATTGTAAAAGCAACTCAGGCAGTGTCGCAACAAAGATCAAGACCACCGGAACACACGGCGAATAATTCCATTTGTTTTTAATCTTTAAAAGCTAGAGAAAGCCCTATTAAAGGTTTGAGATGATTGGTTTCAGGTGACGCTAGCAGCATATTTGCCATTTTGGTATATCTCATACATACACACATATCACTTGATTTGAACCAAAAAAGTGCAGATTAAATGAAGGACAATAAAAAGTCATGACCTAAAAAAGTGCAGAAAAATTCAAGTTTAAAGTTCAGGGCTCTTTATTTTGCAGAAACATATAAACAAACAAAATCCCCCAGGTTAAAATAAACCTTTGCCACAAAAAGAAAAATTAAAACAGATACAAAAACAAACCAACCAACCAAACCCTTTGGAGAAAGCTGTACTAATGTCACATGCGAAATGCCGTGAGCAAAGCACACGATTCGAATACAGAACTTAGGGTAAACCCTGGAACACCTCCCCCGTTCCTCACCGGTCTCCCAGCATCTCCCACACTCTAAACACATGCGCTCTTTCAGGACTGTCTCTCTGCTACAAGGGTCCCCACAACGAACTGCAGGAGATCCGGCCAGGGTCTAAGTGAGTTCTTAAGGAAATGTTTTTGGTGAAACTGCAGCATCCTTGCAACCATATGCACATGTACATAGCAGTATTTTCCCGTGAGAATCTCAAATCGGGTACAGGTTTTGTTAAGTCTATAACCGGTTTTTGGAAGTGGTCTGGCCGAAATGTGAGCGGGTGTTAAGGTGGTGCCATATTCAAACCCATCAAGATTTTGACAAAACGAGATACTTTAAATAACAACATTCTAAGCAAACAGAGACTGATTTTAGTTTGCATGATGAAATGAATCTGTTATGTGGTACATACAGAGAAATCTCTTCCCATTAATAAAGTTAACTGAAGAATACTTGAATTTCAGAATCAAAGACAGGCGAGTGTACAGAGAAGACACACACACACACACACACACACACACACATGCTTTCGGTTTTTGATATTTTATTTTTTTGACCTTTTGTTGTTGTTATTAAAGTTCCTGAAACTTTGGCTTGCTGGTGGCTACTGCTTTTTGCATCAAAAAAAGACAGGAGTGGGGTGGGAGGGTCAGAGCATTCCAGACTACAGTCCATCCCCTGGGCCAGTTACCACTTCGAACTTTCTTATTTACATAATCAAGCGCAGCTCTGGGAAGCTCATTTTATCTACTTAAAAATACTTTGTACTTTCTAGTACTGGTCTTTTAGATTGTTGTACACAATAGGTAGATTAATTAAAATAAAAAACAAATAATTTAAAATCATGAATTAAAGTGTTCTTATAAAATCCAACTCTGGTAAGCGTCTCTACCTCTCTATTAGTAAATAATTACAGCTTTGATTCATCTATTTACAGTGGTTAAAATGACTGTAAAAAGGAACCTGGTATGTAAATAACACAAATTAAACCGCGAGGCTCCACACAGAGTCAAGCAGCATGTTAGGTACTTTTCAACTTATTAAAACTCTCCACTATACATAAAACTATACCTTTAAAAAAAGGACCCAAGTCCTCCCGTGAGGTACCATGGAGCATGGCTTTAATGGACATTATATAATGCGAATTAAGCAATGCATAAATTGTCGAATGTTCAGAGAACAGACATGAAACAAATGTTTTATTTTCACTTTCTACAGATTCAGAAATTTAAAAAAATGATTATAGTTTAAAAACATATTTTTATCTTCAATTCTCTTTATCACATATATTTAATCCTTACCTGATGCTATCTAAAGTAAACTTTGATGTAAACTTTTACATCCAGTAGTGCACATTATAAAATGTAAACAAAAGAATTATTAATGAGAGAGACAAGGACGACTGACAGGCCGAGACGTGAGGAGGATGACTTCCGGGAACCTAACTCATCAAACGGACCAGCAGACAATGGCGCTTCCCAGCCAGCTTCCCTGCTCCTCTGAGAGACAGCGCTAAGGCTCCTGCCCCCACTTCCCTTCCCGTCTTCCTTTGCGGCTTTAGCCCCGGACTGGGCTGTGGTCCAGGTACAGGCCCAGGCCGCTTCCTCTCTAGGCTCAAGACTGCAAGAACCAATCACTGTGCCCGCTGCCCTCCAGTACACACCACTCTTGGTTACAGAAAAAACTTAGTGACTGATGTCAACATGCTTTCCTTTCTTTTTGCTTTTAGTATTTCAGAAGGATAAGGACAGTATGAGATGCACTCTACGGGAGACAGTTTGTAGCTCATCGACTAGACTCTTGTTTAACTGGACAAGAGACACTTGTATTTTCCGTGCGCAGTGGCAGCGTGTGCACTGAGATTACACTGGCCCGTCCCCTCCCTCAGGCTCGGCAACTGTGAGCAAACAGAGGGCGTTTTTAGGGGGCTGAGTCCTTTACTGAAATGAGAAAACACTGTTGTTTCAGCAACTTTAATTAAATAATGCAAGGGTACATTTGGTTAAACAGTTTATAAAAATTCAAGCAAAATTAAAAACTTAGCCAATTTCAACTTTTCTACAAATTTAACCAGTAACTGTTTTTGGTCAAGTCTACTTTTAGCTGAGTTGAAGTGAACAGGGACAAAAGACAGTGACGAATTCTCCTCACCACAATGGAGGTTCTCTCACTTTCCCACTCTGCATGGCCACTACGTGGAAACTCCCAGAAGATGAGCGACTCAGTCATGCGTCACACTTTTCCATGAAAGCCACATACCACCTTGTTTTGCTTTTGAAAACATAGGAGGTGAGCACAGTGTGTGATAACGGGAGTGGCAGGGACAGTCTGCACACGCTGTGTGTGCGCTGTTACCTCAGAGTCCACCACCCAGCAGAGTCTCACGAGAAGGGACAGTCTGCACACACTGCGTGCGCTGTTACCTTAGAGTCCACCACCCAGCAGAGTCTCAGAGAAGGGGCTCTGCACACAAGTTGTGTGTGTGCTGTTACCTCAGAGTCCACCACCCAGCAGAGTCTCACGAGAAGGGACAGTCTGCACACGCTGCGTGTGCTGTTACCTTAGAGTCCGCCATCCAGCAGTCTCACGAGAAGGGGCTCTGCACACGCTGCGTGTGCTGTTACCTTAGAGTCCACCATCCAGCAGAGTCTCACGAGAAGGGACAGTTGGTTGCTTTTTCACTAATGATTCTGATGCGAAGTCGGCTTGAGAGAGGGTGGGCGCAGACACTGTTCACGATGCAGTGCAGACACAGCGACCTGTGCGGACTTACCACTTCTGACCGATCGATCGCCTCTCCCCACGTCGGATCAAACACGGATGGCAGAAACGACGGCACAAAGTCTTTTGGCATATGAAAGTTGAATACCGAGTGTTCCAAGGAGTAGTCTCAGGACCTGTCCATCCTCATCTGTCAGTCTGTCTGTCCCCGAGCAGCCGGCACACACCGACTGCTCCAGTTTGCAGGCATGGGGGTTCTTCTCAGTTAAAGCCGCGTGACTGAGGTAAAACAGTGCATGATTGTGCTGGGAAAGAAGTCTTCAGCAATGTGCATCCCTTTACGTTATCTTTCCCAAATACATCAGCGACGTCAACAAGGAAATTTCTTTTTCCTTCTGGTTGAAGCTGGGTTTGCTGAGTTCTACTTGTCAGAACTGGTACCACTTTTTATCTTTGTATTTCAGCATCATCTAAAAGAGGCAAAATAAACAAAACCATCATGAAATATATGTTCTCAAAGTTCCAAAAACTATTTATACCTGGTGTCTATAAAGCATACCATTCTAGAACATTTTGAATCAATATTATGCCTTGCTTGCTTCAATTTATTTAAAGTAGCATAAATTGTTCTATTTAGATAAAAATGGCTATATCCATTAAAAAAATTATCTTAGAAGGTGCTCAAGTTTCTGATATGTACTGTAACTTCTGTTTCATTTGTGACAAAGTTTAGTGCCTTAGCAAATAACTTCGGAATAAGGCAATTGACATGTTTTTAATTATAACTAAAAGTAATGTTTTAAAGAGCGAGAGAAAGAAAGGCCAGAAAAACTACCGCATCTCAGGTTTACTGAGCCCTCTCTGTCAGCCAGACATCAAATATTCCTTACTCCACTTCCACTGCTCCGCACACTCTTGGGGTGTGCATTATTTCCTCTTCATTTTATAATAAACCCCCCGAGGCTTCTAGGCTTTACTCAAGGTTAACAGAATGGTAAGTCTGGGTTTGGGCCTGGCAATCTGAATTCTAGAGTTCACGAACACACCTCAGTGCACCATCCTCATTAGACTCTGGTGTGTGGAAACCTGCCTCTGTAGAAGGGAGGTGACCGTGTGTCTTGTCTGTGGGATGTGCAGACGCTGTGATGGTGGCAGAAGAGCTTGCGCTGGCAACACAAAGCCTGCCGGACCCTGAGGGCTGTCCCTTACACAGGTTACTCGTGGGCACCTTGGCTCCCAGGGACACTCTAGACAAGTATCTTCCAGGTCAAATGATCTTCACATAACACAACCAAAGAGGAGATGTTTGAAAAAAACTAAAGGAATGCTCATATTATAGAGACTGGAAGGTCAAAGATAAAAATCACTTTGATAATCTGGGCAAGAACTTAAGATAATCCTCAAAGGCCAATCCAGGAAGCAAAAATGAGAAGCCACAGTCCGAAGCATGAGGGGGTCACTTCATGCTTCATGATGCTGTGTGGTTACATAATGTTTTAAAACTCACAACAAACATTTGTAAGAATTTATTTTTATTTTATGTACTTGAGATTGTTCTTTTGTCTGAATTTCTGTATGTTCCAAGGCCCGAGAAAGGTACCGATTTCCTGTAAGGGGAACTACAGATGGCTCTGAGCGACCATGTGGAAGCTGGTCCAACCGCAGGTCCTGACAGAGCAGTGAGTACTCTCACCTGCTGAGCCATCGCTACAGCTCAAAGAGCAAATTTTAATAAAGACTCATAACAATCAGCAAAATACAGTTGTGTGGACCTCACTTAGGGATCCCTTGGCTTCATGGCATCTGTTTCTGAGGTCCATGAATTCGCTACAAAAGCTTTTCCACGACTCCTCCTTATGCATTAGTCTATAAGACACATGAGGCTCAACATGATAACCAATCTGAGTTATTTAGATCTACTTAGAAGAATTCAGGAGACAACTGACTTCCTTCTTAGGACAAGGTAGTTTCAAACTCTGAGGAGTTAAAGCTGGTATTTTTATTGAGGTCACAGCCAAACTGCCGCGACGCTTCTACAGTGCTGACAAAGGTTCTACAGATAAGTGTGTACCGCCACAATGTACAGAATTCTGGAGAGCCAGGAACTACTGCAAGATTCTTGTATGGTTTCCTCTTGGGGTAAAAATTGCAAAATATACAAAGTACATGCTTGTAGAAATAACTGAATATACAAAAATGTGGTCATTTTCTGATGTGCTTTTTTTTTTTTTTTTTTTTTTGGTTTTTTGAGACAGGGTTTCTCTGGCTGTCCTGGAACTCACTCTGTAGACCAGGCTGGCCTCGAACTCAGAAATCTGCCTGCCTCTGCCTCCCAAGTGCTGGGATTACAAGCGTGTGCCACCACGCCCGGCTTCTGATGTGCTTTATCTAGCCCTCTGGGTGACCGAGTGCCAGCATACCTCATGAGCATGTTTGGAAAATGAGTCTGCACTGGACATCATGGCTGCAGTCCTCTCTTCCAAGTCACTGAGCTTCTGCCCTCGTTCGTCGAGGGCCAGCCTGGCTCGGGCAAGCTCGCCCACCACTCCCGACGCGGCTCCTTTCACACCTTCGATCCCACCAGGCCCTGGGATGTGCTGAGCGAGGCTCCTTGAGGCCTTTCCCGAGGACGACTCTCCAACTGGAAGGTTTTAGGGAACCAGAGAAAAACAAATGAATAAAAATCCCACCATGTGGCAACATTAGAACATAATACAATCACAATATTAATGTTTAACCTTATAACAAACCTTTATTGTGTGGTTTTAAATTCTTTCTAGATGCTTTTCCAAATATGCAACACCACAATGCACCACTCTAAACATCCTACTTTCTCCCAGATCATACAGCAGAAATTTGGGGAAGCGGGGCTAGCTAGCAATTGTTGGGAGACACGGGTACGCTGCTGTAAGTCTCATAACTAAAACTGCCTTTGGGGGTACTAACACTGCAGTTAAGTTTAAGTTTTCAGAGTCGATTTAGTAGTCTTGATCCACACTTCCTTTATGCCTCCACTCTGGTAGGCCAGACCTGTCGATATGCTTTGTCTCCATTACTGTCTTCATGTTTCAATACACAAAAGCACCCTTTCCTGTTAACACAGCCTGTCTGCCCTGCCTTCAGTGTCTAACACCAGCTCACAGCACGTCTCAGATCCCGGTGGCCAGAGTCCAGCTTTATGGCCTTGTGCTTCATCTCCTTCCCTGAACTATAAGTCACAATCTCTCTCGGGCTCTTGCAATCCCAGAGCGCCTTCTTGTGTCAGAGCTGCCCCCTGCTCATCAGGGCACCATCTTAAGTGCACGTCATATTTTGCTTGCCCTCTCATGCACCAATGGACTTGGGTTGTTTCTGCTTTTTTGGCTTATTATAAATAATGCTCCCTTGAACATCTGTGGAAGTGTTGGTTTAAACACACGTTTTCATTCCCCTGGGTGTATATGCGTGGGAATGGATCGACTGCGACATAGTCTGGGACACTTGGAAACTCAATGTCGAAGCTTCTGAGGGGTAGGGGCAGCTCTCTAAAGAGGGCGTGACACTTCATCTCCGCCAGCAATGGGAGCTGCAGTTTGTCTACACTCTTCCAATGCTCGTGTGTCCTTCTGATGACAGCTGTCTTAGTGAACATGGTGGCTTTGGGTACATATTATTTCCTGAATGACATCGATGTTGGGCATCTGATGATTACTGATCAAGAATATTTAAGAAGAAATCCAAACCTTGTATTCATTCAAAATTGGGCTATTTATTCTTTAAATATGGAATTATGAGCTCTTTGTATATTCTGGATGTACACTTTATCAGGTATCACATATGCTATTACTTGAATTAACATCTTCTTGCTTTTTATTTTTTGGAAACAATGTTCTCACATAGATGAACTATAATTTACTTCATTTATTCTCTGGTTGTTTGTGACTTAGGTGAACTCTCTGGTAAACTCTGACTAACTGAGGGCACAGACATTCATTTCCTTTGAAGAACTTTGACCTTTAACTCACATGTAGAAGTCCTTGATTATTTTGACTTAATTTTCATGTTGTTGGTTTTACCCATGTGAACACCTAGCAGCTATATTGACATAGCTAATTTGTTGAAAGGTTCATTCTCACCATTGGACTTTCTTTGCATTCTTGAGGAAAATCACTGACTAAAATGCTATGGGCTAACTTTTGGACTCTCAATTGTATTCTATTGCTACATCCACGCCAATATCCCACTGTCTTACAGACTACAGTTGTATATTAACTTTAGTGATGGGAAATGCTGGCCTTCTCTGTCTCTTTAAGACTTCTGAGAGTCACAGGGAGGAGGAAATGGTGAGCTAGGGTTTCATTGATGGGTATCTTGCCATTGAAGGAAAGTTGTAAGAAGTCTTCCATGGTGCTGTATCACACCATGTACCACATATTTCAAAAGGATGCCTTACTACAGTGAGCCTATATAGGAATTATTTTAAAAGCCATTCATTTACACATAATCATTTAATCTATTATGTTCTTTATTGTATTTATGAGC
Source organism: Apodemus agrarius (assembly GCA_964023405.1). NCBI lineage: Eukaryota > Metazoa > Chordata > Mammalia > Rodentia > Muridae > Apodemus > Apodemus agrarius. Next base: position 24,865,884 of record OZ030027.1, on the reverse strand, counting down.
TATCGTGATGGCCATGTGGAAGCTACCCACCTTCTTGATTCCATTCTACAGTGTTCATTAAAAATAAACTTAACTATGGAAACATGAGATTTTTCTGCATGTGGAAGGGTTATTGTTGCTCCCTTATTTTCATGTAAATCTTAGTAACTGTTTATTATATTAGGCAAAGACCCAGAGTCTAATGGGGATTGTTCAGATTGGTTTGAGGAGCAGTGCTAACATCTCAACAGGATAAAAAAGCCCTGAACCCAAGAACATGAGAAGGTGTCCTGTATACCTGTTAATTTCTTTAAACACTCTCAAGTTTCAGTGAAAATACCTTTTGCTTCTTTGTGAAGTTATTACTAAGAGGTTGACTTTACAATGCAGAACTCAGAGAAGAGCTAACACAGTGCTCCCCTGAGCACCCCACATAGCCATCTAGACATCCTACTTCTCTCAGGAAGCCAGCGCAGACCCAGACTGAGAACTAAGCAATAACTGGAACTGTCTCCTGGATCTCGGTTTTGGATTATTCATTGTTAGCACAGAGAAATAACAGGCGACCTTGAGAGACAGCCTGGCTTCTTTCACCTTGCTAACTTATTTATCAGCTTTATTTATTTATTTTTGTCTGGTTTTCTTAGTAATCTTTTTCCACTTTGATCTATACACATCTTTCTTTTCTTGTGTGGTTATACTGGTTTGTCCCTAAGGGGCGAGATCCCTCTGCCTTCTGCATACACTTACCATTAGCCACACTGTGGGGTAAGGCCCTAGCTTAGAATGTCATTATATGTGTACATATGTATGAGTGGGCGTGCACACATGCTGCTGGTCAGCAGTTTCCTCTCCTGTTAGAGGGAGAGGGAGGCGCTTGAGGCTCAGGAGGTAAACGAAACTTCCTGCGTAGGCAGGCAGGAACTGACAGTCTCTAAGCCCTCTCCAGTTTTCCAGGAACAGGCATGTGCCTTGGAGAAGAGGTCAGCTGTGCTGTGGACAAGGAGACTCCTGGACCATCCGGCTGTCTTCAAGCTGTCCAGAATCTAGGGTTGCAGCTCTTGTAGTCCTCACCTGTGCTGAAGTGTCCTGTGACGCAGTCTGTGGTCATCCTTATGCCAGTCTCCCCTCATTGATAGGCCTAGTTACTAATAATGCCTGAGAAGAACCCGTTGATTAACTAAGTTGGACACTGGTATGATCATGACTTTGGTCTGTGGTCAATAGATAGGTGTGTCCCATCTCCCTAGGAAGCACCTCTCACACAGCACAAGCATACACCAGGTTTTTGGAGAACTCATGCAGTCCATGAACTCAGTATTTTGGAAGGCAGGGGTACATCACCCTGTAATAGGAAAGGAGCTTCAGAAGTGACTTAACTAAAGATGTAGACCTGAAGCAGTTACCTTGCATCAGCTAGGACTCCTTAAGAGCAAAGAGGTTTTAGAAGGCAGGGAGACATATAGGCCCAGAAAGACAGAGATGCGACACTGCCTAGCACAGTGACAAAGAGACCAGGACCTAAGGAACAGAGATGACCTCCAGATACAGAACAGAGCTCTCCAGAAGAACAGCCTATTGGGGGAAGCAGGATAAACCATGCTTATTTCTTACCTACAGAATTGAAGTCAAGAAGCCTTAGTAAGCCAGGTTGCTTTAGGTCAGAGTAGATTTGTGGTATAATAGCAGTGACAAAGGGATAACACAAAGAATAATTGATAAAGATTTTGTATACTGATTATCCAGTACTTGTAAAATAAAACAAAACATAGCTACAGATTGTCTGTCCTTAAGAGGACTGTGGGGCCATGGTCATGTCTCACTCAGCTGCTACGAGGCAAGAGAATGTTAGACTGCTCTCCCTGGCCCAGCTCCAGAGCAGTCAGTAACTGAGGGTGGAGCTGAAAGCCCCCGGGAGTTTCGCTGGGCTACAGCAGCATGGAGCCGGAGAGGGCTTGTCCAGCATGTGTAAGCCACAGGTTCAACTCCCCGTCCTGGAAAACACATCTGAATACAGCCAGATTTATCCCTCTTCTGCTGCTCTCTGTCTGGCGCCATTCGAAGTTATACTGATCTTGGTTGCCTGAGAAAATTATTTTCCTGATTGAGGACAGAATGAAAAGTAATTTTATGCCTTTTGTTGCAATAAATGCGAAACATCATAATTTATACATGTAACAAAAGTTTTATATGGATTGACTATTTTTGTCTTAAAGGGATATCCGTCAACTTACATAGTTCTTCTCTGTCAAGAGATTGTGCACCGCCTCCAAACAGGCCTTTGAAGAACCCTCTGTTCGGAGCTTCTGGGGTTTCTACAGGCGTAAAGAGCTCACCGAGCATCTCCTTTAAAATCCAGACAAATTATACTGTTAATGCTTTGGGAAACAGGAGCCAGCGCTGCACATGCTGTCCCGGCGGTGACAGCTCCCTTGAGATTCACCAACAGGTGAGACGCACATTCCGAGCAGTCACAGCAACACGGTGGCCAACTCTAACAGCAGTGTCTACAACCAGACTCAAGAGACAGTTTGCCATCTCGTCCTCCCACTACTGGTTTGCATTAGGGACAAGACAGCATGTCTGCTTAGAGAGTGAGGTGATGTAAGTTTTGTATCAGTGACTGTCTTGGTTTATATCCCAGGCTAGCCTGGGACACAAGATCTTTTTCTTTTTTTTTTTTTTTTTTAGAGCTTTTTTTAAATTTTATTTAATCTTTTTTTATAGTCCAGATTTTAGCCCCACCCTGGTCCATCCTCTGCCTGTTCTACATCCCGTTCCTCCTCCCCAGCCCCTCCATCTCCATGACGATGCCCCTCCTCCCTCCACCCTTACCCCACCATTCTCTGGGGCCTCCATTGAGGGTTAGGTACATCTTCTCTGACTGAGTCCAGACCCGGCAGTCCTCTGCTGTATACATGTTGAGGGCCTCATATGAGTTGGTGCATGCTGCCTGGTTGGGAGCCCAGTGTCTGGGAGAACTTGGGGATTCAGGTTAACTGAGACTGCTGGTCCTCCTACAGGGTCACCTTTCTCCTCAGCTTCTTCCAGCTTTTCCCTAATTCAACCACAGGGGTCAGCAGCTCCTGTCCGTCGGTTGGGTGTAAATATCTGCGTCTGACTCTTCCAGCTGCTTGCTGGGTCTTTTGGAAGGCAGTCCTGACAGGCCCCTTTCTGTGAGCACACCAGAGCCTCAGTAATAGTGTCAGGCCTTGGAGCCTCCCCTCGAGCTGGATCCCACTTTGGACCTGTCACTGAACCTCCTTTTCCTCAGGCTCCTCTCCATTTCCACCCCTGCAGTTCTTTCAGATAGGAAGAATTATGGGTCAGAGTTTTGACTGTGGGATGGCAACCCCATCCCTCACTTGATGCCCTGTCTTTCTGCTGTAGGTGGGCTCTACAAGTTCCCTCTCCCCACTGTAGGGCATTTCATCTAAGGTCCCTCCCTTTGAGTCCTGAGAGTCTCTCACGTCCCAGGTCTCTGGTACATTCTGGAAGGTTCTCACACCTCCTACCTTCCTATGTTACCTGTTTCTATTCTTTCTGCTGGCCCTCAGGGCTTCAGTCCTGTTATCCCACCCAATCCCTGATCATGTTCTCCTCTTCCCCTTCCTGTCCCCTTTTGCACCCAGGTTCCTCCCTCCCTACCCCCTCCTGCGATTGCTTTCTTCTCCCTCCCAAGTGGAATTGAGGCATCCTCACTTGAGTCCATCAGCTTGATAACCTTTTTAAGTTCTGTGGATTGTATTCTGAGTATTCTGTACTTTTTTTTTTTTTTTTTTTTTGCTAATATCCACTTATTAGTGAGTACATACCATGCATGTCCACAAGATCTTTTTCTAAGTCCTGGGACTGCATTGCCATGCCAAGTGACTATTTGACTTTCAAGAAATCATTTCAATCTAATTCAAGAACTGCTAATCTGCCTGACTAGTTCAACTTCTAATAGGAAGAATATTCTCTACCTGTAGGCCAAGACATTCAGTTTAACAGGGCCATATTAGTTTCAGAATCATCACCTTGACTGGAAACACATCAATTTCCTTTCTCATAAGCATGCAATTTTCATAAATACCATTCTGACAGGTGGGATTTCAAAAGCAAGACAGGAAGAGGGAAGAGACTCCTGTACTGTCCAGTCTCCCCGACCTCGATGCCAACAGTCTTCAGACAGAGGAAAAGGGGCAAGTCTGGAGAGAGGAATGGCCGCCCACGGGGAATGGCCAGGACCGGAAGGAGTGACATGACAACTGTGGTCCACATGATACTAAACAGAGAAAAACAGGAATGCCGCCACCATTCCCACCCAGAGTGGGAGCCAGGTGTGGTCCTCGCCCCCCACCCCCCATCCTGGAGCCGCGGGTGGTCCTGCTGCTGCAGGACAAGGAGACAGGAAGGCGGCAAAGGGATGGTGGGGGGAGAAGCATCTATTTACCGCAAAGCTTATCAGAAAAGTGCTTTACCAGCATTTTCGTATAGTTAGGCATGTCCGAATTTCTTACGTGGTTCTGTTCAGAAGACTAGAAGGTTATTTTTGGTAAAAGGTTACTCTTAGAAAAGGTTTACTCTGAAGTTACCAATTTGTGTTTTTACAGCAGACAGGAAGAAGTGCCGGGGCTGCAGCTCAGAGACCTTTGCCAAATCCAGGGTGACAGTTTTTCCTCATTCATTTCCCTTCAAGAGCCTTACAGTTTGGGGCTAAAGTGCAGACCAGTGATCTACTGAGGTAATTGTATTAGGCAAATTAAGTAAGTCTTAGAATGACAAAATTATGTTTTCCCCTCATTTGTTCTAGAATTTATCCTGATTATAAAATTGCTTATATAGATGACAGGAGAGCAGAAGGAAAACTGTGTGGGGTGTGGTGAGGGCGAATCACAGGGCAGACAGAGCAAAGGAAAGGCAGTGCCCCGAGGATGCTCTCCACGCACAGGAAAGCTGCCCTCTGACGACGCCAGCAGCACAGGGTAGGAATGTGATAAAGCAGACGCAGAGCAGCAGGATTCCGAGGCCCCCACACTGGCTATGTGCGTTCCCACTGCAGTGGACGGACACGAGGGCCCTCAAGCTCGACAGAGATTCTAATGCTTTGTTGCTCACCTGAAGATTTTCACATGTCTCTTGACTGTAGGTGAGTCTCTGGATTTCTGTAGGTGAAACAAGGTATAAGGCTTGTCCATTGTTGGCGAAGCAGAATGTCCTGGCTATCCGCATGTTGGTCAGGGGCAGGTAGTAGACATCCAGGAGAGGGCGCAAGCTCGGCAGACTTGAGGGAAAGACATCATTTGTTGGTAACACGCAGCATGTTATTTTTAGATGCTACAGGATAGGTACAATGTACAATGATATTATATATGAAGATAGGGCGCTCAGAACCCACTGCTCTGAATGCTAGCCTAGAAAATTAATGATAGAAAAAAATCACTGGGGCTGTTAAATTGTTTAGTTTATACAGTGAGAGAGGGGAAAATATAGTCTGTATCTCTCATATCCTTGTTTACTATTAAACATATTCTCAGTATGCAAGCAATGCAGTATTTTTTTCAAGCTGAATTTTATAATGTGACCAAAGCAGAAATACTGTATGTGTTACAGAACGGTCTCCTTCTTACCTAAAAGTCATAATATGGCCATTGGCACAGAAGCAGGCGAGGCAGACACTGTTACTGAGCGCTACAATGTCCCCGCGGAGGACGAAGGACGTGTCGGTGATGCTCTGCTTGTACGCACAGCTCTGGGCCGGCAGGGAGATCACCTTTGCTTGCTTTTCAGAGCAGATCACTGCGTACTGGGTCTCACTAATTTCCTGAGAAGAGGATGGGGACACTGAGACAGGTCGCCGCTTTTTCAATTTCTCCTTCTCGTCTTTTTCTTCAGGAACGTTGTGCTCTTTCCAGGGTTCGTATGCAGGTGGTATTAAGCAGCCCGTGGCGTCCAGAAACGCCATCCTCAAGATTGCACCTTTTAACCTCAATATAGTACCTAGAATGTAGAAATTTAGTATACACTTCCATTGTAAAATTCAGAGGAAATATGCTTATTCCAACTCTGACACTGAATCCACACACATCTGCTGACTCAGCACTGCACTGGATACGCAGGTCACGGATAAAATCCAAATCCCAAGCCAGCTAGTCAGTGGTACAAAAAATATGTCATTATTACATGCTCCAAACATAAATGTCAAATGTTGATAATTTACAGTTAAATAATGAACTCTGCACACACATACACCTGACCTGTAGATTAATAAATGAATGATGTTGTTTCCTTTACATGTAGAAGTAGAGAATTTATTTTAATTAAAAAAAACCCACTTTGTGCACACCGCACCCGTGGAAGTGGGGCGACTGTGGGAGGGGGCGTTCTCTGCCCTGGCTCCTGAGGCAGGGCATCGTCCTCCCTGGGCTGTGCAGTCCACGCTGACCCACGCACGAGCTCTGGGTCAGCTTCCCTGACTTGCTCTCATCCTGTCACACAGGCGCTACTGTGACAGACATGAACCGCCTGCTCTAAGCTATGGATTTGGGTTCTGGGGACTGAGCACAAGTTAGCAGGCTTGAGTGGCAAATGATTTTATTATCTGAGCTTTCCCCATGGCCCTAGAATATTTTCTTCTTAAACCATTAAAAGCTATCACTGATATCATTAATCTTTACAGCACTTCGATCAGTAAATGAAAAGCTAGTGCTTTTAGTGAAGCCAGAGGTGGTCGCGCGTGGGACCCATCTGCACCCTGCACTGGGTCATACATACCACTTGGGGACACGATCACTGGCTGAAGGAGTCTCTGCTCAGGCCCCGGGGGGAGACTCAGCGTGATGACAAAAGTGGTCCCCACGGTGGTGCCCACCCACAGGCATGGGGACGGGGAAGTGTCTGTCTTCCGGGTGAAAGTCTCACAGAAGTGGAGCGCGGAGATGGCTTCCCGGGACTCTCTGTCAATGCTGGTTACACTGGAACTCCGCGATCTGCTGAAGGAATTGTCTTTTACGTCTGAAAGGATTTAAAAGGTGGGACTGCCTTAGTTTGTAAAAGTGTTGTAACATTTTTGTTGTTAAAACAACAACAACAAAAACAAATGAAGCTTTTAATGTCCTTCAGGTGAAAAGAAAGAAAAAATATGCTAATAAAATTTCCCCACTGCTTAAATATAAAATACAAATAAATAAATAAATAAATACATAAATAGTTTTCAGAAGAGAGGAGGGCAGCTACTAAAGAAACTCAACTGTGTGCCTCTGGTGCCGGCACCGACAGCTCTCACAGAGCTCTTACAGCCTTGGCATCACAATTCATGATTAGGTAAAACTAAAAATTTGAAGATCTTTTCGGTTGTTACATGTGCAGAGTGCATCTAGACGTGCTTCAAGTGGAACCACTTGTGCTCTCCAGTCTGTTCATATAATACCACAAAATCGATGAAAAAGGCAGCCCCACCCCCAGGTCCTGACCACAGACAGTGTCAGCTAAGAACGTGACAGGCATCGGCTATTAGTGCCAGGCACATGTCTCCCCAAGCTTGTCTGGGAGGATGCAGCTTCTTTATTTCAATTTTTCCATTTTAATATTGTGTGCATCAGTGCATTGCCTGCAGGTGTGTGTGTGAGGGCTCAGACTCCGGGACTGGGGCTATGGGCAGCTGGGAGCTGCTGTGGGTCCTGGGAGCTAAACCCAGGTCGTCTCTAAGAACAGCCAGTGCTCTTCTCTGCGAGACTGATGGAGCTATTTTAAGGTTATACTCATTAATTATTCTCCACTGGATTTGTCTTAGCTTTTTCTCTGGGAACTACATTACCACATGCCTTCTGCTGCTTTGTCTCTTGAGGAACTATATCATTAACAAAGCATTAAATTCTTCTGACATCAGGATACTCAGGTTATCCGACGGAGCAAACACAGAACTGGTCCATGCTTTCTATTTACCGCTGCTGGGGCTGGGAGGCCACAGCAGTCTCGGGGCTGTTTCTCATTTTTCTGTCACCAACCTAGTTCTGTTATTCTGAATTCAGATTCTCCTGTCCACGTAACTAGTCTGACGGTTCCTCCTCGAATGTCTCAGTGCTAATAGACTTCAACTTTACATGGCACAGTTGTGACTCCATTGCAGTGATTACCCCCCCCCCCCCAGGAGCTTCCACCTGTCTATTTTGTCATGGTCTCAGTCTTATTAGATTGTCCAGAACCCTTGTATCAAGTGTTAACTTCCTGGTTCTGTCTCCTAATGATATACCTTTTCAGTTTGCTATAAAATCCAAATGGAAACTTCTGATTTTTTTCCCAAACATGTCAGGAGGTATAACAGGAAAAGCTAATGACTGTCAGGTGGTCTTTCTGAAATGACTTCACTTTAGATTAATATCTACAATGACACTCTGATAGGCAAGGCCCAGGAATAAATCATTTTAGGAAATATTCCTGCTATTAATATGCTTTTCCTGTTATTATTAAACATATATGACAATACTAGGTATTAGCCCACCCTTTGAGCAGATCTTGTCAAATCTACGAAGATGTACTACTGTCTTGTAGTGATGCTATATAGACAAATAGATGATTTCTTCATCCTTAATGATGATCCTATTAAGAATTCCTGGCAAGTGGCCAGGGATGACCTGTGAAGATGGTTCGCTACTCTCTTGACCCAGAGAACTCCACAAAATCATGCAAATCAAGAGGTTCAAACCTTCGTGTTCACTTTAAGAACACTTGGGAAACTGCCCAAGCCATCAAGGGTATGCATATATGCAAAGTCACCAAGTATCTGAAGGATGTCACCTTAAAGAAGCAGTGTGTGCCATTCCGGCGGTATAATGGTGGAGTGGGTTGGTGCACCCAGCCCAAACAGTGGGGCTGGACACAGAGATGGTGGCCAAAATAGAGTGCTGAACTTTTGCTGCACGTGCTTAAAAATGCAGAGGATAGTGCTGAACTTAAGGGTTTAGATGTGGATTCTCTAGTCATTGAACGCATCCAGATGAACAAGGCACCTAAGATGCGCTGAGGAACCTACAGAGCTCATGGCCGGATTAACTCATACGTGAGCTCTCCCTGCCACATTGAGATGATCCTCACTGAGAAGGAACAGATCATTCCAAAGCCAGAAGAGGAGGTTGCACAGAAGAAAAAGATATCCCAGAAGAAACTGAAGAAACAAAACCTCATGGCACGGGAATAAATTCAGCATAAAATAAATGCAGTAAAGTAAAGGTTAAAAAAAAGAATGCCTACAATTGGCCTGCACTTGGAGCTGATCCTGTGCCACAGCGCTCCATACCCAAATACCAGTGGGAGAGGGGGAGTCTCCCAGGATGCTGACAAGCCTGTGGGCGCAGGAAAGACCACCACTTCTGCTCCGAGGGACCTGCCTGGAGCCCTTAGGACACAGAAACTGGTGAGCAGCCGGGGGCAGGATCCTTCTGGTTTCTGTCTCACCCTGGAGCTGACCATGTGCTACAGCTCTCCATACCCAAATTCCTCCCAGAGAGAACTGGTCTCACAAGAGTAGTGACATACAGACTTGCAAGAGGGACAAGCCACAGTCAGAACAGTAAGACCAGCTAACACCAGAGATAAACAGATGGAGAGAGGCAAGGGCAAGAACATAAACAACCAAAACCAAGGCTCCCACCACAGTGAGCCCTGGATACCCCAACACTCCAGAAAAGCAAGACTGATTTAGAGTCACATCTCATAATGATGATAGGGGATTTTAAGAAGGGCATAAATAACTCCCTTAAAGACATACAAGAGAACACAGACAAACAGGTAGAAGCCCTTAAAGAGGAAATACAAAAATCCCTTAAAGAATTATAGGAAAACACAATGAAACAGGTGAAATGATTGAACAAAATCATCCAGAATCTAAAAATGGAAATAGAAACAATAAAGAAATCACAAAGGGAGACAACCCTGGATATAGAAAACACTGGAAAGAGATCAGGAGTCATAGATGCAAGTATCAACAACAGAATACAAGAGATAGAAGAGAGAATCTCAGGTGCAGAAGATACCATAGAAAACACTGACACAACAGTCAAAGAAAACACAAAAAGCAAAAAGCTCCTAACCCAAAACATCCAGGAAATTCAGGACACAATGAGAAGACCAAACCTAAGGATAATTGGTATAAAAGAGAGGGAAGATTCCAAAATTAAATGGCCAGTAAATATCTTCAGCAAAGTTATAGAACACTTCCCTAACCAAAAGAAAGAGATACCCATAAACATAAAAGAAGTCTACAGAACTCCAAATAGAATGGTCCAGAAAATAAATTCCTCCTATCACATAATAGTTAAAACACTACATGCATAAAACAAAGAAATAATATTAAAAGCAGTAAGGGAAAAAGGTCAAGTAACATATAAAGACAGACCTATCAGAATCACACCAGACTTCTCACCAGAGACTATGAAAGCTAGAAGATCCTGGGCAGATCTGATACAGACACAACCCAGGCAACTATATCCAGCAAAACTCTCAATTCCCATAGATGGAAAACCAAGATATTCCATGGCAAAACTAAATTTACACAATATCTTTCCACAAATCCAGCCCTACAAAGGATAACAGATGGAAAACACCAACATAAGGAGGGAAACTACACCCCATAAAGAAAGTAATCTTTCAACAAATCCAAAAGAAGACAGCTACACAATCACAAAAATAACATAAAGAAGGACAGGAAGCAAATCACTATTCCTTAATATCTCCTAACATCAATGGATTCACTACCCCAATACAGGAAACACATCTTAGTGTCAAAGACAGACACTACCTCAGAGTAAAGGGCTGGAAAACAATTTTCCAAGCAAATGGTCCCAAGAAACAAGCTGCAGTAGCCATCCTAACATTGAATAAAATCAATTTCTCATAGAATGCCAAGAGCTGTACTACTTAGAGAAAGGAATAGAGTGGATGAATATGAATTACACCATGTAATTTTAGTAGCAAAAAAATAAGCTTGGGACAAATTAATGATCAGAGAAAGCATTCACTCTAGATAGAGTGTCTTTGACACTGAGATGCGTATCCTGTATGCAGGAAACGCTGAGTCCTGTTTACGCATCCAGTCTGTTAGTCTATGTCTTTTTATTTGGGAAATTGAGTTGTCAATAATCATAATGTGGTAACAGATTTTTGGTGTGCACCTGGAAATAAGTAGGTTATAAATAAATAATAAACAATTCTCTTGTGAGTATAAGAACAGTATAACAGATGATGAGCTAGCCTATCTAATCAAGACTTCAAAAATATGACATAACACAGCTGACCTGTTCCTTAGTTAATATAGATTTCCCTCACCAAACATGGAGAGAAACTTGCTGACATAGATTTGGCTTGCTTATCCTTTATTAATCCATGATAAAGAAATTATTACTTTGTCCTTACAATGAGTTTGTGCAAAGAAAGATGGATGACAATTGTTAGTTAGGTATAAGTTTCAAAAAATAAATACATAATCAATAATCCATTTGTAATTTCTTGTGTAATGACTTTAATCTGTCTTTGAAGAATATATTTTTGTACTGGTTCTTTCTAGATAATGTATAACTTGTGGCCATTAGGTAACTTTTTTCTAAATAGAAAAACTTTGTCTAAAGCAGTATAAAAAGGCCCAAGGGAAAAAAGTTAATGATGGAACCTCGAAAAAATAAAAAAATAAAAAAGAATTCCTAAAATTATGTCTGTGTTTACTAAGCTCTTTTAAAGTGGGACTGCTATTAGGTCCTTTTCTGATAGTGAAAACTACAATCAGAACTCTGGCAGTCTCTGAAGTGTTACTAATTAATTGCTTCTAGATAGTTAACCAGACTTTCTCCTACTCTGAACACATTCCAAGAGGCTGTAAAACCATTAACCAATAATCATAAACAGGAACTAATGATTTATTATAGGTGCTAGGACAGAAGATAAAATATGGGTTTATCTATACAAAACTTCACTAATAACTTAGTTATGGTTTTTAACTTTCATTAAACCTATAGAGCTGTGACAGGTAATGAACGCTCAGTCAGATATTCACTCCAAATGGATATGCCTGAAAAAATTCTTTGTTGTAAACTTCTATTTCAATTTATGATTTGATTTTATGTGTGAACTTGTGAGGAACTTTTTAATGTGATCATTCTGAAAGCCATATAAGATCTAAGGACAAAGAGAAGAGTCAGAATGAAGCTGAGGAGAACTTTTAAGACAGTACACTTTTTAGACAGAACTGACCTCAAGAAGAACTTAGAAGTATAGGCATAGCATTGAGAGAAGACATTGAGAGTAAGAGCATTGCTGTGACATCAGAGCAGGAGGAGAGAGCAGGATTAGAAGGAGAATGCAGAGCAGGATAACTTAGAAACTCTAGGTAACTTAGACAACTAAGAGAGCAATGTGCAGAATGCAGAGGGAAGAGGAAGAAGCTGTAGGGAGCAGAAGGAGCAGGCAGCCTCTCCTTACCGTAGGACAGGACAGGCCTTTCCTTAACAGCAAGGCAGGCTTAGGCTTATTAAAGGAAAAAAGCTTTCTTCTAAAAAACTTGGGTTTAATACATTTTAGCATTAAAAGGGTAGAAGTTTTTCCTTTCTGTATGCAATAAAGATTGGAGCTCATATTTCATCCAGAATGAGTGAGTTCTTTCTGCACTGGTGTTTGGTCTTTTGCTCCAAATGGATGTGCATGTGTAAGTATATAATTGTGAGAATGTATGCATATGTGTATATAAGTTTGTAATTGTGAGAATGTATGCAAGCTGGGCCCAACTGGTTTTAATGGAAATGTAAAAATGTACATGCGTGATTCTATATATGAATTTATGTGAGAGTTTATGCATATTTGCTTATGTAAAAGTTTTTCTTTCTGTGAGCAATTATTCGTTTCTCCTGGTTCAATAGTTTTGCTCCAAAGAGAATGAGAGAACATTTTTCCCCTGCCCTGCTTAGATTTCTGTTTTCCCTTTTCTTAGATAGCTTTCACAGGAAAATTTTTACAACTAAAAATAAACACTACAGTTACTTTTCAAAGGGACTTTTGACTAGCAGGCCGAAAGTTACAGCTTTGCACTTCCTGAGGAGAAAGATACTACATTACTTAATCCCCTGCTGCTAGGCTACAGATGTGAATTCCTTTTTACCTTCAGAAAGAGCAAGAATGGTAAGACTTTTTAGAAGTTATCAGCATTTCAGTCTAGCTAGGGAGCTACAGTGTCCAGAGACCACCAGTCTTCAAAGCCACACCAGAGTCCTGCTCTGCATCTCCTCTCCTCTCAACCGGCGCCAGGCTGGGATGCTCCCAGCGCACGAAGCATGTGGTTAAGTTCTGTGATCCTCTGGTCCTTGCACCCAACCCTTCTGTACCAAGCAACACTTGCAATCTCAGAGGGTTCACCAGAACTTCCGAGCCACAGGGGTCTTCTGGCCTTCATATCTACAGCTGTTGAGACTTGTTCTCTCCCAGAGTTGTCGTGAAACAGCGGTCCCCAGTTATTTCAGCCCTGTCTTCCTTCCTGCTCTAAGATGGCTTTCGCTGCTCTGTAGAATGCTGTAGTTCCTCACTTGTAGAGTTTATTCAGTAAACACTGAAGATGGAACTGACGGACAGCTTAAGACACTCTGTTCGACATTGCCATTTAGGATATATGAAAATTCCCAGAAATATCTAAAATCACACCTAGTACACCACACTTTTGAAATCATGGCTTTCAACATTTTCTTAAGTGTCATTAATAAAAATACAAAAAAGAGCTTTCTTTCTAAGGTGAATTTTAGTAATATAAAAAGGTATTACTCAATTCTTATACTCCCATAAACTTCCTGCAAACAAATTTAGATTCATAAATTAAAAATATTCCCCTAGTAATTTTATGTAACACAATTTTGATGATAGCTGACTCTAGTGAATGCCACATCTAACTGTAGTTTCTAAGCACATCCTTTTTTGTTCAACAGTCTGTGCTTCTGTTACAGATACTGTGGAGAAAGGTGACTGCTCTGATGTCTGAGGGAGTCATCCAAAGGCTCACGTGCAGAAGGAAGGCCACTCCCTCTTCACGATGGCGATGCTGACAGAGACACAGCACTAAGAGCAGGATCCAGGGGAGATGCATGCCACTGCAGCACCAGCCACAGAAGACCTGTGCAGTTCTCAAGTCGCCCTAGTCTAGTAGACACGAGAAGGGCTGGCCTCTGCCTGCCTCACGTCTGGCCTGGCTGCCACACGGCCTGTCCCTCTGACACGCTTTCCTACCACGATGCTATACATCATGACGTAACGCAGCCAGAAAACCCTGACCAGAGACAAGCAGATGAGGGTATCATGCAGGTAGAGCTTTAAAATGTGAATTAATACATGAACTCTTTGATAACAACTTGGGTATTTTGTTATAGCAACAGAAAATGGCTAAGGTTCTTATTGTAAAATAAACTTTCTATAGTCAAAAAATATCACACTTGTAGATGAGTTTATAAAATGACACTGACTATAAGAATTTAACTTTTGAAAATCTTCAAGCTACTTTTTAAAATTAAAATTTAAATATATTTTCCAATAACATTATCTTGTTTTTTAAACAGTACATATAAAATTCAGACAATATTAATTGAGCCCTGGTGATAACAGCGGAAAGTAATGGTACAAGAAAAGTTGGTAATAGAAATTTCAGTAAACGAAACAGGTAGAAAATCTGTCATATTTGTTAAAATTATAGGAGATTAACAATAATTTACATTTTAAATGTTAATTCAAAGCCATTAGAATAGAGTGTATTAATTTAATGAACTAATCTAACATCACAATATTAAACTGTAACGGTTTTATCATGTGATTTGTTGATAAGAAGTAGATAATCAAAGGAACTCGTCAGGCTCCACTGACTAACCACTAATCTCCAACGTAATGGATACAGGCGCCTATTTCATCAACATAATGGATACAGGCTGCCTATTTCACCAATGTAATGGATACAGGCTGCCTATTTCACCAATGTAATGGATACAGGCTGCCTATTTCATCAACATAATGGATACAGGCTGCCTATTTCACCAATGTAATGGATACAGGCGCCTATTTCACCAATGTAATGGATACAGGCGCCTATTTCACCAATGTAATGGATACAGGCTGCCTATTTCACCAATGTAATGGATACAGGCGCCTATTTCACAGCTGATTACGTCAGGAGTTTCAGTATTTCATGAACTACAACTTCACCTATCCCTATTAAGTTAGATTGCATGGGTCTTGTGATGTGACCTTTTAGAAAGTACATAGGCTAAATAAAACAGAAGTGTTCATTCACTTGCGCGTGTGAGACAGCCTGGGTGTGTAGAGCAGACTGACTTCAAACCTCTTGATGTTTTTGCCTGAGTGACTGAGAGCGGGATATAGCAGGTATTCACCACTAGACATGGAGAACAACCCTACTATGAAGAACAAGATAAAAGTTGCTAGCTTGTCAAATGCGATAACACTATGGTCGTAATACTACATATTATCATTCTTATTCAAACTACATAATCACCTCGAAAGGTATCATTTAACAAGTAATTAAAGAGGCCTGTAAAGGAAAGATGGACACACAGACAAAATGACTGGTATAGTGGTGACATATAATGTACATTTCAAAAACAGTTGACTGTAATATGCATACATACACACACACACACACACACATACACATATGGCTTTAAAAGACAGTCAGCTTACTGCTTAACTGGCAGTGTTTATTGTTACTCAAACCATAAGCCTCTCCAATTGTGTGATGAAAATCCTGGATCCTTTTCTAGAGTAAACATGTACATGGTAAGCCTAAGAAATTACACAGTAAGCCTAAACAATACGTGGGTTCAAATTATGACTTTTATATTTTTAGTTATAAATCACACTTTTACAGTTTTATATAAATGCTTTCAATTTAGCTTATTCTTTGATAATGACACACAAACACACATACACACCTATAAGGCATTCAAATTTTCATTTTTATAATAAAGGATGTTGATCTTCTGGAAACAGGAGTTAGCTTGTATTCTATGATCAATTTTCACTCCATTTTAAGAGTATATAAATCAACTAAATTATATTTCCTGTGCTCAGAACATTCTGATCATAGCTGTATACTAGTATGCCTATACTAATCACCACATGCTTCCTCTCAGTATAAAAGCAGTAAGAGAAACAGGAGAGAGAGATGCTAAATTAGTATGTAGAACACCTCAGTCTGACAAGGAATCTCGTTAATAACTGGGCGGAGGAATGAGTGGGGCAACGCAGTCATCTCTGAGATAATGCTCGGCAAAAGCGTCCTTTATTGTTACTTCCTCAGTTAAGATAGACAACTGAGGGAGGGGAATTATAGAGAGAAGACGGCTTTGCCCGTACTACAGGGGTACTCAGCCTGTGGGTCGCAACTCCTTTGGGGGCGTATCAGTTATCCTGAATACCAGATATTTACATTACAATTTATAACAGTAGCAAAATTATTTTATTGCTGGGGGCCGCCACCAAGCAGCACGGGGGACTGTATCAAGTGGATGCACGTGGGAAGGCTGAGAACCACGGCCACACCGAGTGGGCCTTGCTATCGTTACTGTGATCCCATTTGTCAGCATAAAATACTGAGAGTTGCCACGAGACACACTACAGCGTGATGGCTGAGTACTTTCCCACGGCCTCCGTAATGAACGAGCTACAAAAAAGGATTACCAGACAGCAGTCGTCATTTACTATCAAATCAACAATGACAATCCTTAATAAGAGATTCGTTCTGCATGAAAAACTAGTTGCCTATTTTAAAAATAGAAGGCTAGTATAGAATTAACTGTGCAGAATTTAAAGTAGGTTTTTGCATGGACGGGATGTAAATAGTTTCAGTAAAAATTAAACCATAATCAAAAAGGTTTGACTAAATTTTATTTGGAAAAATGCAGGAGAGGCGAGGGAATAAGTGTTTCGCTTTCCCTGAGTGCGAATCCAAAATACGGTTTCGACGGCGTTAACTCACTGAGCCTCCTGCATTGTGACCCTGACTCCGTATGAGCCGCAATAATTTCCTATCTTCAGATCCCCACTTTCCTGCTGACAGACCATGAGTGTATTTTCATCCTGACTTGGGGGATCTTCCACTGACCCAGGGGCACAACTTTCTCCTGAAGCAGTCAGAGCTCCTCATTAAGGTTCAGTTCCTTTGGATATTTATTCTACTTACCTAAATCAGGCTTTAGGTCAGTTGGCAAGCTTAATTTCCTTGACATCTTTGCTGAAAAATAAAATATATTTTTAAAATTTTGAGAAATATTTGATTGGTATTTATCATAGCAACTGATTTTCAAGATAGAAGTGAATAATTTTATTTCAAATTTGAGATTCTGGGGTAGGTAATTAAGCTATGTTTAGTAACATCAAGAGGGGAAGAAACAGTCTTCCTGCAGATTAACAGTGTGCATTCACTTGATGTAATCTTTGTGTGCTTGAAGCTCTTTAAGGCAGCATTGTGCACTCTTTACTTATGCGCTTACACATAATGACTGCTCAGGGCTACAGGAGAAGGCTTGGCTTTTCCACAGAGAAAAGTTGTTCCTCAGGACTGTGTTGCAGATGAAGCAACAGTATGAGAACAGGCTAGGATGTGGACACAAGGCCTTCCTGGCGCCAATGCCATGGCTTCTGCACTCGCCGTTGTTTTAAAGTTAATATTTAGACCTCAAGACACACATAAAGCTCTAAAAAAATCAAAATGTTTGTGTAATAAACATCTGACACAGATATTATTTGGTATAAATTAATATTTCCATTTCTATTTCAGTTAAAAAAAACACAAGTCATGCATAATCTAAAATTATGGCATTTACATAAAATGTAAATATAGGTATTTTTATGATAGAAAAATTAAAAGTTCATCTATAAACTTCATGGAATTCACTTTCCATCCTCAAAATCAGTTATTGCTTTAGTTTAGGAAGTGGTTTTACGTTAGGAGTCAGTTTGCTACAACTATTCTGTTAGTGGTAGTGCATGCGTCAGAGAATGGTGCTCCCTATATTTTTTGAAAAAAATATTGGTTAATACACGAATGCATACATTTGGTTAAAGTTTGGAGGTTAGGAGATACTTAAAGCACAGACCCTGCTAGTCCATAAGGGCGCCATGTAAACAAAGAGAAATCCAGTCATAGTACATAACCTCCACATCTAAAAAACAACAAATCAAATCCAGTGTTAGGAATAGGTATTCGGGAGACTGGGAGGGGCTCGGGGGGTGGGAGGGGTCGCCTAGTGCTGCTCAGCTCGGCTAAGCTGATTCGTACACTCCAACTGCCCACATTTACAAATCAGTTGTCTCTTCTTTGCCAGCTTACTAAGTCTGAGACAAGGGGTACAAGGCAATACAAAATTAGGATAGCTGAATATAGTCTCAGCTGTTGTCTCCCATACTTGGGTGCTGTTATATTTGATGTAGAATAACCTTATATTTAGATGATCTTGTGTCCCTCAAACAGTCTTCTAAAGACAATATTAAATCAAGACTTTCAAAGAAGCCACAGAAGTTTTCACCAGCTATCACAGGTCCACTATAAATAGATTGGTAATACATGAAGCTCTTGCATAGCTCAAACGTAACTTTTCAAGTCATGGATGGCATCGCTCCAGACCCAACGACTCTGCTCAGTCAGTTATTGTGAGCCACCAAGTCACACTTCTCAAATGCAGGGGTGCACGTCAGCCACTTGTGCTGCATTTGTAGATAGCCTAGTGCTTCCCTATCCCAATTCTGTGATAATATTCTTAGAAAAAGGGGCAGGGAACCTTTAAGACAAACGCACAGAATGTCAGACATCAACATAAGCTCAACTCTTTATTTCAAAACCAAAATTCAACATACAGATAAATACAGAAAATGAACTATCACAAATAATTTGTAAATAATCCCTCTTGAAGTAAATGCTATGAAATGAATAATTTATTAATTATAAATTTTTATTGATGCTTTTGTTGGGGTTATTTTTGTGCACTGTGTGTTCAGATGGCGATTACTGTGCGCAGAGACCTGGTTGCAGTTTGGACACTGGCACTGCTTGCCAGTTGAAGCATCTCCAGTCTCAATGTTGTATAAATTTGTTCTCCATCATTTCTGATTTGTTAATAAAGAACTGATCAGCCTATAGATGGCGAGGAGAGCTAAGGCGGGACTTCTGATCCTAATGTGGGGCGACACACATGGAGAGAGGCGTCAGAGGAGGTTGCCACAGGAGGGTCTCCACCATGGGAGGATCTCCACAGGAGGGCAGCCATGGGAGGATCTCCACGGGAGGGCAGCCATGGGAGAGTCTCCACGGGAGGGCAGCCACGAGTACATAGACAGCAGAGGCAGCAGGGGAGACTGAGATGGCAGGTCACAGGGCAGGTGGCTGGGTAGCAGCCAGTAGAGTTGGGTTAGAATAGATGCAAACATTGCCCAGCTGAGTACCTGAAGCCTTTAATAAAGGTACTAGGTCTCTGTGGCATTGTTTCAGAGCAAGTGTGGGCGTAGCAAGTCCTGTACTTTTTATACACTTTGATTCCATTACCAGACCTGTGACCTGTTAAAACTTTGCTTACAACAAAATTCTGAATTTCATTAAATTCCTTTGATTTTCTGTAGAATTTTCACTAGAAAAAATGTATATAGTCTCAAGCATCTTTGAAAATGCAAACACATCCTTCTTATAAAACAAAATTTTCATTTAGCACCATGATTTTTGTATTATATAAAAATCATGAGTATCTTTAAATATCTCTCTAGCAATTCTGATCTGATTCCAGTCTTTTGTTGTTGTTGTTGTTGTTTGTTTGTTTGTTTTTTTCGAGACAGGGTTTCTCTGTGTAGCCCTGGATGTTCTGGAACTCACTCTGTAGACCAGGCTGGCCTTGAACTCAGAAATCCGCCTGCCTCTGCCTCCCAAGCGCTGGGATTACAGGCATGTGCCACCACGCCCGGCCCAGTCATTTTTTTAATACTGGGAAAAGCACACATAGAGTATTTTGTTATAACTGTGAAAACATTTTAATTATGTACCTGTATTAATTGTTTTCAACTCCTACCAGTTGCTTATCTTTTACACTTATATCCCTTCTACCCCAGCATCTATGCACTAGGCTGGTGGTCCTGCGGTCACCACCGTAAGCAAGTCTGCGGACACAGCACTAAACTTCCCTGTGTGACTCTTCCTTGAAAAATAAAAGGATGAGAATATTGCAGCTGCGTACTTTAATCAGTTAATAATGTCGAACAGAAGTGTAAAGAGTAAATCTTAAGCTGCCTTAGTCTTCTGGACTTGCGTGAAAATAACCAGTGGAGAGAGCACATGAGCGACACACAGCCCTCGCCTCACTTAAATTGACTTCAGGATGACTCCAGGGTTCAGCTGAGTCTCTGTGTCCTGGGGCTGGAGAGATAAGAAGGCTCTGATCCCCATATTAACAAATGCCACAGGAAAAACTACTATGTAGCACAGACTGCTGCCCTCGGAAAACAGTAGGACCGACTTGTGTCGGCTCAGAGCTTACTCTTTGGTCTCTCACACTATCTTACTCATCCTGGCCTCACAAACCCAGGCTGCTTGGTAGTCCTTCCTGGCACACAGAGATTAAAATGGAGCCGGCAGCATGGAATCCAACTTAAAAAATTCTACGTTTAGCATGCCATGAGACAGTGCTAGCTAGCATGTGGATTGTATTTTATTGATCACACGTTCTAAGTGACTTATGGAAATGACTAACAGTCAAAGAAAAGTTACTGGCCTTTAAGATTTTACTAATGAAGTTGATCCTCCAGCATGATTGGTAAGCACGCTACAGTGTTCTACATGCATGTAACTTTTCTTTGCACGTGTGATGCACGTGGTGTCGCTGCATCACAGTCCACTACTATGTCTTTAGGTGTTGCTCTTCTTGCACAAGAGTAAGGAAGCCCCTGTGGCGTCAGCTCACGGGCTAGCTGCCAATCAGGAGCCAAGAGAAGTGGGTGGGCTTTGGGTCAGTGGCCAATGTGTCCCAGTTTGCTCCAGTTCGCTCTCTTGAGTGTGATTTTTAAGATAGTTAGACATCTAGGAACTACATATTATGCTCAGGCAGTGGGTACCAAAGTGGTGGGCAAGATTTGGAATTTACTCTTTTCCTTCAATAAGTCTCTCTTAAAAGTTTAAACAATATTTTTTTTTAAAAAAAAATCTTGTAATTAAAAACAATCATGCACAGGACTTGAATATGAGCCCTTCTTCCCCAGGTTACTATGCAGCAGAGTAGGACTATAGCCAGATTGTCTGTGAACTGCATAATAGGTTCCTATTGTACATTTTATGAATGCATATGAATGTATATGAAACCTTTATAGCTTTTACCAAAGTGTTCTGAGAGCGCGGTGCAGGCCGCGGAGCCACACCACTGCGTCCCACACTCTGCTTTGTCGTGTGGCTCTGCAGCCGACACCTAAGTTATACTCAGGTCTCTCTCATCTGTAAAATAGAGAAATGACCGTTCGACAGACTATGACGCTGATTAAATAAGTAAGAATTACAGTGCTGGCACAATGCTACGGGAAACAGTCGATAACTGTATTAGCAAGGTGCCCTGGGGTCATCTAGCTCAGCTGCATTGTCAAGGCCATGACAAGAGGAAAAAAAAAAACAAACAAACTTTAATTTCTATGCTTGGGGAAGGAGAAACATGATCAAAATATATTGTATGGGGAAAAAAAGTATTCCAAAGAAAGAAATTTAAAAATAATGCTAACGTATGAGTGGAACCCTGTACCTCCTCTAGCGACCCACACACCATCTCTGGTGCCGGCCACAATTACTCTCCAGCAATGAAACTGAGGAACAGAATCACTGGATGGCAATGCACGGCAGCCCCTCGCCAGCAGCAAGCTGTGGTCTACCTTGTTACTCCACAAGGCCATTGCACACTCACCTCAGGACGTAGCTGAGTGCTGCAGGCTGGATGGTGAGGAATACTGAGCGCTGGCAGTGCTGAGGGGGCCCCGTGGCTTCCACAGCCAAGCTTTAGCAATATCCCCATTTTTATGTGCATGAGTGCTTCGCCTGCAGTGTGTGTGTACTATACATACCTAGCAATACAAGAGCAATAAGTGTTCTTCACTGCTGCTGATCCACCTCTCCAGACCATTTTTTAAGAGTGTTCCATAGCAAACACTAATCTAGGTAGGCAGTTCATTGATATTTAATATTTGTCAACAGCATACTTGATGCTAATTATTACTAAGTAGATATTATAATACAGAGGTGCATATAGAGATTACATGTCCAACATGGAACATTTTAATTACAAAACCTTCCCCCATGGTATATAGGGCAGATTCCATTTTAAAAAGGAAAACCATGAGACATTACCTTTATTTCTATATAACAATTGTCATATCAAAAAGGAAATGTAATAAAAGTCTTGCAAAATACAATAAAGATATTGGAAGTAAGAAAAATGTTTCTGGTTAAAAATAATCAGGAAGAATCATTTGAGCGTAACTTTGGAAAGATGAAGAAAGCTGACACAGTTTCTAAGAAACATCCCTACAAGCGTTGGTTGCATGACAAAGCAAACATGAAAACCGTGGACGAGATGAGCGCGATCTAAGCCATGTACTTCCAAACATGGCCTCCAGCCCGGCAGATCTGTTCAGAAAGCCTCTTAAATATCTGAACATAAAATGTCTCAAGTTATGTATCCACTTGAAAGAGAAAAAACACGGGAAGGTACACATTAATAAAGCAAATAAAGCCGTAGCCGTGACCAGAAGCCACACTGAAGCTACATTAACAAATGTAATTCTGAAAATTGTTTCAGGTCAGGTAACATAACTGTACAAGTTACTTAGTCGCTGGAGAAAAGAACAGTGGTGACAGAACTGGAAGGTAACAGGATACGATATGCTAGAAAGAAATTAGTTGCAAAGAGTTAGTACATAATTAAAGTGATTTAATTATTATTATCAACAGCTTTATTATAAAACCACGGTAAAGAATAAAGAATTGATAAAAAGCCCTTTACCCAAGAATAAACCACCATATTTAAGAATGACCACAGGGCGAATAGTCATTTACCATTAATACAAGTAAACAGGGTTCAATTTACGATGCTCAGAAAATAAGGGTTTTCATGTAGTAAATTTTGAAAATTCAACCTTATAAAGTGAGGAAGAGTAAAACCTCTTCCAGCTGCAGAGAAACTCACCAACTTAGTGAGATTAAAGGAGTATGTGGTAGGGATGGTGATGTCACTCAGTAGAAAGGCTTGCCTTGCAATACGAGGATTTGAATTCCATTCCCAGAACCCACACTGAAAAAAGCTGGGCAAGGTGGTGTGCACTTCCGGCCCCTGAGCCGAGAGACTGCAGGGAGAGAGAACGCTGTGACCTCCTGGCCAGTCAGCCTGGTCGGTTACTTGGCGAGTTCCAGGTCAGTGGAAGGCCCTGACTCACACCAAGCACAGCCAAGCAAGAGAAACAAAAGTAACCAGCACCCGAGGGAAGATACACAAGGCTGTCCTCCGTTTGCAAGCATGTGCACACGTATGTACCTGCATGCACAAATGCTTTCCCCATAATATAATCATACATAAACACACACACCCAACCACCCACAAATAATAAAAAGAAAAAAACAAGGAATATGTGATAAAAATGTAAGGAATATATACATATATGTGGGAATGTGCGTGCGCGTGCACGCGAGTCTTCTCTATAATATTATTTTGTCAAGACTTTCAAAGTTTTGGAGACTATTCTACGTTTTGTGACCTATAAAACTCTAATTTGATTATGTTTCCAAGTTTGGTTATTCATTTTCTTCTTTGGTTTTATACTTTGAGAATCTTAGCCTGATCATTCATTATAAAATAAGTCCAAAACACCAAGAGTAGTATAAACATCTTGTACTTATGCATGGGAGTGGTGCTTGGCAGGAAACTGTCAATTACCCTGACACTGGTATTGATCACAGACTGATAGTGCCATCTTTTAGAAGATCATTCCCTTGAAATGGGACTGTAAAATAGGCAAGAGATGGGAGTAATGGCAGAAAAAAATCCATGTACAACTATAAAGGAAAACTGACTCCGAGTTCAAAAAGAGAACATAAGCTTGGTATTCAGAGCATAAATTGAATCCTGCTTTATTTGAAAACAAAGCGAAACTAAAAGTTAACAGAGTAATCCACTCTGTAAGTCAAGAGAAAGAGCCACAACCCAATTTAACTGATTTTAAGAATTATTTCCCAAATGCATTTAGAATAGACACAGCCCAAAGACCATTATTTAGCAAAGGAGTAACAAATTAGCATACACAAGATGCAATGCACTAGATCATGTTCTGGTGTTGGGTTAGCATTGCATGGAGCAATGATTAGAAACAAAATAAAAACGTCTATTTCCTACCTAGATCATTGGCTACCATCTTGGAAAACTTTCTGCTTTGGGTCTTCACTGAAAATAATATTTTAATATAAAATGTCAAAATCTATTCATAGTAAACTAGATAAATTAAGTATAAATGAAAACAAAATACTTTAAAATAAAGATACTATACCCTTTTCTATAAAATTATTCACTTTTTGTTCATCATCTGAATTGTGTGGCGATGAAGAACCTACACAAATAAAGACAACATGAGGAACGGGCACACGGTCAGTCACAAACAGAACACAGCAACAATCACAGACCAAAATCCTAGTGACCACCAAGAACCGGTGACCACAATTATGAGACTATTGTAGTACTGCAGTCAATAGTATACGATCTTTTATAGCAGATACTACTATATAAAAATTTATTTCTAATAATTTTTATTTAATGCATAATAACTGGGCAAAATCTTACTGCACTTTGTAAGTCAGAGAACACAGAAAAGAAATATGTCATTTAGACACCTAAGTACAGTTCAACATATCTCATAGACTGGATTATTTGCCACCTTCCCAACTGGGGATTACTTTCTCCTAAGCCCTCATGCTACTTTACATCCTTCTGATACAATGGTCAACACTTAATTGTGTAATACTTAAATTTACACCCAAATGACCTTCCTCACTGCAACATCTGTTTTACAACCCATCCTGACCTGTGGTGTCTCTCACATGGAGATGTTACCAGTTCAAATTCGCTAAATGAATGAAGCTTTTCTGCTAGAGGTAAATAAAAAGATTTCCTTCCTATGCTTAAAAGAATCCCAATCAAAGTAATTAACCTTAGTGAATTAGGTAGAAAGACAAAAACTTGAACTTAACTCCTCCTCCCCCAAATCATCTTCTTTACTCCGTCCAGGGAAACATTCCCATCCAGAAAAACCTTGCATCACGGGCAGAATACAATCACACACACGGAGGTTTGCAAACAGTATTCCTTGAAAAATCCACTTGTTTTTGTCAATAGTATCTGTAGGTTCTCCCAAATCTCATACAGAGCTATCATAAAACCAACATTGATCTCAGTAATCGTTCCTGATTAAAAATAGGTGTAGCTGTTTTCACACAAATACAACATACTTAAAGAGTATAATGGCCATAGAAACTTCACACTGTCATCTCTGCTACCAAATGGCTTGATAAATTTATGGTAAATTTATCGATTAATGATAGCTTTATTTTATGTAGTTCATATCGAGATTAATGTCAGGCTAGCAGCTCCATATATAAATATTAGAGAATGTTTGGTGTTTTCTAAACATAAACATGCAATATAGTTGAAAATGCTTACTACTCATTTTAGTTTCTATGACAACACAAGACAAGTTTCAAAGTTTATTTAAATCTGTCAGATTACTGTATTTAAACAAACCCTAGACATCTACAATTTACTATTTTCTTTAGACCACATATAAACACCAAAAGGCAGCATTTATACCATGCTATGTGTGGAGCTTTAGTTTAAAATAGAATAACAGATTCCTATTTTCTGTCTATATAACTATAAACATGCATCACAAGAAGAGCGCACGACTTCTAAGGCGCTAGCTGAGCCAGTCCAAGCCTCCGAGGCACCACTTCTGCTTATGTGGTGTATCCAGCTGCAGGCAGCAATGATGTCAGCTCCAGACAGACCACTGGTTTATTTTAAAATAAATGCAAAGGGAAGCTCTCTCTGTTTTCTGAAGAGAGCTTTTATAGCAATTATCTGAGCAGCTGACCACACTGATTATTTATAGTATTTAAAAGGTACTCAGTTTCCTCCATTTGCATGCCTAAGTTTTGGTTCACACAAAGTTTGAGAGAAGGCACGTGGGTACTTACATTTTTAAATATTGATCTCATTTTAGTACTTATGAGGAGCTCAGGTTCCAATTCCATTTTATACATATAATTTTTCTTTCATACAAATACTAACTTTAAAAGTATTAACTATTATTTTTTAATAATTTATAATGTGCCACTTGACAATTTTATTTCTTTATAGCCTATCTCATTATAAGTATTTCAGAAAAGTATTTTTGTTATTTTCATGGTATTAAAAGAAGAAATTAAAAACAAAAAACAAAAAACAAAACCAAAATGTGGTCACAATTGGTCAGTCCACAGGAGGCAGAGCCCAGCCTGGTTTGCAGAGTAAGGCCCAGGCTAGCCAAGCCTATATCAAAATACAAAAAATACGGAAATTAAGAAAAAAAAATGTGACTTTTTTGAGTCAGTTCAATCTGTTTATCATTAGGCTTTAATTTGCTAGAAAGGAAAGTAAATTATCATAAATGTTCCTTTATTTCTCAATTAGGAAGTAAAAATGGGTATGGGCAAAGCAACCATACATGTTAAGAATAAGGTAGCCAGGCTGCAAGAACCAAGAGCACCACTACCTACATAACAGACTCATCCACTACCTACATAACAGAGACACACCCACTACCTACATAACAGAGACTCATCCACTACCTATATAACAGAGAGACACCCACTACCTACATAACAGAGAGACACATCCACTACCTACATAACAGAGACACATCCACTACCTACATAACAGAGACTCATCCACTACCTACATAGCAGACACACCCACTACGTACATAACAGAGACACACCCACTACCTACATAACAGAGACTCATTCACTATCTACATAACAGAGACTCATCCACTACCTACATAACAGAGACTCATCCACTACCTACACAACAGAGACACACCCACTATCTACATAACAGAGACTCATCTACTACCTACATAACAGAGAATCATCCACTACCTACATAAGAGACACATCCACTATCTACATAACAGAGATACACCCACTACCTACATAACAGACTCATCCACTACCTACATAACAGAGACACACCCACTACCTACAGAGACATACTCACTACCTACATAACAGAGACACATCCACTACCTACATAACAGACTCACCCACTACCTACATAACAGAGACACACTCACTACCTACATAAGAGACACACCCACTACCTACATAACAGAGACACATCCACTACCTACATAAGACACACCCACTACCTACATAACAGATTCACCCACTTACATAAAAGAGACACACCCACTCCCTACATAACAGAGACATATCCACTCCCTACATAACAGAGACTCATCCACTACCTACATAGAGACACACCCACTACCTATATAACAGAGACTAACTACCTACATAGACACACCCACTACCTACATAAGACACACACCCACTACCTACATAACAGACACACCCACTACCTACATAACAGACACATCTACTACCTACATAACAGAGACTCATCCACTACCTATATAACAGAGACTCATCTACTACCTACATAACAGAGACACACCCACTACCTACACAGAGACATACCCACTACTACATAACAGAGACACACTCATTACCTACATAACAGAGACTCATCCACTATCTATATAAAAGAGACACACCCACTACCTACATAGAGACACACCCACTACCTACATAACAGAGACTCACCCACTACCTACATAGAGACACACCCACTACCTACATTAGAGACACACCCACTACCTACATAACAGAGACACATCCACTACGTACATAAGAGACTCACCTACTACCTACATAGAGACACACCCACTACCTACATAACAGAAACACACCCACTACCTACATAACAGACACATCCACTACCTACATAACAGAGACACACTCAGTACCTACATAACAGAGACACATCCACTACCTACATAACAGACTCACCCACTACCTATATAACAGAGACACACCCACTACCTACATAACAGAGACACACCCACTATCTTATATAACAGAGACTCACCCACTACCTACATAACAGAGACACATCCACTACCTACATAACAGAGACTCATCTACTACCTACATAACAGAGACTCATCTACTACCTACATAGCAGACACACCCACTACCTACATAACAGAGACACATCCACTACCTACATAACAGAGACACATCCACTACCTACATAACAGAGACTCATCTACTACCTACATAACAGAGACTCATCTACTACCTACATAACAGACACACCCACTACCTACATAACAGAGACTCATCTACTACCTACATAACAGAGACTCATTCACTACCTACATAACAGAGACACACCCACTACCTACATAACAGAGACTCATCTACTACCTACATAACAGAGACTCATCTACTACCTACATAACAGAGACTCATCCACTACCTACATAACAGAGACATACCCACTACCTACATAACAGAGACTCATCCACTACCTACATAACAGAGACTCATCTACTACCTACATAACAGACACACACCCACTACCTACATAACAGAGACACACCCACTACCTACATAACAGAGACACACCCACTACCTACATAACAGAGATACACAGCCACGTCGTAGTGTGCCTGGTACATTGTGGCGCTGACTTCCATGTGCCAGATCTGCACACTGACATATACATGTTTTAGAAGCCAGGTCTCCCTCTGAAGTTTGGGATGTCTCCTTGGTTTGTGAGAACAGACTTGATTCCTTGGAGAATTCTGAGCAGAAGCAGAGGCCATGCAAATCATTATAAGGTTTGTATTTAAGAGTAAAAACTCAGGTCTTATTATCCATTTCTCTGAGGTTACAACTTTAACTCCATATTCTAAACTTGATAGAAGACTTAGAATCAATGGTAACAGGTAGAGCCATGTCAAGGTTAAAGTTAAGCTGAGTTTTCATATGAACCAATAAGAAAATGTATTTTAAAATGTTGAGCCACGTGTGAGTTTCCTCTACTTTGAGGATCTCTGGAGTAAGACTTAGAGTACAAATTTGTGCACTTTCTATCCCTTTGCATTTATTTAAAACTATGTGTCCTTTAAAATGTTTCATGTATTTGCCATTTTAAGTTTTGGTACAGGATGAAGAGTTAACAAATGCATTTGTGCTGAATGTAACTCAACAGGCTATCAGCCTAAGTGTGGCAGCTCCATGCTCGTGCTGCCGGCTGCAGCCAGGTCCTCTGCATACTGACAGACGACAGTGCTCATCAAGCAGAGATGCACTGAATGCACTTGGAAGGAGCCATGAAAACACGTTACAGTTCTAACTCTAGCCTTGGAGAGATATCAGTCCTACCCTGGGAAAACCTCCTTGCTGCCACACACAGCTTTCCTGGTGGTCGGCAGAGGTGGGCGAGGCTTCTGTGCCCCTGTGTTTTAGGAGGTTAATGAGCAAACAAAATAGGAGGGTTACAAAATACCTGTGTGGAGAGTCCATGTGTGTGAGAGTACATGTTCATGTGTGTGCACACGCGTGTGAATGTATGCATGCACTCACACATGTATAACATGTGGAGGCTAAAGAACAACCCTAGACGACATTCCACGGGTGCTGTCCACCATGTGTTTGGAGGCAGAGGTTCTTGTCCAGGAACTGGCCATGCAGGCAAGCCCCAGGGACCCGCTGTGTGAACTTCCCCAGGGCTGGGATGACGGGGCTTTTGTGAGTGGCTTCAGTGGAACAACCTCACGTCTCCTGAGAGCCACGCTGCCCTCCCTAGTGCACTCTAATTTTGAAAGATGAAATGATCAATTTGTACAATATTAGAAAAAATTATTAAAAGAAAAGACAAAGGCTATTCCCAACTTGGGGCTAGTCAAGTGCAAACTGTAATGTGAGAGTGATGTGAAATACTCGAGGCAGTACGCCTCGCTTTACAATCCTTTCCAGTATAGTGAGAGTGATGTGAAATACTCGAGGCAGTACGCCTCACTTTACAATCCTTTCCAGTATAGTGAGAGTGATGTGAAATACTCGAGGCAGTACGCCTCGCTTTACAATCCTTTCCAGTATAGTGAGAGTGATGTGAAATACTCGAGGCAGTACGCCTCGCTTTACAATCCTTTCCAGTATAGGAGAATGGCTAGTAAAAGACAGAAACCTAGACATGCTGTTACTTATGCCAAGAGAAATCTTTCTATGAGGAAGCTAATGAAGATTCCTAGGTAGAAAAGTAAATTTAATTAAAATAATAAAGTCAGATTTACTAAAGATTAGCAAAGCCTCAATCTCTTACAATAACGAATTCAAGATTTTATTTCCTAAGAATTCTCAAGTGTACTTAAAAACAATATTGCTGAGAAATATTAATATATACATGGGCCATATAGAGACCCATCTGCAAATAAAAAAGAGATACTTTAATAAGCTCATAAACATATGAGAAATGACCTCAATCAAAATGAAAAAAAAATCTAAGTAGGCTTCAATATTCCCAAGAGTCCATCCCTCCACCTGTGGTTACAGGAATCAAAGCCTTTAATAACATTTGAGGTTGGGTCCTTGGTTTGATCCCTATCATGTGCAAAACCAAAAAAAAAAAAAAAAATCTGTCATGGCATCAGAATGGATATGATAATAGCTACCAAAAGACTGAATTTTCAACTTAAAAAACAGACAAACAACTTTTCTCTGATTTACTCCATTCTAGTAACCATTGCCAGTAGTATCTGGAAGCATAGATATAGAAGTATCTAGAAGCATTTCCAGAAGTATCTAGAAGCTTAACTAGAATGTCTACTTAATGATAAGAAAAACATATTTAACACTGCGCCTGAGAGAGCTGAGCAACCATACAACTCTGAACAGACACAGTGATGGAGTTTTAATTAGCACATGCTGTTTCTTTTCACTTATTAAAGCAATTAAAACTTTAAGACAGGTGATATGTTTCTCATATGTAAATATAAGTGTTGATAAAAAGATATACCAACATGCCATCTTATTTTTTTTAAAAAAGAATCATAATTATTAATGAAATAAAACCAGGTTACCGGAGGTGGGAGATTTGCAGCGGTCCTCCGGGACGACAGTCCCTTCGGTGATGTCACACAGGCCCGCTGAAAGGCAAAGCGAGAGCACATGAGCGGCAGCAGTTCACACGCCGCCTCCCCCTCACCGGGGCCACTCTGTTACGACCACGTGAAGGCAGACAACAGGTTATGGCAATGAGGGAGCTTGGAACGGGAACATTCTGGCAATAAAATATTCAACTACTACAGCTGGAACCCGCTGGGCAGGGATGTAGAAATGGGTTCCACTGAGGCCCTTTGTTGTTCTTTAAGGAGACAGACATGATGCAGGGATGTACAGGCATACGACACGCTCTTTTGAATTATGGAAGGAAGAAGAAACACTTAACCTTGGTGATTTTTTTTTTAATCCCCAAAATCCTCAACTTAAATTTCTAAATGGTTTTCCTCAAGGAAATCTTGACCATGTCATTTAAACATTTTAAAATAGTTATGAAAATATTTTAAATCTCTTAAATTATATTTCACATTGCCCATCCTATACAGTATCCCTCTTAAAAACTATAATATCACATTATTAAAACTTCCTCAACTATATGTGAAGAATATAAATTACATATGATCCATACCATTAGTTGGCCTAAATTATTATAAAAACACTGCAAAGTATTTTATGAGGAGGTAAAGAGAAAGGATTAACTAAAATGTAGGATGATGGGAAAGCCACATGGGAAGCCATTCTATCCGAAGCGAGCAGTAGCAATGATCAAGAATGTAAAGGCAGGTATCCTGTGAGGTGAGTGATGCTGCGCCCTCCCGAAGCCAGACGACTTAACAAAAATGCCAGTATCCCGTGAGATGCCTGCCTATGAGCCTTTGGTCTGGAGAGTGCCAGAGCCCCACCCCACCCACCCCGCCCCCATCCCAACAGTACAGGTTACACTACTCTGAGATGCTGCCAGAACTGACTGTAAGACCTTTCTGTTGAGGACAAGGACACCACACACTGCACAGAAGCCAAGCCTCCCTGGTGGCTGGCACTCGCAGCACTGGGAAGTGCTGTGTGGGCTTCCAGGGGAGTCACCAAGATCTTCCACAGCGGCCCTTCTGAGCTACAGGCTGACCTGTCAGGCCTGGTGTGAAACACTGGCAACACTCACGGGGTTACCACACAAACCAACTTCTAGTTGTATTCGAGGCCTACTCCACAGGAGGAAATTTATGCTCGGGACTCTAAAAGAGATCAAAATTGTGCCAGGGAGGTAACGGTGTGTGTGGCTGTGTGCATATTCATACACATAGTAGTGTATGTGCATCTGTGTGTATGTATGAAGGTGTGTCCGTGCATATGTATTATCTGTCTGTTCTGTGCATATGTGTGTAATTTACTACTGTTGCTTTGCTAAGTTGATATAGTGCCAAACTATCTTGTGTTGTTGTTGTTTTTTTTAAATTATTTATGTAATGTATGAGTGCTCTGCTATGTATCCTCCGCATGCCAGAAGAGGGCATCGGATCGAACTCAGGACTTCTGGAAGAGCAGGCAGTGCTCTTAACCCCTGAGCCATCTCACCATCCCCCAAAGTGCCTTCTAAACAGTTATGTTTATACTCATAGATCAAGGCTCTGTGCCTTTCTAGAGAATCTTTTTGCAGTGGGTGACAGTTAAGGGAGAGACCGATAACTTGTCAAACCCTTGAGAATACTTGCTCTGAGTGCTCGGGCCTAGACAGAGCATCTGTGCTAATTCCACTAGGCTTAGGGACCAGTGCAGACGTGTGGGCAGAGAGAGTACAGAGCTGAGGGTTAGGAGCAGGGCTGTCAACTGCTACCATCTGAGCAAGGTATTGTTGTTGTACCCATGAGCTCACGGCAGAGGGAGTTACGTAAACAAGATGTCACGTGACTGGGCCGATCAGTGTCCCATGAGAGGTGTGCTGGGGGTCATGAGGCCCCACTGCTCTTTGCAGAGTAATAGGTAGTTAATGGTTATCGATGGAGGGGAGGGTATTTCTCATTGGTTTAGTACTCTGTAAACTGCTCTTATTCACGGAAATAACCTTCCCTGCCCATGTCCAGGAAAGCAACACTGACTAGTGTACTGGGATAGACAAATGGATGGAAACACACATGCACACACACACACAGACACACACAGATGCATACACACACAAAGACACACACAGACACACACACAGATGCATAAGAGACACAAACAAGACATTCACAGATACACACACAAATAGATACACATGCACACAAAGACATATAGATACACAAGCACACACATGTACACATACACATACACACACAGACACACATGTACAAACTTACATATGCATACACAAACATACACATGCAAACATACATGCACGAGCACGTGCGCATCTTTAAAATATTGGGAGGAAGATTATTGGGAAGTTTGGATTAGCTCAGAAACTACAGCACAGTAAAGCTTCAGAAGGAGTCGGGTGTCACAACCATGTATGTGCATGGGAGCAGTATCTGCTTTCCTATTATTTTAAAAAATAACAATCTTATAGTTGATATGGATGCTAAGAAAACTTTTATGGTTATAAATTTCTGACAATCTGAGTACCAAATTTCATTTATCAAATGTGGTTTATAGGCTAAATTATGTATTATCTATCTTCATTCCTGACTGGGAATCAGTGGTTTTTAAAAGTCCTCATCATGTAAGAGTTCCACATTTAAAAAAAAAATCTACTACTTAGAGTTTTAAGACAATAGGGTTAATTTTAGATTTGTATTCAATCTGGCAAAATACTTGTCCATATACATGAACCCTTGAGATAGGACTATAATTGAAGACTTCTAAATGGCAGTGATAATTTACAAGCAAAATATACTTAGTCATAAGTATTTACAACAATAGTAATTTAGTAATAGGGATTTTATAGTAATAGTAATAATAGTAATAGTAATAGTAATAATCTTGCTGTGCCTCATACTAAAGACAAAAATCCACAATACACAGAAGGTCTGAAATGGGCTCAGATCTTCCCTAGGGTCTAGCATCCCTGTGACAGTTTTACAGTTTTCACTATGAAGCCTCAACCCAAATCTCAAGTAGTAATTCAACTGTAATGTAATAGTTAACATATTCAAACTTTAAATGATAATATTCTATCTCATAAAGCAAATTCCTAAGTGACCCTAGAGTCTTAATCAAAATAAGACTATATCTGCTGGTAGAAAATCCAATTCTGCATTCAGATTGACCTACTAAAAACACTTTAGAGAAGAAACGGGAAGTGAGGGAAAGAAAGGAAAAAAAAAGGCAAGCAAGCAGCAAGTAAGTTAGGTAGGTGCCACGGCATGCGTCTGTAGACCCTCTGCTGATGGTGGTGGTGGTGGTGGTTGTGGTGTGTGTGTGTGTGTGTGTGTGTGTGTGTGTGTGTGTGTGTGTGTATGTGTGCATGCATGTACATGTGTATGCACGTGTGTGTGTGTGTGTGTGTGTGTGTGTGTGTGTGTGTGAGAGAGAGAGAGAGAGAGAGAGAGAGAGAGAGAAATGGTGCATGGGCAGGTGCACTCCTAGTCTCACTAACCTTTCAGTTTTAAGACAGGGTTCCAGCAGCTATCCTTGAGTTTGAGGAAATCCTCAGGCCTCAGCCTCTAACACCCTAAAACTGTGAGCATGCACCCCAACACTAATTAATCAGTACAATGAAAGAATTTTAATACAAATTATTGTACAGTTAATTTTATATGGAAAATAAGTAAGATTTTTTTGTGTGTGATTAGAGGCACAAATATTCTCAAGCTATTATAGGAGCCATGTAACAATAAAGAGCTCTCCTTCCCTTCCCCCCCAGAGGGAGAGCTACTTCTACCACAGACATGCATCTCCCCAGGCCTAAAGTTTAATTTTGACTAGGAGAGCTTAAATAATGATGAAGTGAGGCATAATTACAATGGGAAATATCGTAAAATAATAAAAACTTCACATAGTTCTCAAATGCCTAATGTCTACTTTCTTACTTATAAAATGAAGCAAATAAGAATATAAATAATATTATTGGATTTGTGGAATAAATCAAAATTTAATGCAGCAAAATTTAAGAAAAAGTTTAATGGTATCATTAAACTTGTCGATATCCTTAGATAAGTTTAGACATCTAATTACTAGCAATTTAATATAAACTTCCTTAAGTATAAATGGGGAATTAATTTTAAGACTAGTAAGATTTTTATAAGTTTGTAAAATGCTGAATTTTTTGTTCTCCAGAAAAAAAATTTGTCATGAAAATATTTTACTATTCTTTTTTTTTTAAAGATTTTATTTATTTTATATATGTGGGTACACCATTGCTGTCCTCTGACTTACCAGAAGATGGCATTGGATCCCATTACAGATGGTTGTGAGCCACCATGTGGTTGCTAGGAATTGAACCCAGGACTTCTGGAAGAGCAGCCAGTGCTCTTAACTGCTGAGCCATTTCACCACCACCCCTCCAATATTCTTGTATAAATATTTTTGCCTTTGATTTATAAAGAAGTTGGGTTGGGGCATACTGTTTAAATAGCTATTATGAGATAAATCTAAATAATGAGTTTAGTCTTATATATAAAGTATTTTAGTAAGTAAGTAAAATAAAAAGGGCAGCAATGATTTTACAGAGAACAAAGGTGTGAAGACACAAGGACTTACTTATGACGGAAGAGCGGAGCTTTTTCACAGATTCAGAATACAAGCTAGAGAAGCCGCACATGCAAGGAGTCCCAAGCAGCACACCTCAGTGAGCGATGGGGGAGGGGAAGAAACGAGACAGACACTAGATGGCATGGTTGGAACAGAGTTTCTGCTCAAGATAACACAGCAAAATGATCCGACTCACAGACAAGGAACAAACTCAGAAAAGAAAAGGATAATGATAGAAAAACTTAGTATTACCTTTTCTGTTTGTTTGCTTATATTTCTCCTATATTACAAACTTGGTGGCTATCAGTAGCCAAAAATGTACTAAGAGCAATACAACAGTCTTAGAGAGAATTTGTTGTGTGTGTGGGGGGGGCATAGGGGGGGTGTTTATACATGAATACTTATTTGTGGTGCTGTAGATGAAGCCTGGGATTTTGCAGACATTATTGGGCAAATAGTCTACCCTCCTGACGGCTCTGAGTGAACGAGACCTTCCATTCCATTGGACTGAAGGGGATGTCCCGTCAGTCCCCCAAACAGTGTTCCAGTGCTCACAGTTAACCAAGCTAAAAGGGTTCTCCCTGACCCGTGGTCTAGCTGCAAAAGCCTACAGGGAAACTAGCTATTGCTCGAGGTCTCATCAGTATAGCCCACATGCCATATGTATAAAGTTATTTGCTGTATGTCATAAAGTGAAAACAGGTAAGGGGTGCAGGATACCTAGCTAGAAATACTTGTACTCTATGCTCTAAGAGGTATCAGCATTAAAACCTTTAACACTAACACTAGATACTTAGCAACCACTGAAGCCTGCTAGAGAGATCTTTTGAAAATCAGTATGGAATCGCCTCTGTGGCCATACTTTCACACAAGGAGTCATTACTTGGACTTAAATAGTTAAAACTCAATTATTGGCTTACAAAACCCAAACAATAAAAACTTTGAAATCTACTTCTACTCTGTAATAACTGGGAATATACTGCTAGCATCATGCCGATTCTCTCCGGACACTAAATAAACCCCTAGATTATTAAGAACAAGAACTGAGACATATCTCTATCTAGGCTTTGTCGTTCTCACTCGGTTCACTGACGGGCTGCTGCTAACTGGGCCCTGCAGACATGAGGGTCTCAGCACCTGAGGCTCACAGCAGCTGAAGCCCAGGGAACTTAGCTTTGCTTTTTACCTCCTGAAGGCTGTCGAGATTTACGGGGTGAACGGGGTTCTCTCCGATAAGGATCATTTGAGCCGTATAGTTCAATGGTGCTGAGGTTGAGCAGGACTGCTTTCTGGAGGTAGTCAACCATTGCAATGCCATTACAGTTGCCGAAAACCACCCTGGTGACAGGAAATGCATATGTTTTTTTAGTGCAAACCAGTTATTAAGAAGAAATTATAGAGCTGAAGAAAATAGGGTGATGCAGAAAAATCTTTATTTATTTATTTGGTGTGTGTGTGTGTGCACGTGAGGTGTGGAGCTCACATGTGGAGGTTAGAGAAGGACCCCTGGGAGTGGGTCCTTTCTTCCACCTTGGGATCTGGGGATTCGCCTCAGTTGCCTGAAACTAGTGTAGGCATGGGAACGCTGACAGCATGGCCCTTCTCGAGGAACTGATCACATGTCTGTAGACATCATTTACAGTGTTAAATCAAGTATCAATACCATTTCTAAGAATATTTGGCACAGATGAAGTTGTATCAGAAATAAACCCTCATACACTAAGCAATGAACATCTATTTTCTGCCCCTCGGAAAATGGAATTATAGATTGGGGTACCAGAGTAATTCTTCCGTCAAAATAAAAAGGAAGTATTATTCTTGGGAGGCTCTATTTGAGGTGTTGAAAAAACTTTCTTCATTACAGTTTAGGGACTACAATGTAATCTCTCGTGAATAAAGGATTCTTATTCTGTTTAAGGGCTCTTGAGATACATGAAAGTTGGCATGTATAGGAGTTGCCTTCATAGTCAGAGTATGGATAAGACTTTGAAAAGCAGGTAATGAACTCAAAGGGAACCTTCCACTCAGGTCTAGATGATGACCCCATACAGGAAGACGCAAAGAGAGCAGAAAGTTGGAATTTTTGCTTGAAGCTTTAAATATGGCTCTATACTTTAGGTAGTCTTGGCGACTAATTTAAATCTAAGACATACAGAAAGTGAAAAAACTCCCATTAGCAAACAACCCC
The DNA here is from genome assembly GCA_964023405.1 of Apodemus agrarius. NCBI lineage: Eukaryota > Metazoa > Chordata > Mammalia > Rodentia > Muridae > Apodemus > Apodemus agrarius. Next base: position 24,827,812 of record OZ030027.1, on the reverse strand, counting down.
ATGAACATAATAAGTCCTACGACTAACCAGTTATTGTAACTACTTCTGAAACTGCCTATTGACGCTTGTTTTACTCTTCTGTTTGCTTTTTTATTTGAAGTTATGTTCAATAAAGTATTTAGGAGGCAGAGGCTTGTGCTCTTCGGTTATAAACAGCCAGTGAGGGATACCAGAGGGATAAATCAGTCAGGGTTGGATGTACTACTCCAAGAAATGGAGGACTGATAGTAGCCAGGGTGTGGGTGGAGTGGACATGAGAGCCTCGTTAAAGCTACCCCTGTGCCCTTACCACTGTGCACAAGTTAACTCTGGAGGCAGGAAAAAGAAATGGCACTGTTAACTACAGAATCTTTTATACAGTCTTATGCTAGAGTCTAAGAGAAGCTGAGAAGACTGTCTCTGCAGGAACGCAGTGAGAGAGTTTGTGGACTTTGGCACTTTATCGCAGTGAGCCCATACTTGGTCTCTGTGGTCACAGAACACAGCCACAGGATCTGTTCAAAGCAAGACTAAGTCCCGCATAAGGCACCAAATCAAGTATGGAGTTATAAATGTTACACGGCAACATTTTAGGTGATGATATGATAAAGCCTAAGTATTTTATACTTTTGTAACTTAAATCCAAATTATTTAAGGAATACTATAAAGAGACTGAGGAAACAAAACAAAACAACAAGACTCCTCCTACTTACAGTCCGTAGGAAGAGTTGAGCGCCAGGCTGGTGATCTGCTGCGGGGGCTCGCCGCCCACCCACACCAGCTGAATGACCAGCTCTGTCTGATAGCCTGGAGACTGCTTAAGTGGGGAGTTTTTAACTCTGAAAAAATAAAAAAGGAAGACACATTAGCTTTAACACTTTTCCAATTACCTGACTGTCCTATTACATAAGATCATACATGGTCATTCAAGAACATCTTTATATAAGTAACAACACTAGACTTCCTGAAATGTAAAAATTAGAACCTTGTGTTCTAGAAGTGTTTGACCTAGCAGTAGGCAGGAATACAGGCCTAAGTGACAGAAATGCCCTAGTTAGGAAATGACTGGCAGGTCATGGCTATGAAGAGGGCAGCCTGCTAGGACAGAAGAGGAGAAAGCATGTGAGGACGAGAGGAGGACAGGAAGATCAGAGCAGGGAAAGGTGGGTCAAAGGGTGAGCAGAAGCAGAAATGAGAAATGAGAGGAAAACATTTGATATGCATGAAAACATAAAGTTTAAAGTCGCGAAAATACGCTATGGAATTCAAAACCAAGTAAGACAACTGACTTTCAGTAGGTCGCTAGTTCACCATCTAAAACCAAGTGCCATTTTTGAGGCTCATTTGCTGGATATATGCTATACACAGCAGGAGGCAAGGTAAGCCAGTTACAACATTCTTTTGATTGCTCTGACATGAAATAATATTTTACATAGATTTAGAATACATTATGCGGTTAGACTTGATATGGCTTATAAATTTTGGAAAGGTATCAACTAGTTTTTTATTGTGTGTGCATAATGCTCACACACACGTGCAAAGAGAACAATTTGCAGGAAGGAGTTCTTTTTCCCTCCTCCTTCCAGAGTCAAACCTAGGTCGTCAGACAGGAAGTAGGCACTTTTAATTGCTGGGCCATCACAGCAGCTGAGGAAGGCAGAAATCTTGGACTGATTTTAATGCTCTGTACAAAGAAGGTATCCAACATTCACTGAATAAATGAATAATCAAGAGGATGAATTGTACTGATAGAAATCATAGCAACTCTAGATTCAACGTACCTAAATGAGTGCGTTCGGAACGTCAGTGTGAAAGGTTAGTTTCAGAGGGATATCTGGTGAGTGAGGTGATCGTAGGGATGCATACATTAAGAACCACTCAGCAGACAGGCATTAACCAGCCAAACCTCACAAACAATGTGTAAGTTCATGCTAAATTTATATTGGTTAAGTCTGTGATATTAGAAAAGGGGGGTAAGGAAGGAGTTTAAGGAAATACGAGACTCTGAGGAAAACTTAGATGTAATACTATGCATGTATCAGCAAACATCATGTGAAATAAAAATATGTAGGCAATAAGACCAATTTATTTGCATGTGCAACTATATGTTAAGCTGGGAGTGGTTTAGACTGCACACTCTTGCAAGTCTGGTCTTTAACAATTCTTTGGCTCCTCCCTTGGAGTGACAGAGTGGAAGGGACAGCAAGAAGACCACCCACCGTTAAATGGCCTGCAACTACACTAAGTTGCAGGGGTTTTGAATTTTGCTGGTACCTCTGAAGTGAGGAGGACCAAGACACTTGTTAGTAATGTGCTGGCCAAGAAGAGGTCAGAGCTGGCTGTCCAGAGCTCTGGGAGAATGAGAGTCACTGTGCACACGGTACTAGGAACTAGACTGCATCACCCTGGCTAGTCTGTAGGTCCTCAGAGCTCTACTCTGCTGAGGCAGAATTTCTGACAGTTTTGCAGGAACTGACCAGCAAACACCTGCACCTGTCAATTGCAAGGAATTCACATAACAATGACATAGGCCCAGAGTCCACAGGCCTATTCTTGTCTGCAGGAGGCACAGAGGCGAGCCTCCAGGAAGCACTCCTGTGCCTGGTACACGGAATGTGTGTGCTGGATCAGGTTCTCAAGAACAGGAGTAGGTTTTACGGTAGTAATTTTAAAAGCATGTATAGGCCACACTTAAGGCTTGTGATGAGAACATACAACACTCATTGTACAGGACTGAAGAAATGGATAAGCAGTTCGGAGCACTTGAAGCTCTTGTCAGACCCCAGGACCTATGTCAGGCAGCTAACAGCTGTCTGCAGTTGCAGCTCCAGGTGATCTGAGGCCATGTTGCAGCCTTCACCGGCACCTAGACCCATGTGTACATAGAAACACACAGACACTGACATACATGATAACCAAATGCAAATAAACTTTTTAGTCCACTGTGCTAAGAAATGAAAAAAGGTAATTAAGAAAATAACAAATAAAACACTGTCTAAATAACTTGGTACAAAATTTCTTAATTAGTTTCAAAACAATAACAAATTAGAAACTTGGGCTAGCTGGGGTAATATTTAGGGAAGAGTTCTTGCCTATGTGGAAAACTCAGGACCATCTCCAGAAATGTAAAACAAATGAATAATCAGAAGCCTGCTTGAGAAATACTGGAAAGGGCCCACCCAACCAGGTGGCTCAGCAAGTGTGTGGTCAGGTCCCAAGATCTGACCTTGACACCCATGCCACGCACAGAAAAGGACTGACTCCTGCAGTGGTTTCGACCTTTACGCTTGCTCTTGTGCCATGCATGAACGACTGTGCATGTGGCTTTGTGGACATCCATGTGCAAACACACATACACACACATACACACATACACATATGCACATACAGACACACACACACACATACACACATACACATATGCACATACAGACACACAGACACACACACACGCACGCACACATACAGACACACACACACACACACACACACACACGCACGCACACATACAGACACACACACACACACACACACACACACACACACGCACACATACAGACACACACACACACACACACACACACACACACACAAATAAATAAATCTAACCCAAGGAGAAATGATAGACGTTAGATTTAAAAAACAGTAAGTGGGAAGGACTGATAAATTTTTGTCCATATCTGTTTAAGTTACGATTTTAATATTTTAAATACGCTCAACTTGCTTACTCGTTAAAGATATCCTGTAGAACTTTTATAAATGGTTCCATAATTGGTACAAATACATTTTAAAATGTCAAAATCATATTTGGAAGTGTCAATTAAAAAAGAAACTGTTTAGACAAGTATTTTGCAAAGGGAAAATTACAATACATAAATAAAAAGCATAAATTAGATTGGTAATGGGGGCAAATAAAGCAGCTGTAATAATGTTTCTTTAAGAAATACCCAGGAATGTAGAGTTACAGTGCGGCGCGCCGAGCTCCTGAGAGTGGCTGCTGCTGCTGTGAGCACAGCCGTGGCAGGACCAGCCCCTCAGAGCCAGGAAAGGGCAGGGCCTTTCCCTGATCAATTACAGATGCTCCTTATCTACCATAGCTCCTTCTCCAGAGGACTGCAGCCTGAGACGCTCCCCACAGAGCCCCACTGCTGGGATGAACTGCATGCTCACTGATTTATGCAAAGCGGACTTTTCCAGCTGTTGTTCCTTCATTCCTGGTTCCCTGTCAACTCACACCCAGAGCTGTGAACTCACAGAAGCATTATGAGTAATGCACAATATCTCAAGATAATTATATATCAACCAATTTTTTGGTTATTTCTTCCTTTTAGATATTTGTCTTTTAGACTACAGAACAAAATAATGTAAAATTAACAAATACATGCATTTACCTTTATATTACTAAAATGGGGAAAGTAGGTGTGATGGGTTGCATATGCTTGGCCAGGGAGTGACATTATTAGGAGGTGTGGCCTTGTCATTGTGGGCATGAGCTTTAAGACTCTTATCCTAGCTACCTTGAAGCCAGTCTTCTGCTTGCTTTCAAAACAAGATGTAGACCTATCAGCAACAGAGTCTTTCATATTCCTATTAGGATAACCTATTACCCCCCCCCCACACACACACACACTTAAAGGATTCCACTGCTTTCCAAATCCAAAGTCCCCCAAACCACAAAAACATGATCAGGCCTACCCCATTCCTGGTACCAAGTTCTATCTTAGGGTTTTACTGCTGTGAACAGATACCATGACCAACTCTTAAAAAGGTCAACATTTAATTGGGGCTGGCTTATAGGTTCAGAGATTGAGTCCATTATCATCAAGGCAGGAGCATGACAGAGTCCAGGTGAGCATGGTACAGAGGAGCTGAGAGGCATGCACTACTTCACTGCTGATAGAATATGCTACTAAAAGGCTAGTTTTCTTTCTTTAATATATCCTGGAATATAGATTATGGCAATCACTGAAAACCAGTTTGTTAACTAGATACTAAAATACTTGAAAAGTATTCAAACATTAATTTTCAAAAATAAACAAATGTGTGAATGAGGCAGGAGGATCATGAGTTCAAGGCCAGCCTTGTCTACAAACGGATCTGCAGTTTCTAGAGACATACACTAAGCAGAGAAAGGAAGAGATGTTTGTTAGGCATCGTTACTCTTCCAGCTTTACCGTCCTGCGCGTGGAGTTCTACTGAAGGCCAGGGACCAGCCATCTGTCAGCTGAGCCATTATTTCATGATATACATTATCATGATTAATCTATACCTCAAAAATCATGTTTTACAACTATTGTAATTTAAACCTGTATGTTGGGATGCAAATATATCTGACACTAAGATTATTCGGAATTTCTAATCATTTAGTGAAGAAAAGAAAAGCCACAGCAGACATACAAAGCTCAGACACCCTCCCAATCGGCACACACCCCCTGTTGTCCTCACAGCTACACCTCAGCCTGAGGAAGCCAAGAGGACCATTTCTCCACACAGCATGGTGTTGCTCAGGTGGAAAGCCTGATGCTCTCCACACCCACTTTCTACTTCCACCCTGGGCAAGGTAGTGCCCCGTGCACAGCAGTTACAGGAAAGTCTGAAGCCAGCTTGTTTCCCCTCACACTCTGCATTTGGAAGCAGGTGAGCCCAGGCCCTGAGACTAGGCGGGAGCACAGCCTCCTCAGACAGCTCAGTCAGTATCAGGAGGCACAGAGGCTCTTGTGCTAGCCGACATCATTGACTTTATCAGAAATAAGGTGATAGTTTAATTCATCACGTGGACAATATTTCATTTCTTTTTGTATTTCATTTCTTAATGTATTGAAAGATATTTTATTTAGCAGTTATAGGAAATTCAAGTTATAGGTTTCCAGTTTAAGTCCCTCTCACCTGACTTTCCAGAATGCACATTTCCCTATATCAACTAGTCCCCTTCATTTCTTCAGTTAGGACAGCATGTTCTTTCTTCCCATATTTTTGATTGCTAGTATATGTCCTGGATTATTTTCATATCATTCATTTCCTTTCTGTAAAATGATCTCTTTTTTGATTTTTGTAAAATCTTGTGACCACCAAGTTTGTAGAAATGTATGCTTTTTATCTTGTAGTTGTACCATAGCTGAACTGTCAAATTGAGAAGAGTGAATAGCTAGTCTGTATTTGTTTTTTAAATTGTTAATAAAATTGACTTTTTTAGGGCATACTCTCTTCCTACTCGAGTTTTATTAGCATCTCCATTTTGGTGGGCCCATCTCTACATCAGGCTTGTTACTTTGTATGACTAAAGGTGTAAGTGGTTATAACGAAATGTATTTCCTTTCTACATAAGAAACTATTACTCCACTTTAAATTTTTTTGAAAATTTCCATTTTCATGCAAACTTACGGTTTAGCATCTACTGTTTTTAATAGGCTATATCATATAGTATCTAATTATCTGAGCAGAATTCACTGAATTATCACTACTGACATGTAAATCTTCTATATATTCACAGGTCCATTTTTCTGTACTGCTCCACTTGATTGTTCTTTTCATTGTACCTGCATTCACTGTTGTTTTATGGCAACTTCTCACATGCTACAAAGCAAAGGCAAGCCTTAGATACTGAAAATATAAATGTATTTCTTAAATATATGAAAGTTTAAAAGACTAATAAAACAAAGACAATCCATTAAAAAAAAAGAAGAGCACTGAAGAAAAAGAATAGTGAAATCATTTGATGGCCTTGCAGAATCCAGAAATAACTTCTGGGCGATCAGATTCTTAATGCATAAGACATTCTTATGTTTTTTAATGCATGTTTTTAATGTTAAAACAGCATGGACTTTGTTGCCTCGAAGGAGAAAGTGATAGGGTAGGTTACCTCTTACTTAATGCCAAATGTTGCTTGCAAAAGAAGTTGTTAGATAAAACATTAAGAGTACCAAAATAAAATGACTTAATGGTCCTATTTTATGAGATGCCAGTGTCATAACGGCCACCACAGAAAACGAATTCTTACAAGTAACTCAAAATTGATTACCCAGTTTACAAGCATTAATTACTATGGTTGTTGCTATGGCAAAAATAGTTGACAAAGGCAGCTTAAGGAACGGAGGGCTTGTGTCGGCTCCAGAGTGAGGGAATCAGCCCATCGGGGTGAGAAAGAACAGGATCTGGGAGAGTAAGGCCGCTGGGAGCTGCATCTAGTTAGGGAGCTGGCGGCTGCTTCTTTCTCTGTTTTATTTCCACAGAATGATGAGAGTGGGGCAGGGCGCGGTTCCCCCCACATTACGCCGCTCTGGAAATGCCCGCATTCTCAGAGGCTAGTAAGCAAGCAACTTTCACCCCATTCACATCCAAAGAAAGATTACGTATGACAGAGCCATTTGTTATTGTAACATCCGGATATATCAGTTTTAAACAAAACGGCAGATCTCAACCTGTGGGATTGAAAGACCCCTTCCCAGGAAGTGCACATCAGATATCCTGCCTATAAGATATTTACATTATGATTCAAAACAGTAGCAAAATTACAGTTATGAAGTAGCAAAAAAATAAATTTATAGTTGGGGGTCTCCACAGCACAAGGGGTGTATCAAAGGGTTATAGCATCAGGAAGCTTGCAAACCACCGCAATATAACATTCACTTTGGTCCTCAAGGACTCTTGAGTATCTGACAACACAAAATGAATTTAGTTTATCCTTAAAAGGTGAACCTACCTACCATAAATTTTAAGAGTTCTAACACTGTTCTAAAGTACAAAATCCAAAGTCTCTTCTGATGCTCAAAACTTCTAGGCTTGTGAGTCCCTGCAAACAAAGGTAATAAAAAAAAGATGCAATCCTTCTAATACACAGGGGTGCTATGAACACCCCCATTCCATACAAGGCATAGGAGACAACGAGAAAAGAAATACCAGAGCAAGACCAAATCCTAACAGAGCCACGGGACCCAGAAGCCTGGTGTCCGGGCTTGTCATCTGGGCCCGGCAGCCCCGAGGAGCCCCGCTGCTTCGGTTCTGCCAACTGTAAAGCGTGGAGCTTCCCTCTGGGACCAGCTCACTCTAAGCATGTGTCCTCTCTTGGTGTAATAGAACATTTAATAGAAATGCTAGGGGGTTTGTCGTTATTTCTTCCTGGTGACTTTTTGGAGCGATTATCACTGATTAGAACTATGACACAGCAATTGCCAATGCTGGGTGGTCCTAGAAATCCTACTTGTTCTGCTGGACTCTTCAAAACCAGAAGCTGGGCCCCTGGGTTGCCTGCATGAGGATAAGAGGGGCGTGGACTAGGTTCCAGCCTGTGGGCAGTAGTTAGAGCCCAGGCTCTGTGTTCAGTTTACTGACTGCAGGGACTAAAACGATGTCCTTGGTTATTAACTTACTCTCAGTGTCCTTTCAGTCTGTACAAAAACTAGAAAACCTCCTCAGCAAGGTCAGAGGACAGAGCCTCACTTCCTAGCCTGCTTTCCATTTTTATCTGAGGAGACAAGGTCAGAGGTCTTGCCACTTTGGTTTGAGAGCACTGTGTCCCTTGCCAAAACTATTTCCTGGCCTCGCTTGTCATGGGAAAACGATGCCTTGACTCCTTGGGTAGGAAACTGATTTCATGTTTTAATTTAGACTGTTCCACATGATATTCATAAACATGTAGAGGTAGAGGTAATTTAAAGTATTCTAATTTTGTTGAAGATGACACAATTATCCCACATTTTATGTTAATAACATTGTGACAAATATTTTAAAAGGTTACTTCATATAACTGGTAAAACTAAGGAAATATAAAATTACTAATACATGTAAATTTTAGCCACCTCTAAAACTGATAAAAACTAAAAACATAAAACAAAAAACATCATAATAATGTTTTACAAAGTTAGTGTTAAAGTAGTACTGAGTAATAAAAGAATCAAAACCATAAACTTCTCTAAGTTTCACCCTAGGTAATAAATGCTGTCCCTGTAGCTAAAAGGGGATGATGTGTGTTTCCAAGTCTGAGAGCAGGGAAGGCGGGGAGCAAGCAGGAGAGAAGGGCACAGGGGGGTGGGGGCGGTTGCGGGGAGGGGGGTAAGCGAGCGTAGGAAGGCGGTGACGAGGCGGCTGGGACCCCGGCATGACCCACTCTTTGAAGGCAGCAGTTCTCTGCTCTGCCCACTGAGGGTGTCCCTTGTCTCAGGCTGCCCTCTACCAACTCAGCATCAACAGCAGCTCTGCCAGCAGGGCAGAGCCGCTGTAAGACTAAAATGTCTCCAGACACTGGCACATATCCTGAAACAGGCAAGATCCTCCTTACTTGAGAATCACTCATTTAAAATCCACCCGCTCAAGTTTTTAAGAACACATGAAGAAGTTCTATAAAGTGTATACTTTAAGCAGAGTTGTGATTTTTCTTTAAGTCTGTTTGCCTTTTTGGGGGAAGTGACTTTTTTATTATATGACCATTCTGATGCCAATCTCCACATACTCACTAGTAGAAGAGATTCTGGAAGCTCTACAGTGAAAGGGACACAAAGCCTAGTTCTTCAGGTGAACAAATGCTGTCCTGTCCACCTCTCTACACTCAACACCCCATGAGTCCCATCATGACTTTAGTTATGCTCTATGTAACACTGCGAGTCATACTGTCTTCATGGAATTCAGTGATTTTAATTATTTACTCATATCTTTCTTCCTCTATGTCCTAAGAATTTAACCATTCAAAAATAGAAACTGAACAGAAAAAATAAAAACAAAAAATTATCCAGTTTATCCCTGCATTAACTAGTACGGTCTTAAAATGATGTAAAAATAAAGTCTTTCAAGTAACAATAAAGTGATGCTATGATTTGAGAAAAGATGACATGAAATATGAGATGACATAAAACCAAGGTGAGGTGACAGGAAGCAGAGCCCGGGGCTTAGAGAGACAAATGAACAGGAGCCACAGTCAATCCGGATCCCCACTGAGACCTAGTGGACACACAGGGTGACACAGTCATCTTAGGTATGTGACACTGCAGAGCCACCAGCCTTTAAACCATAAAAATACAGGCTCAGTTAACCATAGCGGAGCACAGGAACGCCCATTCTTGTAGGAAAATGCTATCGTAAACTTACTAGTAATTATTATCTATCTAAATGAAGAGGTAACATATAAAACAGACCTAAATGTTTGCAACTTACTTTAAACAAGGTACGTTATCACGGAGCCCATCCGACGAGCTGCTGCTGGTGGACGGGTGAGACTGCGGAGGGGTGGGCTGTGGGTTGGCGCTGCCCACGGGGGTGGGCAAGGGTGGCGGCTGCTCGCCCTCTGGCGTTTCCACGTCATTTACTTCATATAACAGTCGAACTTCAAGCATCTGCCGTAAAAGAATGGCTGTTTACCTATTTCTAATAGTTAATATTCATTGTATTATAGAGTACCAGAAAGAATATCTTTAAGATTAAAAACAAGAAAAAAATCTATATTTAAAAGTAAAACAAGTTTTGACTAAACTTCTAAAAACTTGTATACATAGGTATACTGGCTGGTTTTGTGTGTCAACTTGACACAGGCTGGAGTTATCACAGAGAAAGGAGCTTCAGTTGTGGAAACGCCTCCATGAGATCCAGCTGTGGGGCATTTTCTCAATTAGTGATCAAGCGGGGAGGGCCCCTTGTGGGTGGTGCCATCTCTAGGTTGGTATTCTTGGGTTCTATAAGTGAGCAGGCTGAGCAAGCCAGGGGAAGCAAGCCAGTAAGAAACATCCCTCCATGGTCTCTGCATCAGCTCCTGCTTCCTGCCCTGTGTGGCATCCTTTGCTGATGAACAGCAGTGTGAATGTGTAAGCTGAGTAAACCAACTCCCCCAACTTGCTTCTTGATCATGATGTTTGTGCAGGAATAGAAACCTTGACTAAGACAATAGGAGTGAGCTCACATATGTACACACATATGCATTTTGTCTTTCAAATATATTGAATACCAATAAGTTGATATTCATTAAATAAAAGATATAATATACTTAAAGATTCAGATACTCCACTATATATGTATATAAATATACATATATATATATTGCTATTTTTGCACAAACAGGTGGTGATATAAATACTAATGTACTTCCAAAATTTTTATACAAAAGCAATGCAAACTGTATACAGAATAATTTTTAAAAGTTTAAAACTATCAGACACTTGACATGGCAACAGCTATGAGACGATCACCGGAATGACTTCTGTGACCACTTCCTGCTTGCTGAATCTATAAATGATGACGTGCGCTGACACTCCAGCTATGCACAGCATTCTGCTCTCTGGGCACCAGGAGATGATCTGAATGGCATAGGGATCTTCATCTACAATGTCAGTGTTCTGTCTGTCGTCTTTGTTTCTTGACTTCTCAAATACTTTAGACGTTTTTAATTTATACAATACTTGTAGAGTTACTAGAAAAAAAGTATATTACAAATTTTAGTTGAAAACGAAAAACTGCTAATTTTTCCCCACCACCACTTTCAGACATTTCTTGCCCATCTCCATTTCTTTGTGACTGACTCCCTGCCAACCATAAATCTCTCTACCAGGGACCTAGGACCTCCATACTTTGCTGGGACTCAGGAATCTGCAGGTTCTACTCCTGGTTAGAACCCAGAGTGGGCAACCAAGGACTGGAACAACCACCTAGGACAAGACCAAGTGCCCACACCATGTGTCCACGCCAAGAGCCATGACTACGATGTCTACACTCTAGTGTAAAATGACAAAAGAGCAGCCGAGGCAATGGGCTCCGTTAGGGGATAGCAACCCCAGCATAACAGGCACCCAGAAAAACGACGCAACTACAGCATACCGCCAGGACGAAACAATAGCAATTATGAAAATACACGAGGACATTAAAGAGGAACTGAAGGAAGAAAATGGAGAAGAGCCTGAGGAAAACGAGATCCAGCGGCAGACCCAAAGTAGAATCCAGCTCAAGGGGAGGCCCCACGGCCCGACACTATTACTGAGACTATGGAGCACTCACAAAAAGGGGCCTTGCATGACTGCCCTCAAAAAGACCCAACAAGCAGCTGAGAGAGTCAGATGCAGATATTTTCACCCAATCAATGGACAGAATCTGCTGACCCCTGTGGTTGAATTAGGGAAAAGCTAGAAGAAGCTGAGGAGGAGAGTGACCCTACAGGAGGACCAACAATCTCAATCTGGACCCCTGAGATCTTTCAGACACTGAGCCACCAACCAGGCAGCACACACCAGCTTATGAGGCCCCCAACACATACACAGCAGAGGACTGCTGGGTCTGGGTTCAGTCAGAGAAGTTGCACCTAAGCCTCAAGAGACTGGAGGCCCTGGGGAGTTTAGAGGTCAGGTGGGGTGAGGGTGGGGGGTGGAGACATCCTCATGGAGACAGGGAGGTGGGGAAGAGGTACTGGAGGACCCAGGGAGTTTAGAAGTCTGGTGGGATGGGAAGGGGGTCAGGGGCAGGGACATTTTCCATTCTCATGGGAAACAGTCAGAGGGTGGTCAGGGAGAGGGATAAAATCTGGAGTGTAAGAAAATATTAAAAAAAATTAAAAAAAACTATAATACAAATAGTTGATTGAAACAATGAAAGTGATTTAAGACATAAAAGTGAATATAACAAAGAAATAGTAAAACTAAATATATAAAACTCAGGAAGTCAAATTAAAATCTCACCTACAGATAGGAAGACATGGAATAAAGAATTTCAGCTCTTGAAGACAAGTTAGAAAAATTGGATAGCTCAGCAAAAAGGAAATATTAAATCTAAAAAAAAAATCCATAACCAGAACATCTAGGTGATCTGAAACACCATGAAAAGACACAATAATAATAAGACTAATGATAGGAGAAGAAACCCAGGCCAGAGGCACAAAGAATATCTTTAACAAATCCATAGAAGAAAGGTACTCAGTCTAAAGAAAGACAAGCCTATCAAGGTGCAAGAAGCATACAGAACCAGTAAGAAATTCCTCACAACACATAGTAGTCACTGTACAATAAATGTATAGAACAAAAACATATTAAAAACGCCAAAGGAAAATGAGCAAGTAACAGAGGCAGGCATGTGAGAATAACACCTGACTTCTCAGTGGAGACTCTGAAACCAGAAAGCTCTGAGTCTATAATCTCCAAGAAACTACAGAGGCCAGACTAAACCACTGTAGCCACCAAAATATCAATCACAATTGATGGGGAAAGGAAAACAGTTTTTGATTAAAAACAAATTTAAGGAATTGCTGTCCATCAATACAGCTCTATAGAAGCCACTACAAGAAGAACTTCAGTCTGAAGAGAAGAGTGTCTGTATCTCAGAACACAGCGGAATAAATAATATTAGAACAGTTCATAAAAAGAGGGGCGAAAACAAACAAGCAAGCTTTGATGCTACTACAATAAAATAACAAGAACTTAGAGGCAAATCATTGATAGCTCTTAATAGTAATGGTTTCAATTCCCCAATCAAAAGATATAGGTTAACAGAATGGACTCGAAAACACGATCCATATCTCTCATATATACAAGAACTACATCTCACCATCAAGACAGGCATTACCTTAGGGTAAAAGGATAGACAATAAATTCCAAGAAAATGGACCTAAAAAAGCAAGCTGGTATAGCCATTTTAATATCTGACAAAATATGATTTTAAACCAAAAACAATCAGAAGCGATACAGAAGGACACTATACATGCATTAAAGAAAAATCCCATGCACCAAGCAGGAACCCAGGTCCAGAAACAGTTCTACAGGCAAACATCACACACTGACCCTTATCAGAGACAGTGAGGGAGGAGACTTCAATATCACATTCTTGCCAATAGAGGGGTCATCTGTCTATTGAAGAGGTAATGCTGGAGCTAACAGATACCATCAATCAAATGGATCTGACAGACATGTACAAAGCATCTGCTCAAGTACTAAAGAAGATACTTCATTTTGGCCATTTCTCTAAAATTGGCCATAGAGTAGGACACAGAGCAGGTCCTAACATATAGAAGAGCTGAAATAGCACTTGCACACTATCTGATCATCATGGATTGCAGTTGGATAACAACAACAGAAGAAATTGCAGAAAATATAGAAACTCATGGAAATTGAACAGCTTACCACTGAATGAAAACTGGGTCAAGAAAGAAATCAAGCAAGGGAATTCAAATTTTAGAGATGAATGAATGAAGAATACAGCACACTCAAACCCGTGGGAACAATGATAGTGCTTCTAAGAAGCACACACACACACAGCAATAAGATAGCACCAAGTGCTACACTAACACAACACAGAAATCTCATATTGACAACTTATCTATGACACACTTGGGAGCTCTAAAAAAACAAAACAAAACAAAACAAAACAAAACAAAACAAAAGCAAGAAATATTACTGAGAAAGAGTAAATGGCAAGAAATGAAGACTCAAGCTAAGTGGAGAAATCAGTGAAACAGAAACTAAAAAATCCAATATAAAGAATCAATGAAACAAAATGGGTTCTTTGAGAAAACCAACAAATTTTTAACTAAAATAATCAAAAGACACAGAAGGAAGATCCAAACTAATAAAATTAGATATGAAAATGGAGACATTATAGCAGATGGGAAATTCAGAAAATTATAAAGATATACACTAAAAATTTGTACTCCACTAAACTAGAAATCCTAAATGAAATGGATGAACCTATAGATATATATGATCTACTAAGGTTAAAATAAAATATGCAATCTAAACAGACCTATAATCCACAGTGAAACTGAAGCAGTAATTTAAAAAGTCTCAACAATTAACATACAAAACAAAACAAAACAAGAAACTTGAGGACAGATGGATTCAGGGCAGGACTCTACTGACATTCAAAGAGGAACTAATGCCAATCAATACTCCTTAGATTCCACAAAATAAACACGGAAGAACTATCTCCTAGTTCGTTTTACAAAGCATACTTACTTTTATACAAATCCATACAAATACTCAACAACAGAAGAAAGTTACAGACCAATACCCTTATCATACATGCAAAAAAGCTCAATAAAATACTTGCAAGCTGAATACAAGAACAAATCAAAAAAGAATATCCACCTTGTGCAAACTGCCTCTGCCATCAGAGTGCTTGGATTAAAGGCATGTGCCACAACTGCCTGGCTGAAAACAATTTGGATTAATAAAGAACTGCTAAAGATATTGTAATCACTCATTTCAAACTATATTACAGAACTATGTAATAAAAACATGGAATACTGGCAGATAAACAGATACATTGATTAAAGCAATATAATTATTAAAGACCCAGATCACACACCTGCGGTGATCCTTGAGTTTTTAGAAAGAAGCCAAAGATGCATACTGGGGCTGCTCAAAGCACATAGTTGGGTGCAGAAGAATGAAAATAGATCCATATCTATCACCCTGCACAAACATCGACTACCTCAGAGGTTAGGTAGTTGATGGACCAGGGACTAGAATGGGAGGAGAAGAATTTCTGAGGAAGAGGAAATATCATTGAGCTATAAGCCCTGTGACCTACAACAGTGACCTGCTTGCAAGGTATACCAGTGCAATAGCATCACAAATAGTTTGAAAGTAACCAACAACTTTTCCTTTTAGTTGGATTTAAGGCTTACTCTTATGACATGCGACCTATACCCAACACTACTAAGGTGGTCAAGAACTTAAGACTACCTAGGTCATGAGCCCTACAGGAAAACTACTGCTATTATTATGGTGTGGTAATGGGAATGCATTGACTCATAAGGACATGCTGCTATACCATAGATCAGTGCATTACTCAACTCTGATCTGAGAATTCCTTCTTGCAGTCGACGATAATTAACAAAGAGTCTCATAGTTAGACCATGTACAGAGACTGAGAGACTTAGCCCTAATTAGAATTAACACTCAGCCCTAATTAGAATGTCTTTTTCAAACCCCTCCTCTCAAGGCTCACATTGTGCATACAAACTCATAGAGACCGTAACAGCGTTACAAGATCTATACATGCTCAGTCCACCAAGCCAGACAAAATTCCAGCATACAGAAAGGAAGCATTTAAAAGAATGTTAAAATCCTCATCAAAAGCTTTTTCCAACTGAGACCTGCTGGAAAAGAGAAAACCAGTATTCTCCATCAGGGTGTCACCGGGTGTATCAACCACTCTCCAGGGCAGGCTCCAGGCCGCAAGTATTTGGCCAGTACAAAATAGAATCCATTGTGTGTGTAAGCGTGCTTTTTGTTTTGTTTTGGTATTTTTTTTTTGTCCTATTGGTTTTGTGTTGCTTTTATTCCTTATTTCGTTCTTACTTTAGGGGTGGGAAAGAAGTTAGAGGAATTTGGAGGTAGGAAGGATCCAGGAGGAGTTGGGGAGGTGGAAGAATATGATCAAATATTGAATGGCCAATTTGTAAATAAAAAACTCCATCAAATCATTAAAAAATCAAATACGATGGTTAATCATCATATTATGGAAGAAAAACAACCTGTTTTCTAGTATATTATATACCCAGACATTTCCACCCTCACAAAGCATTTAGATAACCTGAAGAAAAACTATGAAAGGAATTTGGCACAAAATCTTTAGTGTAAACATATGGAGAATACATTTTATTTCCTAAAATGACATTCTATATAAAAACGTTCTCCCCAAAAGGCGCCAGTATTATCAAACATCCTTATAAAACACCAGCTGTCCTGAGGTAAGTGATTCCTATCAATGCTTGCTATGAATGGGCTCTACCCATCAAGGCTGCATCTTTCCATGTTTGCTCCTCTCTAATCACCAGGTCTCCTTTACAAAGACAACATAAATCTTTGTAGTATTAACTTAGATTTGGACATAAACATTTCTGATTTGAAATATATTTTCACTTCTATTTTTGACTTCTAAAAGGAAGTTCTGATTTGAAAAAAAATGGAACACTGTTGAGAATTATTATTTGACGTACTAATAACATTAAAATATCTTCACTCTTAAAAACTCTAAACTCACATATTGGATAAGCCAATAAATTAAGCTGATACCCTGCTACTTTCGAGTCTAAAGTGGTTTGTACAGTTATTTCAGCATCATGTATGGGCACAGGCAGTGGAGTACGACAAGCAGTAAGTCTTTGAAGCACTTACTTGCAGAAGCATCCCAGAACTTAACTGATCCATCAGCATGCCTAGGGCAAACAAGACAGAGAAGAATATAAACAGGAGAACACAAAAGGAAAAAATATTGTTACTTTTTAGCACACTCATTCACTGAGATGAGTAAAAGGCAAAAATCATTGTAAACCAGTGAAATCTTACAGGTAACTTTCCTATTATTTTGTAACATAAAAGAAAGCTTTACTTATTGAATGAATTAAAATTCAAATTGTCGTTAAGTATACTAACTATTACTGATTTAAATGATAAGAATATACTTTACTTACCCTGTAATAATTATTTCTGGGTAACTTTGAGCATTCAAGCCCCAATTACCACCACTGATGGGCCATTCCTATAAGAAAAATCCATTGAACTGACTTAGAAATATAAATTCTCTATAGCAGACAAGTAGTATACAATGTATAGGTATATTAGAAAGGTATGAACACTATACATAATTTACTTCCAAAAAATGATTTCCTAAAAATTTAACAATGTTATCAACACCTCAAGGAGACAAATTTAAGATAATAACATGTTGTATTAAACAGTGAAACTCAGGTTTGGTACCTTTTTGCTGTAACCTTGACGTTTCTGTCTAGCTCCAACAGAATAAAGTGCAGGAATAAGGTCCACAGGACAATCAGCAAAATATTCACAACATGTAACAGGGGACTCGTGTATACTCAAAGGGTAGGGATTCTCAAATATAGGGTATCTTTAACAACAGGAGAAAGAAAAACACATTAACACATTGTAAACTATGATTAACACAACCATGAAGACATTACTATACATTCTATTAATAGTACATTGATTTAATTATCAAATGTGTAAAAACATTGAAGAGTTTTATTGTAGAAGATGCTCTTTATCCACCAATAAACAGAAAGGCTGTGGTTGCAGCTGTGTACCACTGCCACACCCAAGGCTGCGTGCTACACACACATCTGTCTCATGCGTTTCTCATACCTAACTTACGATACATCTTCCAGAACAACAAGAGGCTTTGAGTAAGTTGCTAGACCATGAGAGCCAGGAAGTAGCTGAAGCAGAAGTTGAAACTGCTGTGAACAATGAGGTATGCACACGTCGACCAAAACCCTCACCCTTCTGCTGGTACACCTAATGTAAACCTCCACCAATGCAAGGCCTCACCCAATAGTAAACCCAGAACACTTGTTTCGTGCGACAGTCAACCACAAACATGATGTGACTGGGCTGAGAGAATACGAAGCAAGCACACTCGTGTGTCTCTCTGGGACATTTCCAGAGAAGAAAGGGGCGACGGAAGGCGCTATCCAATGGAGTCATCTCACAACTCTGCCCCCTCTGCCCAGTGGGACGAAGAAGAGGACCTGCTGCCCAGCACGCTTGCCTGCTCCCGGGCTGCTGGGAGACTGCGAGCCTAACAACTGCTTTACGATATCCTCCTGCAGTGCTAAGACACTGCCCAGAGTGGCCACAGCAAGGGACAGACCCCTCGCAAACAATGAGCAAAAATAAATACTTCCTTTTCCACACATTTTACTCAGGCATTTATAGCACTGGCAAAAAGCTAACACATTTTAGTTCAGTATTAATCCAAATTGTAATTATTCCTTTCATGTTCTATGGATATGAAGTTAGACACATGACTGGTGGGCCCTGAGGTTACCTCATTTTATAGCCATGTAATTAATTTACCAAGATAATGCTTTATAATCACTAAAATATTAATGTGCTTAGAACAAAAAACACAGCCATGCTTCTTAGAATAAGACTAGTTAAAGTATCTTTAAAAAAAAGTAAAAACTAGCTGAGACACTTAAAAGGTACAAAATGGCTATACTGTGTATATTAGATCTATGCCCACTGCTAGAAATACTAATAGTAGAGGGTATTCCAGGAACAAATATTTATGGACTATAAATCCAACCATCTCTACCTTTACCCCCAGACAAAAGATGAAACAAGACAAAAGGGAGTAGTAATAAAAATTAACTTTCTTCTCTTCATAAAATATTTTCTCCTCTGCTCCAAGGGTCTAGTATTTCACATATCTAACTGACAGTTCTGCAAAACTAAAACATTTAATCTGAATAGTATTTTTCTTGATTTAATCATATCTCAGTACAGATCACATGCAACAAATTTCATTATTATTTTTGAATGGTCTGTTATAAAAAAAAACCCAAAACAAACAAACAAGCCTTACAAAAATACACACTACAAGTACCAGGCTCTGAGCTGAGAGGTGCTCACAAAACAAACCGGCAAACAGCGCCTCTCACACAGCCTAGGTTCTCACCCTTAGCACTCTTCACGCTGGGAGAAGCCTTGACTTGGAAAACTGTCCTATGCACTGAGGCTGTTCTAAGTCTATTTGTCTTTTATCCACTAGATGCCAGTAGCACCCCACTAATAAAGATACAGATACTGTTGAAGAGTCTCTGGAGCAGACCCACCTTAGCCCGAGGCTTACTGTGAAAGATGCTGTGCTTCGTGGTCATATCTTGGGAGAAAATAAGTAATATGGTGGTTTTCTTCACAAGACAGAGTATCCCTGACAGCAGGTGATAATAGAGCAAATACCGGTTTTTATAAAGAGCTGTGCTAGGGAAGGGTTTACAGATCAGACTTGTCTGTAGAGTCTAGAAAAGCCATAAACCAGAGTGAAAGTCGCGTGGATTCTGAAAGTCGTGTGGATTCTGAAAGTCGTGTGGATTCTGATAACAGTGAAACAAATGAAGGGTTCCAGCTGCCAAAACATTGTATAAGAGAAGATATGAAATGCAATCTATTACACCTAGGGCTGCTACCCCATAAATTAAGGCCGGTACGCCATGGAAGAGGAGGCAGAAGAGGAGGAGCCAGCGGCAACAGAGGGCACCGAGGAGGAAACAAGGCCTTCTAAATGGACACAGCGAACTCTGCGCCTGTGAACTCACAGAGGCGGCATGCACAGGACCTCAGCCCGGAGCTGAAAGAAGTGGCCGTATGGCCCAACCTCTCAGCCAGATCCCATACCCTCTTACTAACCTACAAATGAGTACAGCCAGCAGAAAACTAGCCATCCATGCCTAAGACAGTCAGGGTCTCACAGGGTCATGCCATGGCAGGGCTCTTCCTGTTTATTTTTAAAATGGTTATTAATCTTACCTCATTATTTGTATTTTTATGTAATTTTCCTTTTCTCTTTTTACCCTATAGGTCATTTGTGTATGATTTACGGCTTTTAGTTCAGTGTTTTTATGGGACACCTGGGTGTGCGAACAGTGGGGCCTCTTTCATGTGCCCTCTCTTGGGTTCTTATCCTTCAGTTTGTTTTCTTTCATCTTACTATGTCTTATTATCAGCCCTTAGAAGATTCTTTATGTTCTAAGAGGAGACAGAAATGGGTGGATCTAGAAGAAGTGGAATGGGAAAACATAATCAGGATATATTAAGTGAAGGAAACAAACTATTTTCAATAAAAGGAATAAAAGAAACAGAAGAATCTATGATATCCATTATAATCAATACATTTCCAGCTACTAGAAATTAGGATCTGGAGCATTAACAAGAGATCATGCTCATAAATGTCAGGTTTTAGTGGAATGTAATACTTTAACATCATGCTAAGAGATCGTGTGGTTTCTCACACAGCAGCAGTTGCTCGCCCAGTGTCCTTACCCATTTTGTGCAAGGTCTATCAGCACTAAGTCCTTTTCCAGGAGAACGACCACAGCATACGGTTCCTGGAAATCTGCAACATGAGAACACTGCATGAACAGACTTTACAGACTCCAGGGGTGGCCACAGAACACATCTAGCTCAGTTCCTTGTTTCAATTTCTTGAGTGTTTAGCATTCTCATGGGCCCAGGACAGTTCATATAATTTATATATCGTGGATGAGATAAGTGTATAAAATACTCCATTCGAAATCCTAATGTATTTGTAACGAAGAGTAAGACAAGACCCCAAAGAAACTTTTTTGATATCACATTTTCAAGGACGTAGCAGAGACATCAAAACCACAATTTGATCCTGACCAGTCATTATAGAATCATGGAATAAGCTGATTGAGCTCTGTAATCTATTTTCACATTACTTAATACATGCCTGTTAATAACCACAAAATGAATTGCATTTTTGAAGTTCACAGAGATCCAAATGTGATAAAAAGATAGTCACATAAGTACATTCTGTGTTAGCCTGTCCTGCTATGGTGCCCCTAACTGCTTGCTAACTATCAGTCCAGATGCTGTCATGAAGGAATATTTCAGAAATGACTAGCAGTTAGTTTGGTACACTGAACAAAGCAGCCACTCCTGGAACAGCTGTGCCTAAGCCTATCAGGTCTTAACTTAAGGGTGAAGACAGCTTTCCCGACAAAGACAGAGTTCTGAGTGAGGTTTGGACCTACAACTCCTCCCTGAGAATCATGGCTTTTACTCATTCTGGCCTTTTCCAGCCCATTAGTCCTGCAATCCTCCATGTACACACACACAGACCTAGGGCAATCCATTACACACACACACACACACACACACACACACACACACAAATCTCTGCTGAATTTCTCTGGAGAAATCAAGGAAAATACTGTCTTGAGGAATTTAAATTACTCAATATGCTCCATTTCTGTCTTTGAATGGTAGTTAATATTAACGTACACTATGGAAGAGATAAAGAGTACTGAAAAAACCATCAGCTGAAATAAAATGGGCCATGTAACCAAGGCAGAACCTCTTCCCCTAAGGCACTAGAAGAGTGGGATAGGAGATCCCGTAAGGGAATGCACGTCTCCTTTGACTGTGAGTGTGCATGCAGTGAGCCTCACCATTTGACTGTGAGTGTGCATGCAGTGAGCCTCGCCATTTGACAGTGAGTGTGCATGCAGTGAGCCTCACAATTTGACTGTGAGTGTACATGCAGTGAGTCTCACCACTTGTGAGTGTGCATGCAGTGAGCCTCACCATTTGACTGTGAGTGTGTATGCAGTGAGTCTCACCACTTGTGAGTGTGCATGCAGTGAGCCTCACCATTTGACTGTGAGTGTGCATGCAATGAGCCTCACCATTTGACTGTGAGTGTGCATGCAGTGAGCCTCACCATTTGTGAGTGTGCATGCAGTGAGCCTCACCATTTGTGAGTGTGCATGCAGTGAGCCTCACATTTGTGAGTGTGCATGCAGTGAGCCTCACATTTGTGAGTGTGCATGCAGTGAGCCTCACCATTTGTGAGTGTGCATGCAGTGAGCCTCACATTTGTGAGTGTGCATGCAGTGAGCCTCACTGTTTGACTGTGAGTGTGCATGCAGTGAGCCTCACATTTGTGAGTGTGCATGCAGTGAGCCTCACCGTTTGTGAGTGTGCATGCAGTGAGCCTCACCGTTTGTGAGTGTGCATGCAGTGAGCCTCACATTTGTGAGTGTGCATGCAGTGAGTCTCACCGTTTGTGAGTGTGCATGCAGTGAGCCTCACCATTTGTGAGTGTGCATGCAGTGAGCCTCACCATTTGACTGTGAGTGTGCATGCAGTGAGCCTCACCGTTTGTGAGTGTGCATGCAGTGAGCCTCACCGTTTGGATACGGCGTTTCGCAGAGTGTGAGGAAGTCAACGATGGAGTAGTCCATTTCCAGCACCGCCGTGCTCTTTCCGTGCATCACCGTCAGGCAAGGCCTTCTTCCCACGGTGTCATAGGAGAGGCCTCCTGACAAAATAATGAAAGGTTCCCTGGAGACAGAAACAAAGGATGACTGCAAATATCTGAGTGGACACTCTTCTCCACAGCACATACAGCTCTTCAGTAACAACAGCCTCTAAAACATTATATATCACACAGTGGAAGAATTATAGGTAGAATGTTTGATGTGATTAAATCCAAACCTAGTTTGCTGAAAATCATACTACAATAAACATGGGTGTGGGCCACACCTGCTCTTGGTGCTTGGTTTATTTCCTGTGGACAGTCACCTTAAAGGCTTCTGTAAGTTTCTGAGCGGCTTCTACTTTGGTCCTAACAAGGCTACTCAACAAATGTTCCCAAGAAAATCCCCTGGCATCAGATGGCTTTCGTATGTAGCACTCTGACTATTCAAGGATACCGCAGGACTGTACTAGCTGTAAACACTTGATGACTGGGAAGAGTCATTCAAGCATTTCCTACAGGCCTTAATCTTTTCCAAGAATATACGATATTAACGCTGAAGTCTTACTCAGACATTCTGTGGGCTGTCTGCCTCTGTAATCTGTATGTTTCCAGTAACGCCATGCCTGCCCTCACTACCCATATTAATCATTATGAAAAATATACGACTTACCTATACCTGTGTTATAAAGCTACTCCAAGTATCTTTTCAGATATCACAATATGGGTACATATTTTTATCCTTGATTTGATATTCCTTTGTATGAAGTTATTTAACATGTAGCATGCATGCAAATCATTCAAAATTGCGTACATATGAATTTTTTTTAAAAAATCTTTTTTATAGTTTTGAAAAAGTCTTCCATAAGCGTTTACTTTATTTTCAATGAAAGGTATATCTCTGCAAACGTGCACATGAGTGCAGGCTCTGGAGTAGGCCAGAGAGGACATCATGTTCCCTGGATCAGCTTCCAGATGTGGGGGATGGAAACCGAATTGTGTCTTCTGCAGGAACAGCATGCTCTCTCAACTGCCAGCCTCCATCTCCAGACCTCGCTTGTCGCCATTTAGCGTCTAGAAAAGGCTTCTGGAAGGCCTACATTTTTATTTTCATGATACCATCCTACTTCTTTCACGAGTGTGGAACTTTCAAGTCTATAAATCTACCATAAGTAGCACATGGTGACCTCCAGGGGTAACAGCCCAGGCCCTGCACTGTTATCCTTGCTCTGAGCCCCTGCAAGTCGGCCCCACGCTGAGGAAGCCGAGGCCTACTGCCAGGCCCTAACCCTCGGACACCTAGAAAATGGAGGCCTCTGTCTCACCAAATAGATTTTCTATGAAGCCTTTAAAAAAAAAATCTGTTATTCACTGCTTTATCTAAAATAGTGCTCATCACACTAGGAAAAGTTTTACTATCCTTCAAATGTATTAACAAAGACTATGTTCCATTAACCATTTTCTACCTATTATTTATGGTCACTGTTAATGTGATTTAGATAATATTATTTTTCTGGCTAAACTCCAAAATTACAATTTCAAAAATGTACCCTGAATAAAACCATACTCCGATAACCATTGTTTCAAACTCTAATCATTGAGTGGCTATCACCGCAGGGCACAGATACGCTTTAATTTTCTTGTACTTATCGCATACAATGAATAAACACAAACCCATATCTTTTCCTCTTTGCTGTTACTATAACACACAACTAAATTAAAACAGTTTTCTGGTGGATAAATATTTCTCAAATGTTTACAGAGTACGACCCCTGGGTAGGTTTTAGAAGTGGTATTTCAAGAAGTATATGCACGTATTTTTTTACATACATCCAATAAACAAGCAAACAACATCAGCATCAACATGGTAATGTCAACAGGGGAAAACCTATGTCTGCTAATCTAGGTTGTCAGCTTGACGGGATGTAAACAGCTGGATGTGGCTGTAGGGGTGTTTGCAGGAGGCTTAACTGTGATGACTTAACTCCCTCTACTGTGGGAGATGTTCTATATGTGCTGTTCTGAATGAAAATAGGTGAGATATTCATAAGGGAAATTGGTCTGAAGTCCTCTCTCTGTTGGGTCTTCGTGAGGTTTGGGATAGTGTTTCCTCTGTTTCTATTTTGTGGAATACTTTGAAGAGAATTGGTATTAAATTTTCTTTGAAAGTCTGATAGAATCCTGCACTAAACCTGTCTGCTCCTGGGTGTTTTTTGGTTGGGAGAGTTTTAATGACTGCTTTTATTTCTTTAGGGACTGTTTATGTAGATGGTTTACCTGATCCCGATTTAACTTTAGTATTTGGTATCTGTCTAGAAAATTGTCCATTTCATCCAGATTTTCCAGTTGTGTTGAGTATAAGCTTTTGCAGTAGGATCTGATGAGTTTTTTAATTTCCTCAGGTTCTGTTGTTCTATCCCGGGCTCATTTATGATTTTGTTAATCTGGACACTGTCTCTGTGCCCTCTGGTTAGTCTGGCTTGTGCAGATCACAGCCATTCATCTCGCGGCTGCCTCCGGCTGCACAGAGCGTGAGCACATATGGTGTGTTCCGCTCACACAGCCAGAGCGGCTCCCACTCAGAGTCAGGCCCTGCCATGGTGGCATGCATACACTCCTAATGCAAGTCGAACAGTCCCTCTTCTCGGACGCTGTTTCTATCAGACATTCTGTCAGAGTGACAAGGAGCCATAGAATGCACACAGTTTTTGCTTTGTTTTAAGATATCTATCAGACAAAACTTCCTCAGTATCTAAGAAAGAACGCCTTTTCTATCATCTATCTATGGGTTCCCTCTATGGCTTTTCCAATCTTCATTTTTAGACTTTGTAGTTTCAACATCTCTCTCTATGCTCCAATATATGTGCCAAGAGAGACTTTTCCTAATTTAAAATAAAAACAGGAAATCATGT
The DNA here is from genome assembly GCA_964023405.1 of Apodemus agrarius. Taxonomy (NCBI): domain Eukaryota; kingdom Metazoa; phylum Chordata; class Mammalia; order Rodentia; family Muridae; genus Apodemus; species Apodemus agrarius. The sequence continues at coordinate 24,802,217 of OZ030027.1, read as the reverse complement.
CTCTTAATCTTGGGAAACATGCCTGAGTTTTATATCTACTTTTGGATTCAGTGAATACATGTCCTAAGCCAGTATTTTATAACATAAGGTATAAAATTTTGTTTTATTTTTTCCATATTTTACTTAATCTTTTGCTTTTCAAATGTATATTATGAAAGTAATAATATAAAATAATATTAACATATAACATTAGAAACTAATACATTTCATTGTGACACCTCATCTACAAACACACTCCATGCTCCCTGCTCCCTTTACCCTCCCTTTTGACTTCTTCCCTATCCTTGCCTTTTCTACATTAACTTCCGATAGAAACTTAAATTTAGATTCTTCTTACAAGAGAAAATGTGAAATATATGTCTTAACTGGGTTATTTTGATTCCCATAAAAATCCATTCTTCTGACACTGTTATTTCATCTTTTATACTGAATGTGATTCCACTGTGTATAAACACGGTATTTTCCTCATCTGTGGATAAACCTTTAGGCAAGTTCCATAATTTAGCTATTGTGAGAAAAAGCAATTAATATAGGTGTGCAAGTCTGTTAAACATTTGTTTTTTGGATTAAATTTGTTCTTTGACAATTACATACACACAAGCATGCATGTGCACACACACACACACACACACACAAGCACAGACACACTTTTATGAATAACGCCCACACATGGGTGCACACCCACACATGCACACACAAATGAACACACACACATGCACATATGCATGCACACACGCGCACACACACACACACACACACACACACACGTGCGCTATAATGAATAACCCACCCATCCATGTTCTTTTAGCTTTCTCCCACTCTTACTATTCCCATCTGTATAAATCCATTTCCCAGATTCATGACTTGTGTTTTCGTTCTATGGCTCATTTTGTTGAACCATCTGTGCGGGCACTGACTGGCACCTGTGCACCGGGTCACTAGTGTGTGCACAACTTAAGACAATGCCCCCCTCCCTGTACCTATCAGTCATATGCAGTTCTGGGACGAGATGTGGAACCCTGCTTCCTTCTTCCATCCCTGCTAGTCTCTTGGCCGGTTGACTCTAAAGCAGACCTGACCATCATAGGCACCTATAGCTGCTGTGCATTCATGGCTGTGATGGCTGTGCCTTGCCAGGTTTCACTGTGTATCTCTGACTGGCTAGAAACTCAGTATGTCAATGAGGCTGGCCTCAAATTTGCAGTAATCAGTGATCTTTCTATTTCTGTAAAGATCCAAATAGGATTACAAATGTGTGCCTAGTATTGAGTTAATCTTTGGACATATATCTGAAAGTGGTATATAACTGAATATTTGATATTGATTTCAGGTTTATACTCCATTTATGCCGGTCTATATCCCCATTAGGCATAATGGGTCCCCTTCTCCATATCCCTGTCAGCACCTGCTGGTCTGTGTCTTGCAAATAGCCAGGGTGTAGGGTGGGTGGGGCTTTAAGGTGAGGCAGCTGCTTTCACCAAGTTTAATACATGCAATCAATAAATATAGCTGCATGTATACATCCTAGAACAGAAAACTGCATCTCTGGAGAGCATATTTCTGAAGGCCCTAAGAAAGAAGAAAAGGAGAAGGGTCCTCACTCCTAGAACGACTCCTAAGCAAAGAAGAAAATAAAGAAGCCCTCTGGATGATGACAGCTCTCTACAATCTCATGATTTGCCAATAGGAAATGAAGCAGCAGGTGGGCAGGGCCTGGCTTAAGTACTTCTATCTAATCAAAGAAGAAAGCCATGAAGCAAAGAAAAATAAAGACAGTGAAGGGCGACCGTACTGATCACATTAAATAGCTCATACTAAAGCCTACGGAGGGCAATGCAGCGTTTTAAAGTGTCCACTTCAAATCTGTGGCAGGATCAGTGCTGCCTTCCTGGTAGGGAGCCTGACTGCAGCAGCAGCTCTGTCCAGAGGCAGCAGGCTAAGCACTGTGGGTGGGGGCGGGGGGGGCGGGGCCTCAGTGCAGGGAGCCTGACTACAGCAGCAGCACTGTCCACAGAGGCAGCAGGCTAAGCACTGTGGGCGGGGGCGGGGCCTCAGTGCAGGGAGCCTGACTACAGCAGCAGCACTGTCCACTGAGGCAGCAGGCTAAGCACTGTGGGCGGGGGCGGGGCCTCAGTGCAGGGAGCCTGACTACAGCGGCAGCACTGTCCACTGAGGCAGCAGGCTAAGCACTGTGGGCGGGGGTGGGGCTTGCCCCTTTGCATGCAGAGTTTAAAGACCTCACTCCAGGCACACATTTTTCTTTTTTTCTGGTTTGTTTCCCTTTTGCCTTCTGCTGCTGTTGCTTTTGCTCTTCCTCTTTCCCTATTTGAAGTCTTTTATAATAGAGTAAATGCAACAAACTAGTTCATTGGTGCCTGAGGCTTTCCTAATGCAGAAAGGGTTCTTACCCACTTGTAGTTCATTATGTACCGGGTAATGTGTAACTTTGTGCATACATGAGCAACTCACTAAAGTCATCCCATCGATTCTACATGTATGTAAAAATCTAAGCACAAAGCAACCAAATAATTCAAAGATCATACATGTGTCAAAGATCCTACAATGAGGGCTTCAAAGGCCAACTGAACTGATGTTCTTTCCCCTGAATGTCAATGAAATTATTAATTATTTCTGAATCAATTCTATGTATTTGCACTAGATCTCACAGGAAGGCTAGGAATGATGAAAAATAAATAAATAAGAATAAACTTTTTCTTTCTTTAAAAAAAAAAAAAAAAAAAAAAAAAGGCCATGCAGCCATGCATGGCCTTTTCTCAAAAGAGGTCAGAAGAAAGCAGGCAGGTTAGCAGGGGAAAGGGAGCAGGGGCTCTAACACCCGTGTTTACACACCCAGGTATGGAAATGTGCCAACAGCATCAGGGGTTCCTGCAGAGGGAATCCAACTGCTCTGGCTCTCAATGCACGGTTCTGATTCAGTGCCTGAGTGGACTGAGGGACAGGCCTCAGCTAACCTGGTGTTGGTCCAGCGCCCTCCGTTTGAGGATGACTCAACTGTCCTAGACAGATCCCCACTCTACACACGTGGGTAAAGACAACTATGATAACTAGAAAGAAAATCAAAATTCTTTGGGAAGTTAAAATGAAGCAGAATTTTCAAAGAAATTCCTTAAAAGTTTTTTCTAAATATACATATTAGATTAGATACAATATAGATATATATTCTATATATATTATATATATTCATTTTTATATTCAATACAGCATTTATACATAAAATTAAGACATTTAGACTCTGGGAACCAATTAATTCTTAGACCTACATCATATTGTGACCAGAGTATCAGTGTTGGGCTGTCACTGACAGCCTTGTTTGCCTAGTAAGCTGCATTCATATCTATGACTGTCAGATAGTTTTATATGATTTAATCTCTGAATAGATGACTCTTAGCAACACATACAGGATGGAGTATATTTTAATTATTTCCCTTTGCCTCTTTTCTACACTTTTCACACTAGCAAATATATATTACCATTTCCATGAACCAACAGAATATATCATGTCTGGAATGAAAAATAATTCACTTTCCAAAATGTAGAAATAAACCACTAAAGCCAGAAGACCCATGGGTAATTCATCCTATGTATGTTATTAAGTGATGAAAGCATAATTCTTAAGACCAGGCTAGACTCTTCCACAGTAGGGCTTCAAAATTAACCAGGCAGCTCCCAGTGCTGCTGGCATTGCCGTGACAGGAGCGCGGCGGTGGGCCATCTTACCCAGATCTCGTCGTCTTGAACTCCACCTTGAGGATGGGCTTGCATGGCTCTGGTTTCTTCCCATCCTTTAACTGTTTTCCTAAAATACATTTTCCTGCATTAAATTCTACATTACTCTTACATTGATAATATACAAACTGAAAAGTGAATGCAGTGAAACCCACCATTAGGCAAAAGAACTCTTAATTTCATAGATGCATAATCATTAGCATGAAATAAAATGTAATGAAAGCCACCAAGGAATTTTTAAAACAATTTAAAAAATTTAGTACAAAATAAGATATTTTATAGTGATGAAGTTAAATTACTGTGTGAAATACTATCAAGAAAGCAAATAAATAGAATAGCCTAATATTTCTGTGATTAAAGCCCTGTAAGGAAAATGGCACTCAGCCCAAATGCTACCTGCTCCTAGAGATGAGCAAACCAGGATCTCAGTCTGCCTAGTGAACAGACGTCTTACGATAACACGATTTAGGAAACGAGATCTCTATCACATTTTTTACCAAACTACCAAGAGCTGCAAAATTGTTAATAAATTCAATAACATTTCTTCTAGAGAAAATCCCATGAATCTACTATGGTCAAACGATAAACAAAACAATTGCACTTTCATTATTTAAAAAATATTGTTATTCATCATCTAATTTTAGAGGTTCATGACAGAAACATAGAAGTCCAAACAAATGTAAACATCTATCCTCCATTTTTTAAAAAAAGCAGATTAATTACACGCTCTGGTTTGTATTGGGTGCCCAGTAAATACTTAACGAATAAGCAAGTCCTGGCTATTTCTTTGGGATAAGTTCTGAGGTAAAGGGCATTTGAATAAATGATTTTCCAAAAGTCTGTGACCTTCTGTGTTCCCACTGGCAGTCTAAAGGCCAATGCCCCAAGAGACACACAAATAAGACATACTTAATATCAGGCCATTGAAGTATATAAAACAAAATTGAACCAAACAAGGTAAAATCAGATGGGTCAATAATAATAGTTAAGGACTTCCATAACTCCATTTCTAGAGGACAGAAATTCCTATGGATAAGGGAACTGAAAATCACCAAGAGAACTGAAGCTTCTAACTTTAATTAGACTAAAAGACATCTACAAAGCATACTACCTAACAAAACAGAATATACATTCTTTTCAAGTACATTTAAAACATTTTCAAATCAGACCTCATTAGGCCATAAAAGAAATCTTAATAGTATTTAAAAGGATAAATTCATGCAAGATGATGTCTTCAACCAAAAAAGAATGAAGTTAGAAAACAACAGCAAGAAAAAAAATGGAGATATTAAAGCTATGCAAACCTTAACACATTACTAAGTTACCAGAATTAAAGAAATTCAGGTGATTCTCTGAGGTGAAACAACCTTTACTGACTTTTAACCAGATTGAGAGAAGAGAAAAGAGCAAGTCACAGAGTCAGAGGCGGAATTACAAAATGAGGGGGCTGGAGCGACAGCCCAGTGGTTAGGAACATGCACTGTTCTTACTGAGGATCTCAACCCAGCTCCCAGCACTCATGCTGTACAGTAACTACAGCCCCAGGGCCCTCCCTGACCTCTGTCTGCACTGCACAAATACACATACACATCACATCACACACACACACACACACACACACACACACACACACACACTAAAAATATAAAAGTCCTAGGAAGTTAGGTACTGAAAATGATTCGAGAAGAAACAGTCAATTTAAATAGATTGCTGAACAAATACAGAGTTTAAAAATGAAAAGCAGAAACTGGGGTTTAAAGCATTTATCTCAGAGGTAGAGTGCTTGTCTTGCATATTACAACATTTTAAGTTCAAGCACAGAACCTCTAGAAATAAGGAATAGCCCAGACTCAAATGGCTTCTTTGTTCACTTATGAACAAGTCTTTCTCAATGGTTGGTTTGAGAATATTTATTAAACTGTCCAGCTTTTAGGTATAGCAACTGCATTTCTGAACATTCACTGGGCAGACAGCCCCAACAGTAATCCTGATTCTAAGGGAGAATAAGACAGAACAGCAGCAGCAGAGCAGACCTCGAAGGAGGTCGGAAGGGGTGTCAGTTCCCCTGGACTGGAGTCAGTGGTCCTGAGCTTCTGGGTGCTGGGCACGAACCCGGGTCCTGTACAAGAGTGTGGATTCTTCACTGAGTGGGCTTTCCGGCTCACACAGCTGGCCCATTAGTGCACGTTCTGAGCTTCTCTGAAACCAGGTTGCAGATTTTCTATGAGAGCTAGCTAAGAACGAGGATCTAACTCTTTTTACTTTTCAATTGTCTTTTGAAAATGCTTCTGCTGGGTCTTAGAATTCAGTCTTACGCATTTTTATCCACTTGTAAGTTATGTTTTTCTCCGTGCACAAATCACTTCTCATGCACATGCCAACGTTTCCCCAGCTTGAATGTTTTAAATGATGTCATTGGCTCAAGCAAATTATTTACATCTAATTCTAAAGTAACCAATTCCTAAATCAAATAAGAAAGTCTTTTGTTCTAATTTTATTAAGTGAATATAAATTAACGAACATGCTGTGACTCATCGGGCTTCCCAACTACAAATCATCTGATTACTTATAAACCCACTTTAATTCACAGTAACTCTATTCCACATTGTCTTTCTTTTCCTTTCTTTACCTTTCCTTTCTTTTCTTTTCTTTCTTTTTTGGTTTTAAAGCTTTATTATAGGAGAGCAGGAAAAAGAAAAGAGAAGTAAAGAGAGAAAGAAAAGATAGAGAGGTGAGAGCAGGCCATGACCACGTGGAGAGAGGGGAGAAGAATGGGGAGAGAGAGGGAACAGGGGGACAAGAGACGAGAGGGAGCGTAAGGGCAAAAGCCTGCATTGTTCTTCTTCTCTTTTAGAATATTGTGTGGCCTTAACTTCTTTGGTCGCCAGCTACACTAAGTTGGTCTCAGACCCAGTGACATTTATTCCAGAGTGTCACTGTGCATACATACCCATTTTCCCTGCCAATACTGAAACTGTTCACTCTTCCTCCACTGCTCACTAAGTGACAGCCTGTCAGGTTATCCTGATGCAGTACCATAAAAGCCATGCTTCTAAGATGTCAATTTTATGTGTCTCCCTGAAAATCCACTTACTGAGTCTTGGCATGAGGTCACACTTTTTCACATGTTCGGACTGTCTTGGCATGAGGTCACACTTTTCGCATGTTCTGATGTGTGCCCTTCATCATATGTGGCTCTGCCTTCACTCCCTGCTCCGCGTCAGAACTATGTCCTGCTAGACACTATGGCCTCTGACGATGTCCTGCTTTCGACACCTCTGTACCTCTATGCATTCTCACTAAAATAATCTCGCCCAGCTCTTTTCTGCTTCAGGACAACCTCTCCTTCAAGATTATGCTTAGATGTCCTGAAGAAATGATTTCTACCTGTCTTCAGTTTAAAACACAGCATGTATATCGGCCTTTATCAGCAACTATTAAGATGTTTGTAGTTATCAGTTTATAAGGCATTTTAGGTACTGGACTGAGCTCCTCAAGGCTAATATATTTCTAGTATTTCACCTCACCCAATTTGTGTTGAATAAACATCTGTTAAAAAGAATATGACAAAAATTAGTCTATAGTAGTTAATTTTGCTAATTAGAATGAGGCGAAACAGTTGTTATATTACACACACATCCTCGGTCTAGAGCAATGCCCACAAAATCCCCACAAGCTGCACGTGGCTGTTGAGCACCTGAAATGTGGTCAATCCAAGTTTAGATGTGTTGTGAATGCAAAACACATATCATATTTTAAAATTTTGAAATTTCCCAATTCTGTGTGTTTGGTTACATGACAAAATATTTTTGCATACAGAGAAGAATGTGAGATATCTCAGTTTTGTATGTGTGGTCATATGATAAAATAGCATTTTTACATATTTAGAGTTAGATAAAATGCATTATTATATTGGTCTTGTCTGGATTATTTTGCTAATTTTAATATTACTGTTGGTAAATTTTAAGTTACCTAGGCAGCTCATATTATATTCCAATTATAAAGTGATTTTCTAAAAAATTAACTGGCCAATTGAAAAATGCCAATGCTAACAGTGTTTTAAAATAACTGGCTGTGAGAATTTGTCATGTTACTTAGTATAGAAATCAAGCTCATTTAAAGCAGGCAGCTATAATGTCATGGGATCTGGACTTTGCTTCTTAGCTAACACAAGAAATGCAACTTATGATGTATTGTTGAAAGTCCAAATTCCCGTAAGCCCCAAGCACTAACAGGTACCAGTGACTTGATGATTCCAGGAGAATCCGAGAGATTCAGGATTCCGAGTTTGAGCTCAGAAGCCAGATGTGGTGGCTGCAGCTGGAAACCAGCCCAGGGCTATCCCTGGCAGCTGGCACACAAGATCATCATCATCGACCCAGGCACTCACTTGCCTGAGTTTTTCTGAGTCTTTGAACTTAAGTATCACTCTTATTTGGGCATGTCCTGGAGTCTGCTAAATCCTTTCCAATACAAAAATTGAGGAAACTATATATAAACAATGAGTATGGGTTTATAATTAGGCTTATTGTGAACTGCACATAGATAAATAGAATTCTTTGTATGGTTCATCCTTAATACAAAATACTGATTTTCGTGTAGGTGAACCTCAATTTTAGTTTTAATTCAGTGACCATTCACAGGATAAAAACTCCCATTTGTGTACTACTGGTAAACTGTTGACTACACAGATAAGAATGCTCTAGAAACTTAAAACACCTAGAAAATTAAGACGTCACTTCCTGTTGAGGATGTCCATTGATTGTGACTGTCTAGCATCTCCATTTCCTCAGGGAATCAGCTGATTCTGGTGAAGCTGAGAATTACAAAACTTCCCATCCAATAGTACATCACCCCAGCCCAGGGCTACAGGGCAGCCAGGGAGGTGGGGGCGCCCTGACCCAACAAGTCACTTAAGCAAGATGATGGCTTCAGAATAAGAGCAGCCATGGCAGGACTGTCAGAAATTCTCTTCTTAATAAAAGCTCTTCTGTCACCACAGAAAAGCGAACCAAAAAGGAGCAGCAGAGCTTAGCCTAGTTTGCTGCACAAAACATTCTCTGCAGATAAATGACTTTGCAAAGGAAATTTGTGAGGCAAAATTCTGCTCAATTTCCACATGTTGTTACACACTTGATAATTCATCTCATTAATTTCATCCACTGTACAACTAATAAAACTAAGCTGCATAGAAATTATCTTCCTAGAAGGTGTGTATGTGTGTGTGTGTTTGTGTTTGTGTGGGCTCATGCTCATATCTGTATGGGTACACGCATGCATATATGTGTGCATACAAAGGAGACTTCAAGGCTGATGCCAGATGTCCTCCTTAATGGCTCTCCACTTAAGCTAAGGCAGAGTCTCCTGCTGACCTAGCCTGATGACCCTGCTGCATTAGAGACCCGTGTGTCCACGATCTCCCTGCCTCTGCCTTGGGAGTGCTCACATTATAGGTGGCCGCCACTATGGACCTGGGCTTTTATAATACATTCAAGATCTGGACTTTGGGTTTCACAGTTGCAAAGCAAATAAGTGCTTTACCCACTGAGCCACCTTCCCAGCGCCTCTACAAGGTCTGCCATGTATCTCAAAGCTCGAACAAGACTCCAGGCTATCTGGTTCCCAAGGAAATGGTTTGATATTCATAAGGACTATGATAAAAAAAGACACCCCTTCATCTTGTGTTAGGTGATCAAAAATCATCTGCTGTGTCATGCCAGGAAGAAAAATTTCAACTTTAATTCAGCAAGCCCCAAACATTTTAGACTCTGCTATACTTCTTGCATCAAACAACTCATAACCCCAAACAAACCAACAGGTGTGCATAGAAAAACAGAAATATACATTGTGGGAACACTCATCTATCTTGCTGAGTAAATACAACTCCCAAATCTCTATTTAGTAGATCACACATGCATATCATAATGCACATCATAATGTCCAGATAATCCCAATTATTTATATATATATATATATATATATATATATATATATATAGCTTATGACCATATAATAGAGCCAGTGAACATGTGATGAACAGGATGAGGAAACTGGATTAAGTTTTGTCATTTCCAGTCACAGATCATAATGAGATTTAGAAATGCTAACTGGCTTTCCTGCTTTAAAATCCCACATTAGACTGATGTTTTGTTATGGCTTCTGAACACGTCTTTCAAGAAAGTATGGGCTAGGGCTGGAAATACAGCTCAGCAGGCAGTGTCCACCTGCCTAAGAAGCACAATGGCAGAGCATCTGCCCAGCATACATGACCTGAGTTCCATCCTCAGCAAAACAAGAAGGAAGAGCAATTCGACAGCACTGAACATGGGTACACTAAGTGCCATGCTAGTGCACTATTTATACTGTGCAGGGGGCTATAAACTATAAACATCCAATCAAAATTTACCAATACTAATAATGCACAAAAATTTAAAACTAACGGATATTTAAAGTAATTTAGTAATCATTAGGCTAAAATTAAAAACAAGAAATTATAGTATAAGTATGAAAAAAAGAAAATTTTGTTCTATTAGAATGAATGGTGGACAGTCTGAAAATTATGTACCACAAATATACTACGTATAGAATAATTGGCATCTTGTTTTGGTAATAAGACATTTTTGCATTGGAATGTACTGAAGTCAACTGAGTTAGCTATAGAACTCGGCTGGTAACAAAAATCTAGTGTTGGTAGGTTACCACTGCCAGTGGCAAGCTAGGCACTCACTGGAAGACATTATAAAACTCATGAAACTAATTCATTTCCTGTAAAATTTGTATATAAAGAATTTTACCATCTACATTTTGAGAGCTGTACTGTGTAAGGAAAGTTATTCTATTTCTTCACACGTACAAGAAAATAATGCACTTTATTCATATTGTTTGCTTTTAACTTTGAAATAAATGTAAACCAAACGATCTTTTCCTTACAGTGTTAACAGTAAGTTCAGCAGGGAGGGGGAAGTGCTCCTGCAGCCTGCACTGCTGCTGCTGCAACTCTGCTGCTGCTCCATGCTGAGCTGGCTGCAAAGTGCAGGGAGCTTCTCCTGGGAAGGCTTCCGGAGAGCGTCCTCTTCACAGGCAGTGTTACAGCTCTTGTGACAGACAAGCTCAGAAGGTGGAGTAGTTCTCACACCCCTTTGTCCCTTCTGGGTAGATCTTATAGACAGTTCTGGGGTGGGTGGGTCTGATAGCAGGTGCTTCCAATTGGTGTGGCCTGAGACGACTCATCTACATGAGGAGGGGCTTGCTGCCCCTCTGTGACTGATGGCCACAATTCTCTCTATGGGGGGCTGTGCTTATGTGACCTAGACCCAGGGTGCTGGGAGCAGGCGAGGCTCCTACCATCCCTTCAGAGTCCGCAGGGTGTTTAGCTTGACCGTGCCAGGCTTCCTCTCAGGGTCCACTGCTCACGGGACACGGTTATGCAACAGATCCTTACTATGATTTTTCTAAACTTGATATGAAGGTTCTCTTAAGTGTGAAGGGGAAAATGCACATTAATAAGTAAAGAGACAAGGATTACAAAACAAACAGAAGCCACTTTCAGTCTGCTTATGATAGTTTCTCACAGAGTTTGAAAATACCACTTATGTAGAAAAGAGTCATTGTGGCCTGATTCTGCGATCCATAGAACGATCGGTTTGCAAAGTAGCTTCTGCTGGTGTGTGAGAACTTAGCTTCCATGGTATCCTCACTGTGTCCTCACTGACAAATGGGCCTCTGGTTCTACACTGTGTGAGCAAACAATGTAATCATGCTGAACTGCTTTCCCATCTAAGAGTCCTAGAGTTTTAATATTCCTAAGACAGAGAATCGACATGGATGGCCCCTGCAGTCACTACAAAGATGGCGAATTTGGCTCCAAGCCTAGTGAGCTTCTCTGGTAGGCAGTCTCACGCCTGCAGCGGCAGCAGCTCATTGTTAGAGCAGTCAAGGCAGATTGGCTCTGGAAAACTTTGATTCCCTTGGCTTGTTCCCTTTTCGCGTTGGCCTCTCATTCTTTTCTTGGAGAACACTGCAGGAGGATGGGTCTGCACCTGCTGAATCCCGCCTGTCCTCCTAGTGACGCAGCAATGTCCTGATGACCTCGGGCACTCAGGTACCACGCTTCAACGTACAGAATTACCTGAGCTGAGCCTCTCATGTTTCGGCTACATTGCTACATAGACATTAACAGACTGTGACCATTTTAAGATGATAAAAGTTTAGTCTCTTACAATTCACAATGTGATCTGCCTTTTAAACAAATGAAGAAATGATAGTCAGAAAATACTATAATATTCATTCCATGGAAACGATCACATTATTCTTCACTCATTAAAACAAAACCCAAGAAGTAGACTGCAGTCCATTACAATTTGGGTGGTCTTTAAAAGCGAAGGAATCCTTACCGTGAGGCGTGATGGTCTGCACAGGTTTAGCAGGGGACCGCACATTCCATATTGTCAACGTGCCATCAGAATGACTGCAGATGAATTGCTTTCCTTCGTGATGCCAAGCCACAGAGTGAATCGCCTACAGAAGGGGGAAGAGCTGTGCTATCAGACTACTAATGAGTCGTTCGGTGATTCTAATGAATTTTCAGGTTTCCAAGCTAGACACTATATTAACTGCATTCTCAAAATAACGTAGGCCTTTTATAATACAAATATTTTATATTGAAACTGTTTAATCCCCCTAATCATTGTATTTCTTAAATTTGCATTAGGAAGCTATAATAATAATAATAATATATGTACTATTTATTGATAAGTTCAGGAAAAGAATTTTCTTAGAGTTTATCAGAATATGGCCTACTAATGTATAAACTGGTTGAAGAAATTAGTCACCTGAGAGATGAGAAATTGCTTTAGTGAGCTGAAAAATCTATTCTAAAACTCACAACATATATTAGGATTAAGATCAACGACAGAGCATCTTTTCAATCCTGGGGGGTAATTATAGAGGCAGGTTTAACCTGGGAAAACGCCCCTCTTTCCCTTCTACTTATTTTGTTTCATGTGTATTAGTCTTTTGCCTGAATGTGTGTGTGTGTGTGAGTGTGAGAGCCATGTGTTTTCCTAGTGCATGCAGACAGAGGCCAAATGGGAGTCACAGAGAGATAAGGTGCAGTGTGGTCGCTGGCCATCCAACCTATTGTTCCAAGAAGTTTTAGCCTCTCAAGGAGACCCTTACCTGCTGTGCCATCTCTTCAGAACCACAAGCAGACCCTTTTTTAAATTAAAATATTATACTTCTAATCTATTATCCAGAAATTACTTTATGTGTTCACTGGTTTTGTTTATTTGTTTGTTTTTTGGCTCTAAATCATGACTTTTCTCCATAAAAACCTTATTTTTAGAAAATCAATTCCTGCGGTGTGCTTTGGATTTCTTATTTTCAAGTCATGGTGATGTACTTTTCAATCTTAATGGTTAACAGACTTTAAAAGGTGCCCTGCTGAACTATCAGAATTGCACAGCCCAGCAAGAAAGCATTCAACTGAAACTCAAGAAAAGATCTATTATATATACATACTCAACAGTGTCAATTAATTCAATGCCTTCTTATTTGGGTTCTTTATGTGCTTATAAATTTAAGCTAAAATTATACAGTATTGTAATACAGATTAGATAAAAACATTTACATGCTGGTGAGCAGAGATTGCAAATGCCAACATTTCTGATTCAAAGTGTTTCTAGCAAAACTTGAAATGGAATACTAAAGTAAACTAAAACATACTTAAGTCACTCTAACACCTCCATCTTAAAATAAGCCACACCTTTATAGATGCTGTAAGTGAAATCATGCCCATGAAATATGATCGGGGCTGAGACGCTAAGCCAAAGCTATTGAACATATTTTTAACAAGGAGGAGGAAACACATCTATTGTTTTGGGATGAGACTGGTGCCCGAATCTAATCAAGGAGACATGTTACAGAGAACAGTCTTCCTTGGAGCTTCCAGACTGTGCTGTGTGAGCATGTGAGGATCTCTGCAGCGATGCCATGTGTGACGTGATGACATCACTTCCCAGAGAGAACTCCGTGATTCGGAAAGTTCACTGGTGAAAGGCAGCAGCAATACACTGTGTTCTGACTCTCCAGACAGAGATACATGAAGGTGATGGGAATGTGTTATGTACGGAAGAAAGTCTCTGTTTCAGTGAAATTAGAAAAACTTCTATAACTAACTTAAAATCAAAACTAAGCTAAAACAGAAAATTCAATTCTTAGAGAAGATGACGTGGGTTATAGCAATGGCAAGCTCTTGGGGAGAACAAACATAGCTGGTACCTCATCGTATGTGTATCTGTAGTCAGCCTTCTTGGACTTGAGGTCCCATAAGACTACTGTTCCAGATTCAAAGCCAATCAACAGCTGGAGAAAGGAAAAGCCACATTACCAAGGAATGACTCACCTACTCAGCAAAAGACTTATTTGTGGACAATAAAGCTAATCATCATTCATATTCCTCACATATAAACCTTTATTATCACTAACCGCCTGTACAGGGAGTTACTAATCACACAGATGACAAATGAGAACACAGCAGGACAGACTGACATGCTTTTGGTTATTATCAACTCAAAATTCAACAGATACTGAAAAGAAGAGGCAGACTTTTTGAAGTCATGAGTCTACACCCTAATGCATTTCTTAAAATTACTAATGAAAATTTACATTTGCATGTGCTTGACATATTACATATTTTCCAAGATCTATAGATCAGCAAGGAATTTCAATCAATGTACATACTGATTAATTTCAAATAATTATCCTGTATCCCTTCATGAAACTTAAGTTCACCATTCAAATAGCCATACCTCTTCCCAACATTAACCCAAAAGTATGTTTAAGACTATGTACTCCATTGGGAACCTGCTGGCTCTCTATGTGTCCTGATCACCAGAGCTAATCAGTTCTCAGTCAAAGACTTGGCAGTCTTCATGTATGCTAGTCCACAAGAAAAGCCATCTAGTAACTTTAAGGTGATGTTTGCATCTCTCTAATTTATTATTCCTGCATTTCTAGTACCAACCTCCTGAAAGAGTGTGGAGACCTCCTTTCTGACCCATTTTACACTGCAGTTGGAGGACTAGTTATGAAATCCAAAGCTGATAGGGAAACGTAGGCTTTGACATAAAATCTGTTAGCCTTGCAACTCTTCATGGTAAATTATAAACTCAATTACACAGCTATAAAATTTATCATTGTCTGATTGCTACTTTCTACTCCAACTCCCCCTACCATGTACCTCTCCTGCCCAACACACTCCATTTGTTGATTTTGGAGTTTTGTTTCTGCATGCATGTTCATATTTGAGCGTCTGTATGTGGTCCCTTCTGTCTGAGGGATGCCATTTAAATGGAATCCTCTGATTTGTCCCACTTATCCTTCAGGTGTGGTCTTAGCAACTGCTTCTTTTGAAGACTTGCTCAAAGTACCAAATGTTCAGTCAATGCCCATCCAGTGTGCTCCAGTGATACTCCACCCTTTTCCAGGCTGAAGGGTTACTTTATAACATAGCATTCTCATTATCTGAGTTCTCTTGCAGAGGATAAGGACTAATACTACCTGGTTCACTCAGACCTTGAACGTACATCATGGAGCCTGGTAAACTTTGCTCATCTGCTGGCCCATGCCCTGCCCCAGGGTGATGGTTAACACTTACAATTATTTTGGTAGGATTCACTCACTAAAGAGACACGCTTCTGGGCATGTCCGTGAGGGCTTATCTTGACTACTTTAACTGAAGTAGAGGACTAATCCTACATGTAGACAGTAGCCTTCCATGGGCTGGGTCTGTTGTGCATGCTGTGGCAGGGGTATATATAGATGGGACTAAATAAGGAGGAGAAAGTGAGCATTGGTCAGGGGTGAGACACATACTCCAGGGAAGACTGTTTAATGGTTTCCTCTCCCTTTCCCAGTACCTCCAGACCTTTCAGATACACGATATGGCAATCTTCCATAGAGAAGAAAAGAAAATTCAGCAATAAAGAAAAGAAAAATTTACAAACACACACTATGCTAGCAGCTCAAGATGTAGACAAAGAGCCCTACTAGGTACAAAAGCGCCACTTTCTAGATTTGTAACCTTGAGGAACTAGCTTTTTTACATTCTAATAATCTAAGCAAGTCACAGTAAAGTTTTAACCAGCAACAGAATCCTTATGAAGTTAACGATATGTGCTCAAAGGGTTATGGTGCAATAACCTTACATCTTCTCCACAAAGTGAAGAGAAGGAACATGGGAGCCCAAGTTATCCATAGTCCCTGGAACACAGTCTGCAGGACTTCCTCCTCTCCTAGCAGGCTTCATTTGCACTGGGTAGCAGTTAATGCAAGACCCCGAACTGGTCACAGCACTGAGAGTGACTATTTAGTGTTTAGCCCTAAAAGGAACATCTATATATACCCCTGCCATGGCATGCACAGACAGACAGACAGACAGACAGACAGACAGACAGACACACACACACACACACACACACACACACACACACACACACAGAGAGAGAGAGAGAGAGAGAGAGAGAGAGAGAGAGAGAGAGAGGGAACACATAGAACATGAAAGCCAGACAAAGGGAAAAAGGATATGAGACAGTTTTCTAGACGTAAATGGCTGTGTTCTCATAAGCTCACAGGCACTGTGGTCCCCTGAACAGGGCCTAGCCTGATCACGTTAGAGCAGGAATGGGAGAGGAGCACAGGAAGCTCTGTCCTAGCTGAGGAATGACAGACAGCCAAGCCTTCCGAGGGGCATCCGCTTCCTGAAATGATGCAGCCCCTGGAAAGCTGTTAGTGACACAGCAAATAAGTCATACCCATTTTCATAGCAGCAATGCCAATTAAACATGATGGTAATTAAAAAAAGAAAGGTGAAAAACCATAAGGCAGGAAGGTGACTTGTTAAGGAGAAAAAAGTTCTTGAGAGTAGCAGGGGAAGAAGGTGACAGGAAGCCACGTGATTACAATGCATAATAGACATGATGATAATAATGATACCTTCAGAATTGAAATACAGTTTTAAAGGACTTGGTCCTTCTAGAATGTTCCATAACTTGGGGAGATGTAATAATTCTGCATATTGCTAATGAGTTTCTTTCTACTTTTTCTTTTATAACAAGCACGACAGTCAGCACTTGTGATCCATGAACTTGAGAAGCCCTGAGACAAAAGGTCTGTGAGCTCCAGGTCAATGTGCGCTACACAGTGACATCCTGTATTCAAGCACAGGTCAGTGAGCAGGCTGGAGCTCTAGCTAGAGGACTGGCAGGCAGAGGACTTGCTTAGAGTATGCAAGACCCTGAATTCAATTTCCACACCAAAGAAATAGAGAAAAGAGGCGCCTGCACAGAGAGTGAGCAGCGACACACACGCTCTTCTCCCAGAGTCGGTGAGTCCCAGGCACCCTCACAGCTGCTCAGTACTGTGGATCAGAAGGGAACAAAGTTTCTGTCAGAATTTCTGGGCAGACATTATTTACATATACTTTTATTTGGACCTTACAGTGTAGACAGGAAGTGAGCACAATGGTGAAATAGGCCTGCAATCTGACAGAAACCAGCGCATGGAGGCAGCCAAGAGAAGTCTGCCCTTGGGTAACAGTGATTATTGGCTTCAGTGTGTGAAGGAGACTCGGGGCTGCATCCTAAGGAGAGCTCTGTCTTTTATTCAGAGGCTGCAGACAAAACCTCAAGACGTGAGAGACACTCCAGGGTGCTGACCTAGGGGGACTCAGTCTTAAATGCCTTTACAAGCCCCTCCCTCTTCCAGGCTCAGGGATCTATGCAGAGGAGGAGGAGGAAAGGTTGAGAGACCCAGGGGTGGTGGACTGCACAACTGCAACGATACACATATGAGCTCACAGAGATCGTGGCAACACAAACAAGCCCTGTGCAGGTTCAAACCACACAAGATCCCACGCTCAAGAAGGAAAGGACAGAGTCCCACCCTTAACCAAGAAGTGTAGTGGGTTTGGCCTAATGCTACTTGTATGAGAATGTTAATTTTACTCCCCCAAACTGCTTGCATGAGTGTCCCCATGGAAGACACTGAGGGAACCTGCTCTCAGTTGGTTCTGATTGGTAAATAAAGATGCTGTCAGCCAATGGCTGGGCAGGACGAACAAGGCAGTTCTTTGAGGATTCTCGGGCTTGGGACCAAGAGGAAAGAGAACCTGGGGAGTGTGGTGGAGAAGAGACACCATGTCTGTTAGGAGTGGCGGACAGGGGGGCAGAGCCGCCATGTAGGAGCCAGCTGAGTGTGGCCCAGTGGGCTGCCCAACTGGGTCCAGGCAGCCGAGGGAGAACACAGAATTTAGTAAGTGATAACTCAGGATCATCAGCAGGAGGTTAGAAAGCGGCCCAGCTATTGCACTAATTAAGGTACACTAAGATACAAAGGCTGTGTGTGTGTCTTCCTTTCAGGGATGTTAAATATGAGATGGGTAGCAGGAATATGCTGCCAGGATTTATTTAGAATACTTAATTCAACAGAGAAGCTATGTATAATCCATGCCTCCTGGGAAAGGGCAAAACAGAGTTCTCTAATGCAGTGACACTGAGTATATTAACCACATTCCAGGGCAGGCCCCACGCCCAGGAATAGTTGAATAACATGAAACAAATTCCACTGACATGGCAGAGATCATGCACGGAGTTGCTGGGGAGGGAGCTGGGGAAGAGCTGGGGAGGAGAAACATCATTAAAACAGACTGCATAAAAGTTTTAATAAAAAATGGCGCTGGACTGCTATCAACTGTAATGTCCTCAGGAGAAGAGGCATTACACACAAAATGATGTAGTGAGTATCTCGAGGTAGGCCTTCTTAGGCTTTCCTCTCAGACACTTAGCTTTTAATAAACTAAGTATCTTGAAAAAGAAAAGTAAAGTGATAATCAGGTCACTGCACATTTGCTTTATGAGAAGTTTCTTTTCAGTCATAAAATCCCATGACCATCAGCCGACTGCAAACAGTCCAGCATGCTTTTGTTTCCAGGGGAACCTCAGAGAATTGTGGGAAATAAATGACTGGTTCAACCCTTTGCACTAACTGAGAGAAGAAGACATTTGAGTCAAATCCTTCCTAAAATAAAGTTCTGGATAATAGATTTCTCACTAACTTTCTGGTGTTCACTCAGGTTTCTATCCTAAAATCGCACAGTTGGGGAAAGGTCATTAACTGGAACTACCTGAAAGATGACTGACTGGCTTTAGTGAGAAAACTGAAATTCACAGAAGAGAAAATGTTATTATTTTTAAATGTATTAACTAACAAATTAACTACAACTACATGAATACAAAGACATTTAAGCAAGACTTTGAAGAAGCGGAGTTCGTCTGTTACTGTCTATTGTAATGCTGTGTGGCCCGAGAGCTAGTGTAGCATGCAGCCCCTGTGACCCTGCCGCCATGTCAACTCTACCTGGTAAACAAAGATGCCAAGAGCTAGGCGGAAGAGACAGAGTGGGGTTTAGGGTTCCTGGGCTTGGGATCCGAGGAGAACCACAGGGGAAGAGGAAGGCAGGAGAAGGAAGGAGAAGCCACCATGGCTAGGGAGTAAGGAACACGTGGTCCTGGGAGCTGGCGAGCTGGCGCTAAGGGCAGCCCAGATGAAGCACAGTGCCCGGGAAGTAATAACTCGGGGTGCGGGTAGGAAAGCAGACTCTAGATCACAGAGAGTAGTGTCTGCCAGTCTGGGTCGCCTAAGGCTTATTGTAAATAAAAAGCTGTGTGTCTTTCATCCGGGAACTAAATGGTCAAAGGCAGAGTAGAAACCTCAGGCCTGGATTTAATAATTCTACAATGGACTAGCACTAGACAATACAACATAAGATAAGCATTTCAAAAGCTGTGAATTAAGTTGCTAAGAATGACTACTACGCCACCAAAAAAAAGGGAACCTGTTTGCATTATCAGAGAAAATATTCTAAATAAGAAATACAAATGAATAACCTACATTTATTAAACCTTACTAATGTTTTAGTATTTTTAACCCCTTTAATTAGAAGTCTTCTAATTCTTCAACTGACTCTCCATAATGAATAACAACCCTGCGTTATTTGATGTACAAACCTTGGTTCAATCTCAACCTTTCGGCACAAGTGCAGTCCTAGGAGAGTTTGCACGTTTAAAAGTCAAAACATCATGGATTTTATTAACAAGTGTTTGTTTAAAAAGAGTTCTACCTTCCCTTCGTCCATGGGGTTATCACTTATATGGACAACGGGTCCTGGGTGAGATTTAGATGACCTGAAAAAAAAAATGAGGTTTCTTTACTCAAGTAAGGTTTCAATATTCATTATAATAAAAAAATTTATGAAAAAAATAGTTCAGTCAGTTGTCAATCAGAGAAAAAATGGTGAAAATCATATGGATGTAGGACAACAAACTGATAATTGCACTTTCCATATAGGAGCAGTTTTCAATTTAGTCAAAACATTTATTTTAACATAGAAAATCCCTTTTCAATATGACATTAATATTTTTAAAGCAATGCAACACTTAATGATAAGTTATCAGCTGGGGTAGCCCAACCAATTCTACAGCTCATCCTGGAGATAGAAAAAAAAATTGGTTTATTTTATTTTATTTTGAAAGCTCGCAAAATAGTGCTACCTATTCCTATACCAAAGAAAGAGAGAACACATAGGTAAAAATATTACTGGAATGATGCCCATGCATTTGGATAAAACCATATCTGCTTGTGAATGCTGGAGGCTGGGAAAGTGTGCCACCTCAGACCCGTGTGGACTCAAAGCACCCCGGCATCACGCCCCCCACCTCCACCCCGGCACCCTCAGCTTCCAAGGAAGAGTGGACATTCTTGCCACAGAAAGGAAAACTAGCTTTAAGCACACTCTTCAAGCTACACCAAAATGTCTGAGAAATGTCACATATTTTCTGTGTGTCAAAGATTAAAACTATGGAGTACATTTTTCAAAGACTGTTTCAAACCTTTATTCTTAACATTCTAAATAAAAACTAACAGAAGAAATGATACGAAAAACTTTCCGTAAGTAAAAATTCCAACTGGAGATTTTGGCCACCACAGTGCAATCTGCTTTTCGTTAATCTTGGTGATATAATAATTTTTATAAACACTTACATTTCTTGACTATTAGATATGAAAGAGGAGCTTACATTGTGAATGCTTTCAACCCAACAAGAGTAACTACTACACTGCAACTATCAACTGTAACAGTTTACACACAGGTGAAAATATGTAGTATATATTTATAAATATACGTAAATATAAAAAGGCTAAAATGTATCAACTCTCATGAAAACAGGATAATACTTATGAATGACCAAAAGGTCTGTATATAATATCAGGAGTTCCTGACCTGTCAATCTCACATGGACTCACTAACTGGCTTTTACATAATGATACACTTGATGCATTCAGATTTGGAATATTTGGCAGACTTACAGTTCGATGGCTTTATTCCACATGATGACATAGCCTGAGAGAGTGAAGGACTCCACGTTGACAATATGTATGTTACCTCGCTCAGTGCCCACATAGAGCCACTTACTCTGGAAAGGCAGATGGCAAAATGTAACCCTGGGAGAGAAGACACACACAGAATGGAAATTACAAGAATAGCTAATATCTTTTTCCTGACTGTATTCAATGGTTTACTTATTATATAAGGGTAGAAAAGTGAAACTGACAATAAAATTACAATCATTCATCTATTTTCTGTGATTGATAATTATGCATGTTAATTCAACTCATGATAATTTAAGTATATTGCCAGGTATATTTCATAATAATGTCAAATGTATGGCCTTATAGTAAACAGCATGGCATAATCAAAGGGGAGGGGTCTGAAGCAAGAACGCACTTCAGATCTGGATACATTATCAACTGTGAACACATCTAACATTTCAGCCAATGTGCAACCCTGGCACAAAACAAAGAGTAAATAATAATGATGACCATAAACAAGTAATATGCAATGAGAAGAATTATTACTGAGTTGTATACACAAACGCCATCCGCGGCCTCGGGCAAGAGCGAGCCCACGGCACGCTTGCTACTTCCATAAATGTACGATTTCACTACAGAAATGTTATAAGATGAAAACACATATTTACACAATGAAACAGAGCTTATGTTCTTATTCCTTTCTAGAGTTAATGTTCAAGTAGACCTTCAGGTTTAGATGTATTATTTAGTGTTTTATATGGCAAAACGTGCTCTTTCTAAAGAATGTAAAAGATTTTATTATAATGAACTACAGATATTGAACCAGTAATGCAATCTGAGTATCCCCTTTCAATATTCTTGGGACTAAAAACATTTTAGATTACAGACTTTTCCATATTTTAAGTAGTAGCATATAAATGATGAGATATTTTGGGACTGGGACTCAATTCTAAACCCAGCACTGATGTAACTCACATACATGCCTGAAGGTAATTTTGTTCAATTTTTCTGTACCTACATTATTTTGACTGAAGCCTGTCTTATGAACTCAAGTGTGGAACTTTCCATTTTTTGTGTCACGTGGGTACCCAAAGTTTCACGTTTTAGATCACAGCCTACTTCAGAGCTTTAGATTAGGAATGATCAACCTGTACATTGCTATTTCCAAGGCAGTTGAAATCCACACCACCCTTTGTCAAACCTTAAGAAAATCTATGGAAAAGGAAGAAATCTGGATTAATTAATGGGTAAATATACTATCTTAATCATAATAATGGTTCATTGGAGTATGTATATATGTATCAAAACTTAAACATTATACATTGTTTACACTGTAGATTCAAGTCACATATAACTCAGAAAACCTGCCTAGCATTTTTGTTTAATCGGGTCTGTATATTTAGGAATTATGAGGAATTATCTAGTTCTAGCTAACATGTAGACATGATCAGTAGAGTAAGACCGCCCACATTCCATTTCTAGTTCTGTCATTTATTTACTATTATACTAGGGGAACTATTCAATTTTTCAGTCTCCATTCCCAAGCTGCAAGGCCTGCTGATCTCACATGTCCTTCTGAGGTTACTAAGACAAAGCATGCTGGGCACTAACAGCAGGGCCTGACATCAAGGACTAATAAGTGTTAGCTGTATGCTATTAAAAATAAATTATATTCTCCAGCTGAAGATGTATCTCAGCAGCTGATTAGGAGCACTGGCTGCTCCTGCAGACATGTCTCATTCACAGCACCTACATGCAGGTATCCAAAATAGCAGTTCTAAGCTGACCCATGTGGGTACTAGGGGCCACACCCTGGTCCTTTAGAAATGTAGCCGGGACACTTAATAGCTTAGCTAACCCCAACCCCAAATTACAGCTTTCTAGAACTACTCTCACTATGTGAGCGAGCAGAGGGAGGAGGAGACACAGTGCTGCTAATTACCACCAATCTAACAATTTCTTATCTGTCATTTTTCCCCTGGTTCTGAGCATGTGGCTGTATGAAGAGAAAGAAAAGTAAAATCCTTCCAGCGAGCAAATGAGACAAGATGGACCTGTCCTTCCAGTCTGTGATGTAAAGTGGACCAATTTCCCAATTTATAAACTGAGAATCTTGCTTGTCTTTATCAAGGGATTAGAGGGTAAGATGAAGATGATGAAGATGATGTAAAGTTTTTTTTTTTTATTTTTATTTTTTTAATGCCAGTAACAAAGAAAAAGAAGCATGAACTTAAAACTTTTGTGCATGTATATGAATGAGTATGGTTACAACGTTGCTTGTTGTTGGTAGTGGTGTTTTGTTTGTTTGTGGTAGTGCATTTAATGAAGTGAAAGAAGAATCCATAATAGAAGTATACCACCATGACAATGAAAGACCTTGGGACAAATAAATGTCAAACTTGGAATATTTTTGAACAATGGGTAAAAAACACATGATCTATAACATTGATTCATTACTGCTGCTATATTATTATCAGCTGTGCCAAAGGCAGAGGTTTGAGAGGCATTTACAAGTTCTGGCTAATTTGCTTCTCAAAGATTTTAGAACCGGGTAGCACATGATGAAGTCCACATGCGAGGCAGAGGTCAGACTCTCAGTAAAGCCAGCAGGACAGTGAAGAGTAGCTGGCCTGATCACTGGGTGGCTTTACTGCAGTTCTCCAGCAAGCTGGGGATGGGGGAGCCCCCTCCTTCTCCCACATTGTGCTGATCCAGAGAATTATGAGCAAAGAGAACAGAGTCATTGTTGTCTCTTCACCTTGAGGATGTTTTCTTATACAGCAGTACATAACTGAGCTACTACTATCATAAACCAAAATGATTTTAGTTGAAAATGAAAAAGGCATAAAAATCAAATAGGAAAATGAATTTTTTTTAAAAAAAACCTTGAGTCTTGGTGAGTTTCATACCCCACAACCCAACCCTTCTCACTCTCTATCTCGGTCACTCTGTATCCATCCTCCACTTTGCAACCTCCCCCAAATAATAATAAAAAATAAAATAAACAAAACAAAAAAGTCTCATTGTGGAAGGTGCACTACATCACAGTGTGTCCCACAGTATACCCTTTGTCCACACTTCTTTAACTGTACATGTTCACTGCGCTGAGCCAGTGGTCTAGTTTAAGGCCCCCCGGCTTCTGATACACCATCAATACTGGATCTTCACCAGGACCAACTTTGGTGTCACCCTGTGTGTCATGGCGCTCCTGCAGCTTTGGATATGTAGGATCAGCCCCTTTACAAGCTCCAGAAGCTCATAGATGAGACAGATGTTGTGGAGACCCGACTCAGAGCCCTAGATCTAGATCTGAGTCTGAACTGGTCAGCCTGCCAGCTCTCCTGCACCCACCCACACCCCAGGGTGAGCTCTCCAGCACTGTCTCAGCTAGCAGCAGCAAGAGGCAGAGCCGGCTCCCCACTTCTCAGGCCCACAGGGCCCAGCTGAGGTGCAAGGCATGCTCTCACAAGTGCTGCAGCTATGGAGAGGGGCGGGGCCAGCTCTGCACAGGCCTGGAATATCAGCATAGTCTCAGGTGGCAGCCAAGAGCAGGCACATCTGCACAGTCTTCAGCAGTAATATGAGCCAGGGACATTGACGCTGACTTCCGCTGCTGCTCAGCCATGGACCCAGATGCGGCTCTCAGTGGCAGCATGGGCTGGGACTCGACCATGACCTCAGGCGGCAGGGCAGGCCACCCACAGCAGGGCACACCTCTCCAGCCATGCGCACCTTCTCTCAACTGTTCAGCCTCCCTCTCTCTCCCATTTCCACTACATACATGCAGCACATACACACACCTCGCAGTGGCTCCCGCTGTGGGTGGTCCAAGGAGCTGGTGGGCTCTGGTGTCTTCCTCCTGCTGGAGCTGCAAGACATGGCAAAGGGGCAGGCCTCTGTGTGTCCCCCGAACACCGGCCCCATGGGCTGGCAGCAGGTGGACCTCTGGTGTCTTCTGCCCAGCCGTGCAGCATGGTGTAGCTGCAGGCAGGACTCTTGGTGTCTCCCCTGCCCTGCTGCCCAGGCCCCTTGGCATCTCATCTGATTGTTTGGTTGCTTGTTTGTGTAGGCTAGAAGTATATGAATAGAGTAATACTCTCTATTCGGGCATTTTTCTCAGCCAATTTCAATGTCCCAAAGTTTAATTAACAGAACAAGGAAGCTGCCCTGAACTGAACTCAACACTTTGGACAGGAAAATATATTCTTACACTTATAAAATTAAGTTTAAAAAAGCCAGAAAAAAATTCTCAGGAATGAACACTGTGCCATGTATCACAAGGCTGAAATATTACTTTAAATTAAAATCAAATTCATATTCTTTCATATTCACTTTCCTCATCCCCCCCACACACACCTATCTGTGCACTTATACAAACTTGTTATATTAAAGTTGGGTTTTATTTGTTTCTCCTTCCCCCAAATTTGCTATTCCTACAAGTTTTATAAACAACTGGAATGTGCTTTCTTATCTTCCTAACACGTTTACAAACTAAGCAATCAGCAAAGCAGGAAAGATCTGAGGTCAGCAAAGAGTTCTGGGTTTTTTCCTCTTTTCCAATTTTTAAAAATTTTGTATTTGCTTGTGTGTGTGCATGTGTGGTATGATGTGTGTGAATGTGTGTATGTGTGTGAGTGTGTATACATGTGGATAAGTGTATACCATGGCATACACATTCAGCTCTGGGCAACACTCTGGAACAACTCTCTCCTCTGCCATGGGTTCCCGGGATGAGACCACGTGGTCAGTCTTCTGGGGCAAACCCCCTTACCTGCAGAGCCACTCTCCATCCTATATTTGTTTTTGAGTCGGTGTCTCATACATTTAGCCCAGGCTACCCTGTTAGTTGATATGCCTTGTCTCTTCACACATGGACTTCTGGACTCACACTCTGTGTTTTACCCCATTTGTTCTCTCTTGTAAATTACTGTTTTTCATTTCTAGAGCTTTGGCGAGGAGGCACAGGGGTACCCAGTAAAACAAGTACCACGGCCTTGTATTTCTTTTCAAAATGATACTATTGCGAGTATTGTAGATCTTAATCTTGCTTTAGAATGTAAGCTTTAGAATCATGAACAGCTTTTTAAAAAGCTGCCGAGTGCCACGCTATCGAGCCTGTAGGTGCGTCTGGGCTCTCTGTGAGAACTGGCTTGGACTATCACCAGTGGGCACGCCACTCACCTCAACAACTCAGCACTTGATCTACTCAGAGGAAGTAGTCCAGCCGTGAGGGTGGGCCCCGTGAGCCCCGCCTCTATCTATGCCTGGCTGTTAACGGCTTATTTTTAAATGTGACTAATCTAATAGGTAGTTCTTTCGGTGTACGCTTATTGTAGCTGTAAGTTTTCTTCAGTTACACCTTGACCAGTCCTGTCCCCCCAACCTTCTGTCTTTATTACCATTTCTCTGGCAATTCTGTCAGAGGAAGTCTCCATATCACTCTCCTTGATCACAGACTTGACGCCTGGAACTGTTCATTTTCATCCAAGTAAAACAATGTCAACTTTAAGTGGGAAGCTAGTAGGGAAAGCAGATTTTCTCCTCCACTAAGCAGGCTGATGTCTACCTGAGCACAGCAATCAGAGTAAGGTAAAGAGAAGAGAACCGCAGTAACAGGAAACACAAAAGGGGGGGTAAGTAACAGCTCTGCAGTGCACCAGTGTGAGCGCTCAACACAACACTACAGTGTGCAGGAGTGTGAGCACTCAACACAGCACTACAGTGTGCACCAGTGTGAGCACTCAACACAACACTACAGTGTGCATGAGTGTGAGCACTCAACACTACAGTGTGCACCAGTATGAGCACTCAACACAACACTACAGTGTGCACCAGTGTGAGCACTCAACACAACACTACAGTGTGTATAAGTGTGAGCACTCAACACAACACTACAGTGTGCACCAGTGTGAGCACTCAACACTACAGTGTGCATGAGTGTCAGCACTCAGCACAACACTACGGAGGGTCCCAGCTCTGATCCTCATGGCACACACAGTGGGTCATAAACACAGGAAGACGTAGGTCTAGAGCGAGGGAAGAGAAGGCCGCACTTGTCTGCAGACATGCAGCTACAGGGTCCTGCCACCTGTCTTATCTCTCCCAGCCCACACTAGCGATGCTTGTCGTGATGAGGACTTCTGAGTAATTAATTAGGTAAGTAAATTCGACTGTACCTATGCCATTTCACCCCACCACGCCATCCTCTGAGTGTAACCCTCTCTCTAGACCTTCGCTCAGACAGAATGAGATGCTTAAACTTCCCAAAAGCCTTTGGTCTGGTTTTATTTCATAAAGGAGCCTCATGAGTTGGCTGTGGGGAGATCCTGCGTCCTCAGCTGAGACATCCTCTTGTATTTTTCTCTAGCCTACATTTTCAAAAGTATTCTCTCCTTTGCTACCCCGTCAAAGTGTGAAGTCCACTCAAGTTCTGTTCCTATATACCTCTTCCTTCTCTTCAGCACTCTCTTCTTGCATTGTATCATAAAGAAGCATGTCGCACCTTCGACACTGTCCTCGAAATCTCAACTTGAAGCAAGCTAACATGCTGTCATCAGTAAGGAGACTGTTCTCTGCAGCAGCCGGCCTCCTGGGTAAAGGAGAACACTGTCTCTAGCTTCCACTGCCGCATTTCTCACCCCACTGAGTCTGACAATAGCCACAGACAGGGGTTTGAGAACTGTAGCCTTTCTCTCACACTTCTCAAAG
The DNA here is from genome assembly GCA_964023405.1 of Apodemus agrarius. Lineage (NCBI taxonomy): Eukaryota > Metazoa > Chordata > Mammalia > Rodentia > Muridae > Apodemus > Apodemus agrarius. The sequence goes on along the minus strand of OZ030027.1, from coordinate 24,774,338 downwards.
TCCAAGGCCCACCTACCCACTGTCTTACTCAAAACCACTGCCACATGCGTTAACCAGTCACCAAGCACATATGCAGCATAAGAAGTTATTTACCAGTGACATCACAGCTCAGCCTGTATAGACACACTCTACAATGATGTTGAGAAATACTGCTCTCTAGGCATAGTAAGGCTGCTATCAACTGGGAACTAGAGCAAAGTGATTATCCAAACCAAAGGCTCACAAGATTGCCCTAGAAACCCACCTGACTATATTAGTCCTGCCAACCCATGAGCATGGAAGATTTTCCCATTTTCTGATGTCTTCTTCAATTTCCCTCTTCAGAGACCTGAAGTTTTTGTCGTATAAATCTTTCACATGTTTGGTTAGCGTCACTCCAAGATACTTTATATCATTTGTGGCTATTGTGAAGGGTGTCATTTCCCTAATTTCTTTCTCGGCCTGCTTATCCTTCGCGTATAGGAAGGCTACTGATTTACTTGAGTTGATTTTATAGCCAGCCACTTTGCTGAAGTTGTTTATCAGTTGCAGGAGTTCTCTGGTGGAGGTTTTTGGGTCACTTAAGTAAACTATCATATCATCTGCAAATAGTGATAGTTTGACTTCTTCCTTTCCGATTTGTATCCCTTTGACTTCCCTCTGTTGTCGAATTGCTCTAGCTAGTACCTCAAGTACTATATTGAAGAGATATGGCGAGAGGGGACAGCCTTGTCTAGTCCCTGATAGCAATCTTGCCCAAAGCAATATACAGATTCAATGCAATCCCCATCAAAATCCCAACTCAGTTCTTCATAGAGCTAGAAAGAGCAATTCTCAAATTCATCTGGAATAACAAAAAACCCAGGATAGCTAAAACTATCATCAACAGCAAAAGAACTTCTGGGGGAATCAATATCCCGGACCTCAAGCAATATTACAGAGCAGTGGTATTAAAAACTGCATGGTATTGGTTCAGTGACAGGGAAGCGGATCAATGGAATAGGATCGAAGACCCAGAATTGAACCCACACATCTATGGCCAATTGATCTTCGACAAAGGAGCTGAAAACATCCAGTGGAAAAAAGATAGCCTTTTCAACAGATGGTGCTGGCTCAACTGGAGGTCAACATGCAGAAGAATGAGAATTGATCCACTCTTATCTCCTTGCACTAAACTCAACTCCAAGTGGATCAAGGATCTCCACATAAAACCAGACACACTAAAACTAATAGAAAAGAAACTGGGGAAGACCCTTGAAGACATCGGCTCAGGGGAAAAATTCCTGAACAGAACACCAATTGCTTATACTCTAAGAACAAGAATAGACAAATGGGACCTCATAAAACTACAAAGTTTCTGTAAGGCAAAAGACACTGTCAAAAGGATAAATCGGCAACCAACAAATTGGGAAAAAATCTTCACCAACCCCACATCCGACAGAGGGCTAATCTCCAATGTATACAAAGAACTCAAGAGGTTAGACCCCAGAAAACCAAATAACCCTATCCAAAAATGGGGTACAGAGCTAAACAGAGACTTTTCACCTGAAGAAATTCGGATGGCTGAGAAACACCTTAAAAAATGTTCAACATCACTAGTCATTAGGGAAATGCAAATTAAAACAACCCTGAGATTTCACCTCACACCAGTCAGAATGGCTAAGATTAAAAACTCAGAAGACATCAGGTGTTGGCGAGGATGTGGAGAAAGAGGAACACTCCTCCACTGCTGGTGGGAATGCAAGCTGGTACAACCACTCTGGAAATCAGTCTGGCGGTTCCTCAGCAAACTGGGCGTGATACTTCCGGAGGACCCAGCCATACCACTCCTGGGAATATACCCAGAAGATTCACCAGCATGCAATAAGGATACATGCTCCACTATGTTCATAGCAGCCTTATATATAATAGCCAGAAGCTGGAAAGAACCCAGATGTCCCTCAACAGAGGAATGGATACAAAAAAATGTGGTATATATACACAATGGAGTACTATTCAGCCATTAGAAACAATGAATTCATGAAATTCTTAGAGAAATGGATGGAGCTGGAGAACATCATACTAAGTGAGGTGACCCAGTCTCAAAAGAATACCCATGGTATACAGTCACTGATAAGTGGATATTAGCCTAGAAGCTTGGAACACCAAAGACACAAATCACATATCAAGTGATGTCTCACAAGAAAGGAGTGGACACTGGTGCTAGAATGGACCAAAACATCATTGTGGGAGAGTACAAGAACAGTAAAGTGGGAGGGGGTGGATGCGGGAGCAGGGGGAGGGAAAAGGACATGTGGGACCTTTGGGGGGTGGGGGAACCAGAAAAAGGGAAATGAATTGTAAATATAGAATATATACAATAAAAAAGAAAAGAAAAACGAAAAAAAAAAAAGAAAAAAGAAACCCACCTGAGATTAATACCCCTCCTTCCCTCCCTCCATTCCACTCTGCACATGATCCTGTCTCAGCTACAAGTGGTGATGCCTGGTGCTAGAGAAGACAAGGGGAGGGGGGAGACAATTGAAGGCAGGACTCCATCTGTGCAACTTTCAAAAGGTGGCCACCCTTCCTGGCATGGGGCTTCTCCATGACAAAGCTGCTCTGGGATTATCCACATTCACATTGGATGATAGATAAGGATAACCCTTCACCCAAGTGCCTGCAGCCCAGCCCTGTAAACTCACCGGCTCAGCAAGCTTGATTTAGGGGAATCCTTCTTTGTTTTTTAATCTCTGTGAATGCTACCCAGCTGAATAAATGTTTGCTTCCCTTCAGGAAAAGTACCAACATATATTTACAAAATGAAGCCACAGAAGAATTCATCTCTCAGAACACAGCCCTTGCTAAGTGCCAACATTTCTGGATTCTAAAATTGTATTAGTTTTTACTGCTTTGTGACAAATCTTATAAACTTAGTGAGTTAAAACAAGACGCTTTCTATTTCAGTTTCTGTTAGATCTAGACATCTGTTCAGATCCTGCATCTGGAGGCTCTCTGCTTAGCAACAGAAGCACCTGAAATGCAGGTTACTGGGCAGCCAAGCTGCATTCCTAAATAGTTTTGTCAAAACACTCTGAAGCAATCTTCTCCAAGCCCATTCAGGTTGCTAGAAAAATCCAGCATCTGCACTTGCAAGACAGTCCACATGTTCTAGCTCTCCCTGGGACCCTCAAAGTGAGACTCACTCGGTCTCCACTGACAACACTTTTACTGAATCCTGTTAAACCCTAGGCTTTAGAGTCAGGGAGACTCCAGGTCCATTCACAACTTTCCCCTGATTACACCAAGCCCCCTGGGGACAGTCTTCCTATTTAAGGGGATCTTAGGAATGTGGTCCCACCTCACCTAGGAGAGTGTGCTTTTAAACAGCAAAGGCTAGCTCTGTGGTGCCAGGCAGAAGCACAGGTCCCGTGCTACCCCTGGCCACACATGCTTAGCAGTGGGACTGTCACCAAGCATGTGGATTTGTACCTCTTGGCTTTTCTAGTCAGGCTGGAACACTGCTTTCTTATCAGCAGGCCATGAGACACTCAGTCTCCTCCTACTTTCTGAAAGGTGACCGTGGTTTTAGTTGGTACTGTCTTGGTGACAGGTTTTCAATTTAAATATGTAAATTATTAATTATTAATTTCATCACATTTTTTTACATTCTCAGACCTGAAGCAGGACTGGGGTTGACCATTCCTCCTGCCCAGGCCAGGATGTGCAAGTCTGCTTCCCTCCTTGGATTCTACACTGCGTTCCGTCCACTGCTCCAGCACAGTGAGCTATGCTGCTCCGACTGTGCGGACCTGTAGCTGAGTGGTCAGCTCGACTGTGCGGACCTGTGGCTGAGTGGTCAGCTCGACTGTGCGGACCTGTGGCTGAGTGGTCAGCTCAACTGGGCGGACCTGTGGCCGAGTGGTCAGCTCGACTGTGCGGACCTGTGGCCGAGTGGTCACCTCGACTGTGCGGACCTGCGGCCCAGTGATCAGCTCGACTGTGCAGACCTGTGGCCGAGTGGTCAGCTCGACTGTGCGGACCTGTGGCCGAGTGGTCAGCTCGACTGTGCGGACCTGTGGCCGAGTGGTCAGCTCGACTGTGCGGACCTGTGGCCGAGTGGTCACCTCGACTGTGCGGACCTGTGGCCGAGTGGTCAGCTCGACTGTGCGGACCTGTGGCCGAGTGGTCACCTCGACTGTGCGGACCTGTGGCCGAGTGGTCAGCTCGACTGTACGGTCCTGTGGCTGAGCGGCTCTTTCCTCATCCCTGGTCTGGGTATATTTATAGGACATTCCACTGAATTAAAGATATGACCCTACTCTTCTATTCACACTTTGTAATGTGGCCTCTACTCTAATCTCATCTTTTTAATGTTAATTTACTGTAAGGCCCCTATGTAATATCTGAATATCTATTTACTTTTGCCCAAAATTTTGACTTTTACAGGTACCTAAACTCAGAAGTTATCCAAAACTTTCTTATCACGTTTTTTTTTTTAATGTTTCAAGTTCCATCACATGGTATCTTTTATTTTACACTGAAAATTTTCTGTTAAAATTTTGTCTAAACATACCCATTTCTAATCTGACTTGTGCCTGTACCAACAGCCAGTCCATCACTGTGAGGCAGAGGCAAGAGGATGGGGGAGTTCAAGGCCTGCCTGAGCTGCACGAGGCCCCATGCTTTTAAAAAACAAAACAAAAAATGAAGAATGTTTCGACACTATGATGCAGTTACCACAAAGATTGTAATTCTTGATTTTTAATTCTATACTGAACATCATTTATTCTTGTTTAATATGTACAATAAATTAATTTGAAATCTTCCTAAGACTTGTATGGATAATTTTTAGCTTGGATTTTGACCAACCACACGTTTTTCCAGCTCTTAGTTTTGTGTTGTGCACGTGCCTGTGGAGAAAATCCTAAGCTTCAGAAATAAGCAAAACACAATGCTTGGTTAATATTATAGTAAACTGACGGGTCGTGTGGCGCAGGACCCTCAGGACCTTCTGTTGCTGTGTTTGTTTACGCCGCTAAGCAAGCGGGCGGGGAGGCAGCCAGGCCCTGCTGCCCACCGGGAGTTCCGACCTCCCACTGCTTGGTGCTAGAGGGGTGCTTTTTTCCAATCGCCAAATAGTTCTTCTCTTACGTGATTTTAATTAACTATCAATTATTCTCCAATCCTAGTTAAACTAAAATAAACTCTTGAGCATGAGAACTAATATATCCTATAATTTACATTAGAATGCATAAACAATTACTCTTTAGTCTAAAAGATGCATCTATAATGAGATGAAGCAGCCATATGTAAATGGTAAATCAGAGTATTAGAACAAAATGCATCTTTAGAAATACATTTCCTTGCAACCATTGGGGCACTTGGGGGGGGGGTCCTCCTTACAACATTTCCATGAGGAACATTTTCTTCATTTCCTGAGAATAAGTAGCATTTATGTGGAAGTTTCCTAACCAACACGAACTATATGTTCGATGTACATATTAGACAACTTCAGCCCAGAGCAGGGAGTCTACTTACTTACTTCAATTCTTAGTTTTGACTGCTTATATTTCAAAACTCATAGAAAAATTTAGCATTGTTGAAAATAATGCTCATTTGAATTCATAGTGATGAGTTACAAGTAGGAGGAGGCAGTTTATCTGCTTATTAATCCAAGACTTCTTCCTAATTAAATGTCCTTCACAGGAAAAAAAAAATCAAAGTGTAAGCCAAGCGGAACATATTCTGCAACTGCCACAAAGAATTTCACTTATCAAATTCTCAGTTTCGATCAAAGCCAAGACCTTCTCCTCCATATGAATGAACTCAGTGGCGTGTGGCAAGGTGGCCAATACTGAGCGAGAACGCCGACGCGATGCTGGGCTCTAGGACTGGGACAGTCAATCAGCAGAGAAAGTTCTGTTCTGGCAGTTCTGGAAGCCAAAGGGCAGCCATGAAGATGTGGACACTGTTGAGCCTGAGGACTCGGGGCAGGTTTTGCTGCATCGCCCTGTGGCTTAGCCTCTAGCATTGCAGCTGTCCTTTCCTCCTTGAGTTAAAGATTCACTATTCTACAAGATAGCCTTTCTTCCTTCCCTCCCTGCTGTGTGTGTGTGTGTGTGTGTGTGTGTGTGTGTGTGTGTGTTCGCGTGAGCGTGTATGCTGTCTTTTTCTCTTACAAAGACACCACTCACATTAGTGCTGGCCACATTAACTTAGTTTCATTGGAATGACCCTATTTTTAAATAAGGTCACATTTGAGAGTTAGGGCTTCAACAGTTTTGGGAGACACAATTCAGTCTGTCACAGAGGGCAGAGCAGTGAAGACCACAGCAAAGTACTCCCTAATGCACGTTGCTGTGTCCAAATTCTTTCAGTGCTTTAGCTCACACTACTGGCCAATGAATTCCTGTGGTAAAATTATCCAGCAGGTTAACCTCTCAAAGGCTCTGAACCGGGTGATGGTATAACAGCCTTCATACTAAGTACAGGGAAAACCAAACCTGCTTCCTTTCTGGAGTCCGAGAACGCCTTACTTTTCCTGTTTGGTGCTCCCTCTCCCACACTCTGGCTGGCTGTAAACAACTTCCTTTGCTGCTAACCCAGCCTCCACCATGCTTCCAAGTCCTCCTGGCCCACTGCAGAGGTAAAGTCATGACCAAGATAGTCATTTACTAGCCTTAGTCCAGTATGGATGTGTGCTCGGAAGAAGAGGAAGGGAACCTGTGGAAGACAGGGAGAGGGAGGCCAGTCCCTCCTCAGGCTATAGCTGCAGAGCCAGCCTAAGGCTGCAGGGCAACGGAGCTCAGGGCCTCGGCTGCCAGCAGACAGCCAGTGGGGCTGCTCGGCCAGGAGGACAGTCCTATGTTTCTCTTATGCAAAATCAAAAATCATAACTGTGGAAACTAAAATACGTATTTATCCATTCATTATGAAAAAAAATCATTGAATTTGGCATCTGGGAAGTTTGACTGTCTGCTTAGCTTTGACCTAAAAGACCCTAAAAGACCCTAAAAGACAGGAGTCCTTGTTTATGAGGTCAAAGTGTGCTCAGCACTCAGGACTAAGGTACGTATTCTACAATCATCCTCAGAGTAAACAGGAAAATTGGAAAAAGCTGTTTAACATTTATGAGACATAAAACAGTAAAGACCCTGGGACCAGAGAGGCACCCAAAAGTCAACTGGGGTGACCTTAGCTGTGACTCACCACACTGGGGATATGGAACACGAAGAGGCCACCTTCTGTATCTAGAAAGGAACCCCAGAGGAGGAATAGTGACACCAACCCACCTACAAAACTTTAAATACCAAATTTATCTTGTCTACAAGTAATGCAGGCTTGGGGGAGAGAACAGAGACTGAGGGAACGGCCAGCCAATAACCAGCCTAAGCACCAATCCTGAACTATCAATGATACTGTCGTGCTTGCAGACAGGAGCATGCTGTCCTCGGAGGCCCCACCCAGCAGCCTACTCAGACACAGACAGACACCCACAGCCAAACAGTGATGGAGCTTGGCGACTCTTATGGAAGAATAGAAGGACTTCTGGTCCTGAAGAGGACAGCAACTCCATAGGAAGACCAACAGAGTCAACTAACCTGGACCCTTGGGGGTCTCAGAGATGGGACCACCAACCAAAGAGCACACACGGGCTGGACCCAGGCCTCCCTGCTCATAGGTAGCAGATGTGCAGCTTGGTCTGCATGTGGGTCCTGAACTCTGAAGCAGGGCTGTCCCAGACGCTGCTGACTGTGCATGTGCATGGCTATGCTCTAGTGGGCTGCCTTGTCTGGCCTCAGTGGGAGAGGAAGCGCCTAGCCTCGCAGAGACTTGAAGTGGAAGGGTGTCGGATACTGGGAAGGAGGGAAGAGTTGTGTGAGGAGAGATAGGAGGCACTGAGTGGGGATAGAAAATGAATAAGTAAAAGAAAGAAAATTAAAGACTGTGAGGCTTACAGAAATTTTTTTTGAAATTAGAAAAACATCACACTAAGCAAAAAAAAGTAATTTTCTCAAGTTTATAGAATTAACCAAAGACTTCTGATTCTACTACCTGTTTTGATTTTTCTTAAACACCACAAAAGTGCAATGTATCAAAACATACATTACAGGTTTGTGCAACACTGTATGTTTAATATTAACTGTAAGTTAAAGTTTTTAAGTAGTAATTTTATATGCTGTAATTTACTACACTTAAAAATATTACACTAGAATAAAAATACATATTATGAAAAATATAATTTGCATTACTATATAAAATTTCTATTATATATATAGAAAATTCCACAAATATAATCTATTATAATCTATTACTGAGGACAAAACTATGCATAAAACATCCAGTTTTGGAGTAACAAGAAAGAGAGAGGGAGAGGGAGAGAGGGAGAGAGAGAGGGAGAGGGAGAAGGAGAGGGACAGGGAGTAAGGAAGGAAAAGAAAGAAAAGAAAAGAAAGGAAAGGAAAGGAAAGAAAAGGAAAGGAAAGGAAAGGAAAGGAAAGAAAAGAAAAGAAAAGAAAAGAAAAGAAAAGAAAAGAAAAGAAAAGAAAAGAAAAGAAAAGAAGAGAAAAAAGAAAGGAAAGGAAAGGAAAAGAAAGGAAAAGAAGAAATAAGTCAGGATCCTGGTTCAATGCTTCTCACCTGGCAGCCATGGGAAGAAACAGTAACAGAACAAGGTTTACTTGTGAAGACCAGGGCCCACTGAGAAGCTAAATTCTATCACACTGACGTTCACAGCCAGCGCAGGGAACCTTCCAGAAGATGTTTTCCAGAAACATTTAGTCCTGCCTCGACTTCTTGTTTACTACAGCCCTCAGGGACCTGACCTGGGAACAGACTTTAACAAGCTTCTGTGTGTTGTGTGGATAAGCATCTCAGCAGGCCTAGAGTTAGAAAATCGTCAGTTCATTTTATCTGTCAGGGTTACAACATGGACTCCTACTGTGCGAACTGTCAGGATGTGTCTTACACAGTGGTGCCCAGTGAAGGGGGTGTGGATGACAACAAACACCAGGCTTCATTTATGGGGATCGTCACTTTTGTGCACATCTCACAATGGGACCTTTGACCTGCCGGTGCATCTTCGGCTGACTTGCCATTCCCCACCAGGCCCTGCATTTCCTGGAGACTCTGTATTAGTTAGCTTTCGTTGCTGTGACCAAAGTGCCTGATCAAAACTAGTTAACGGATGAAGGATTCATTTGGGCTCAATGTTTCACAGGTTTAATTCATAGTAGGTCGGCACCACATGCCCAAGCAGAAGCCAAAATAGGATGTGACTGAGAAAATTCTTCATTTCATGTAAAACAGGAAGCATCAGGAAGGGGAAAGGGATAACATATTAAAGACCCACACTCAATGACCCACTTCTTTCTACTAGGTCCGACCTCCTGATTTCCGCAATATCACAAAGCAGGGCCCACAGCTGTGGGCAGACTTCTGGGACTGGACAGGGCAAGAACCACAAGGGCTCCATGTAAAAACTGTAACCCAATCCTTAGAAATACCACTTTGCAAACAACCTCCATATTTGATTAACATCCGCTCCTGATACTGGATCCCTCGATGTTTAGTTATTTCATTCTGAGTACTAACAGGTATCTCATACTGAACACGTTTGTGAGCCTGGGCAGAGTACTGCCACAGTCCTCTGCTCGGCTGAAGACAGGCCATGTCACTGACAAAGGAGGCGGCAGAGGTATTCTTCCACTAGAACGCCTGCTCCCAGCAAGTTCTAACAAACGGTACTTTATAAGAACTTCTACATCACTACATCATTTTGAACTGCTCCAGTCCAGGGCTTCTTTGTTTTAATGTTTCTGATATTTTGGACCACATGGCTCTTCGTTGTAGCTACCGACATCCTGGGCACTACAGCAGGGATAGTAGAATTTCTGGCATTCACCCCCTAGAAGACAGCAGTTCTTCTACCTGTGACATTGAAAGTTGTCTCTAGACATGGCCAAATGCCTTCTTGGAGCCAAAATGACCCGAGTGTGACATCCACCCTGATAGATCTCCAGCTCCTTCGGAGCATGGCACCCCTGAGAGGGTAAGTTCCAGGACAGAATATCCATCTAACGCAGGCTATGGCACTGAAACTGATACAGCTCCCCTGAGAAACCATTGGCAAACAGATTAAAGGGCTCTGTGCAGAAGTCAAGAGGTAGAAAACAAGTCTGCCTTCTTGCTTCTGTTTTCCCATGGACGTTGCTAGTGACCTCTTTCCCTTCTGCCCGTCTAGACGCAAGCACGGCTGAGCTGACACAAGGCATGTGGTTGCCAGGTCTACTGTGTACTGCCACCCACGCACACTTCACCTAGACATGCCCTCGGATTGGTGGCACTGTGAGATGCTGTATTTTCAGAGAGGACTTTAGCTTGCCTTCTCTAGTGGGAAAGCTATGGGGCTTTGGGGACAAGACCAGACAGAGACAAAGACTGACAGCTGAACTTAGCACTCATTAAAACTGGAACATAGGCTAATCCTTGGACAAAAGAAGTGAGTTTATCTTCAATGCCAACTATTCACACACACACACACACACACACACACACACACACCTGGAAACAGTCTCACAAACTGTGAAGGTTATATATTAATTCATATTTCCTGTAAAATGTAAGTACCATATGAATCAAAGGAGAAGCATAATAATGAAAACTTAGGAATTCTATAAAAACACATGAAGAAGAATGTTTAACAAAACTGCGACAATCTCTTCAGTCAATACCTAAAACTCACAAATCTTTATCATGAGAGATATTTTAGACCAACTATTCTACTTCTAGAAATTTATCTTTTAGATATATATGTTCACACACACACATATATATATTTGTGTATATATACATATATAATTACATAGCATGACATAATAAAGCAAAAGGCACAACTATACATGTCTGTGAAGATTTACTGAGCACACTATGACACTGACACGATAATTTTGGAAATGGCCCAGAGAGATCTAAAGATGCTGATGTAGGATAACCTATCGGGTACGCAGTTAGGGAAACAATTCAAGAAAAGACTGTACGGTGCCCTTTTCAAGAAAAAAAAAAGAAGAAGCTATGCAGAGATTGTTTCCACCTTTATACATACACTGCAATTACTTCAGGAATCAAAAGGCGAGGCTGTGCACTGCTCTCTGTGGGAAGGAGAACTCTGATGCTGTGGCGTATACTCACACTGAGATTCCTTCTCAAAGTCTACAGTACGTACAGCACACCCCAGCCCCAAAACAATACTGTTCAAAAAGCACATCAAAACACAATAGCAAATGTTCTAGCTGTATGAAAACAGAATTCTTACCTTTCTCTGCAAAATTTAAGTGAATGTAGTATGGCAGGCCTTTTCTGACGTAAATTCCATAAGTGTAAGGTGTCGTCAGCCAAGGCACTCACGAGGGCTCCCTTGAAAATAAAGTATATTTTATATGTGACAATTTTTACGCTTCCAAATAGCTGCCAAAATATCCTCTTAAATTTAAAACCTTTCTGTCAAAAGATTATAATTCTAAGAAATATTTGCCTCACCCAAATCCCAAACAGCAGATGGAGAAGAGTATGTTATATACATATGTTTCTAATTAATGTTTTCACCTCTTAAATAATTTACCATCTCATAATACAAAAGTGTGCTAGGATCTGGTGGGATGGCTAAAATCTCTAAGATTATTAGATAACAGACCCCAAATTATCTGATCATTAATATAGATACTGTCTTGGCTACAAACAAAATATAAAGTGACCTCATTTTACTTATGTAAGACAAATCCTAACAGAAGTCCTTTACTTAGGTTATAACAACACAATATGACAGTCATCAACTCTGAACAACAGAAAACACTGACTAATCAATCACATCCTATCACTCATGGGTAAGAGAGGCACAGAGGGGGCTCAGTCTTGCTCAATACACCCGAGTTTTCAGAGCCAGGACCTCTCTTCATTAAATCCCTAGAGAAGACAGGGATACAGTAAAAGAGTAGCAATCTGTAGACTAAGGGGATTAATCACACACCCAAATTTATTATGATGCCTTTGCACGCTGGGCCGTCTTACTGGTCCATCTTTCATATATACTTTGGAACTTACTCTATAAATTCTAAGACTTTAGGGGAATGACAATGTCCACAGACTATCATCAAATTTAAAGAAAGTGGAGCCCTTCTCAAGTGGTCTCTCTGCAGCACAATCTCTTAGGTTGTAAAATGGAATTTTCTATGGTTCCTTTCACACTTGACATTCTCAAAAACAAAGCCAGTAAACACCACGGCGCTTTCAAACGGAAGCTGCTTCCCAGGAATATGTTGAAACACTTTGCTAAAGTATTTTCTTTTACCTGTAATGAGAGCTGCATTTAACATTATTTCAATACAGACTTCTTAATGCTATGAAATTTCCAAAATCTTTGAAATAATAGTGAAAATATACCAAAGGTATTTTTATTTTTCTTCCAACATTACTGAGAACAGAATAATTTTGTGACTATTTGTGGTGGGACCTTAAAATGAATTATGACTGCATCTGACTCTCAAGAAATTATGTTTTTGTTCAAATACTTACTTATGAAAGAACTAGATGTGTTCTAATTTGGGTCTAAGTAGGAGGAATAAACACAGTCACTAACCTCATTAATCAGGAACTGGAGTTGGATCACCGCTGCTCCGCTGTCGTGCTGGCAATAACATTCCACTCCTGGGCGACCAAAGCTGCCATCAGTCCCATTAAGGAGTTTTTACCATGCACGTTTTTAAGAGGAACTTTTGGGTTATGTAACTAATAAATATTCTGATGACCTGATATTCAATCCAGGCTACTCGATGAGGCTGATATAATCAGGGCTTTTTTTTTTTAATAATCATAAGTCTTATAAATTATAGTTTTAAGATAAATAGGAAAACTTCTTTCTAGAAAAAAATAAAGCATTAAAAGCAAAGATATACAAAACAAGGATACTATAAGGTTAATTACTATTACTTGACTTTGCCATGAACTATTCATTCCTCTTAAAATAACAAGAGGAAACATGGTAATTGACCTTCAGAGTACACTTTCCCCCTGGCAGGCAAATGTCAGCTTGGAGTGTTCTTTTTACCACCAACTTTCAATCCTAGAGTGTCATTTGTAAACTAAAATATAATCCAGAGTTAACTATGTAACCACGCTGTCAAGGCAACATGAAGAGCAGAATCAATGTCCCAGCGCTTTTCGACTGGCATGAACACGGATATCATGACTCTGAACATGTAAACACATACATTAACTAATAGTCTCTACATGTCAGGCACTACTGGAAATGACATATAAATTAATTCATTTAACTGCCATAATCCAGGAAGAATACAGTATCATCCTCCGTTTAAACTGCACAGATAGGAGCGTGAGGCAAACGTTAACTAACTGCCCTGTGTACAAAGGAAGCAGCAGAAGACAGCCTGAGCGTGTGTGCGCCCCGGCTCCACGGTGGCCACTGTCCCACTGTCCTCTCTGTGCCTGCTCCGCTCCTTTTCACACATGCTTGGGATGAGCCTGGTTTCTGTGCACGGTAAGTACATATTCTTGGGTTACAGCCCTAGCCCCGTTTTCTGAGACACACTGAATAAAGATCAAAACAACAAAAACCTCCAGAACTTTCTGTGAGGTGCTGTTACATGCATTACACATACATTACCCTGAAATAAGAACACAGTCATTTTAACACATTGCTAATCTATTTTGGGTAGCTAATAAATAATACAAAGTAAGAAGACAAGCTTTAAACTTAGTGAGTTGTAATAAACTGCAGCCCTCTGTGTGAAAACTCACAGAGACCATTTTATACTCTAATAATATATGCAAAGTTTTGCTTAAGACCAAACAAACGCCCCGTGAGTCAAATCCTCTTTTGTACTCTTCTCTTGCTGTGCACGACCTCAGGGCCTCACTTACAGAAAACAAATGCTCTGCCACAGGCCGCTCTCTCCCTCTCTTATGTCAGTCAAAGACATGTTCTTTGAGTTTAGTCTGTTACCTGGAGCAGTACTGGTTTTCAGGAGTAAACACAGCTGTAACTATCCAGCTGTAGGACTTCTACATGAGCCTTGCCTCTGGGGAACTCGGAAGGATACTAGCAATGAGACAAGAATGAAGCACTGAGGAGAGCCTTGTGAGCTGGTGTGGCGATGCACACCTATGATCCCAGCCCTCAGAAGGCAGAGGCAGGAGGATGTTAAGCTTGAAGTCAGCTGGAGACAGGAGTTTCAAAAACAGGAGTTTCATGTTACAAGCATGCCTCATTTGCATAAACCCTGGGCTTCAGTCTCCAATAACACATACACCAGAAATTCTCATTATTTGTTCATGAATCACCTATAGTTCTCTTAACCACCCTGGATAAGATGGAAAATTATAAAGACTAGCTTTGTGAGATCTCTTTTTAAAAAAATATTTATTTATTTTATTTGCATGAGTGCACTGTCGCTGTCTTCAGACACATCAGAAGAGAGCATTGGATCCCATTACAGATGGTTGTGAGCCACCATGTGGTTGCTGGGAATTGAACTCAGGACCTCTGGAAGAACAGCCAGTGCTCTTAACCACTGAGCCATCTCTCCAGCCTGTGAAATCTTCTTAACGTAAATATTTTAGGGATTTTTTTTTTGGTTTTTTTTTTGTTTGTTTCTTTAAATAGACCTGTTCTGCAATTCAGATTTTATGCAATAGCAGGGAGGTTTGCTTTATGAGAATGTAAAATATGATAGGCCAAACTAGATGTAAAAATAAACAAAACTGATTACTAGAAGCAAAGATTACAAAAGCAACTTTCCTCAATGGGGCTGTAGCGTCCTGGCCTTGAAAATTCTCTTTACCTTGGCTGTCAATTAGTATTTTATCACAGAAAATGTTATCAAGTTCAGAAGTCAGTTTCATCAAAGTCAAGAAAGCTTTTATTCTTATGCTACAGAGAGTGCTATACGAAAGCACGCTACACAACTGAATGCAGCTACCTGCGGGTAATAAATCCGACATCTGATGTCACTGAAACTCTTACCATATATATTAAATCACAGGCACTAGACCTTAGTACATCTTTGTATAGTCTAAGAAGTCAACCTTCCCAAAATTGTTGATTTCATTCCTTCCCCTTTGGACAAAGCAGAGAGTAAAATGGCACCATAGACAGAGGCTGGAGTAGTAAGGTCCTAGTAAGTCTGGGGGGGCGGGGGGGGCATGTTGAGGGGAGGATTAAGAGAGAGTGGGGGACGAGGGGGGAAGAGTGGGAGAGAGGGAAATAGCACAAAATATAGCATTGACGAAACATAAAATTTAGAGTACGTAGACCCTGGTAATATGTATGAATTTCAACCCTACTGCAAATATAGCAAGCCCAGCCTGCCAGAGGCAATGGTGGGTGGGTAGAGTGGTTAGCTCGCTCGTTTATTTTAGCTGCCAGAAGACCATCAATGAAAGTTAAGAATTCCTCAATGAAAATTAAGATTTCCTCTTTCAAGTCATTTCACATGCCAGCTCTATCATCTTCACTATGACCTTCAAAGGATTTCCTGATCCATAAAGTACACATAAGACCAATGCAGGCTAGTATGCAGAAACACAGTGAGAATTAAAACACACATGGCTCATCAAATAATAGCATGCTACTGACTCAACACATTTGTTACACTACCTAAAACTGTTGCTGTACGGTGGGCAGAACAGACTAAAAGAAAACACCAATCTTGACTATATCAGGTCATTAAACAGAAAACCACAGACAAATATCCACACCGCCTTTCACACCAGCGGCTGTGTAAGCACAGCTCCTCCTGATGCTGACGCTTCTGGAAGACCATCCTCACACGAAATAACCCAACTTTCTAATACCCATCTACTTGGTGAAATATTTCCATCTCTCGTGCCTACATTCATAATCAAATGAAGACACAAACTACCTGAAATTCAAATTACAAAGCAGTCCAAGGAGGACTACACACTGAAAAAATTCTGATAATGTATTTATTAAATGGAGAAATGTTCATTTACTGTTCTGTACTCTGACATATCGATCAATTATGGAACAAAGCTGATGAATGATAAATATTCTCCTTATGTTATTGTATCTTGTCACTCTGGATCCCAGTGCATTGCCTTACGGGGGTACAGGCTTCCTAATCCAGAGCCTCCAGCACCCCTGCTGTTTGCCTCTCAGTAAGTAGGAAGTCTACCTAGTGAGTCACCTTTATCAGCAGCACCTGGCAGACACTTCTTGTACAGTCTGCCTGGCTTTCTTCATCCCAGTAAGTGTCATCAGAGGGACACACAGTGCTTTGTTAACTTTAAATTGTTTAAATGCGAGCAAACAGAAAACTACAGCTGTTGAGACACACTGGTTTACGGGGGTGGGGTGGGGGGACACCTGCTGAACTAAACCGGCCTGTTTGTTTTAAACATGTTCTAACCTCAGAATGGAAAACAGGAAATACGCTGGGAAAGAGGTTATGCCTTTATTTCCACAGGGGAAAAAAAACAAAAAACAAAAACAAAAACAAAAACAAAAAAAACCCTATGGCTTCCTACCAATTGATAAAAATGAGACATGACAGGGGAGATGTCCTGAAGACCTCAGCTACAGATAAGAAGAAAACCAAAAGACAGGTAATGCATATGCCAGTCCCTTTAAACGGAGCAAGCCTGAAGCTGACTGGGACACATAAACGTCCCCAGCCATCACTTCAGCTCTACATGGCCGACAAAGCTTTGGCTACAGACGTCCTCCAGATTCACCGCCATCCTTTCATATGGCAGAGATGGAGATTTATTGCAATTTTGATTATAATTCAAACTAGCTTAAGAAAGACAGATATTGGGCTGGAGAGATGGCTCAGTGGTTCCAGAGGTCCTGAGTTCAAATCCCAGCAACCACATGGGGGCTCACAACCATCTGTAATGAGATCTGATGCCCTCTTCTGGTGTGTCTGAAGACAGCTACAGTGTACTTATATATAAAAATAAATAAATCTTAAAAAAATGGAAATATATCTTTTACCTGCTCAAACAAGGTCAGAAAATCATCTTTAACAGATCTATGCACATTGCACATTCCAAACACTATGTTAATACAAAAATACATATTACCTCTGAAAACTGTATGTTCAGAGAAAAGACAACCTAGAATACAATTCCTCCTCCAGGATGCGGAGATGCCGGCACTCACTACTCCAGCTTCCTGCCGGCTCCTCCCGCAGACTGCTTCACTTCCGGTTCCCCTGAAGGAACAGCTTCAGAACAGCTTGCTCTAGTCCAGCCTCGCAGACTCATCCAACCAGGACTGTACTAAGCCTGAACTTTCTCAGCAACCTGAGACTAGACAACAAATGCTAGATCTGGCCTTAAGACTTAACCATTTCCCCACTTTTGGGAGGGCACCCAAAAAAATCTATACCTCCAAATAAGCAGGAAGTGATTTTAAGAAAACTCCCTCTCTTTCCCGAGATGTGGGGTGGAGAATTTTGGTCATTCATAGGATGCTGGAAGTTTCTCATCATTAAGGGGATTGTTTCAAATAGTTATAATCTTGGAAAGGGAAAAGACAAAATAGGAGGTTAGATTCAGGGATTTCTCTTTTTTTCTCTTTCCTTTCCTTTCCTTTCCTTTCCTTCACCTTCCTTCTTAGGTAAGGGGGGAAAGTTGAGAATAAAAGGAATAAAAGGAGATATGGAAATATTATAGGAATAATAAGAAAACAATAATAAGGAAATAATAATAAACCAAAAAAACAAAACCAAACCATTTTATAGCCATAATCTTACACTGGTATAGATCTTTGTCTTTTGGTGAAAAATTGAGGTTATATTTTGTTATATTGGTACAGAATGTTGTATACTGATACAGATTTAAAGGTTACATTGGTTTAGATTATTATATATCAATACGAATTTAAGGTTATTTTTGATACACATAATGTATATGTTTTAAATTCTTATATGAGATACTGTTCCTATATAATCCTTAAAGATACAATGTAAAGCTCCAGTCCTTTTAATGGCTGCTATTACAAACTATTACAGATGACTAAGACAGACAGTCAAACTCATGGTCATGTCAAATACTAGTGTAGATTATCAGAGAAGTATGCATCCTGGGTTGAACAGACAATATGTAGCTGAAGACAGGCAACATTTGCTTGTTCAGCTATGCTATAAATAGATATATAGTCTTCAAAAACCCCAGAGACTCACAGAATATGGCATTTAAAAGGGTTGATTTAAGACTTTTTTGACATTGAGACATGTCATCTCCTGGCAGCACATCATTCAACTTGGAAGATGACGAGCATCAAAGAACCTCCATTTGGAGAAAGCTTCATTTGCAGCAAGCTCGCCACCAGGCAAAGAAAACACCCTAACTTTATTTGCAGATAGATGCTGTCCAGAAAGGACAAACAGAGTCAGGGAAGTCCATTTCCAAGCTCTGCCAAGACAGGATAAGCAAGTCTTTCATAATTCCTGCTTCAAAAACAGGCCTGTCAGATATTCTGGGCCAGAAGGTAGAAGATGATGCGCCATTTTAGAGACTGTTGAGCACCGTCTAGGCAGTCAGCGGTCTCTCGTTTCTGTGATGCTTGGAAGCTGTGTCCCCGTGCTTCCCGCACACTCAGGTAACATTTAGGCCTTTTAAGGTCTCTGATAGGGTTGAAGACTAGATAGTCATAGTCTTGTTACAAGCTTAAGTTGTTTAGGATTTAAGAAAATGTTCTTGGTCTAAGAAGATATTTTTAGGATGGTAATACAAATTAACTCTAAACTCACCAAAATAGGATAGATGATAAGATTCTTTATCTAAATTGTCAAATATAAAATATTGGACATTATGAATGTAACTCTTACCTAATAGATTCTTTATTATTATAAGAGAAAGAGCCTTTTTAGACAAAAGGGGGAAATGTGGTGGGTTGGTCTGGTGCTGTTTTTATTCCATCGCAAAATACTGGCTATCAAGATGTCCTCGCATACACCAGTGATACTATATGAACTTTCTCAACAATTTAACTGGTCAATAAAAGGATAGAACCCATGATTGGGCAGGAGAGGGAGAAAGCCAAGAACTAAGTTAGGGGGTTTCGGGTAGAGAAGAAGAGGAAGAGGAGGAGGAGGAGGAGGAGGAGGAGGAGGAGGAGGAGGAAGAGGAAGAAGAAGAAGAAGAAGAAGAAGAAGAAGAAGAAGAAGAAGAAGAAGAAGAAGAAGAAGAAGAAGAAGAAGAAGAAAAGAGGTGGAGAAGGAGGTTACCACGAGAGGAGATGGACCATGAGCACATGGCCAGGAGAAACAGCAAGGAACAAAGGACTTCAGAGCTGAGGAATAAGTTAGAATAGCTCCAAACCAGCCCAGTGTCTTTTATAAGGGCTAGCTAGAATAATAAACTCATTATACAGACACATTCATAAAGAGGGCAGAGAGCAAAGCTGAAACATGCAACCGAATCGTTCAAAGATCCTCTGTTACACAATGTGAGGAAAGGAAAGAATTAAACAGAGGGAATATAATGAACGTAGGAATTAATGGGGATAACAAGGAAGTAGTATATAAGATGGATTCACAGAAACAAAACTTGGAGAGAGTAAGATCTTCACTTTTGTTATTGCTGAGTATGGAATGTAGGACCTTACACACGCCACCAAGGTCACTCTCTCTACTGCTGACCCACATCCCTACCATAGAAGGCTCTAAGGACTGATGAACAAAACAGAACATCAGGAGGGCTGGGGAGATGGATCCAGGATAAAACACTCACTTAATAAACACGACGACCAGAGTTTGGCTCACAAAACCCATGCAGAAGCTAGAGATGTGTGCTGGCTGACTGTAATCCTGGCACTCAGAACGTAGGCACAGGGTCCCTGGTGTGAGGACTAACTCAGTAAGAGATCTCTAGGTTCTTCAAAAGCCCTTGCCTTACTAAATAAGGTGGAGAGTGCTGGGGGAAAATGCCAACATCGACATTGTCTAATGATCCACACTCTGCATGCACATAACACACACACACATACACACACACACACCACAAAAATCAAAACTAGCCAGTTTTACTTGTTGTACAATATATACTTATTTCAAAATAAGCCTGAAGTTCACCTCCTAAATGACCTTCATTGTTACTATGACTGAGGGGTAAGGGGTTGGAGTGGGTGGAAAGGCAGGGACAAAAGAGGAATTTAGAGATAACTAAGTCCCCCATCTTCACAACTGAGCTATGTGGGAAATTTCCTACACACAAAACATGGTGCACTGATAACCTCATACCAGTACCTGAGGTCAACTATTTTCACAAATTAAGAAGATTCAAGTATGAGTTTAAACAATTTTCCTGGACTCACAGCAAGTTGGAAAAGAAGCTGAGGTTTGACTTAAGATACTTAATCTCAGAGCTTATAGGTTAAATCATCAAGTATTATTACATTAGAGAGCATATTATTAAGGGTAATTTGCATTTATAAACCTCAATTCCTACTTTATTGTTAAGTCACAATGAACACAGAAAAAGCATATAGTTCATATTTCACCTATGTATGTTTAATAATATCAGAGTGGTCATACAATAAAGCTGGTCATGTGTAACTTTTAACAGCAAATAAATATGATAGATCTACTCTACTAGGTGGTCCTAAAGCTTAGACAGTGAATATACCCTCTTCCTGACCCCCATGTAAAGTGCTATTGGGCAATGTAAAGATGACTGAGTGGTTGAGCCTAGGGTAAGGTCTTAGGGTGGTCAAAGAGACTTCATGAAGTAGACTGTGGGGCCCTAGTCTGTTAGTCCCCTCCTTCCCAGCTCATGAGGTGAGAATGTGGCTTCCTCACCTACTCTCTACGACTGCAGCCCAGGGTCCTCACAGAAGCCCCAAAACAAGGCCAAATGTCTTCAACAATGGACCTGCATGGACCTTTTCTAAGTAATAACATCACAGTAAAGTAGAAAATAATATGCCAATCAAAAGAATAAAACCCTAGATTCATTTTTATATTAGCTCATGAGTTATATTAAATATTAGCTCACTAAAGAAGCAATGTGGCATGGCACGTTAGGCAGAAACCTGGAATTCTATACCCTAATTCGACCAATAATTTTGAGACAAATTCTTCACAAACATCTAATAAGCAAACACTTTCTTCTAGGAATATTTGAAAAGAGCAGAGCTGGCTGAGTTAGGTAAGAACGGCGAAGCTGTGCATGCATACTAAGTGCACATCTGAGGACAGTGTGCCAGGTGTCCTGGGGTCAACCCTCAGCATGGAGACTAGGGAGGAAAGATAACAGAGAAGGGAGAAAGGCTACCTTCTCTTGAAAAGACTGGACTAACCAATTCCCTGCCTCCGTCTATTAGAAGAGAGAAGCCACATGATCATTTGACAGGCACCGGAAAGGTGAAGGGATCCACTCTGCTTCCCAGCCAGTCATCCGCAGTGGCAGTACAGGGGAACTATGACCCGGCATCTACGAAACTCACAGAGCATCATGTGCAACAGCAAAGGACTCCAGGCCTTACCAACAGCATCAGATGTCCACTGTTACTTCACTGTGGTCTAGAGGGTTCTACCCAGGGGAAGGAAGCTAGCAATAATAATAGTAATAGTAATAATAATACTGGTAGTAGTAGTAGCAGTAGCAGTAGTAGTAGTTGTTGTAGTAGTAATAATAAATGTAAAATACTAAGTAAGAAAGTATGAAAATTATCCCTATCCAAAAATTCAAAAATTCTTAACCATTCACCAAAATATTATTTCTAGAACAAGTAGACAAGTATCATAGGACTGTGATGCCACACAAACCCAACTATTTATACCTATAACACACTATAACAATGTGTAACACACTATAACAATATGTAAAAACTCAATTCTCCTCAACACTGTGCTGCCATACATACAACTATTTATACATATAACACACTATAGCAATATGTAAAACTCAACTCTCCTCCTCAACACTGGCCACCAGCAGTCTAAGAGAACAGGCCAAAGAATCGCAGGGATGGACACAGCTCCCTGGCGGAGCTGGTCATCCACGCACACAAGGCCCCAAGTCTTCTACTTATGTTGACGAGGGATAAAATGAGTATGAATAAACTGCCCAAACAAAGCAAGGCTTGTAAAGACTTGAAGACTGTAAAATCTTACTGAGGGAAAACTTAAAAGCATGGAGAGACATCTCATATTCATGGAACAGATGAGTTATTCTCTAACAGAAGGCATGCCATCTCTACAGAGTTCCAACTGTTGGCAAAAATAAATAATAATCTAATCCTATAATTCCTATGTAAATGCAAGGGACCCAGGATAAACAAATAATCAAAAATAAAACTGGAGTGTTCAGACATCCTGACCTCAGTGTCGTCCGTGTCCACAGAGTGTGTTAACACGCACAGCACAGCTGTGGCCTGTGGCGAGATGGGTGGGGAGGATGAGGGGGCGAAGCGACTGAACACCTCAGAGCCTCAGTGCCTGGGGTCTAATGGTCCGCAAATGTGAGAGTGGCCTTTCTGAGAGCACTGTGCTGATGAGAGATGCCAATGGGAGAAGCAGGGCTGGTCAGGGTGTGGAGAACTGAAAACCCCTGTAAACAGCTGTTGATGTCAGTTACCACCGTCGTTAGAGACAAAAGCATGGAGACCCCTCCAAAGCCTAAAAAGAGAACTGCCACTTGATCTAATAATCCTACTACTAGGTATGTGTAGGGTGTGTGAGGGGTGTGTGTGTGTGTGTGAAAGAGAGAGAGGGGGGGGGGAACTGTACTCCTGTGTCTGCTGTAGCACTACTGAAATAATCAAGAAACAGAAAATACATGTACACAATGGAATACTATTAAGCCATAAATAGAGTAAATCCTGTAACTTACCACACATATGAAGCTGAAGATCACGGGCAATAGGCTAGGCACAGAACTGCGGGATCTGGATCATGTGACCACATATAAATTCAGATTTGACTAGTAGTTATCTGAGGTTGGAGAGTGGCAGAGAAGGGAGCTGAGGGAAGGCTGACACCTAGTGGCCGTGAAGGGACATCGCTGGGCTAGGGTGTGGGCTTGCCTGGGTGCTCTGTTCTGCTTCAGGGAGTCAGCTGGTCGGGCTCTTCCCCACTTCCCTCGTGCTCTCTCCCTCTCCACACTGTGTGTATGCGTGTGTGTGGGTGAGAGAGAGAAGGGAGAGCATATGTGTGTGTGCATGTTTATGCCAACCCCGTGACTGTTTTCTGTCTATATCCAAGTGGTATCCTAAATCTAGCCCTTCTTCTGCCTAGGTTGAGGTTAGACACAGAAGCCGCAGTGCTCTAAGACAGTAGGCTGACAGGTGACAATTATGTGAATCTCAAGAAGCTAGAAGAACTCACAATGTTTTCACCATTAAGAAAATGTAAAAAGCATAGATAAGATCAATGAATAATGAATATATACTCTACTTTTGGTCCAAATTGCTGCTCAATTCTAGAAGCACAAATGAATACAATTAAGACTGCAAAACAGACACACACACAAAATACCATCAGAAAACAATTAGCGAACGAGGACAGAAGCAGTAGTCGAAGGACAGGGCTCTTGCCTATAATCCTAGCAGGATTATAGATAATCAGAGGCTGTATACTGGAAGCTTCCGAAGCCAAAGGGTAAACATTCACAGACAAAAGCAGCGCAGAAAGGAGTCCGCGGCCATAAAATGAAGAGGATGCCCACGGCGCCCACCCTGCAGCTCCGGACCCTGCAGCCCAGTAGCCTCTCCAGAGCACACAGGGTGAAACAAGCTCGACACTCCACCATCAGCGACACATCCGTCCAATCACAAGCAACGTGAAGAAGACGGAGGCCCCTCTGTGTGCACTGTGGATGTCACGGCCAACAGCACCAGACCAGACAGGCTCTGAGCAAACTAGCCAAGTCCACACCTTGTCCAGCTGGCTCGATTATGATGCTCTGTATGTTACCAACAAAGAAAGCTGGGACCGTCTACACTGAGTCCAGATGGCTAATTCTAAATACACATTTTCTTTCCACTATTAAAAAATAAGAAAATAAAAGCCACTACCTTTACATATTTTTCATACAGAAATGCCTTATGACAATTATAAAAGCACACTGGAAAGCTACCCTTTCCATAGGGTACTGGAACTACCCTATGCTAGAGAAATCATGATTAGTGCAGGAGCACCTAGAGCCATTGCTTTACAAACCCAGTATAATCCCTAACCATGCTCTACACAAATATCCTCACCCCTCATTGAGGAAACTCTTCACAGCAGGTGAGGACCACCTGCACCTGAGGCTTAGGAACTCTGCAGAACGCTGCAGGGGTTGTAAGAGACAATGGATTAGGAAGTTTGCTATGAGCTTGTGTCTCCTAGTAGTATCAGAGGCTATTCCCATAATCTCACCAATATAGCCTCATGAGCTGAACAAGGGTGATACCAGTGAAGATGCCAAATCGGACGAAGAAAAGCCCACAAGCCCTCAACCCTCCCCAAAGAACTATAGCCAAGTGAAGAGAGCCAGGGACAGGAGAGTTGTCTAGTGCCAGAGGCTCAGTCTTGAAAACATATATACAACTAGCAGTATACAGACTGAACAGGTTTTTAGGAATATATTTGTATTTGCATATGCATTAATGATTGATGAAAAAATCCACACGCTTGAAAAGGAATGAGGAGGGTTTGCAGGGGAGGAAGGGGAAAATTAAATTATATTGCAATTAAATTCTAAATTGAAAAACAAAGCAACAACAACAAAAGCATACGTACCACCAGGACTGGAGATATAGCTTAGTGATAAACCACAACAGCTGCTCCAGACGAGGACGCAAGCTCACTTCCCAGCATCCAAGTCAGGCAAGTGCTCATACAGCCTATAACTTCTGCTTGAGAGGATCCGATGCCTGTTTCAGGCCTTTATGGACACACACACACACACACACACACACACACAGACACACACACACACACACACACACACACAGAGAGACACACACACACACACACACACACACACAGACACAGACACACACACACACACACACACACAGACACACACACACACACACACAGAGACACACACACACACACACAGAGACACACACACACACACACACAGAGACACACACACACACACACACACAGACACACACACACACACACACACACACACACACACACACACACACACACACACACACACACACACACACACACACACAGAGACACACACACACACACAGAGACACACACACACACACACACAGACACACACACACACACACACACACACAGACACACACACACACACACACACACACAGACACAGACACACACACACACACACACAGAGACACACACACACACACACACACACACACAGAGACACACACACACACACACACACACAGACACAGACACACACACACACACACACAGAGACACACACACACACACACACACACACACACGCGCCGCACGCACGCACGCACGCACGCACGCACGCACGCACGCACGCACCTCTTGGGCAAGTTTTTCCTATGACAGTCCTCCGGTGTGTTAGGAAAATGCCTGACATGTAACTGGCAAACTGGCAGTCACCACTGCAGGCAGAATGCTTTAAGAATAAGACTGGTCTGCAGGTAGCAAGGTATTAATGACTTAAGGATTATAACTTCTCTAAGTGCTTGTTCATCGATGACTGGTGATTAAGAAGAAGGAGAGGGAATGGCATTATTCTGACCTCTACCACAGTAGAAATCAATGCTGAACTCTAGACCAGAAGGTCAGAGGGCATATGAAACAGAGCAAAACGCCATGGCTCTCACACGCTGGACATTATGGTAAGTTCTCGCCTACCCAACAAAATTTCCTGCCTTCTATGTTTTGTCACATAATATTCTTTAAAACTAATTGTTGAGTAGATATTCTGTTTCCAAAGCAAGGAAGGATTTTAAGGGCATCTTGCTGCCTCCTGCCATTATAGTACAACTAAATACCATCACATGATTTTTTGTTTTTTTTAATTTAAATTTTTTGTTTGTTTTTTTACTTATTCACTTTATTTCCCTATCACAGCCTCCCTCCTGGTCGCCCCTCCCACAATCCTTCCCCCCCTCTTTTCCCCTCCCCTTCTCCTCTGAGCAGGTAGAGAACCCCCCCCCCCTATCCTCCCACCCTGGTACTTAAGTCTCTGTGGGGCTAGGCGCTTCCTCTCCCACTGAGGGCAGACAACGCAAGTCATCTAGAAGAACATGCCATGTCCAGGCAACAGCCTTTGGGACAGCCCCCGCCCGCTCCAGGTGTTCAGGACCCACATGAAGGGTGAGCCGCACATCTGCCACATGTGTGTCACATGATTTTGTTTGTAAAAACCACTGTGTACATCCCAGTATCACCAATCAAGCCTATAATCCCAGCCCTTGAGAGGCTGAGGCGGGAGAATCAGGAGCTCAGTGTCAGGTATGCTACCCAGTAAGCTCAGGGCAAGCAAGCTACATTATGGCCCTGTCTCAAAAACCTACCAGTGAGTACAACTGTAACTACCGTGGCCCTGCAGTTACTGTAATTATGCAACCGTAATTAGCCATGTTTTCCTCACCTTTGGAGCTGCAGACTCCGTGTTCAGAAGCTCTTCAGGGGCTGCACTCTTCTATCTTAGGACTGTACCAGCAAGCACTGGCGCGGGCTAGCTTTCATGCCAGAAATCTTAAATATTTTACATAACATGAGTACTTTTCCAATCGCTGCATTAAAGACCACACGGTGTGGCCCACCGATGCCAACTGAAGTCTCTGTGAAGGGGGAACTTTAGGGTAGGTCCAGGATTCTCATTTTATTTTGTGTGAACATAAAGAGACCTTCTGAGCTTTGCTGTTGTTTTAACTACAATTCCATATTGCTATGAAAGATAAAGGAAAATTAACATGTAAAAAAGGGACATTACATCACACATTTATTTTTACTAAAGATAATAAAATCTGTTAAAACAGGGATGTCTCAAGGAAGCTGTGGTGAAGACTTGGACAATGCTGGCAGCACTTTGTTAGGCTGAGCTAGGAAAGCTGTTCTCAGTTTGAGGTCAGCCTGGTCTGTACAGGCCAGCAAATGTTACATAGTAAGACTCTGAATAGATAGATAGGTAGATAGACAAACAGACAGACAGACAGACAGACAGACAGACAGATAGAATATTTAAATAACAAGGCTGACATTTCTATAGTCAGAATGTTGAGGGTGCAGGGGCAGGACACTTGCCAGCACAGATGGGGATGCAGACTGATCTGTGAGGACAACAGTCTATCTATGCTAGAGTCTGTCACTTGTGAAAGGACACTGGCATTCAGATGACCATGATGACCTGCAGACTTAGAGCTACTCTTATCAACCTCATCATAAGGCTGTAGATCCTTTTCTAAGTGCCGGCTTCACGTCTACAGAAGAACCTCCAGGGAGAGGCACAGCACAGCTCAACGCCAGAATGCAGTCTCTCCCCGCAGGGTTTGTTCTGCGGACAGGCACAGCAGAGTCTCTCCGCTCACATGGGCGTGAGTCCTGCAGAATGACACCCTCTCTAAGCAGACAGCAGTGAATACGGCTCTTCTCTACCATCTGCCTCACTCACTACTGCTGTCCATATGGCCAAGCGTTAATCCGGGATTTCTCGATTCTGATTCTGAATCATAAGCGGCCACGAGATTAAAAGAAATAAATAACAACAGCAAAACCCCCTGCAGATGTCATGTTCCATGCCAGACTCAGGGAATCAGAATCTCAAGAGAAGAGAAGCAAGTGTGTGCTGGACTCATGTTATTGTCTTACTGTAAATGAGTCTAACATATAACAGTGTCTGTAAATGATTTTTATGAGGCATCAGTTATGAATTCCCTCAGCTACCTCCCCATAGTTACTATTTCCAATTGCCTGCTCCTGTGTGACTTCTTCTGTTTAGAAGTATGCTCCTAGCAGTGGTGTGAGAAACTGGGCGTGGTGGTGCAAGCCTTTAGTCCCAGCCTTCAGGAGGGAGCAGAGGCAGGCAGGTCTCTATGAGTTCCAAGGTAGCCAGGGCTGTTACACAGAGAAACATCATCTCAACAAACCAAAATGAAAGGAAATGAAGGCAGTGGTGTAAGGACTCTATCAAGGAACGAGGAACGGCAAATGCCTCATTTCATTTATTTTTTTTTTTTTTTTATTTATTTATTTATTTATTTATTTATTTAGTGAGACAGGGTTTCTCTGTATAGCTCTGGCTGTCCTAGAACTCACTTTGTAGACCAGGCTGGCCTCAAACTCAGAGATCCACCTGCTTCTGCCTCCCAAGTGCTGGGATTACAGGCGTGCGCCACCACCACCACCCGGCTCATTTCATTTTCTATATGAATGATTTCCAGAGGAAAGTCTCTGCCAAGTGACAATTTATACTTTCACAGTCTTAACCTATAGTCTATAGTTTTATGGCAAATTTTAACTTTAAAGCCTCGTTTGAAAGGTTACTCCCCCAATCGGTTAATCATTATCATAGAATCACCATCTCTGCTCTAGTACATAAGGATCTGTGGGAACCATCACTGTTAACAAGAAGCAAAGGGCTGGATCAACTAGACAGTAAACCATTCTTAGATCTGTTAAAGAAGTTAGCTCACAGGACAAACTACTGTACCAGCTTGGACAGACTGGTGTCTGCAGAGAATCAGGATACTGGGGAAGCCATGGCGTGCAGAAATGGCCCTGCCCTTGATAAGCTGCTGGAGGACTACAGTGGACAAGTTTGAAACCCAAGACACTAGACAGTTCAGTCAAGGAGGAGAGGGATGCCACATGTCCGTGAATTTTACAGTTCAAAGCTGAAGACAGACTCACAGTAAACATGACAGAAAGAATCCCCTTCTGCTCTCAACACACAAAGAGGCAAGGAAACCACATTTATGTCAGAGCAGCCCGTTCTCAAGCTGCCTTTCTAAGGAATAGCTCTACAACAGCCCTATGAGCTGAGGCTCCGCCTGAGTCAGCAAACAGACGGGAAGGAAAATGCCAATTTCAGTGAAGTTTTGAAGCAAAGAAAGGGAGCAGTAAACTGTGGTGTAGAAGCACGAGGTCACAGGGCTGTGGGGAAGAGAGGGGGACAGAGGAGGACAGGCTTATTCAAGATCAAGACCCAGTCAAAGAACTGCAGACACCTCCCTGTCCCAACTCCTGGAACAGCCCATTAATAAGATGCCTCCACAGTGATTCCTTTTATCAGCAGAGTAACTCAGCTAGCAAGAATAGTCACAAGACAGCCTTAAGGCCAAGCACGGTCTCAAAGAGACAGAGCAAATGTGAAAACTCAAAAACATGAGGTGTGGCGGGATTAAACCAGTCATTTAAGACAACCATCACCAAAATGAGAGCAGTTAAAATGTATAAGGCTTTGTCTGCGGTCAGACAACAGACGTCCTAGGATGGACTCAAACGTGGACAAGAGCTTATATTGCAGGAGTTAAGGGGTGTACTTGTTAAATGAGGGGGAAGGAACATAAAGGTGCCACGTAGAAAAGACAGCGACAGAAGACAGCGACATCACCATGATCTAAGTGGTGGGCCAGACACCAGCCAGCACACGAATGCCACTCGTGATTTAAGTGGTGGGCCAGACACCAGCCAGCACACGGATGCCACTCATGATCTAAGTGGTGGGCCAGACACCAGCCAGGACACGAATGTCACTCGTGATCTAAGCGGTGGGCCAGACACCAGCCAGGACACGAATGTCACTCGTGATCTAAGCGGTGGGCCAGACACCAGCCAGGACACGAATGTCACTCGTGATCTAAATGGTGGGCCAGACACCAGCCAGGACACGAATGTCACTCGTGATCTAAGTGGTGGGCCAGACACCAGCCAGCACACGGATGCAACTCATGATCTAAGTGGTGGGCCAGACACCAGCCAGCACACGGATGCAACTCATGATCTAAGTGGTGGGCCAGACACCAGCCAGCACACGAATGCAACTCATGATCTAAGTGGTGGGCCAGACACCAGCCAGCACATGGATGCAACTCATGATCTAAGTGGTGGGCCAGACACCAGCCAGGACACGAATGCCACTCATGATCTAAGTGGTGGGCCAGACACCAGCCAGCACACGAATGTCACTCATGATCTAAGTGGTGGGCCAGACACCAGCCAGGACACGAATGCCACTCATGATCTAAGTGGTGGGCCAGACACCAGCCAGCACACGAATGTCACTCATGATCTAAGTGGTGGGCCAGACACCAGCCAGGACACGAATGTCACTCGTGATCTAAGTGGTGGGCCAGACACCAGCCAGCACACGAATGTCACTCATGATCTAAGTGGTGGGCCAGACACCAGCCAGCACACGAATGTCACTCATGATCTAAGTGGTGGGCCAGACACCAGCCAGGACACGAATGTCACTCGTGATCTAAGCGGTGGGCCAGACACCAGCCAGGACACGAATGTCACTCGTGATCTAAATGGTGGGCCAGACACCAGCCAGGACACGAATGTCACTCGTAATCTAAATGGTGGGCCAGACACCAGCCAGGACACAAATGCCACTCGTGATCTAAGTGGTGGGCCAGACACCAGCCAGGACACGAATGCCACTCATGATCTAAGTGGTGGGCCAGACACCAGCCAGCACACGAATGTCACTCATGATCTAAGTGGTGGGCCAGACACCAGCCAGCACACGAATGTCACTCATGATCTAAGTGGTGGGCCAGACACCAGCCAGGACACGAATGCCACTCATGATCTAAGTGGTGGGCCAGACACCAGCCAGGACACGAATGTCACTCGTGATCTAAGTGGTGGGCCAGACACCAGCCAGCACACGAATGCCACTCATGATCTAAGTGGTGGGCCAGACACCAGCCAGCACACGAATGTCACTCATGATCTAAGTGGTGGGCCAGACACCAGCCAGGACACGAATGCCACTCATGATCTAAGTGGTGGGCCAGACACCAGCCAGGACACGAATGTCACTCGTGATCTAAGTGGTGGGCCAGACACCAGCCAGGACATGAATGTCACTCATGATCTAAGTGGTGGGCCAGACACCAGCCAGCACACGAATGTCACTCATGATCTAAGTGGTGGGCCAGATACCAACCAGGACACGAATGTCACTCATGATCTAAGTGGTGGGCCAGACACCAGCCAGCACACGAATGTCACTCATGATCTAAGTGGTGGGCCAGATACCAACCAGGACACGAATGTCACTCATGATCTAAGTGGTGGGCCAGATACCAGCCAGGACATGAATGTCACTCATGATCTAAGTGGTGGGCCAGATTCCAGCAAGGACACAGACCCTGAATATAAGTAGTATCATACAAACCTTCCAAGATGGTCAAACAAAGAGAAAAAACAAAAACAAAGATAAATCCCTACCTGTCCCACTCCCAAAGAACAATCAAAATGTCACAGAACAAAATCTCAAAGAAGTGTGGAGACTACAGAATACAGTCTTCATGCAATGGAAGAGTAAAATGAAAGAGAAAAGCACGAGAATTCCCCTAAGTGATGTCCAACGATAAACTACAGATCCAGGAAGCTCAGAAAATACAAAGCAAAATAAAGCACAAACTAAAAGAAAATCCTTTATCATGAGTAGGGCAAGGGAGCATCCAGCTATAATCCCACAACTCTGGACCACACAGTAAAACCTTGTATAGAAATAAAACTAATAAAATCTTACCAAAGCACTCTTACATCTGTATGTTCAAATTACAAAAATTGATGGTGAACACAAAATAATTTTATTCATGAGGATAAAAACTGTAGTTTACTTCTCAGAGACAAAGAGAAATAGTCACAGTGGATGGGAGGTGAGACCAGTTCCCCAAACCACTAAACATTGTATAAGGAAGAGTTATAAAGACTTGGTCATTTAACACTACTCACGTGTTTTGAAAGAAAAGTTTTAGGGCTATTTTAAAGAGAAATAAAGAATTAAGTAGGCCCAAAGTTCAAATTTGCACAATGGAAAAACATTAGGGAAGAAACAGAGTAAAATACAAAATGACTATATCTTATTCTTAATGGAGCGAATAGATGATAACTTGTTCAAAATAACAGCAGCACTGTATGTTATGCTTACATGTTTGCTTATATGTAAGATGAGTGTCAGCAACAGCAGACTGGACCAACGAATAAGACTGCTTTATCATACGATGTCCCAGGACTTATGGGCAGCATGGTTTTGTCTGAAAATGGACGCAGATTATATATTAGCACACGCATCACTCTCTGGGGCAGTGGGTCTCAACCTTTCTAATGTTGCAAACATTTAATACCGTGCCTTATGTCATGGTGACCCCCCAGCCACAGAATAATTTTCATTGCTACTTCATAACATAAATTTGCTACTGTTACAAATTGTAATACAAATATCTGATATTGAGGACATCTGATATGCAACCCCCTAAGGGTTTATAACCCACAGGTTGCAAACCACTGATCTAGGGTAACTACTACAAGATGTTATTAAAGAAAAAAAAAAGAAATAAAAGTAGAAAGGAAAGACAGGCCTGGTGAACAGAGGAAAAAAGAAAGGAAGCATATATTATAGAATATATAACTAAACTCATAGGAAGATAGCAGTAGAAGATGAAGCAGGATCAAAAACAAAGGTCATAACTATAAAAGTCTATAAAAGCAGGGCCTCAGCTGGTGGCACCAGAACACTATGTCATTCAGTTGTGCAGTCGCAGACACAAGGGCACACGACATTCCCGCCTACTCCTTAGGACTGTACTTGACTGACTGGGCCTCTGCAGAGCTGCCCACTCTAGGTATTCCACGGTTCTTACTTTATTTTAATTTTTCTTGCTTAATCCCACTACACAGCAAAGCTACCTTTACGAGATTAAATGGCAAGACTAGGGAAATTCTCAGAGAAGGGGCGGCGTGCAACACTTCCTTGCTGGACGCGAACAGCTTCCAGCTAACTGGAAGGCAGCCTGGGAACACACATCCCAAGCAAAAATAAAGAAATAAGACTCAAGGAGACAACTTATGTCCTAAGAAATCAAAGAAAGGAAAGCCAGTGTGCATAAATAGTGCTTTAAAAAAGAAAGAGAAAACATGAACAGATATGGTAGATACTAATTCAGTTTTGAACATCAATGATCTAACTGCACCAATTCAAGAGCAGAGACTGTCACATGAAGGTGACACGAAAGGCAAGAAGAATGACAAAATTCAGCTACGGGTTGTCTACAAAATATCCCCTTTACATACAGAGCCATAGAATCAAAGGTGAATGAATGAGAAGACCTGTAACACACTATGACAAATCAAAACAAAGTGGCACGGGGTAGATTAGCTTGAGACATAGAAACATTCAGATGAATGAAAGCTATGAGGGGTTAAATGGGACATTAAACAAGGTGTAAAAAAAAAAAGCCAATTCTTCATGGACAATGGTAACAATACTATGCATAGTGTGTATTTAACATTGCACTGAAAAATATAAGATAAAAACTATAAGAACTGTGAAGACTGGAGATGAACCAACTACATATAGCAACTGAAGATCTGCAGCACATTTCTATCAGAAACAGATCGAGCTCGTCCTGGGAGACAGCCCCGTCAGTAAGTGCCCTCACTGCCCCAGGTCTCAGGAAGGAGAAAGCCAGCATAATGGAAGGAGGGACAGGCAGGTCCCCAGAGCACCGGGCTAGCCGAGTGAGGCTTGCCAGAAGGAAGAACTCAAGGTTCAGTGTGAAACCCTGTCTTTAAACACTCGGGGGAACAGCAACTCAGAGACCCCAGTATTGACTTCTGGCCTACGTCCTTTAGCCCTGACACAGAATTACACGGAACAGGAAACAGTAACAGAGATGCATAGGCTACGTCAGTCACCCAGTAACATCTGAGCACCCATCCTTCTCAAACTCACAGCACAGGCAACTGTGAAGACAGCGCATCCTCTGGGGCCTTAAATACACCTGTGCTGGGTAGTTCTCAACCTGACACAGCTAGTCATCCAGGAAGACAGAATCCCAGTTGCGAAAGTGCCTCAGGCAAATCTGTGAGACACTTTCTTGATTTCTGATGTGGGCAGCCCCTGCTCACTGACGGTAGTAATACCCTGGACAGTTTTTTTGGGGGGGCAGGGGATGGGTAGGTTGTTTGGTTGTCTTGTTTTGTTTTGTAACCTGGGTCCTGAGCAGTATAAGAAAGCAGGCTGACAGGTGTAAATGCTGCTTTTATTTCCTCAGATGGAGACAGATGAGAGCTGTCAAGCTGTGTGAGTACAAGGCTTGGGATGAGCCCAGAGTGGTTCTTTCTGTTCTACCTATCCCCAGGCCTAGGCCTGGCAGCTTCTAGTCTCCATACAACCTAATCTTCTGCTAACCAGAATCTCAAATGCTCATGCTTCCAGCATCTGTCTACTAGTGTAGACGAGAAGGTGTCAGCCTCCAAGGCTTGCTGCTGGGTAACTCACCCTTTCTGGCTCTTTCTGATCTCCCTCTCACTAGTTCAACTCAGCTCTTCTGGCTCCACCTCCTCTCTGATCTGACTGACTCCAACAGGCTCTCAGCTTCTGAATGACTTGCTGTTTGGCCTCATACTAACTTTGGCAATATGTATGCTCTATGTATCTGTGGATTCAATGAATCTCCTGGCTCGTTCCGTCGTCACCTCACCTGTGTGTAGCTTGTTCTCTCCGCGTTCTGTGACTCCGGTAGGTGACGCTGCCACTTGCCCCCACCTCCTCTGCCTCCTGTTCCTCTCTCCTCGTGTGAGAGTTGGGCATGACCTACTCTGTCAAATCTTTCTGAGTCATCACTTCTTTCTGCCCCTCAATTAGACAGCACTTTCAAATATGGCTGCTTCCTTCTACAAACCAACCTTACTCCCATTGTTTCCAAAGGTGTGCGCTGCGGGTGTGTCTGCTCAGCCGGATCACACATACCTAGGTGTTCAAATTCCTCTTCCACAAGCCATGGAGAGAGTAAGCCAGAGAGTAGCCTTCCTCCGTCGTCTCTGCCTCAGTTCCTTCTCTGAGGTCTTCTATCAATCCCCTTCATGACCTACTGTATCTGAAGGCGAAATAAACCTTTGTGCCCCAAGTTGCTTTCTGATATGGTGTTCTGTCACAGCAATGGAAGGAAACTAGGACAATGCCTTAGTAAAACTGAAAGAACAGAAATCAAGGGTGGAAGTTGGCTCAGTGGATAAAGTGACTTTCCAGGCAGACCAGAGGCATGGATCCTGACTCCTGGCGCCCACACAAACACTGAGGGCACAGCAGCCACCTCTAACTCAGCACTTGGGAAGGACAGACAAGGGACCCCAGGAGCAGGCTTGCCAGCTAGACTCCCCATACTGTCAAGGTCTAGGGTCTGTATCAGTAGATAAGGGGAAGGCTGACAGAGGAAAACTTTTGATGTTAGCCTCAAGACTCTGCGTGCATGTGAACACAAACACACACATA
Organism: Apodemus agrarius; assembly: GCA_964023405.1. Lineage (NCBI taxonomy): Eukaryota > Metazoa > Chordata > Mammalia > Rodentia > Muridae > Apodemus > Apodemus agrarius. Next base: position 24,738,911 of record OZ030027.1, on the reverse strand, counting down.
CACACATGTACATACACACTTGCACACATACACATTCATATGTACACACTCATACATGCTGATAACACAAAAGTCAAAGAAGAAATCTCACGAAAAAAATTAAAATACTTTAATTTTCATAAAACTGAAAAATGCATTTTATCCAAATGTATGGGCCAGAGAAAAGAGTGTTTAGCAAGAACTGCATACCACTGACTGTTAGAAACTGATGAAGACCTTACAGACACAGAGGCACACGCCTACATTCCAGATACTTGGAAGACTTTGGCAAGTCACTTCCTTAAGTTCAAAGTTCGGAGCAGTCTGAAAAAGGCAGCAAAACTATATCTTTAAAAGCATACACATGAAAGGAAGAAAGGATGGAAGGAAGAAGATTTAGTCAAGCTAATCAAGTTAAAAACAAAAACACACAATTCCCTAACACCAGGAATACAAACCAACACTGAAACTTCCATGTATTCTGAAATGATAAGAAATACCATGAACAGTCTGCTGCCCATAGTTCAGATATTATAGAAGAAATATAGCAACCAAATACACAATTTTCCAAAATGTACAAAAAATAAGCATTGTAAATAGGCCAGCAACTGATAAAGAAATAAAATAAATTAAAAATCTCTTAAAGCACAAAGCACCCATGCTCCACTATGTTCATAACAGCCTTATTTATAATAGCCAGAAGCTGGAAACAACACAAATGTCCCTCAACAGAAGAATGGATACAGAAAATGTGGCACATTTACACAATGGAATACTAGTCAGCTATCAAAAACCATGACTTCATGAAATTTGCAGGCAAGTGGATGGAACTTGAAATATCATGCTGAGTAAGGTAACCCAGTCACAAAAAAACACACATGGTATGCAACTCACTGATAAGTGGATATTAGCCTAAAAGTTCAGAATTTCCAAGATACAATTCACTGACTATATGAAGCTCAAGAAGAAGGAAGACCAAAGTGTGGATGCTTCAGTGCTTCTTAGAAGGGGGAACAAAATACTCACAGGAGGAAATATGGAGACAAAGTATGGAGCAGAGACTGGAGGAAAGGCCATCCAGAGACTGCCCCACCTAAGGATCCATCCCATATACAGTCACCAAACACGGACGCTGTGGTGGATGCCAGGAAATGTTTGCTGACAGGAGCTTGATATAGCTGTCTCCTGAGAGGCTATGCTAGAGCCTGACAGATACAGAGGGGGATGGGTGCTGGCAGTCAACCACTGGACTGATCACAGGGTACCCAATGGAGGAGTTAGAGAAGGGACTGAAGGAGCTGAGGGGGATTGCAGCCCCATGGGGGAAACAAAGGTGTCAACCAGCCAGACCACTCCTCCCTCTTCCCCTTCCCCTCCCCCCCAGGAGCTCCCAGGGTCTGGACCACCAACCAAAGAGTACACACACAGGGACCCATGGCTCCAGCTGCATATGTGGCAGAGGATGGCCTTGTTGGACATCAGTGGGAGGAGTGGCCCTTGGGCCTGAGGGATTTCGATGCCCCAGTGTAGGAGAATGCCAGGGCTGGAAGGGAAGGGGAGAGTGGGTGGGTGGGAGGGTGGGGGAGCACCCTCATAGAGACAGGGTGAGGGGGCAAGGGATGGGGGTTTCCGAAGGGGAGACCTGGAAAAGGGATAACATTTGAAATGTAAATAAATAAAATATCCAATAAAAGAAAAAAATTAAAAATTAAATTAAAATTAAAAACACAAAGCACCAGTATCAAGGGGGTTCATTGGTGAATTATACTGCATCAACGATATCACTAATTAGACATAAACAGAGGCCCTTTCCTAATGTCATTCACCCTAATCCCCAGACCACAAGAACACAGTTTAAGACAGTAGCGCTCTTGGCATCATGCTTACGATTAAAGATTCGACCGCTCAGCATTCCTTTTCTGTCATCGTGCCTGCTACTTCCTGCCATCGAGAACTCCTACCCCTCCAGGACCATGAGTCCAAGTAAACCTTTCCTGCTCTAAGGTTTCTTGGCCTTGGTGTTTTATCACAGCAACAGAAAAGTAACGAATACAACAGTTTGTCAACCTTTAGGAACCAAGGCGAGGAGGTCGCTGAGTAGGCAGAGTGCTTGCTGTGCCAGCAGGAAGAGCTGCATCGAGATCCCCTGCGTGTGGAGGCACACTCTGCAACCCGGGAACAAGCAATTAGATCCTAGGAGTTTGCTGCATGATCAGAGTCTCGTAAAAACACACCAGGTTAGTGAGAGACCTGACTCCAAACAGTAAGGCGGATGGGCAGACGGACGGCAGTGGCGGCACACTCCCTACAGAAGGACATGTTGGGTCTCTGGCTCTCACAGCCCACCACCAGGGACATACTTCCTTCTCTAAGGCCATGTTTCCCAGACCTCCCAAACTTCCCCGGAACAGTGCCATTGACGGGGACCAAGTACTCAACAGGCACACGCATGGAGACAGCACACATAAACACTACACACCGTTAGTCATAGGCAAGATTGACTATTACCTGCCACATCAAAAAGCTAGGGAAGAAAAATTATGCTTGTCTCAACAGATCCAAGAAAAGCAAATGACAAAATTAAATGTATGTTTATGATTTAAAAAAAAAAAAGTCAGTAAACTAGGATATAGTAACTATTTAATAAATTCAACTTGAAAGGGGCATGCACCAAAATCAAAGCATTGCATACTTAATGAAAAGAAATCCAATGCTTTCTCTCTGACCAGAAACAAGACACCTATGTCCCCTCTCGTCACCCCTTTATCCCTGCCCTGGAAATCCTCTCCCATGCATTAAGAAAACAATTGGTTTATACATTAGGAGGAATAGACTCGATGATATGGTCACCTGTCATTCAGACAGAACACAGCTGCTGTTAACACACCATCAGGGCAAAGATGAGATGCATTTCCCTGCATGTTCTCCAGGGGACCCTCAAATTAAAGACAGTGTTACTCACACACACGCGCGCGTGCACACACACACACACACACACACACATGAATTAAATAGAAAATCACAATGTATAAAATCTATACGAGGAAGCATAAAAATCATCCTCAAAGAATCAAAGTAGAAGTAAGTGAAAAAATATTCCACATTTGTACATAAAGACCATAAATAATAGGAACAGAACAGCTTTGTGACCTTGACCTACAGAGTCAATGTAATCCCTCTCTGAGTTATTTTGTGAATAATAAAAAAGACAAACAACAACAAACAATATGCTAAGGTTTATGCAGAAAAGTAAAATATGTAAAATGATATCCAAGGAGGTTTGCCGTTATCAAGAAACTTCAAGAGTTACTGTAAAGCTATAGTAAACCTAATGGTGTAGTATTAGTACATGGTATCACAAAGAGGGCATACTACACATCTACATGAATAGAAGCCAGATCTGCACCCTGAACAAAACTTCACTGAAAATGCACCACAGATGTCCAAATGCCCCTCACCAAGGGATAAACACGGTGGCACACCTAGATAATGGGTTATTATAGGTTCTAAGAGCAGAAACTTAAAGATGCTATTAACTGAAAGAAACCAAAATGAAAACAATAAATGGTGTGTGGTCCACTGTAAGACTTTCCAGAAAAGGCAAAACTTTCTTTAAAAGGCAGTGGGGAGGCCAGAGGCTGCGGGAGGAAAGACTCACTGCAGAGCTGAGGAGACTGAGCTCTGAAACTGCCCCTCACACGCAGCCTTGCATGGGTGCCATCTCTCATCTGGCAAACCCACACGTCACCAGGAGAAACCCCAATGCAATGCTGTAACCGGTTGGGTAAGAAGAATGTGTCTATCACAATCCGCCACTGTGCCAAAGGCGGGAGGAAAGTACATGGGAAATCTGAACTGTCTTTAGACGTTGATTAATAAGTAAACGACAGCCACAGCCTCACAGTGAAAATAGTGAACTTTAATTTTTTCTCCTGATTCTCCTAATATTCTATTGGTCTGTCCTTTAAATGAATTACTAAGTCTTATTTCTGAAGTTAAAAAAATGCTAAAAACGACAAAGGAAAGAAAAGTCATTTAACTTGGCCAGGCATGGTGGCTCACACATGCAGTCCCAATACTCAGGAGGCTGGGGTAGGACTTTCAGCAGTTCCAGACAAGACTGGGCTACAGTGTGAGACCCTGACTGACTGAAAACATCAGTAGTTAGTAGTAGTAATCCTCTTTAAGTTAATAAGCTTTAACAGTGAATTGCAATGCCCCACAGTATTTGAAGTCAGTCACTGCCCCTCTTTTAATGTAAATGAAACCAGCACTGAGATAAGCAAGCGCCTGTAATCCCTTCTGGGGCTCCGGACTGTGGTCAGTACAGCTACATGATTGCAGCTTTAGATTAATGTGTGGCTGTACTAACTGTAGACAGGGACATCTGGTTACTTTAGTAAGACTATTTTTACTCATAAACAAAATAGAATGGTTAAATGTGTTCATTCATAGTTACTGTTTTGGAGTTAAGATATCTCTCAGGAGGTGAAAATAAGTTGCGCTTCTTTATAGGCGCTGTTTTAGAATAGGTTTTGATGCACTTTGATATTTTTAAATGAACTACTTCCTCGGTCTACTACGAAATGTAGACACACATAACAGTTGTCTAGGTTAAAGGAACAAGGATACCTTCTCAAATAGAAGCAAAGCATCCAAGCGGAGACCCAAAGGCTCACTTTGTTTTCCTCAGAATACCAGAGTGGCCTTTGTGTGCTGGGGCAGACTTGGGCGGCAGAGGCAAATGGATTTTTGTGAGTTCCAGGTCAGCCTGGTCTACATTGTAAATTTGAGGTTAGGTAGAATCAGGAAACAAAACAAGCCAAAGTTAATTTTATAAGAAAAACATAACACATTAGAAGAAATGTAGTCCATAGGCCAAATAGATGACAAAATATGTTTTATATTTGTCTTCTTTTCAAAGACAAAAATAAAAAGTACTTATACAAAGTAAAGGCAGAAGGAACTTCAGTAGCTGATGCCATCAGGGCCAACTCTCTCTCTTTGGCAAGTATTCTTTTGATGAGAACAGAGAACAGGTGCTATTTAAGAAGTAGAATTAATCATTCCTCAATAGACAATCTCACCAGCAAAAGTGTCAAATGTTCCAGCTGACACTTATTCAAAAGGGAAACAGAATCAAATCTATACAAAAAGTAACTAAGGTTGAAAATTTATTTTATAATGGCCATATATATTCTAAGACTGGTTCTATCTTGCAATGACCATGTATATTCCAAGACTGGTTCTATCTTACAATGACCATGTACGTTCTAAGACTGGTTCTATCTTGCACTTTACATCATGCTTTGAGCAAACCCCTTTATTCAAATGAAGATTAACATAACATCAAAGCTACCAGCTACTTATTTTGAAGTTCCATTCTCTTATTATAAGACAATCTCACTTACTGTGGATTACTATGCATTAAAACTCAGCACAAGTAAATGTAAACAAATATGCTCAGAACATTTTTGCTTTTCAATGCATATGAAATATACAACTTTCATGTAGAATTAATACTAGGAAAAATAGAAGCAAGAAGAAATGATTTTCTGAAATTATATCTATATTTACTATTGGAAAATGATGCAGAGAGCTTCTATAAAATATCATCTTAAAAAGTGTCTACAACTTTAGTTGCCAATAGTAGACCATCTCTCTCTCTCTCTCTCTCTCTCTCTCTCTCTCTCACACACACACACACACACACACACACACACACACACACATTCTTTCATGGAAGTGTGTCTGTAACATACTTGATATCAAGAGCTAACCAAGTGTCTGAATTTCCTCTCGGAGTCTATGAGACTGCGTGTTTCATTACTTTACTCATTTTTCAAGTTGCTTCCTTTATGAGTGAACCATATTTCTAATAAAAATTTGTATACAGCCAGGCAGTGGTGGCGCATGCCTTTAATCCCAGCACTTGGGAGGCAGAGGCAGGCGGATTTCTGAGTTGGAGGCTAGTCTTGTCTACAGAGTAAGTTCCAGGACAGCCAGGGCTACACAGAGAAACCCTGTCCTGAAAAACAAAACAAAACAAAAACAAAAAAATGTATACATCTGAGAAGTCACAATATGTTAGTAAGATGTTTCATTCTCTTTATCCATCTCATAGTTTTATGTTTATCTATATTTAGCATAGGAATGAAAAATACTAACTCCCTAAGTACTACAAGCTGAAGCATCCCTTACCTCAGTCTGAGAAGCAGAAGAGAGGCCTGCTGGGTGCCACAGTGCCATGGCTGCAGAGCTACTCCCAGCGAGTGGCCCAGAGCAATCTGGTCACCATGCTAATTAAGATCAAAGAGAAGGTCATCGAGGCCGTTCTTGGGATTGAAAAGCATTTGTGCAAAGAATTTAACTTTGTATAAGGAATACTAAGAATCCACAAGAATTTACTGATTACTTTTTAAAAGCGGCTTCTAAATTACTAAAAGTTTTTGTTTCAACTGGGATAATGGTAAAATTTATATAGTCTAAATATAAAAACATCAGCTATAACTCATACCCATAAATCCCTCTACATATGTGCCTTAAAAGCAAGGTAGGCTCATCAAAGCAGTGCCTAGAAAACTTTCACTATAAGCCAAACCTACCTGACTTTGGAAATAAAGTTGTATTGAAGCATACTTATCCCTTTGCATATGGTCTATGACATTTTGTGTTACAAGCAGGTAGAGTTGGGTAGTATCACAAAGACCATATGGTCGTCCCTACCACCGAAAAAACAACTTACTAGTTAGCCCTCTACACCTACTGTGGCAGACTCCTGAAGTAAAGACAGATATTACTTTCAATATATATGTACAAGAGCACAAACACATACATAATCCTAACTAGTGGACATATTAAATTGACTGAAGAGAGTTCTGCATGCTTCCTTGGTCTTGATTTTGTCAACTGTGCACTGATTACTGCCTCACTTCTTGTCTTCAGATAAAGTTCAGGATACTGGCTGATTTTCCCCTATGCTGCATTTGAGACTATGCTACAACTTTGCACATACAGTGACACTGATAGTTTTTTCAGACATGTAATATCCATATTAAAGAATGAAATGTGGAAAGTTCTATTTTAGTGCTAAATTAAAAGATACCTACATGTAGTATGGAAACATGTGACCCCCCCATATGTCCGTGTGTATATGTGTGTGTGTTGTGTTACATGCACACGTGTGAGTGCCCACACACGTGCATAATAATATTTAAGCAATGAAAGGAATCACTAGACATAACGCAACGCCCACTGTGGAACACTGAGCATGAGGCTGTGAGGTGGCAACCCGGTTCAGAGAACGCTTATTGAAGCAACATATTAAAAAAAAAAAATCAACACTCCCAGACTGATAAGGAACTCTTTCTTTAAATAATGTGCCTCTTACACTGCATTACATTAAAGCCGAATTGACGGCACCACCACCAAGATTACCTTCTGTGCAATGCTACTTTTCCCTGCAGTCCACTTATGTACGCACAGGTATAGAAACACTAATTAAAGTCCAGATACTCTGCTGCTACCAAAGTTAGAACCAGCTCACATACCAGCAGTTCACGGAAGACAGTTCCCATCCTGAATAGTAAAAGCGCCAGCCCTGGTAGCCTCTGCTTTACCAACCCCAGCACTTGGACGCAGAGGCAGGAGGGTCTCTGAGTCATAGAACACCTTACAGAGGAAGTCCCCAGCCAGCCAGAGTTACATGGAGAGACTGACTCAAAAGGAAGAAAAAAGTAGGCAAAACCATGTCATCAGGAACTGTTTTAGGAGTAAGTTAACACCCAAGAGAGAAGGCAAGCTTTCCTAGTGGTCCTAAAGTGTTCAGCTGGTCTGCCACCTCAGCGGTCACGTGAACGCCATGTCTCTCCACCTGCTCTGTCCTGACGTCATCTGTAAACGCGTATGTACCTACTGAAGGATTATGGATGTATTCAAGGGACACACAACAAAGCAGGCCATATGGAGTGACAGGCACTCGGGACACTTAATCTGATCACATAGGCAAGAGCAGCTTAAGGAACCCCCAAGCCCTCCACAGAGAGGGCCGAACACCACGGCGTGGGAAGGACTTAACAGAGCCACCGTCCTCCATGTCCTCCCTATAGCAGAGGGAATGACAGCCAAGATCTCAGCTCTCCCATCATAGAAAATCAGTCCAAGACTGCACACTCATCTATTAATACGGCAATTCCTCTAGAATGTCTCTTACTCCTTTAGAAGAGCAACAGGATTTTAAAAAGAAGTATGCTGAAACTCAAATGGGAAGCAGAGACTATCAGAAAAAAAAAATGTCATTTTGTTTAAAGCAAAATAGCTTTTAAGGCACAAAGTCGATTTTTCATATTTCACATTGTTTTTCAAGTCCATAGACTTTCTTTCATGTTTCATTTCTCATCACAAGAAAAAAGTTGCACTGCAAATGTGCTTCTGGAAGTCGTGCTCCTTGTCTTTATGAAGCATGCGGAGAAGGGCGCCTTACACAGGGCTCCAGCTTCCGTTCCCGCGTTCCAGCAACGTTCTCTTGAGCAGGGAGAAGTCTTCAAATGTGAGAGGATTTCCAGTCACTTCCTCCCGTCAGCTCCTTCCCAATGGCAAGGGTCCCCTAGAAACAACGTTGACAGGGGACGACCCGAGGGGAGTGTGGCTAATTTCCAACTAGGCTTGCCTCACTTTAATTTCAAACAAAAATCTTTTCCAAATCGTGCTCCCGGCAGTATAATTACATTATGAAAAATAACATTAATGTCCAGGAAGCCAAAACATTCTAATGCTGTCTTACAAGTATAGAATCGTTCCATATTAATTTAATAAGCACTATATGTAAGAGCATTTATGTGCACTATTTATATCTAGATAGCAATTTTTGTGAATGTATGGTTGAGAAGAGGATAGTCACTTAAAAGGCAAAGGTGGGCCAGGGACGGCTCATGGACCCAGAGCACTAGCCGCTATGCACGGGCCTCGGCTCAGTTCCCACCCTGCACAGTAGCTCCCGACTATTTGCCTTCTTCTGGCCTCCTAGAATGCAAATGATGCAGATACACATGCATCCAAACATCCATATACATGAAAAAATTAAATACACCAAAGGGCAAAATTAAAGCAAAACCCAGTCATTTTCATGACCTTTTCTTCAAAGACTGCACGGGCTCTAAAGCTGATGGAATTCCAAACTGAGGCCATTCAAAGGCCTAGAGCAGAGCTGTTCTTCATGCAACATATGAAGAAACACATGAGTGGACAAACTGAAACCCCAAACCATGGAGAGCTCTCAGAATAATGGCAGCCACAGTCAAGCATTCACCAAATAGCCCAAGCCCACTGCACAGTCTTCACAGCTACACACGTTTACTATTATACCAGACCCTGACAACCTCATGAGGTGGGAATTGACTCTTCTTAGCTAATGGAAATCTTAGGCTAAAGACAGTTATTTGCAACCAGACACATCTGAAGTATATGCCTGGAGCTGTCATACTAACAGAAAAGCTGACAGACATTTAGTAGGTGAGAGCCAGTTATAAATTTTCCTACTGTGCTGAACAAATTCACAGAATTAAACTGCCCAACCCACTACAAACCACTGAGAAATGCAGAACAAATCCCAAAAGCTAAACAGTTATCATGCTATATGTTCAATTATAAAATTCACAATATCACACGGAAAAATGTATCTAATTCTCATGCTACAAGCAGCCCAGACTGCCTTCTCGAAATGGTACTGCAGCAAAGTAGAAGGTGACACAATTTCCAACTCAAAATTCTTCCACTTATGCTTTGTAGTTCCTTGGGTGCTTTCATCCTGACTCACCTGAGGCCTCACAGAAAGCGTCAAGTCCTTTCCCAGTGCCCATTCCGCCATGTGTCTGGGGCCCACAGTACTACCCACATGATTATTGTAAGCCAGGACGTTTCACGTGCTCTGATCTTTCAGCCATGACACTGCTGCCTGACCAAAGACAAGCACAGGAATCACACTTCCTTCCTGCCCGGTATCTTCTTATATAATTTCTAATGGAATAACACCGCCAGCTAAAATTCAATTGGCTGCTCTTTGTGGGGTGTGGGGTGTGTGTGTGTGTGTGTGTGTGTGTGTGTACATGTGTGTGTTGGTGCAGATTCACATGCGTGTGCATGTAGATAGCCTTGAGGTCAGCCTTGTTCTTTGAGCTAGTGTCTCTCACTGGAGCCTGAAGCCCTGCCATTTTGCTAGGCTGGCCAGCTACCTCCCCAGCACGGGACGCCTCGCACACACCGCTATCCCTGGTTTTAACATGGGCTTTACTCTTGCACACCAAGCACTTTAGGAATCCAGCTAGCTTCCCAGACCTCTAATTAGCTCCTCTCAATTAGGATCACTCTTCCAACCAGGACGCACCCCCAGCATTCCCTCAATCTGCTGTCATTTTCTAAGCCATGTTTCTGCCCATAGGTTTCCTTGCTCAGAACTTTTCTGGTTCTTCATACTGTCATTCTGTATCCTTGTCTACCAATGTATAGAAACGCTCATCCAGGGCTAGGAATTCAGTCTGGAATCTGAGTCTGTAACAAGTGTCTAACTGCAATGTTTGACTAGCCCCAGCCCTGTGATTAGAACTAGAAGCCTTTAGAAGGCTCATGCATTCATTTTCTTTGAATTACACACCTCGACACAGAGAAATCTGATCTCACAGAACTGTCCATGACTGAATCACCAAACACAGAACCTTAATTTTAATTTCATTTTAAAGAGAAAGAACAATTCTTTTATCAAAAAAGGTAAGAACTGGCATTCAGGCCACAAAGTCTATAATCTGATGTCTGTGACCTCACCAAATGAGCTCCCAGATACAGACACCATCCTGTAACCCTGTATGCAACATTACACTGCAACTTAAGACTTCATCTCATCAAACTGGACACTGCCACATACACTGAACTTTCCATAAGTCAAGGTTACAAAAAAAAAAAAAAGGAGGTTATTCAATAATTTCCTCTCAAATTATTGGACATTCAGTTAATTAGAAATCCTGTTTTTCCTTAACCCTTTAAATATTAACATTAAAATGCCCAAGTCTACTCTCCCATTGTTTACATATACTACATTATGGTAAAATATGATCAAGGCCATAACAGCTTAAGATAAAGCAACTTGCAATTACACTTGTGACTGAGAAGTCTAAAAAATATAACAGCACTGAACGACTCCATCCTTCAGTATGGCCTCTCTTTCCAAAGTTGACATCTAGATTATCCATAAAAATCAAATGTTATTTCTCTATGGCAAAAAAGGGAAAACAAATTATATCACTACTATATGACCTGTTATATAAAATTGTTTTCCTGTTTCTTACCAATAAATACATGACAAGCTCTTTTCCTCTTTAGGACAAGATGGTTGATAGAACAAAATGGTGTGTATTATCTGTCATGTGTTGTACATGAATGCAATAAATAGATTAGATGTTTTGCTTCAATATTAGTTATATATTAAGGATTCAATTTTCACTACCCTTAAATGCAACCCTTGCATATCAAATATCGCTTATTCATTCTGTCTTTTGGGTATGTTTTGTTTTCAACTCCATGTAAGACAGTCAACTCAGTCTACATTGCCACCGATGAAGAAGGCATCCCATTACAAACAGGCTATGTTTGTTTTTGAAATCGCAACAGCCCAATCCTATGTGAGAAAGTATCTATTTTTGCTATATAATTAATCAAAGAATATTTTATTTAGAAGTATCTCTCTTCCCTAATGACACCCTTTTGGGGAAATATATTCTAGACAATAAAAGTTTAAAATGGGAAAGCACAGAAGGGCTAGAAGAAACCAGTTTGAAAGAGGAAGCCAGAACAAGCCTGGTACTAGGCAGGTCTGTAAGAAACACGTGGGTGAAAGCAAAGAGTTCTGCTAGAGTTCTAAGTTAGGACGCATACACTCAGATGTCTTTAATTAACAAAGAAAAAATAACTCAATATACATGTTAAACTCAATAGGTCTCTGTCATCGTCTGTAACTCAGGGCCACAGTAAAGGAAGCTCCTCTTGGCCCTCACAGAAGGAATGACTGGGGGTATTGCTGGTAAGCAAGCCAATTTGCAGATGTTGGTACAAACCTCTAAGACAGAAAAGCAGAAGAGACTCAGTAAACAGTCCTCGGGATTTCATTCTAAACACCGCAAGGACTTCTAGAAGGAAATGTCACTGTCATCCAATGGTTACTTTTACTAAGATTTAACTATAAAAAGATGTACAAGCCCAAAGACTCTTGTGAGGGATCAGTTTGAACTTCTGATCCTTGGAACTAGGAATTAACACAGGCCTGACATGTTATCTGTTGGATGCACTTGCTAATTATGTAAATTAGAGTTGAAAGTATTTGTAAGACAAATAATTGCTTTACGGAGTCAGCTTGCTGATGGCACATATAATTAAATATAAAAAAGGCCCAAATGGCTGTTAAAAAGTTATATAATAAAATTGCTGAGGCCAGAGGAAACAGGAAAAAATGGGGAAAAAAAAAAAACTTTGAAAGAAAAGTAAAATAATCTAAAAATAACTGATTAACATTTTTCCTTCGGTCACATAATGGAATGATTTTGTTGGAGGGAAAAAAAATCTTTTAGTTCCAAACAGTTCTTCTAGAACAGTGTCAAGTGAGTCTGACACCAAATTTCACCGAACAATGAGAAAATTAACTATCTGTATCTACAAAACTAAAACAGGAAGACTTTGTAAAAATAAAAACATCGAAGCAATTGAAGTCAAAGACTATTCTAGATTTAGCTATTTGGCCGAGAGCAGTCTATGCGTACTCTGCAGAAATCACAAAGTCAAGACTTTACCATTAAAGACAGGCCTGCGTTGCCAGTGCTTGAAATGCACTTCCCGGAAAGCCCCTGGTCATTTTCAAGACAGCAATCGTCAAAGTTAAACTCCAGGCACATTCTGATGCCATACAGGGTACCTTTTGAAATATCTTAAAAGATTGCAAGATTCCTGGTCCATGCTTGAATCAAAAGCTGAAAAAGCTAAACTGTAAATAGAATAGGCCGGCTCCTCCTACCACCCCTTGCCCGTCGATAATAATGTCCAGTGAGCCCACTCAGTGGCTTGTCCGTTTATTACCAGCATAGCATCTTAAAGTGGGCCGGTCAAGAATGTTTAAATGTCAGAATAAAGTCAATCACACAGCTTAATTGAAAATAAATAGTATAAGAAAGAAAATGAGAGCATCTTCAGTGTTCAGACCAAAAAGATTTTCTTGAAAAATAATTCTTGTATAGAATCTAAAAAAAATAAAATAATAAAAAATCGCTATGCCAAAGCTATTCAATCCATATAAAACCAGAAGGGGAAAAGGCCTTTCTCTACATGCTAATGTACTAACTTAGTAGTTTTTGCTACACATAACAGATTACAGAAGGCAAAGTCTTTCAGCAGGGTACATTTATAGCTATGCATTTTACAAAACAATGCCCTGAAATCTTAGCCCTTCTTATTTACAGAAATCTAGTTTGATAATAATGTTTTGTTTTGTTTTGTTTCCTGGATGGACGTGTGGCAAACAAATCAAATTCTAATCCAGTTTCTAATTCATAGAGTAATGACAGCTAAGTTCAGCACCCACTATATCCACAAGCAGTTCACAGTGCCCTGAACTCTGTCTTTGAACATCGTCTTTAGCACTGGGCTTTAATAGTTCCCAAATACAAGCATGTGCATTCCCCCTCAGAATCTCGTAGCCATTACAAACAACTCACACATGTATATTTCTGGAGTTTGTTACTATAACAAGCTCTAGACTGCTGTTCTGATTGTGCTTAGGAACCACTGAGAGCCAGGAACCATTCTTATAGCAACATACCCCCTAAGCACAGGTACCCTAAGGAAAATCCTGCACCGCATAATGTCTTACAGCACAGATCTGACTACTTCATTCTCTAGGTTGAAAAGGAAAACTGGGGTTAACGAGCAGTACAGACGGACTGGGGGAAATGAGGCAAGGGAACCGATTTTTTTTTTTCTTTTTAAGAAAGGATACAGCCTTAAAGCACCAGTCTGAGTTCCTACCGCCAGGATCTTCTGAACGGGATCAAAGGCCAGGGCTGAGGGCTGATAGGGGAATCCATGGCGAACAGTCTGGGGATGGGCAGTGACATCACAGGAACCCACCGAGACAGCAGGCAAAAATCCGAAAACAGAACAGCCCACAGGCACGTTAGAGTTGGACCCAACTACAGTGGATCAAAGCACACACAGGGACTTAGCGCTTTAAGGGGGCCTTGGGGTGGGGGAGGGGGGACTGTAAGGAACAAGCAACAGAAGCACACATCACTTAAACTCCTGCTTTGTCACAAAATGCTAGTAACTTCACGGAGGGCGCTTTCCTATGAATAGGATGAATGGCGTATACTATTCTGTTTGACGCCACGTTGCTCAAGTTTGCAGTGGTCCAAAATTCTGTAAAATCATTGCGAAAGGTGATTCTTACTGCATCTTAAGAGAAATCACCCATTCGTGACTTTATTTGAATGTGAAAGGGAGGGGTTTCTAATGAAAAGTTGTCATAAAACTAATCGAAGGATTTAGTCAAAGAACCAACATTTCCAATTCTAACGACGGAAATGGGTGCGAAAAATAATCCTGTAATTTTCAATTAAGTCCGGAATGATTTTAGGACATAAGAACAGAACTGTACATAGAGGCTTTAAGCCCCCGAGGTAGGAAGGACCGAATCTATGAGGCAGGCAAGTCTGGATAGAGATGCTCATAAGCTTTTCTCACCTAGCAGCTAGGAATTAATCCGCTGCATCATTCTTTCTGAATTACATACAGGACCTTGTGGCAACAATCATCGTGTCAATTCACAGACAAAAAAAGCCCCTCCGCGCTAAGTTTTTAACCCAGCAAGCTAAAAGAATCCTGTGACTTCAGGTGGTGAGCCGCTCGCACGCATTCTAAGGAAAAAGTGATGCGCAAAATTAAAAAAAAAAAAAAAAAAGATCTGGTTGAACAGGTTTGCCTTGCCCACAAAACGACGTTCATCACACACTGCTGGAAAATTTCGACGTCAGTGGAAGATAATATGCGCGAATATAAAAAAAAAAAAAGTATTTCCAGACCATTGCTACTGGCATCTGGATGGGGGTTAAAGGCAAGGGGGTATGCTTGGGTTGCCTTGAAACGATTGCTTTTCGTGAAAAGGAAAAAGACATCGACTTCTAAGAAGTAGGGGATCTCTGTCCAAATACCCCAGCCAGGCACGTCTGTCAAGGGTGGGGGGCGCTTTCGCAGAGCGAGGAGCTCGACCGTGCGCGCTCTGCCCTCGCGCTCCCAGGTACTGCCCCGCGCCCCCCTCAAACGACCCCAATCTTCCCACGACAGCTCGGCCGGGCTGCGCGCTCCCTTCACCTTGCAGAGTTGGAAATGTTCGGACTGGAGCGTCTCCTGGATCTCGGGCTCCCGGTTCCCCGGCGGGTGCTGCTGCTGTTGCTGCTGTTGCGAGGCCGAGGACGAGCCTGCGGTCAGGCCGTCCAGCACCTTCCTGATGTTGAATTTCCTCATGGTCTCGCCCAAGGGTCTCCCCGCTTCCGAGGCAGAGGGAGCGGAGGCACCGGCTGCGAAGGAGTCCGAGCCGCCCAAGCCGAGCGAGCGGCGGCGGCTTCGAGCGCGGGGAGTGAAGGAGCAGCGGGGAGCAGGAGATAATCCCAACAGGAAGGGCTGCGACGACGGGCGGGCGGGCGCGCGGCGGCGAGCCCTCTTCCTCCGAGGCCGCCGCGGCTGCAGTGCGCGCCGGACGCCGCCTCCTCACCTGGTCGCGGCCGGGCTCCCGCCGTCCCGCGCCGCTGCCGCCGCATCCATGGCCCGCAGCCCGGCAGTCCCTCAGCGCGTCCCGGGCTCGGCCTCCGCTCAGCGCAGCTGCCCGGCCCGCATGGCCCGGGCACCCGGGGCCGATCCCCGCGCCGCCTGTCGCTCTCTCCCCGGGCCGCCCGGCCGCTCGCTGTCGCCTCCCGTGAGCCTCAGCCCCTGGCCCTCAACGCCCCGCAGAGCAGGCGGCGAGCCGCGGTTCCAGCGCCGGCCGCGGCGGTGGCGGCAGCTGGGCCTCCGCGGAGCGAGCTGCCGGGTGCGCATGCGCGCCGCCGCCCCCGCCCCCGGCCGGCGGCTTAAATCATCCTCCGCCGAGGAGGACCAGGGGCAGCAGCTGGCGGACCCGCGGGCTCGGCGGCCCGCGCCTCCAGCGCTGTCACTCACAGCTCCCGCAGTGTGTGCTTTCGGGGTTGCTTTGTATCTGGGCTCGCAATGGAGCACCAGGCAACGATTAAGTCAGTGGCAAGATGACCACTGGGAGAGAAGGGAGAGAAGCCCAGCCTCCTTCATGAAGGTGTTGCTGGAGGTAAAAATGAGGCTGGCGGGTGGACGCTAGACTGGGATCGGTCTCCTTAGGGAAAGAACTCCAGCGAGCCGACCTTGGTCACCCATCATCCCGAATCCATTTGACAGGCAGGGTGGGTGGCAGCCAGCACTCCCCGCCACTCCTTGTTACAAAGTCCCATCTACCTGCCAGTTTAACTCAGCAATGGGCAGCCCCCTGGAGCCGCTCTGAGATCATCAGGCGGGAGAAGGAGGTGAAGTTTGTGCTCAGATCTGACCGCCAATGTTCCTGTGTGTCTCCCAGGGTGCTAAGAGACAGATGAGTGGTTCAAGTTTGCATCGGTGGAGAGAAATTGGTGCTGAGGGCGGAGAGAGCAATCCTTCTGGCCAGTGTATTCTATAAGCAAAGGTGATAGGGCTGGATAATCAGAAGGGGGAAATCACTGGAAGACCTTCTGTAGCCAGGGGGTAACAGCAAGTAGCCAATCTTAGGTTCAGTAAGACCCCGCCCCTACCGGGGGGGGCGCGAGGGTGGGGTGGGGACAGAAATGCTACTAGGATTTGTTAGTTCCGCACCAAAATCAGAAGCACCTCCCTTTGCTTCCTTATTGGCTACTTTCTCTCGTTCAGGACAGTCTCCTCACAGTATTGGCCTATGGGCAGACGGAGCCGGTCTTCAAGAACAATCAGCAAACCAATTAGGCTTGTGGCACAGGGCATTTCGGGAAATGTAGTTCTCTAAAAGTTCTGTCCACCAAGAAGATGCCTTTCAGTGGGAACTTTTGAAAACTTTGCCTTATGGTTTAAAACTTGTTGAAGTAGGACGCTAATTCACAGAAGGGAATGGACGTAATAAACCAAATTTAAAGTCTTTCCTAGAC
This sequence comes from Apodemus agrarius, assembly GCA_964023405.1. NCBI lineage: Eukaryota > Metazoa > Chordata > Mammalia > Rodentia > Muridae > Apodemus > Apodemus agrarius. The sequence goes on along the minus strand of OZ030027.1, from coordinate 24,721,692 downwards.
TATTTGTAAGTGACTCTAAGCCTTTGGTTTATTTAATTCTCGGAAACACATTTTGTCTAGTTTGACACATTGTATTAGGCACAGAGGACTTAAAAACGCAATACTTGTCTTCAATAAATGGGTTGCTGTGTCAAGGGAATGACCTCCCATAATTAAATATAGAATCGTATTGGTTCAGTGGTGGGGGTCTGATGACAGACATTGAATCAGCCAGGGAAGGCCTGGGAATGGGCATAGCCATCTAATGCTGAATGAACAGGTTGTGATCCAGAGATTCAAGGAGAGAAGATCTTCCCAAGGGTGTAAAAAGAGACCTTTAAACACTGAACTACCTAGATAGCTTACTTAAAAATCCAAGTGACTCTACAGAGCAAACTAGAAAACAGGTAAATAGCATCCCTGAATTCTATGATATGTTTTTCCATTGAGGTATCAATTAATTTTGTTGAGTAAATCATCATCATTCATTTAAAAAAAAGTCTAGGGAAATCTTATGTCCAGAGGTCTTGTGATGAAAGCACAAGATCCCTGGCTTCACTATGCCTGACAGGAATTTCAGTCCCTACCCTTTTTATCTATGCAAACATGGGCAAATGTATTTATTTTTCTCAGAAACAGATTCATCATGTGAGATGTTTCATATGTAGACGTGAGATTTATTACCTCGCTAGAGGGACAGGGTGGAACGAACAAAAATGTTAGTGCTCCATTGCCTTGCCTTCTGATGCTCTTCAAAAAAATCTCAATTTCTTGGTCTATCAGAATCTTTGAGATGAAAGGGAACTTTAAGGGGTCACCAAGTTAAGCCAGACCCCTATTATTTTGCTGTTATTGCTTTGATGTCCATACCTTATCAGTCTCATCAGATTATTAATTCATCCTGCCACGCCCATGACATCAATCTAGAAGAGCCCTAGAATTGAAGATGAATGGAGATTGGTTTTATACTATTACAGGACAATGGAACATATCCATAAATTCATTTAGCTAAAAAAAAAAATAAGACCCTTAACTAGTTACTATTATAGTAGCAAGGATAAAATTATGTGTCCTCAAGTTCCTTTTATTTCTTTTCTACATTGTGTTTATTTATTTTCCCTGTGCGTTTATTTGGGGTGGGGCGGGTGCCACAGGCAGGGACCACAGGCAGAGATGTCAGAGGACATCCTTCTGGAGAGAGTTCCACCTTCCATGATGTGGGTCTGAGGACGGCACTGACCTTGGTTATCCAACTTGGCAGGGCATACCTTCACCCGCATACCTTCACCCGCATACCTTCACCCGCTCAGCCATCTTACCAGCCCTTCCTGGTACTGCTTGTAGATCAATTTCAACTGATTGCCTTTTTTAAAGAATAAAATTAGGTTAGAAAATTTAAGAAATATATGGAAAAATTTTTACAGTATGAAAATTTGGCATAGAGTAAAACTTTAGTAATTTATGGTTCCGTTTGATTTTTTTTTTTTAGCAGAATACCTCTAATTTTACCTGTAGCAATTTTTCAGCAACATTTTTGTTTCATCTTGATGAATGAATCACTAAGTTGACTTCAAGCAGTTCAATAGCTTCGTGTCTCTGGATAAAGGATGGTCTCTTTCTCAAATTTTTCTTACCTACTTATTGAAGAATGAACTGTGCTGTACCTAGCAGACCACTGCCAGCTTATCAATAAGTAGATTGCATTTAGCTGACTCAGGGAAATACTAAACAATGCTGTCTTACTTGATACAAAAAAGAAATCTAAGCACACACACAGAGAGAGAGAGAGACAGAGACATAGACAGAGAGAGAGACAGAGATAGACAGGAGAGAGACAGAGACAGAGAGAGACAGAGACAGAGACAGAGACAGAGAGCATTATATTAGGAGACATGCAATGCAAAAATCCAGAATGGTATAAAATTTCTGAACCTACCAGTCTTATCAGATGTAATAGTCGCCAGGTTGATGAAGACTGTGTAAAAGGCAGTTGGATAAAGGCCATATACAGAGGCAGCTTGATGGTGACTGAGATAACCCGAGAGTATTTTTTATGCTTTAATTTTTTATTGGCAGGCTTTCTGGAAAGCGAATGAACTCTCCACCACTGACTAACATTCATTTTGCTTGACTTAACTTTAGTTTATGACGTCCCAAAGCGTTATAAGAATGGCAGTAGCTCACCGTGTGACTTTTCAGAGTATTGAGTTTAAGTTATCTGCAAGTTGCGGTATAGATATTAATGAACACAGGCTCCTCTTTGGAAAAGGGCTTTCTAGATTCTGTTAAAAGGATGGGCCTGGGTTTTCAGTCAGGTGATACTGCGCCGAGCTCACTGACCCAGAGGTAGGAGTCTGAGATCAACCAAACCCTTGGCTAGGAATTCGGGAAGTGTGGATAGCATTCTGAAGCTCCCGGCTGGCTGAACTCTGAAGTCGTATAGAGATAGGGCTGGGTGGTTTATTTTGCTTCTTGTGTACTCAGCATGACACATGGGGCTAAAGTGCAGCGACTCCATCCCATTAGTTCCAGGCCGGCAGAAAGTAGGATGTCCAGTCCAAACGGGCCACTCCCTCCCCAGCTGTCCTCCCTGAATAACCATCCACGCTCCATTCCTTTCCCCTTCTGTGGAAATCAGCTAAACAGACCTCTCCTTTTGCAATCAAGTCTTTTAACAACTCTGTAGAGCCTCGTGGAGTCAAAGAACGCAGGGCTGTGTGGCCACTTCCCACTGGCCACTTTTAGCCCCTCCTCTCAATTCTCCTTCAGTTCAAAGGCTGCTGCAATAATCCAGCCAGGGTTGGTAACTTGGGCCAGGAGGGCTATCATGGTATCAATGCAAAGTGTCAGTCAGATTCTGAATTGTATTTTAGTACTAGTACCAAGGGGGTTTGCTGGTAGCATGGGGGAGAGAGAAAGAGAAGGAGCAAGACACACACCTCAAAATTCAGTTAAAGCTCAGCAAAGCTCGATACTGTAGCTTAATTTCCACAGTTAGGCCTCATGGGTAGGTAATTTCCAGTCACTACTTGTACCTTAATGGACTTCACAAACACAGTCAGCTAAATGAGCAAGCCTCGCCAGAGCCCAGCCAGCAGGACCGACTGCATTGCGATCTGTGTCCAGCTCTATCTAACCTTTCCAGAAAAAAACAGATCCGATGACAGACTTCTAAGTCAGCTGTCAGAAGCCTGCACACTACCTTTGCCATTCTAACATTTTCTTCCAAGATATAATTAAGCTCTAAGCAAAAATACGTCATGAAGACCAATTAGGTCAAGTGAAGAGATCATTCCAGAAGTACAAAGGAAAACTAACAGAAAGAACCATGAGTGTGCATTTGTATATGGTACAAAAGAGCAATCGTGTCAAGTTCTCTGCAGGGTTCTCTGAGGCCGCTGGCTCTTCAAGTTCTCAAGTATTTCAAATGCCATTTCTACAACAGGAATCATATTTGATAGCGAATGCGTGTCTCACTATTTTTTTAATTAAGGTGCCTTATTTTGAGATTTAAATATTGCATTTTGAGTGTTTTGTTCAACTTTATCCCAAGGTTGTTCTTGCTTCTAAATCACTCAGGAAAATTAGATTTCCGAGCTGACGGGCTGGCAGCGAAGTATCTCATATAATTAACTCACATGTGGTAGTAGCAGAGCAAGCTCTGAGCCCAAGTTTAATTTCATTTTGTTCCCCTGGCCACACCCTTGCTGTCCACTGGAAGTTTATCTCTCGTGGAACTTGTTTGACAATGATGCTGTTGCCTGGGGAAAAAAAAACCTGCAGGAAAAGGAAAATACCCCAAGCCAAGACAGCACATCGTCACATCAGGGCATTTGGTTGAGCCTTCTGGAGCCCTGTGCCCTTCACGTGTGCTCTGGAGTCCCTCAGGGGTTCTCTTTTGGCAGGCCTCTCCATGGTCATTGATCCTCTGGTGCCTCTCACATACCCACAGGCCTCTAACCCGACTCTGATGCACCCACCCCTTTACAGGGCCTCAGCTCATGTGGCTGCTCAGGCCTCCTGCCTGTGCCTCTCACTGTGCTCACATGCCTCTCTGCTGACTGGAACTGGCCTCAACCCTGCCTCTCAGGATCACTCACGAGCCTCACACACCTCTCACATGCCTCTGCTGCTCAGCCTTGAGCTAGGAAGGATGAGAGAGACTGAGGAGACTTTGACCTGACCGGGAAGGACCCAGGTCTGTCTGCTGTTGGTACTGCACACCTGACACTTCATGCCACCGTAAAAAGGCATACCCAAGTGTAAACAAAATCTATTGCTAATTGAATCTTTGAATCCAACTTCAGTAGAAAAAAGAATCTGTTAGGCCCAGTCAGGATATGAAATGTGAATCTGAGGTGATTAAGGAGGTGTCTATCTCCCTCACCCCTCTGAAAATTTTAATACATTGTTTACTGTATAGGGTTTTGGGGGTGTACAGGTACACAGGAACATTTTCCATGGTTGGCATTTGGAGGTCAGAGAGCAAAGCAAGTAGTCCAGGGGTTCAGACCCAGGCGGCCAGCTTGCCAGCCAGTGCTTTACCTTGGCGCCCTTGGTGGCCCTGACTTTTCTGCTCTAGGACTTGTATTATGAAACACCATTTACTCCATTAGTAATATCTTCAGATAATTAAGGGGATAAAGGATAAATAGCCTGGGAACCCAAAGAATATTCTTTACAAAAGACAGAGAAGGAGCAGTTGTTTTGTCTGTCAGTAGTTTAGTTCCAGTTTGTCCTTGTTCCATAAATCACCCAGAAAGAAAATAACTATGATTTTTAAAAAAAAAAAAATACTTATAAATGCCTAAAGTCCCTCAAAGCAAAGAGATATGGATAGTCAAGTACCCATACAATTTCCAGAGGGAGGGCCTATCGTTGGAGTCTGAGTGTTCTTTGTGTACAGCCGACAGGCTGAGGCTTTGTGCTTTATTCCCCCATGGTCTGCTGAGTGGGACCGTGTGGCGGGTTCTCTACTGAATATTGCGAGGTTTTATAGTCATGATAATACAAGACTGACTTGGGGCGTCCTACAAGAGAGCATTAAACCTATAGGAAAGCAAAATCCTTACGATACGGCAGAACTCAGCCATAAACAAGGCATTTTTAGTTTTTAAGGATTGTTATTACTTATTATTTCGCGATCTCCATGGCAACACTCTCCCCCTTGCCATGTAGGTGTGCATCTTCATGGGACTTTCTCCCCAGAGAATGAGCTTGCTTAAGGGTAACACCCTGAGACAGGAACCAGGTAGAGGAAAATGGATACCAGAATGGTTCCGTTCCCTACGTCTCATCCCAAATCAACCACTTTCCCTTCTGTTCAGTCCACCACAACCATGCAATTCCCCCCAAGACTTGATCTTTGTAAGAAGCCACAAACATGGTTTCTCTTCATTTCCTCATAACTGTAAGGAAAGTTATGCTCCTGTGGGCTCATTATTGCAGTGTGTGAACGTGTCGAAACTTTCATATGGGTTAGTTCCTATCCGACCCGGCTTTCAGCAAGGGCTACCGAACCTCCTTTGAACTCTCATGATCCATTTAGCGCCAGCCTGTAGGAGGTTAAAAAAGAAAAAGAAAAGAAAGGGGGACAAAAAAATTAATAAATAAAAGTAAGAGAGATTCCTGACTTTTCTGTTATTCCACATTATACAGAAGTTAATACAGCAGCACTTTTGAGCAGTCCATGGTAAAAACGCTAACTCAAGACTGGATTTCAAGCCAAAAACCTTTTGCTCAGGGCCAATGTGTTTGCAAAGGAAAATAGAACATTGTATTTAGTGCCACTGTGGGTTCCATCTATTGGTGTGTAGCGGCCTCTGACCTTCTGTGGTTTCGAATGATCCGTATTTAGTTCCTAGTCATGAAATTTACTTCCTCTAATTTAAAGACTAATTTTTCCCAGGGTCCTGGCACGGTGCCGAACATCCGAAAGGAATGTGTAGTTTGGCTAAGAGGCAGTGCGTGCTGTCAGCGCACGCGCTCCTTGGAAGCCGCTGCTTCTTTTTTCTGTTCTTCATCCAGAGCGGTTCTGCTTGCTCATGCTGAGGACACGTGTTACACTCAGGAAACTGGAAGGAAGCTTGTGAGAGCATTATCATCACCCCTAAGTCCAGTGGTTTCCTGAAAGGGGGCTTTATCACTGCAATTGAAACTAAAAGGGGGGACCTACCTGTGACAATACTAGTGCCAGTCAGCTCCCCCCCCCGCCCCACCCCACCCCACCCCCCCCCGACTCCTGGTCCCCTCCCCCATTTCCACGTGCTTGCATGTATATCTCTGAAGTCATGTAGCAATGAAGAGAGCTTAGGCCATTGAAATGAAGACACTGGGACCTTAGTTAAACCGAGTCCGAACAGCCATGTGACGGTTAAATTTCTGTTTCTTTGTTTGAAAACCGAAGGCACAAATGCCTACCTAAGGGGAGTATTGTGAAGATGGAGTCAAGGTAGATGTTTCCTCACACAGACCCAGTGACTCGTAGTGAGATGAGATGGTTGAGCATTCACATTGTTGTCTAATGGCTATAGCCAGGCTGTGGTGTGTTCATTCTGTTCTTACGACTTACAAATTGCCTAAATGTGGATGGCTCCCAAATCTGTAGGCCTGTACAAACTTCTTCTCTGAACCCCAGAATTGATTTATAAAGCCCCTTTCACATCTCCATTTGGATCTTCAGAAGACATTTAAAATTTAATGTTCCAACTAAATCCGTCATTTCCGACTGCAAACAGTACTCTATACCTCCCACAATCTGTCTGTATGTGCCCTTCCGAAGGTTTAGACTTATGCCAGTCTGCTCCTTTACCCCCACCCCCATTCACAGCTTGCATAAACACACACACATACACACACACACACACACACACACACACACACACACACGGGCTCTTCCCAGCTCCATACAGTACCTTTACCCCATTTTATTTTTCTCCTTTGCACTGGTATCTGAAGCACTGTGCATTTATGTGTAAGGGACTTGATTTCGTTTTTTTTATTGCATCCCTGGGGCAGTTATTAGGACAGAATGAATTAGTAGACTTTGGACGAAAAGGCAAGACACCCTACACTTTTCAATCTAAGCCAGTCTAACCCACTACTCAGTCGATAAGCATTTCTCTGAAACGGTAAGAAAATAAGATCGTCTGTGGAGAGCAAGTCAAGTAGTAAGTGCTAAGAAACAAAAGATTGTTGCAAGCTACAGAAGCTCACTCCTGCTTGCTCTCACCCCCATTGCACAGTTCACATCAAAACACTCACCTGATACCAGTATCCAAAGAGTCAAAGTAATGCCTCCATTTTCATTTCTGGTTTTCTTAATTTGGATACTGTCTCTGTGCCCTCTGGTTAGTCGGACTTAGGGTTTATTTATCTTGTTGATTTTCTCAAAGAACCAGCTCCTGGTTGTGTTGATTCTGTATGCACTATGTTTGTATAGTTCTCTTTGTTTCTACTTGGTTGATCATATCCAGTGGATACACCTAGCCTCCAGTTGAGGGATGGGGCCACCCACCCACCTCAAAAATATTAATCCAGAATCCCTTCTTTCAAAAGGAAAGGCAGGGACATAGAGTGGAGTTGAAACTGAATGAAAGGCCATCCAGAGACTGCCCCACCTAGAGATCCATCCCATCTTCAGACACCAACCCCAGATACTATTGCTGAAGCCAACAAGTGCTTACTGACAGGTGCCCAGTATAGCTGTCATCTGAGATGCTCTGCTGGACTAATACAGATGCGGACATATACAGCCAAACATTGGACTGAGCATGGGGACCCCAGTGGCGAAGTTAGGGCAAAGACTGTAGGAGCTGACCCCATAGGAAGAACAACAATATCAAGCAAGCAGACTCCCCAAAGCTCCCAGGACTAAACCACCAACCAAAGAGCACACTGGGTGGTAGGGAGGGCGGGAGTGGAACCCATAGCTTCAGCTGATATGTAGCAGAGAATCATCTTGTCTGGCATCACTGGGAGGGGAGTCCCTTGGTCCTGTGGAGGCTTGATGACCCAGGATAGAGGAACCTAGGGAGCTGAGACAGGAGTGTGTGTGGGGGAGCACCCTCATAGAGGCAAGGGGAGGGAGGAGGGGATAGCGGGCTTGCAGAGGGGAAACTGAGAAGAGAAATAACATTTGAAATGTAAATAAATAAAATAACCAGTGGGAAAAAGTGATTCCTTTGCTTCCAGATTTTAAAAAAAGAGAGAATCAAAATAATAATTGTTGGTTTGCATAAATGCTACTTTTATTTCCTGAGATAAAGGAATGAGATGAGAGAGGTACCCATGCTATACACATATACTACTTGAGGTGAGCCCAGAGAATCTCTCTCTTTGTTCCAACTATCCCTAGGCATAGGGCTGGAAGTCTCCATGCAATCTAATCTTCCAAGCTGACTGACTCAGTCCAGGTTCTCTCAGCTTCTGACTGAATTGCTCTACTTAGCTTCATACTAGCTTTGACCGTGTAAGAGTCCGTCGGAAGACCCCCACAGAGGCCGGAGTCTCTGCAGTCTGCAAGGTTGATTGTTCCAGTGTACACTGGGGTCCCTCAGCACACAGACAAGAGGAGACCCTGAGCTCACAAAGCGCAACCTTTTTATGAACATTTTGGCAGGGAGTTCAGCCATTGCTAAGTTGGACAACTGTGATTGGTTACCCTGAGCAACATTTAAAATTATTGGTCAACTCGAATGAGGAGGTTGTCTCTGCCATTTGGCTCTGTCCTGCCCACCTTGAAGTAGTTGTGGTATTTCCTGGCTTTGTCTTTTTTGTCTAGTCACTTCCCTCTCTGGTCTCACCCTAGGCAGGGTGGTTCTGTTTAGGCCTTATCCTCCCCCAGGCAGTCCTGGGCAGAATGCAAAGTTTCAGTCCAGCTTTAGTCCCCACTCTGGGAACTGGCCTGCTTTTTCTGACAGGGGTCTCACAACCATATGTTCTAATCTTCTGTCTCCTTCTCATTCTCTGCCTCATCTGTCTTCATCTGCATATAGCTTGTTCTTCCTGAAATCTATCTCTGTAAAACTGTCCCCTTGTTGCTCTTAAGTAGCCTCTCTTTCTGTGCTGTTCTCCTGAGAGTTGGAGATATCCGATCTTTGACTCAGTCTGTCAAATCTCATTCTGATTCGTCACTTTGTCTGCCCCTCAATTAGATGTCACTTTTAAACGTGACTGCTTCCTCTTACAAACTAACCTTACCCCCACTGTTAGGGATTAGAGGTGTGTACTAAAGGTGTGTCAGTACTGCAGGCAGATCTTACTGTAATCCAGGGTGTGTCCACACTCCTGCTGGATCAAATAGAAGGTCTTTGGATGGGATCCCTTCACATAACAGGCCACATTTCTGGATTAAAATTCCTCTACAGACTTGTGTTCACATTTCTGGCCACCCTTTCTGTCTAACTTTACGTCTTCAGAAATAATCTGTATAGTCAGTGGAATTGCTTCTCCTTTTCCCCAGCTATCACACAATAACCCAAGCATCCACTACAAAGACCAAACACAGGCATTCGTTCAAGCTCCCATGTTAGCATTTAAGAAATCTAGGTTATTACATTTTAATGAGCTCATCCTATAGCAGCATCACTGACTCACCTGTTCTCTCAGTAATTCAACCTGAATACTATCAATTATATTTTAAGTGGAATGATCATACATCACAATATTATTTTCTGTCTCTGCCTAGTACACAGGGGAGTCCCTATGCTGATTTTAATATGAGTTTTTAATACTTCTAAAGTGATCAAGTTTCCGAGATACATAAAGACATGTCTAATATCAAACCTTCATCTCCCAGGGATGAATTGACAAATTGGATAAATTAGGGTGAATGTTTTTTATATCCTTAAATAGTTGGGATGCTATTGGCTAGAGAAGAACTTTAGAGTTCAGAGAACTTGGAAAAGAGGTGGTGGATGGGGCTAACCAATGAATAAACAGGCAAACGAAAAGAAAAGTAATCCAAAACAGTTATGGCAGAAAGAAGTCCATTCTGCTGCTACCCTTGAGCTTGGATTGTGATGTCCAATTAGCAAACTCAGGATCTGAGGTTTTCTTGGCTTCAGTACAACTCCAATTGCTGTCTTAGCAACAGCCAAGTGATTATCCCAGAACACTTTAGGGACAGGGACAGAAATCCCCAGAAGAGCCCTCTCTGAGGCGTTATGATCACCACAGCAAACACAAGGATCCCCGTGTACATGAGAAACTACATTTTTCAAATGCTAAAATTAATTTTTTTGATGGGTAGACCAAGCTCCTTTTTCCCCTTTGGTGTAGAAAATTAATCTTGTCATATCAGATAAGCTCAAGAGGGGCCATTTGAAGCTTAAAAATCATCCATGTCAAGATGTTTGCTCCATGTGCACATTGCGATGTTGCCAAAGTGGAGAGAGGCAGCAACATTGCTTCCCCACTGCCTTAACTTTCCTTATGGCTGAGAGAAAAAATTCTCATGAAAGCAACTAAGGAAGAAAAGATTTACTTTGGTTCACAGTTCTAGGGTACAATCCCCTCATGGCACCAGGAGCTTAAAGAAGCTGGGTACATAACGCCAATAGTCAGCAAGCAGAGATAGGTGAATTGTATTATGTATCTTACTGTCATTGTAGTCGTCATCATCACCACCACCACCATCATCACCATCACCATCACCATCACCACCACCACCATCATCATCATCATCATCATCATCATCATCATCATCATCATCATCATCATCACAGCACATGGAATACTGATATGGACATTTAAGATGAGCTTTCCTACCTAAATTAATTCAGTCAAGAAAATATCTGCCAGGCATGGCCAGAAGTAAGCCTAATCTAGAAAATCTCTTAAGAGCATGCCTCTGCAAGGTGGATTTAAATCGTATGCAGCTGACAACCAACGTAAACCATCACTCCTACCTTGGTTGCACCTTCCTAGTCTTTAATACAGCAGAGAACCACAGTCCTTAAAAGAGAAAAATGATGGCGGTGGGAGGCTGACCCAATCCTGTAGCTGACAAACTTCACTAATGACAGCAATGGACGCGTTGGGTTTCCAGTGGCGGCTGCAGTGGCACTCTGCTGCTCCGTGGGGAGACACAACTGAGGGTGGAGTCCGTCTGCTTCTAGGGTGATTCTGTGTTTAATTCGTCTGCCACAGTCCCTGAGGCAAGGGGCTTCTCGGGGAAGCTGCTGTATCCGTGGACCTCACTGGAACAGAGGACGAAGGTTCTCCCCTAAGGAACTGTAAGACAAACCTCAGCTCTCGTGCTGTTTCAGGCCCCAGTGAATACGACCCATGATTCTCTACTGCTGAATCTTAGGGCTGAGAGCTGAGATTACATCTATTGGGGCATAATTTCTGCTTCTGTTTATTTGTTCCTGATCTCACCCACCACCACGGTAACTAAGAAATAAAGACACGGCCTCTGTGTTTTTCCTATGTGCTATTGTGTCACGTCCTTTGGGATACTGTTCCAGCTGAGTTCTCTGAGACATGATGGTGAGGAGGAAAACTAGACCTTGATATACATATACATTATATATATACTATACTATACATATAATATACATACAAATCTACTCATCCTCTCTCTTCCAAATCCTCCACTCTCCCCTGCCCACTCTTCCTTCCTAAGTTCATGAGCTCTTTTGAAAATAAACCTGTTGAGTCCAGTTAGCAATGTAATACACGCATCGTTGTGGGGCGATCCACTGGAGTATGTGTAGACCTTAAGGGACAGCATCCTTGAGGGAAACTCACTCTTCCTCTCCCTGCAGCTACTAGTCATCAATATCCCTTCATATGGTAGGGGTTAGGTGATGTGACCCTCTACCCCAACTGTTCTGGAATTATGTCTGGCTTACGCATGCACAGGTCTTGGGCATGTAGTCACTGCCGTTGTGAATTCAAATGTTCAGCTGCCCTGCTGTGTCCACTTCTGCTGTGATCATTCACAAACTTTGCTTCTTACAATCTTTTGCCCCCTGTCTTGCAAAATGGTTCCCTTACAGGATTTATGGGGCTTAGAAGAACACATGAAGCTGGACAGTGGTGGTGCATGCCTTTAATCACAGCATCCGGGAGGCAAAGGCACTGTAGATCTCTGTAAGTTCGAAGCCAGCCTGGTGTACAAGGTGAGTTACAGGACACCAAAGAAACCCTATCAGAAAGATTGGGTGGGGAGGGGGGAGAAGGGGAGAGAGAGGAAGGGAAGAAGAGAGAGGGAGGGAGGGAAAGAGAATAGTATATAAAACATACTTAGAACTATGCCTTGCGCATAGCAGGTACCTCACAAATACTGTTTTTGCCATTGTTATAACTGCTTTGTAAGCAATGGTGCATGAGAAATGACAGGTGAGTCTTTTTGTTTATACTGAAGATTTAAAAATGGATTTGAGTTTTGTTTCTAGCTTGTTTTTTTTTTCTTCCTGGTGTATGAAACTCTAAAATAGTATACACTAGTATCCTACTAAGATAACATGGTGCTTTGATTCTTGGATGCCCTGTTTTTATGGGCCAGGAGAATGACTCACTAGCAAAAGCCCTTGCTGTGCAAGCCTGCTGATTTAAGTTTGCCCTCCAGAGCCCCTCGTAGAAGAGAACTGACTCCTGGAAGTTGTCTTCTGACTCTCACAAGAGTTCGGTAGCACACATGCTCCACGCGCTGGGAGTGAGCATACACACAGCTTAATCTATTTAGTGTTACTTGTATTTATATAATTTCAGGGTTGTCCACTTGGTATTGAAAACTAATGGTGTGTATAGGGAGGAGGGGTCTGATTCCTGGGGGAGATTATTTCTGCCAGTCTCAACATTTCTTAGTTGTCTTTAGTTGTTTGCCTACCGGTGGGGCTTGTGAGATTTCCAGCGTCCATGTCTGCTTGTCTGTTGGTGGTGTACTTCTTTAGGTTTTCATTAGTTAGACACATTTGAGGAACCATGGATAAAGCTTCCCTGTCGTGTCTAGTAGACACGCTCTTACAGCGGATTTTCTGGTCTGATGCTTACAACTGTTCTAAACTGTTTCAGAAATGGTCTCCGAGGCTTAGGTACATGACTTGTTGAATTATCCAGTGTGGCCGGGCACCCCATGGGCATTTGCTCTCTTCATTTTGACCAGTTGTGGTTTACTCTGATGGTCTCCACCTGTTGCAAAGAGATGCTTCTTTGATGAGAGGCGAGAGCTACACTAATCCAGAAATATAAAGATAAATATTTAGAAAACGACTATGAAATATGTTGGTTTAATAAAGCGGCAGTAGTAGGTTTTCCTCTGGGCTAAGTTTCCAGTGTTAGGCAGAGTTTCTTTCCTGTTGAGTGGTCCTTGTGTCCAATTAGAGGGCTGCTGGTTACCTACGAGGTGAGAACCCTTGCTTTGCACGGTACTTTCAAACTCTACTTTAATAAGGGTTCTTAAACACTTCAATCTCCCTTATGGTCCACCAACCAAAGGTAGGGGAGGAAGATGGTTAATGGGACAAATGGAGATGTGAACATGTTTAGAAGTAATTCTTTGGGGGAGAGTCCTATCTTTATTGTCAGAATATCAGCAATCCACTACAATACCATCAGGATACCAGCAGTACAGTACAATACTGTCACCAAACATGAATCAGCAGCAGAAGCTCAATTCAGAAGAAACCACGAGACCCCTCCAAATTGGTATAGTTCACAGAAGTTGTTCAGTTCATTTTCTCTCTGTGAGGTCACAACAACTGACAATCGCAATGTGGTAAAAGGCAACCCAAAGCCAGAGTGTCGTTAGCAATGACTAGCAAAGCGAAGCAAGGCAAACCAAAGCAAAAGAGTGGTCAGTGAAGCCCAACGGTGACCAGCAAAGACATGCAGGCCAAACCAATGAAAAGCATTGTCCACTGTCTGTTGAGTTATACTCACACTTTTTCCAATTATCACATGTCGTCTCAGGCATCTGCTCCAGCAAAACATCACATGCCCTTTCACCAGACGGCTTCCAGAAAAACATCACATGCTTGTTATTAGCAAAACATTCTCTCATAAGACAGTTTCCAGAAACACATCACCTGGCACAACTGAGTCTCCAAGGAAACCAGAAATTCCCACTTCATGATACCTTCCAGAATTATCAAAGGTAAAAGTCCTGAGAGTAAAGTCTTTAAATGTTAGGCCATCCTGGGCCCTCTATGGTGTCCTTAGCAATAGGGGCTTATGTGGAGAGCTTTTGGGACTACTTCTAGAAACTTGGCAGGAACTTGACATTGGACCAGTACAAAGAAGTAGGCTTCAGGCAGGAATGTGGCAATGGGCCAGGACAGGGAAGTAGGCTCAGATGTCTTGATCATCCTGATAAGCAAAAACAGTGATCACAGGACTTAGTTTATTGCTTTGTTCCTTACCTACCTTGTCTACCCTTTGTTTGTTCCTTGACTACTTTGGGTGTGACTGAGGACTGACCAGATTCTTTGTAAGTACTTAGAATACTATAAAAGCAGGTTGGTAAAAAAAAATAAACCTGCTTCAGCCTCAGAACTGGCTGGAGTCACGCTCCAGTGTTGTCTAATTGTCTTTTTCTTTTTAATCCTTGCTTCCTTCCTGGAGAACAGGTGGTCGAGTGACTGAGCTGGCTTGGTCAGACTTACCGTCAACTTCTGGAAGGCAATGGAGGGCATAAATAAGTAAGTAAATAGGCTGCTGCTGTTTGTGCTGAGACATGTCTTCACTCTGCAGCTCAAGATGACCTAAAACTCCTATATAATCCAGGCTGGCCGTAAACTCTGGGTAATCTTTCTACATCTGTCTCTTGAATACGCAGATTACAAGTGTGAGCCACCATGCTCAGCTTCTTTTAATCTTTTTAATCGCTAAGGGTAAAAGAAATGAAAGTGACTTTCTTGTTATTCGAGCGTTCTTCTGTTCAAGATGTTTGGGTCTCTGACGTGAAACAGTAATGTATTTTACCTTCTAAAATATGCGTGTTGAAGCTCATCTTCATTATACTGAAAAACTCAAACAGCAATAGAAAGGGCAAATCCAAAGGCAGCATGCAAAGAACCTATAATCAAACACTGTTGCTATAATTCAAAAATTACTTCTATTTAATGAGGTGCGACGTGGGATGCTTTTAATGGCCCCCATCATTTGCATAGTCCAGTGGAACAATCACCAGTGTGGAGTAGAGATGCTGTATCAGTACTGATATCACAAAGCCTTCTGGGTTGCAGGGTGTCCATCTTTTACCCGTGAAGTCCTCTCCCAGCTAATGATTTGCATTGAATTATCTCACTCCTTCTTTTAAGTCATCCCCAGATTTATTTCAAGTTCTACTGTTTCCATAAAACCAAACCCAACATTTTATAAATGGATGAAAAATCTGAGACCTCAATGAAACTTTAAAAAAATAGTTTATTTCTCCATGCTTTATCTTGCCTCCGTGTATTATGCCAAGCTTACCATCACTGACAACATACTTTGATATATATGCATTTGTTCATATTTACTAACTTTAGCGTAGAGTGTTGGTTTGCTCTCATTTGCCATGTTACATATAAAGTTTAGGTCTCTAATTGCCCCTTGAATGATGCACAATCATCCTGACTGCAAAGGAACAGATGCCCCTCCGTCAACATCAGACAGTCCCAAGACGGCCAAGCCTTCTTCTATCTTCTGCAGGTTGTCTGATCCCCCACGTATATGGCGAACAAATCTTAGGAAACTGTACACCCTAAAGACACCTATTCATCCACCACATAACCAGCTATCATCTGATCATTCTATCAGGGATGCTACACAGGGATTCCTCTGACAGAACACCAGACTCCGAGATGTTCATTTCTTTTCTATGTTTTCCCCCTCACAGAAAATGATTGCTATTGATCCTTCCTATCATATCCAGACACTCTGCTTCCAGTCACCAAGTTCCAGAACAACGCCTCGAGTTACCTAGCCTCAGGACTCTGAATCCTGCCATCTGTCACTCTACTCTGGACCCTTGCTCTTTCACTTAGATTATTTCAGCATGGGCTCACCATGTCTCCAACAAAACCATATCTTGGCGCCCAAGATTTATTATTTCTTTTTTTCTAAATCAGCACCTACTAATGTCTGACTTTATTCAAAGTTCTGCATTGTCTTTTCACTCTCTGCCTCCAGGATCCAATCTGATTCTCTGCGCCTTCACCATCTGCTCCCAGCCTGTTCCTCCAGTTTATCCTCCACCACTACCCACCTTGCACTTCACATTTCAGAACTATGGAGAGCTGCCTTCCCCTGCCAAGTCTTGTTTTATTTTGCTTGTGCTTCTGAGACGTCTTGCTTCTTTCATTGGCTAGTGTCAAGTCCTATGCCATCTGATCTATGAAGACTGTCATTTCTTCCAAGACACTGGGTTCTTAGTCCCCCAGTTCTCCATGCCCTATGCTTTCTTTGGTTTTGTAATTTTTTTTTTTTATGACTGCTGAGCAACTCTGACTTGTAGCCTTCATTCCCTAAACTATAGGATGGGACATCACAAAACATCTGGCATATCTATCACTATTAGATTTTATCCTCTTAAAGGACAAGAAGATCATTTACTTGTTTAAATCTCCAGGAACTCTTGTCAGAAGCCTGCTCCCTCTTCCCCTGCCTCCCTCCATCTCCACGCACCTGCCTGTCAACCCAATCACTCCTAAAAACTAATTCTCTTCCTTGGATAGTTTAAGCGTAGAATACAGCGGCAGATAAGTAAACTTCAATTCCATGCAATTAGAGTAAATCTCACTCAAACTGAATTAACCCAATTAAACCTGTTCGAGTGATTTCATGACACAGTTGGAGTAATTAAAGAATTGCATTTCAGGATTTTATTTTTGTTTTTACTTGAGACTGGGTCTTCTATATACCCTAGTCTGCTCTTCAACTCTATATTCTACCCAAGCTGGATTCAGCTTCCTGAAGCCTGGGAGTACAAATATGTTCCAATACACTCTGTTTTGTTTTAGATTTTATAAGGAAGTCTCATTCTCATTAATGTCAATGTTTTAAAATTAACTTTACTTTCTGAAGCACTGTTAGGCAGTTTTAAAAATTACAAAACTAATCAAGACTAATATTGGAAACTTTGGAAAATGAAGACAACTTACACAATAATAAAGCAAAGCAGTCTGCAGCAGCTACTGATTACTCTGCTAGCATTTGTTCTTGTCTCTAGTATTTCTCTTTATCCACCTATCTATCTATCTATCTATCTATCTATCTATCTATCTATCTATCTCTGTGTGTGTATGCACAAATACAAATGTGCCAAATATATAATTACGGATGTTTGAACGATGCTTCTGAAAATTTTATATTCTCCTTTTTTTATGAACTATATCTCCTTTTTTATGAACTATAATGGGGAAGTCAGTGCTTTCTGGTCAACTTGATACGGATTGAGTAATCTGGCAAGAGGGAACTTCATTTGAAGAATTACTTCCACTATTGAGTTGGAGGCCAGTCTGCAGGCATTGTCTTGATTACTGGCTGAGGCAGAAAGGCACAGGCTTTTATGGGCAGTGCCACCCCTGGGCAGGTGGTTCTGAGTTATGTGGGGAGGTAGGCTGAGCAAGCCGTGGGAACCAAGCTAGTAAGCAGCGTTTCTTCATGGACTCTGCATCGTCTCCTGCCTATTTCTTGGCCTAGCTTCCCTTCACGATGGACTGCAAGGTGTAAGATGAAACAAACCCTTTTCTATCCCAAGATGCTCCTGGTTATGATGGTCACCATAGCAACAAAGGCAAATTCAAACACACTATTTTATTGCGATCATTAAAATTCTCGAACTGTGTTAAACTTATTGTATGTTTAAGTGGTTTCTTTTTTTATTAAATATTTTCTTTATTTACATTTTAAATGTTATCCCCTTTCCTTGTTTCCCCTCTGAAAACCTCCTATCCCATCCCCCCTCTCTCTGCTCACCCACCTACTCACTCCTGCTTTCCTGTCCTGGCACTCCCCTACACTGGGGAATTGAGCATTCTCAGGACCAAGGGCCTCTCCTCCCTTTGATGTCCAACAAGGCCATCCTCTGCTACATACATGGCTGGAGCCATGGGTCCCTCCATGTGTGCTCTTTGGTTGGTGGTTTAGTCCCTGGGAGCTCTGGGGGTACTGGGTGGTTCACATTGTTGTTCTTCCTATGGAGCTGCAAGCTCCCTAAGCCCCTTGGGTCCTTTCTCTAGCTCCTCCATTGGGAACCTTGTACTCAGTCCAATGGTTGGCTGAGAGCATCCACCACTGTATTTGTCAGGTACTGGCAGAGCCTCTCAGGAGATAGCTATATCAGATTAATATAGTAAAAGAGATTTCTATTATTTGATGGTTGAGTTGTTTTATAGCTGTTTACAGTGTGATTTCTGATATGCAGTGCAGGCTAGGTTCTAGGGAGAGAGTCTAGAAAGGCACGGTTGGGTGAGAGGACAGTACATGGGCCCTCTTGTAGAATCCTATTCCCTTTCCCAGCTAAGTCGTCTTTTCTGAGCTATTTGCAGTCTTTGGCCTTCATGTTGTTCACAGAGCAGAATAAAGGTGAAAGAATTGTCCTCATCTTTGCTGGTGCTACATTGGCAAAGTTCTCCATCAAAGTTTGTATAAGTTGTGTAAACTTGGAAAGTATTGTCCTTCAATATACCTTTATTCTATCATTTTAATTTTTTTTTTTGGTAATGTTGAGGATTAAATTTAGGGCCTCGTGTGCTAGGTAAATAAATGCTCTGATACTGAATAATATCCTTAGCCCATCATTGGTTAATTTATAAGCTTTAGATAATAATATTTTATAGTGTTCCTTCAGGAGTGTAACTGCAGTAAGTACACGAGATAGTTTTAATCATCCATCCATCGGCTAGTAGAGCTGGATTGTAACACTAACGTTCTGCTGGAGCAGAATTCACTGAAACTCCTGGTTCTCTGGAGAGACTTTTCCCCTTCAGTGTCTCATATCAGCTGGGGGTGGATATGGCCTGAGTTGCAATATCTGTATCGCATTTTGATTTTTTAATATCCCAAATCATACTTCCCTAGATCGAACTCCTTTTCTTACTTTAAAATTATGTTATTGAATCCCGACTACCAATGAAATTGCTAAATGAGAAAATGAACTCTTCAGTAATGGGTTAAAACAGGAATTATATCAAATAAGAGTATGAGGTTGATGCAAACAACAGATGTCACAGTCTTTCCTGTGGTTTTCTTTATAAACCACTCATCAAATTCATAGATTAATGGAATAACGATGTACTATCCAGTGGCTCTATTTACCAGACTTAGAAAATAAAACTTGCTAAACCTTTAACCTTTTTTTATTTAAACCTTTTTTTCATTTTTTTAAATTTAAACCTTTTTTTTCATTTCTTACAGAATAAAACACAAAGATGATTTTACTATCCTGGATTCTTAACTTTCTGTTCTAGTTGTTTAACATTTGCTCTCCTTTCTTTCTACGCTAATGTATTACACATACGTGGGGTGTCGTTCCTGAGGACTCTCTCACATCCATTGCCAAAGAACTTTTGTACTAGCCAGCAACATAATGCAGCGTTATTATCTAATTCACACTATTAACTTAAATATCACACACTTATAATGACTTTCTAATAATTTTAAAATAAAATTTTGGTTCAGCGTCTAATCAGGATTGGACCTGTGCACAGAAAAACGATAACTCTCCCCTTAAGGGAATCAAGAGATCATTTCGCTCTGGGGTTAGGTTACTTTATGTCTCGTGTTCCCATGTGGAAGCAGGTTCACAGAGTTTGGTAGTAACAGAGCTAAGAGAAAGCGACCAATCAAGACATGTGAAAAATTTCATGGTGGGTTACAGCAAGATGGGGGAATGTCTCCTCTAGGCCTCAGATGCTATCTGATGACATTCTTACCTTTTGGGCTGGTGAAAACTAATTGTCTGCTAAGTTGAAAGATTGCAAAAGGCTTTAAATCTACCCCTCACAGAATGTTAGTTCTGACACAGAGGTGGGCAAGGAATGGCTATTCAGGTGCGTAAGATTAGCTCAGGATAAAGTAGAATTGTTCCCTGACTTGCGACACCACTGCCATCCTTCGTTTGTCTATATTTTTTCATTTTGTTTTATGTCTGCATGCTTTGTCTGCATGTGTATTGCATCATCTGCACACTTGAAAACTGTATGTATGTATTGCAATGAACCATGTGCATACATTGATTCCTGCATTGTATGTACTGCACCACGTATACTTGATGCCTGCAGCAGTTGAAGGGGGTATCTGATTCCCTGGAATTACAGATGTTTGTGAGCCACCATGTGGATATGTGGAATCAAACCCTGGCCCCCTGTGAGAGTAGTAGGTGTTGCTGCAGAGCTGTCTCGGCAGCAGCCACCTGTGCATGCCTATCAGCCTTTGCAGATACCGCTTCTGTCCAGGAGTTTTTGCTCATAGGTCTCAGGTTGTATTCATAGTCTCATGTCTTTAATATGTAGAGTTCTTCAGACTTATCTTATGAGCTTAATGTTTTTGGTAGAGTGAAGTTGGCAAGTTTGTAGAATATTCTTTGATGTTCCCTCACAGTTAGTTAGCTTTGGGTTTGTATATTTTATTTTCTCCTCATGTAGTCTTGTATCTTTAGGGATTTCCATAAGGAATCTTGTTATCTTAGTTGCTGTGATGAATCACCATAACCAAAGGCAAGATGGGAAAAACAAAAGGTTTACTTGGCCTACACTTCCACCCTGTAGACCATCACTGAGAATTCAGGGCAGGAACCCAGTGGCAGGAGCTGATGCCAATGTCATGGTGGAATGCTGCTTACTGGCAGGCCCAGACTTCTTTTTACAGAAGCGAGGACCATCAGCTCAGGAGGGGCGGCACCATGCCAATAGGACGGGCTCTTCCTCATCAACCACTAATTAAGAAAATGCTCTACAGCTAGATCAGGCATTTTCTTAATTGAGGTTTGCTCTTTTCAGAAAAATCTAGCCTGTGTTAAGTTGTCATAAAAACATATGATGGCAATTCATTTTGTTTTTAGTGATAGTTATTTCCATTACTTAAATATGTCACTGTTAGGTTAGTCTACCAAAACATTACTATTTTCTCTTTGCAATTAAGTACTTCGTAGGTGGTAACTCCGAAACTACTTTGTAAATATCTTCTTACTCATCAAACATGATTTTATTTCTATTCGCCTTAGGCTTCTTTTCAGTTCCTCTGCCTATTCTTATTCTAATATTTTTAAGAATTTTATATTCTTAATATTTTGGGTTTTCCTTAGTTCCTGATATGACAAAATACTTTCATTGTACTTAGAGTTTCTCTGACCCAGCCTCTGACATCTTCATTTCTTTTTAGGATCCCTGGTTTTTTTTTTGAATGAAAAATGATATATAGAAACCAAGATCTCTGTGTTTGATGTGCTAATTGCTAATTTTTTACTAAAAAGCACATATGGGCTTGTGTTTTATGTATTTCTTTCTGTCAAGTTATGCATGTATTATTTGTATAATGTGGGTTTTATAATGTTTAATTATATTCAGTGACCTCATGTTGATACTGATGTCAGGTGTTTGTGTGCAAAAAAGCCAGTCTCAGCTCTTGGTTAGCCTAACTTGGAGAGATAGTGTATTTGACAATTGTGGTCAAGGTCACCACAAGAAAATGGCTCTGAGGTTTATTATCTCACATCCAAGAAGAATAAGGAAACAAGGATCTGGAGTGAGCAGAATAAACATAGAAAAAGTAAAAATATTTAAAGAGTGGGAAGAACTTTAAAAGAAAGTGCTGATCAGCTACTTTACCCAATGGCTTTCTATAAGATTTATGGTGACAATTGGATAGAGACAGAGCTGATCTTCATTGAGATGGGTTATTTGTGAGCTCATTGTGCATGGAACCAAAAAGAAGCCTACAGATCCTTTGCATTACTTCTCCACCCAATTGGAGAGGCCATGTATTACTTGACCAAAGAGGACATTAGTCTTGTGTGTCCTGAGCACCTTAGTCTACTGCTTTGCCCATGTCTTTTCATTTGTATTGTAGACTATCGTTTGATCAAGCTATGCCTCTTTCTTGTCTAGGGATGTATGATTAGCTAATAATTGATCATGGGCTTTCATTGTCAATGGAGAGCTAATTTCTATCCCATTACTTCAAAGTTGGATTCAGTATGATAAAGGATCATGAACTATCTTGATAGATGAAACTTAATGGTGATTAGGTGCTGTGTGAAAATGCACTCTTGTGTGCCAATATTGTTTTGCACATGTAGAAATAATGCTAAGATTTCTTTCATTTTTTTTAATATATCAGAGTGTCGTTTATTTATTTATTTATTTATTTATTTATTTATTTTAGTTTTTTCGAGACAGGGTTTCTCTGTATAGCCCTGGCTCTCTTGGAACTCATTCTGTAGACCAGGCTGACCTCGAACTCAGAAATCCCTCTGCCTCTGCCTTCCAAGTGCTGAGACTAAAGGCGTGCACCACCATTGCATGGCAAAGCTAAGATTTCTTAAGAGCTATATCAGAGACTTCCTGTGTATTGATCTTACAGTCAAATAAAATCAAGCGCTTTCTTGCTAACTGATATTGAAAAATGGTTTCTACATCTCTCCTTTTTTTTAATTTAATTTAATTTTTTAAAAAAATTCTTATGCTTGTAAGCTTGTGAAACATTAAAATGTCACCATCCACTATCCTCAAAAGTCTTGACCATACTTTACCTAAATACTAATATTTCCTCTAACTTGTTATATGAACATTTAGAATATGCTTATTCTGTGCTTAAGCTGATTTCTATAGCAGATCAATCCAAAAATACAGATGTATCAAGGTGCAGCTTGCAGGTATATGTGTATGTGTGTGTGTGCATGTATGTGTATATATGCATGTGAATGTGTATATATGATAAGCATGTGTGTATGTGTAAATATGTATGTATGTGTGTGTATATGTGTGCATGTATTGTGTATGAGCATGTGAATGTGTATGTGGTGTGCATGTGTGTGTATATGTGTCTGAATGTGTGTATGTGTGTGTGTGTGTTTGTATGTGTGTGTGTGTGTAAATGTATATGTCTGTTAACCTTGAAAGAACAGTTGATCTAGGGATTGTTTCATATCACAGCATGGTAATTCATAAAGTAGAAAAGTCAACAGGTCCTAAGTGCTATACAAAAGAAAATGAAAATAAAGTAGAAATATGCTAGAAAAATTAAAAAGTGAGAGAATCATACCTTGGTGATGCTGGAAAGTGCTGATGGTGTGTGTGTGTGTGTGTGTGTGTGTGTGTGTGTTCTCTTACTTGTCTGTTCTTCTAAGTGATCTAGTCTACTATGTCTTTAAACTCTCCAAAGACTCTTCTAGAATATGGAATTATAGTTAGTCCCTTTTCCATTATAATAGGACTTCATAGTTTGTGTTAAGAAGCGGGGGCACATTTACCGAGCCCACTGCAGTAGACGTGGGCATGGGCACCTCCTAGAAGATTCTAGTCTAACTAGAAAGAAATGCACGCGATTTACCCTTTACTTGCTTAAGACTTACCTGACTTTAGATTCCTCTCTTTTTCCAAGCAGGAGTGCTAGAGAAATATGGAGCTTAGTCACTGACATGAAGTGCCTATGCTGGTGTTTTATGTGATTGTGATTGAGGAATCACCTTCTGTTCCATTTGAACTATCATGTTGCTCAGGCTTCTCGTTTGCTCACCACACAACTGTATTTTATGTGCTTTGGTTGATTCAAATCTAACGTATTTCATTTTCTTCAAATTTCTTTTCCTTTCAGCTTCTATTATCTTCCTAGCTCAGCAAGCAGGGCCCTTCTCAACTGTCTCCTTTTCCTTTGGTCTCATCTACTCTGAACAAGATTTTTGTTGGTATCTGGCTTGTTTCTTCTTCCTCTGTCTATCTTTTCTTCTCTGTTTTCTAGTTTAATGTGTTGTGTTAAGATGAAGTCCTCTCAGGCAGAGATTAATACAACAGTGCTGATAACTGGCTTTGTGTTTTAGTTTCTAATCTCATTTCCCTTAGATTTATTCTCCACTGTGGTTTCGTATTTGATAGCAGCATCATGCTGGGTAGCAGGGTCACTAACAGTGTCTCTGCTACCTGTCAAGCAGGCTGCCTGAGATATATGCTAATTATTATTTATACCATCATTAGCATTTTGACTTGGTTACCCACGGAAACTTGTTATATTATTATTGATGTTTTCACATCATAATTCTTAACACTGACTACAGGATAAAATCAAATTCCGTAGTGATCATGACTAATACTTCGTAATTTGTTCGGCAATTAGTCCTCCAGATTTGTTTTTGGTCTTATTACCTTTGCAGGCCAAGATTACATTTATTAGACACTTTTAGTTGCTGCAAGATATCAGACTCTTCCCTGCCCCTGTGCGCACTGAGTCCTCTGATCAAGCATCCTGTTTCATTGTCTTTCCCTAACCTGCGTCATCCACTCATCTTTCAAATCGCAGCTTGAGTACATAAATTCGTATATTCATTACCTCCGTGACTTCTGATGGTGTTTCTGGTCTAGTTGAAGCACATGGCTATATAGGTCCACAGCCACATACTTTCTCATCCACTGTATCAGGTAGGGTAACATTCAACTGAAGTTTACCCACATAGGTATATTCTTCGTATTTTCTTTGCTCATCTCCCTTTCCTGAGCATTTATCCTGACTCAGTGGGCTTTCCTGGCTTTATTTATATGGGGAATTATATTATTTATTATATCTGAATGACATATATGTAAAATGTAGGTCAAGAAAAGTTGTTATATTAAATTGGCTTACTATTCAGCTTTGACTGATGATGAGCATATAGTCAGAAACTATGAGGCATGGATGCTATTCAGAGCCAGAGTTGATGCTTTAGAAAGGAAAGAAAATATGAAGTTTACACATATGAAATAATATGCAGAATAGAGAAAAGCAGGAGGAATAAACCGATGTAGTTTACACATATGAAATAATATGCAGGATACAGAAAAGCAGGGGTAATAAACCAATTTTTTGATTGATTTGAATTTGGATTCATTAACTTGGAAACTTTGTGCAAGGAGCTGAGCAGAGTCATGTCTCTAGTGTACTTTCATGTCCACTTCGCTGTATATATTTATAGAAATATAAGTAAACAAATAAACAAAATTCTGATAATGCTGATTAATGACAAATTACACAGGATTTAAATAATTAAATAATTGAACTAATATGAATAGCAAATAGCTAAGGTCAATGTTACTTTTACTCTACAATGGTCTTTACAGTTCTTATTCAGAATGGCAGTGACTGGTAGCTAGTGGCCATGCATAGATTCTCTCTCTCCCTCCCTCCCTCCCTTCTTCCCTCCCTCCCTCCCTCCCTCCCCCCCTCTCTCTTGCCACCATAGAGTAACAAGAGAGTCTGCAAAGCTGCTTTGTCTTTCAAATACTGTGACTACAGAAGCTGAAGCCTAGGGCAGCCTTACATTCTTTATTTTTTTCTTTTGCAGCTCTAAGTCTCAGCATTCCAGACAAATGTCTTCTTTCATGCCTAAGATGTGATAGGGAGATTATTATATCTATTTTTCATTTCCACCTACATCTTCTTTTAGCTCAGTTCCACATTCCAGTTGAGTTGTATAATTTCTAGAATAATTGCATCCATAAAAGCCATTAGACACAAAGACTGAATGGGCAGAAATGTGAGAAGTATTTGTGGATAGATTACTAGGAAAATATTGAATGAATCATCTGAAGGGCAAAGTTCTGGACTTTGCTTGGCAATTTTGTGTGTGTGTGTGTGTGTGTGTGTGTGTGTGTCTTATAAGTTTTATTGTATTTCGATCTAAATATCATTTCACCTTATGTTCCAGGGCACGGCAGTTCCAGAGACAGCCTCGAGGTCTCCCCAGTCTCTTCATTACATGTTTTTGGTTACAGCAGTCACATGGAGTCCCCACCCCCAACTTTAGTTGTCCGAGAAGAAGACTCATAGTTGCTACTGCTTATCTCAGAGCTCTAACGATAAATGGATGCTTCGAAAGCTTTAACGGTTTACCTGCAATATCCTGCCGCAGCGTATTGGCTAAGGTTGGGGACCTGCCAACCGGCAGACACTCTAGCAGTCCCGGGGAAAGAAGCTTCTAGTTAAGTACCACCGCCTCTTAAGCACAGGGCTCTTTTTCTCACAGCTCATAAGTGGTGTTTAACAACTGCAAAAGGAAATTGGATTGTCTGAGTTTAATGCAGCTCCTAGCGTAAGGGCTCTCAGAGAGTTCGGTGTAGATGTAAAAGGTAGCTCAGTTCTTTGAGGGGGGTGGGGGTGGAGCTTAGAGGAGGGGATTACTGATAAGAAGAGGGAAGCTGACCAGGTGCAGAAATGTGTTTTCAGGTGTGGAATTTCACAGCAAGCCCTGCTTTGGCCTGTCTGTAGCATTCCCTAAGGCATGTAAGGATCTCAACGCTTGTGTTTGTCTTACAGGAGTTCAAATGTGATTGATCTTTAATGTGTAGTGTCTTTTTATGTGTAGACACAATTTTAATGAATTGATTTTAGCCTGCACTCCCCCCAAACACCAATAAGCAATTTCAGTTAGACAGAGAAGTTTTTAGACTTTTTTTCCATAAAATATTGTAGAACTAATCCAGTACAAATACTGAAACTTTAGCCAGCGCTGCCTAGTTTATTTAAAGTTTTTCAACAAATATTTATAGAAAATTATCATTGAAAACCACCTGTACTATAACAGATTGGTAAACAAAATACTTAAAAACATTTGAGATGATTATTGCCTTATACAACAGTGCACAGAAATGGAAAAATACTCAAAACTTCATAAGGAATATTACTTTTTAGATATGTATAATTTTTCTTAAGTTTGCTTTTTGTTTCTTGTTTCTGAGAAAGGGTTTTATTTTGTAGTCCATACTGGTCTGTAACTCATGGTGTAGTTACATAGGGCCTCGAACTCACAACACTTCGTTTGTCTTACCTTCCCAAGTGTTTATATTACAGATATAATAATAGCTTTAGCCTTCTTCATTTCTCTAGGTTGTTGTTGGAGTTATGATCATTGTTCAGAATTACACCAATAATTATCTTTAGGATGTAATTATCCTTAGTACATATAAACAGAGGCCAGGATGTTCCAGTCTCTTAATGATTAATTGTCATTAGATAATAGCCTCAGTAATAATGAATTATGAATACTAGAAACAGTATACCATAATTCCAACATAGGAACAATCACACAGTATTAATGCATAATCAGACAATAGTGAAAAAGAGATTAATTATAAAACATTCATGGGGCCGGGCGTGGTGGCGCATGCCTATAATCCCAGCACTTGGGAGGCAGAGGCAGGTGGATTTCTGAGTTTGAGGCCAGCCTGGTCTACAGAGTGAGTTCCAGGACAGCCAGGGCTACACAGAGAAACCCTGTCTCGAAAAAACCAAAAAAACAAAACAAAACAAAACAAAACAAAAACATTCATGGGGTTTTTTGGATCATTACTATATTAAGATATAAATAAATTAAAGAACTTTTTGTATTGTATTAATTCTTCAATGAAGAAAAACAACATTGGGGATTTCACATTTGAAGTGTTATTTCCTGGCTTATTAAGCTTTAATATCATACTTCTAATTTTGACCTATAATTTTAACCTTTAGTAGTATTTAGTTATAATTATATTATTTTCTTTGTAGAGTAAGAAATACATTAAAGGGGACAGTGATATGACTCAGAGTCATTATTTTTGATGACAGTTTTTAAGTCATTCTTTAGCCTGAAATAACTACAGCATTTAGACTGTCTTTGTTAAGAAGCACTACAGGATTAATTGGTAGCTGTGCTTACAAGCAGCAAAATGCACTACCTCACCACTACTGTAAGCTGTGTGCTCCCATTGATTAAATACGGTACCTCACCACTACTGTAAGCTATGTGCTTCCAGCTGGAATTACATGTGCCCTGCCAGGATAGATAGACTTTTAAATGGCTCTTCTTCTTCTTCTTCTTCTTCTTCTTCTTCTTCTTCTTCTTCTTCTTCTTCTTCTTCTTCTTCCTCTTCCCCTTCCTCTTCCTCTTCCTCTTCCCCCTCCTCCTCCTTCTCCTCCTTCTCCTATTTTTATCTTTTGAGAGAGTGTCTCACTAAGTAGGTCAAGCTGACCTCCAACTTAAGATCCACTTGCTTCAGCCTGGCTGAACAGCTGGAATTGCATGTGTGCCCTGCCAGGGTAGATAGACCTTTAAATGGCTCTGAGATAGAAAAAACAGCTGGTTTGCAACTCATGCACCTTCAATTTTAATATGGCTCCGAGTGATGTGTAGACTCATTTCAAGAGAGAACAAATATTGTACTCACTTGGTATTAGGTTTGAGTGCAGTGCACTGGGCTGTGAATTCTGTATTACCTTTCTTATATCATTAAGGGCACATGTGAATGTATGTCTTGATTGTGTGCTTTCTCATCCAGTGTGATTGTGCTCTTCTCAGCTTTTGGTTAGATTTCACTTGAGTTGGGGAGGACAACTTAAAGAGAGAAATGGGCTTCAAAGACTACTCAGTTCAATTGACTTTTGGGAGTCTATGGTTGTTTTCTACTACGTTGGAAAAGGAAAACTTGGTGGAAAGAACAGTAGGTCTGACTTTTATTTATTTGTAGGAATCCATGTACTAAGAAAGCAAGATATAGACCTTTAAAGGGTAGAAGGCCTTTGAACTTTTCCAGTGAACAAGTATGTTTGCCTGAGAATCAGTTTTAGGTTATCCTTTAAAGTTTATAAACTCATTTGATCATTTGAGTAGAGGCAATGCCATGTGACTATGTTTTCTCTATTTATAGCTATTCAAAAATCTTTTTGTTTACTCTTTAGGAAGTTAAACCCAGCAATCATTCAATGTGAAAATGAGCCTGACTGAATGAGCGGGGCAATATCTAGCTCAGGCATCTGTCAATAAGTTTCCATGTTTCACTAACGCATGGAGAAAAAAAAATCCATTTGATTTTTAAGCTTTCTAATGCCAGAGACAGAATGTCCTTAACTTTAAAAGTGGATCATCTCCAAAACAGTAAAACAAATAGATATCCTGACATATTAACTGCTCATATTTTTAGTTCTTTGGAAACACACCGTGTATCTCCTCTATTGAAACGTGCAGTCATGACATCTGATGCTGAGGACAAGGAGTGGGGATTTGCCACAGGAACCTGGTTCTCCCATGTGCTCTGTTCGAAGAGGAATGGTGTCGGAGGCAACATATGGTATCAACTGCTGCCTAACTGACATCAAAGCTCAGGACTGCTAGTGAAGAATAACTATCAAATAGTACAAACACTTGTAGGCATACACACATACATGCACACGTATTTAAGCATAAAACTGCAATGGCCATTCTCATCACCTCTGTCTTGCAGGTGTATAACCGAACCATCAAAAGATTCATTACCTTGCACAAGGTAACTTGGGTTGTCATTGGCACATAAGGGATTCAAATACAGTCAACGCAACTCCAGAATTTCAGTTCAACATTCATTCCTTCACAACATAAAATGATTTGTCCTCTTAAGTGGGCATGCTAGGGAGAAGATGTACAGTTATTCCATCAACATTAGCATTACTGAGAGCATTCATGTAGTTCCTTTAATGTGACGGATTGCTGATAAAGTAGAAGGCAGTCGAGATAACGAGTGAAATATCCCCTCAGCTCAATCTGGTAATTAAAAAAAAGAAGTGAACGGTCTCCCTTACTAGACACAACCCATAGACGAGCTTTGTCTGGTCTGCGCCTTTGACCTTTACAATGTTTTACATTTTAATTAGTTACCAAAATAGACACAGTAAAATTTAAAAGCCATATACACAGATCTGAATTTCTGCTCTCTGAGAAAACAAGAGCTCTCATACCAGAGTCACCACCATTTTCTCTTACATACCTGGGCCTGGGTGTCACATTGTAACCCTTGGATTCATTGCAGTATGTCAGATTTACATGCTTTGATCTTTACCCATTTGATTTTGTGGCCCTGTATAAAACATTACTTTTAAAATCTGGCAACTTTGTATAAGAGTTGCTTTTAGTGTAGAAGGACATTTATTTCAACTAAAGTCAGTTTGTCAACTCTCAAGACGAACAGAATGGGGTTTCCCCTGATTCTAGATATAGTCACACTGTGAAATGGCAAAAAGAAGTGTCTTTGATGATATTGTCCAATATACTTTTCCATAGAAGATGCCTATGTCAGCAGAATGCCAATGGACACATCAACTATAGCAAATCACAACTGCTTCTTTTTTTCCTCTAAAGATGACAATTAATTCTTCCATAAATGATTTCTCTTGGAGTGCCCACAAGAACAGACATTAGTTTAGAAATACTTCATAATATGATGTCTTCATCACAGTTATAAGCACCCTCCTCACTGCCCACATTAACTAAATGCACATGGGACACACACATGGTGACTGGTGTACACACACATGGTGACTGGTGGACACACACGTGGTGACTGGTGGACACACACACGGTGACTGGTGGACACACATATGGTGACTGGTGACTAGAAACACTGCATACATTCACCCTCCAAGTTTAGTAACTTTGAACTGAAATTTACAGAGTTAGCAATGGCTAGAATTTTTTCCCAGAGGTGTGTGTGTGTGTGTGTGTGTGTGTGTGTGTGTGTAATATTTGCAAATACAGAATCAGATAACTTGAGAATGGGACTCAATGCAAACACAAAATTTGTTTTATATACATCATATTATAACCTACCTGAAAACAATTTTATGCAATAACATTTTTTCTTTTGTTTTTTTTTTTCTTGAGACAGGGTTTCCTCTGTATAGCCCTGGCTGTCTTGGAACTCTCTCTGTAGACCAGACTGGCCTTGAACTCAGAAATTTGCCAGCCTCTGCCTCCCAAGTGCTGGGATTAAAGGTATGCACCACCACAACCCGGCAGAAAATATTTTTTGTGACCTACCTTTCAAGACTAGGTATCAAATGTCCCACATATAATATGTTACCATTGAAAAGGTTTCTGGTATTGGACCATTCTTTGTCTTCCTGTTCAATTTGTCCCTGAGGATTAATCCATGCCTTATGTTATCTCGCCTGAGAGTATCTATGTGGGGCTATACACCCAAGCCCTCAACTAGTTATTAGCCCATTCAGCTAATAAGCCCTATTAGCTTCTGTTTTGATGATTACTTGTGGTGGTTTGAAAAAGAATGGCCTCCATAGGTTTATATATTTGAATACTTAGTCATTAGGGTGTGGCAATATTTGACCTATCAAACAGGTCAAATATTATAGAAGGACTATAAGGTGAAGCCTTGTTGGAGGACGTATGTCATAAGGCAGGCTTTGAGGTGGCCATACCAGGCCCAGACCCAGAATATCTCCCTCTTCTCTCTCTCTCTCTCTCTCTCTCTCTCTCTCTCTCTCTCTCTCTCTCTCTCTCTCTCTGTGTGTGTGTGTGTGTGTGTGTGTTGACTGATCAGGACATGCCTCTCAGCTACTGCTTCAGTGTCATGTTTCCTGGCCATGATGAAAACGGACTAAGCCTCTGACATCGTAGCAAGCTCATTGATTATTAAATGCTTTCTTTTATAAGGGTTGCCTTGGTCACTGCGCCACTTCCCAATGGGAGAACAGTGACTAAGACACTTACTAAATGCTAGCATGTCTCAGCTTTGTAGTCCCACTTGAGGACTGCTGAAAGGGTGATTGGTATCCATTTATTATGCAGGGACCTCTATAAAATTATTGATTGTTCTTGAAGGTTTGATTGATGACAGTGATATTCATAAATAAATTTTCACCCAATTCAAGTTTGAAAGGGTCTAGCAAAGTAGCCAGTATCATATACATACATTGTTTTCAATTTTTACAACCCAAGCTACAAGTGTCTACATGGTGGTATAACATCATCTTTGTATCATCATTCTCTTGGGATGGTAGGGGAACAGATGATGAGAATTTTAATGAATTACTGATCATATAGTTTCTCAGTACTTCAGAAGCTGATTCACACTTATTTGGAGAGCTGATTTTTTTCTCTATCTATCTTGTCTTTCCTACTTCCTACCTCTTTCCATTTTACTTTATTGGTTATAGTGAAGACGTACTTTTAGTCATATGTAGCAAAGCTTCCTTCCTACCATTTATAGATTATACAAGTGAGTAAGATTTTACTATGTGTTTAATTCTTTCCTCTGAGATTAAATAGGGTAACCTGTAATTTTACCTGAATCTCTTAAAACTCCTAAAATACATTTCAGGCAGCATCTATTAGACATTCCTTAAGAGCTTGCTTCCTGTCCTTGCTGATGCTCAAACATAGTTAAGAGTGTCTTTGTAGGATGGCCATTTTTACTTTATTAATTCTGCCAATCCATAAGCATGGAAGATCTCTCCATTTTCTAAAATCTTCGATTTTTTCTTGAAGGACTTGAAGTTATTGTCATACAAGTCTTTCACTTGTTTGGTTAGAGTTACCCCCAAGATATTATTTGTGGCTATTGTGAAGGGAGTTGTTTCCCTAATTTCTTTCTCAGCTGGTTTATCACTGTATAAAGGAAGGCTGTTGATTTATTTGAGTTGAATTTTGTATATGGCCACTTTGCTGAAGTTATCAGCTGGAGAAGTTCTCTGGCAGAATTTTTGGGGTCAATTATATCATCTGCAAATAGTAATACCTTTATTTCTTCTTTGCCAATGTGTATCCTCTTGATCTTGTTTTGTTGTCCTATTGGCCTAGCTAGCACTTTGAGTATTATATTGAATAGATATGGGGCAAGTGGACATCATTTTCCTACTAATGGTTCATGCTGTAAGGTCAAGAATTTATAAATGGGACCTGGAAAGCTCCTGTAAGGCAAAGGACATAGTCAATAAGACAAGTTGGCAACCTACAGATTGGGAAAAAATCTTCACCATATCCATATACATAGAGGGCTTATATCCAAAATATATAAAGGACTCAAGAAGTTAGCAACCAAAAAAAACCAAACAACCCAATCAAAAACTGGAGTATAGAACTAAACCAAGATTTCACAACTGAAGAATCTGGAATGGCTGAGAAACACCTAAAGAAATATTCAAAGTCCTTAGCGATGAAAGAAATGCAAATCAAAACAACCCTGAGATTCCACCTTACACCAATCAGAATGGCTAAGATCAGCTAGGCGGTGGTGCAACACCTTTAATCCCGGCACATGGGAGGCAGAGGCAGGTGGATCTCTGAGTTTGAGGCCAGCCTGGTCTACAAAGTGAGTTCCAGGACAGCCAGGGCTACACAGAGAAACTCTGTCTTGGGGGAAAAAAAAGAATGGTTAAGATCAAAACCTCAGGTGACAACACTTGTTAGCAAAGATGTGGAGAAAGAGAAACACTCTTCCATTGCTGATCGGATTGCAAACTAGTAAAACCACTCTGAAAATCAAATTGGAGGTTCCTTGGAAAATTGGAAATAGATCTACCTGAAGACCCAGCAATCCCACTCTTGGGAATATACCCAAAAGATGCCCCACCATGCTACAGGGGCACATTTTCCACTATGTTTATAACAGCCTTATTTGTGATAGCCAGAAGCTGGAAACAACCCACAACAGAAGAATGGATCCAGAAAATGTGGTTCATTTACACAATGGAATACTACTCAGCTATTAAGAATGAGGACATCCTGAGTTTTGCAGGCAAATGGATGGAACTAGAAAATATCTTCCTGAGTGAAGTAACCCAGACCCAAAAGGTCATGCATGGTGTGTACTCACTGCTAAGTAGATATTAGCCAAAAGAAAAAAAAAAGTTCAGAATACCCAAGATACAGTGAGAAAAAAGTACAGAATACCCAAGATTCAGTCCACAGAACTCAACAAAAGGTCAACAAGCTGAAGGGCCCAAGTGAGGATATCTCAGGTTCACTTGGGAGGGATAAGAAGGCAATCACAAGGGGGGGGGAACCTGGGAGGGAAAGTGGACAGCAGGGAAGAGTGAAGAGGAGAACCTCATCTGGTATTGGGTGAGGGAAAAGGACTGAAGCCCTGAGGGCCAGCAGAAAGAATAGAAACAGGCAACCTCAGGAGGTAGGGGGTTGGGGGGAGACCCTCAAGAATGCACTAGAGACCTGAGAGGTGAGAGACTCTCAGGACTCAAAGGGAGGGACCTTAGATGAAATGCCTGACAGTAGGGAGAGGGAACTTATAGAGCCCACCTTCAGCAGAAAGTCAGATTATCAAATGACAGAGAGGGGGGCCATCCCACAGTTACAACTCTGACCCATAATTGTTCCTGTCTGAAAGAACTGCAGGGATGGAAATGGAGAGGAGCCTGAGGAAAAGAAGGTTCAGTGACAGGCCCAAAGTGGGACCCAGATCGAGGGGAGATCTCAAGGCCTAACACTATTATTGAGACTATTACTGAGCTCTCACAAAAAGGGACCTATCATGACTGCCCTCTGTAAGACCCAACAAGCTGCTGAAAGAGTCAGATGCAGATATTTGCACGCAACCAATGAACAGAAGCTTCTGACCACTGTGGTTGAATTAAGGAAAGGCTGGGAGAAGCTGAGGAGTAGGGTGACCCTGTAGGAGGACCAGCAGTCTCAACCTGGACCCCTGAGATCTCTGACACTAGACCACCAACCAGGAAGCATACACCAGCTGATATGAGGCCCTCAACACATATACAGCAGAGGGCTGCAGAGTCTGGGTTTAGTCAGAGAAGATGCACCTAACCCTCAAGAGACTAGAGGACCCAGAAGTTTAGAGGTCTGGTTGGGTGGAGGGGGCGGGAGTAGCAAGTGGAACCATCCTTATGGAGACAGTGGGGTGGGGAGGATGTATGGGATATGGAACAGTTGGAGGGTGGATAGGTGGGTAGGGAATAAAATCTGCAATGTAAATACATACATACATACATACATACATACATATATACATACATGCATGCATGCATACATACATACATACATAACCAAAAAAAAAAAAAAAAAGAGTGTCTTGGCCAGTTGTGCACTAAACAACTGTAACAGGTTCCAATTGAGCTCATCAGGCAGAAACTCATTAAGGCTGTAATGATAGCAATTTATATCCACTAAGTCACAGTAAGACAGGCACATAGGGGGAAGGGTTACCTCTGTAAATGATGTCTTGTTTTATTAAATGGAAGTGTAGTACAATATTCTTCCCCCAGAACATGAGAGAAAATTAAACTCTTTTGCCTAGAAGTGTTTTGAATTGTGTTTGTTTAGCTCTTGTGGCTTAGCATGAGTTCCCTTGCAATAGAGAAATAAATGCCTTCTCTATTTTTTTCTTCACTATTGGAAAGTTTCCTCTGTTTCATAATGGACCTGAGTGGATTAATTAATGTAGTACATACATGTGTT
Source organism: Apodemus agrarius (assembly GCA_964023405.1). Taxonomy (NCBI): domain Eukaryota; kingdom Metazoa; phylum Chordata; class Mammalia; order Rodentia; family Muridae; genus Apodemus; species Apodemus agrarius. Next base: position 24,686,363 of record OZ030027.1, on the reverse strand, counting down.
CATGTGTTTGTGTTTGTGTTTGTGTGTGTGTGTGTGTGTGTGTGTGTGTTTTGCAGGGAAAGTTGGAAGGAAATGGAGTCTCAAAGAAAAGGAAATAGAGTGATCTCTGTAATGGCTCTTCCTGGTTGTCAACTTTACTATATCTGGAATGAACTACAATCCAGAATTGGAGCGCACTCCTGTGATCCAGATCCTGAGGCTGAAAGACACAAGTTTCTGACCTAGATCTTGGCATAGAGATCTTGAAGTATAGTGGCTATGAAAAACTTAGGCTCAGGCAAAGTAGCACACACCTTTAATCCCAGGAGCCTGAGTTAAGGAGATCTCTGAGTTCGAGGTCAGCTTGGGACAAAGCAAGTCCCAGATCCAGGTGTGGCGGCACACACCTTTAATCTGGGCCACACCTTCTCCTGGAGACCTACATAAGGACATAAGGAAGAGTCACTCTTCTTCACCTGATTGCACTTAGTTGCCAGCACATCTGTTGGAATCTACTCCTACAAAAGACCAACTGAAACAACTAGCCTTGGGGGACTGAGCAACTACTAGGTTGTTGGACTTCCCATTCACTGCTGACCATTGTTGGGCTAGTTGGACTACAGACTGTAAATCATCACAATAAATTCCTTCAATATAGAGAGACATTCCATAAGTTCTGTGACTCTAAAGAACCCTAAGGCAAGCTCTAACAGTCTTCTTGGGGGACAGAAAACTTAATTCAATTGGTAAAGCATTTACCATATAAGCTGGAGGACCCAGCTTCAATGTCCAGTACCCATAAAAAATCTGAAAATGACGGCATGCACTTGGCTTGTAATGCCATCATAGAGATTAGCTCCTTAAAAATCCACCTAAAGGTTGATACCCCAGGTACACACACAGCAACACCAACAACAAGCCATTAAACTAAACAATAACAAAAAAAAAACAATGACAATGTATTTTCTACTTTTTCAGTTATCATAACCAAAGGAACACATATTCTATTAGATACTTACTGATTTTACAAACTATGTATTCCATCCAATGGGTTCAACTCTATCAAAATTTATATAGTTGTAATCAACCAAATATGAAAACATATTTTAGACTGGTTCATCTTTTTTCCTGAGAAATAAGGAAGCTGCTATATTTTCATCTTCAATGTGAGCATGTTTGCATAAAGGTAGCATTTAAGACTTAGAAATTACAGAAATACAAGGTGTCTGAGGTTGGGTTTCTATTGCTGTGAACAAAATGTCAGGACAAAAAGGCAGGTTGAGGAGGGAGGGTTTATTCAGCTTAGACCTCCACAGAGGATGTCAAGACAGAAACCCAAACAGGACAGGATGCTGGACGGAAGAGGCCATGGAGGGGTATGGTGCGGCTTTCTGGCTTGTCTCCCATGGCTTTCTTAGTCTGCTTTCTTATAGAATTCAGGACACCAGCCCAGCAATGGCACCACCCATCATGGGCTGGGCTCTACCACATTGATCATTAACTGAGAAAATGCCCTATAGCTAGATCCTGTGGAGGCATTTTCTCAACTGAGGCTCATACCTCTCTAGTGACTCTAACTTGCGTTGTGTCAAGTGCACATGTGCATATGGGTATTGTGTATTTTGGTTTTATTTTATGGAAACACATCACATATATTTAGAAATGGTATGTCTTAAGTATATAAACATGACTTCAGAAAAGGTGAGAGGTAAGGAAGATGGAAAGTTTCATGAACACTTTATTAGCAGCTTAAACGTGCTGGAGATGAATGCTTTTGGGGCTAAAACTAAGCAGGAAATGAGCATTTGATGAGAATTTAAGAGAATCCAGTGGAAAGGAAATACATTTATTTTCCCTCTTTTCAGTTGCCCACCTAGGGCCTGCTCACTTTCTTTGGACAGATGACCTTTTGATTTCTATGTTGCCTGATAAATTGCTTTAGAAAAGGGGCCAGCTAGATATATCTGTAAAGAGATGCTAGTAACTATTTTAGGCTTACCTTTTCCTTTCCTTTCCTTTCCTTTCCTTTCTTTCTTTCTTTCTTTCTTTCTTTCTTTCTTTCTTTCTTTCTTTCTTTCTTCCTTCCTTCCTTCCTTCCTTCCTTTCTTCCTTCCTTCCTTCCTTCCTTTTCTTCTTCCTCCTCCTCCTCCTCCTCCTCCTCCTCCTCCTCCTCCTCCTCCTCCTCCTCCTCCTCCTCTTCTTCTTCTTCTTCTTCTTCTTCTTCTTCTTTGCCATAACAACTAAGTTATACGATTGTTCCGTGAAAGGATCTGTCAGATCTGAAGTCCTGGATTTGGAATGGGGTGTGCATCCGCTGTTGCTCATTGACAGAGCACACTCACCCAGTGGGTGTGAGGCCAGGGCTTCAATCCTGACCAGTGGGGAGGGAAACAGAGAGCTGGAAGAGCGCATGCCCACGAAACATTAAAATGTTCTTCACTGGACTGCAGTGAACTTCGAGATGCCCCCAAGTGAGACACCAAGACACAGATCGATGTAAAATCAAGAGGCTTATTTTTTGGCATGCCAGGGTCAACCTTCAACTACTGCCTCAAGGTGAGTTACTAAAAAGTCTATTACAAGCATTTTTATACTTTTTTAGGGGCACAGGTTACATCAGCAAGGTCACAGTTCAAACTTATTGGCTAAGCATATTGACCTTTAAATCTATTGGCAGGCAAGCATGACACACATTTGAACTCTACCTGGGACTTTCCAGAGGGTCAGGTGACTATCAGTCAGTACATTCTGAGACTTTTTACTCAAGAATGTTCCGGAGGGTGGAGAATGGAACTTGGCCTAGCCTTGACTCCAGGCAGGAGGGAGAAGCTGTAAGGAGGGTGTGGGACTGAAAAACCCCTTAGAGTCCCTCAGCGGAAAGTTAAACATAATAGTTAGAAATTTTGGTAGGAAAGAATTGATTTGGCATATCTTAAGTCTGGACATAATAAGCATCAGCAACTGTATCTAAGGAAAAGTCGAGGCTTGGAACTAGAGGGTGCTAGAGCAGAAGCCAAATAGCATATTTTCTAGGTCACTAGGCTTCTGTCCTTTGATAATAGACTACAGAATTCTTTGCAGTGGAGATCAATCAAAGAAAAGACTTGGTGATACCAGCATTTGTTGGTTTCACAATAAGTTTCCCTTAGCCCTTCATACTGTTTTGCAATAAGGAAGTAAACACTAAACTAATCAGCGCTTAATCTGTATAGAAATAGGGTATGAAGGAAAAAGGAAGCCGTGGAGCAGGGGCATGATCCGTTGATTTCCAATATTAGGAACTTGCATGAATTTTAAAATACTACGTATTTATTTTTGGCAATATAAAAATTGAAAAAGAAGCCCTATTTTGTGCCTTCCAGCACCTAAACAACAGATGCACAGTTACAGAAGATCTTCTATTACAAATGTCACTCCTGTGTGTCTCACAAGACTCTATTACAAAGGCATTGCCAGTTCTTTAAGCTTTACCACAGTGATTCTACATTTCACAGAGGCAGGGATTTCCTATATAAAGTATTACTCTATTCCTGTGTTCTTACCTTTGCTGGTTTTGCTCTTGAGGATTCTTTCTTTTATATCTGCCCAATAAACTAAGTCTTTAGAAAATAGGAGCTCATGTGCTCTTTCCCCTTGATCCCTTTCACAGAACCTGCAGGGAGCACTAACTAATTAATTCGTCATTTGGGGCTCTCAGTACTTTGACTTTTCCCCCTCATAATGCTTAGTGCGAAGGACTGCATATTATAGAGGCACTTATGCTGGGTGGACTGTGTCTCCTACCAGGGGCCCTATGGAAATAGTGTTCATATTATCTAGTTCAGAGCAGGTTCTCAGTTAAGTTGCTGAGATCGATCTGGCTAAAGTCGGATGCTTAATAAAAGGAAAAGTCACACAATTTGTGATTAATCTTTCAGAAATAGGAAGGTAGAAGTCAAAACTGACTTTGCTTTTAAAATTTTAAGTAGCTGGTAATGAAGACAAGACACTGCTGACAGTAAAGGTCTTCTCTTAGAAACTAGAATGTTTTTACTTTCCTGAGTTGTGATTGAGCAGCAAATTACTTATAAATAAGTTTAGAGATGTTTTTATTAAAATATGATGACATACTCTCTCTCCTTCCTTTCACCCCAACCCATCCCAAATCTGACCTCCCTCCATCCCAAGTTCATGTTTTCTCGTTTTTAAATGTTGTTACTGTATATACATTTAAATGAATCAAAACCCAATACAACTTGCTGAGTCCATTTAATGTTGTGTACTGTTCATGTTTCTGGGGCTGACCACAGCCACAATAACTGTCTTACCAAAACTTAAAGAAACCACTTGGATTTCAAAAGAGAAGCAAACTGAAAGAAAATATGGATTATCTTCTTATTAGCATATTAACGTATCTGTGAATCCAAGAGACCCTGCGATTTCTGAGGTAGATAATTCTGTCCAGTAGTAATTTTCTGCATCAAATATACATAGAGACTATCTGAAATGTCATGAACAGATGAATTCTTCAGGCTCCATCCCTAGGATTCTGACTGACAGACCCAGTCACCTGCATTTTGAAAGGCTCTGCTCAGGCTCCTGGGCAGACTTTTGCTGAGGCAGTCCACGCCTCCACCTCGAAGAAGGCAGGACCAACGGAAGGAGCAAGGGTGAAGAAAGGAACTGAGCAGGGTTGGAGAAGCTGAAGTCGGCCTGCTCCCAGGGAAAAAGTACGGCTAAACAGCTGCAGTTTGGAAATGGTTTTGCTGCTATCTGCAAAACCCAGAAAACACTGAAATTAGAATTTACCAGTTGCTTTATCTGTCTTGCAAAATGAGTTCTTGTGATTCGTGACTTGAATTTTAAAATGTCTCCATGTCACAGATTTTAGAGACAGCTTACTGTAAGAAGAGAGAGTCTGTCTTGAGACCTCTGCTGCCTTTCCAACCTGTATTGACTAACGGTGTTCTACTGTACCGGGATCTGGTTTTTCCACCACATACCAAATGCTTTTGCAGCAATAAGATAAATTATATTCTCAGATTTAACACCCCTTTGTTAAGCAAATTATGTGAAAATGCTTTCTACAAATCATGTTTATTTCTTTTTTTAAGAAACCCTTTAGTAAATATTCATCTCTTCATGCAAGATTCAGAGAATCTGTAATTCATAGCATGGATGACTACTGGAACGTTGACCTTCATTTCTGACTAGCAATGTAGGAAGCTTTTGTGAATATTTTCTATAAGCCCTCTAAATTCCATTTTCACTTTGGCCATACCTAGTTCTTATAAGGCAAATAATGTAACTGAAAATTTCATGATAATATATTATTAAATGATTTTATGTAATAAATGATAAACATATATTAACCAAAAATACAGCAGTGGTAACTTTGCCAATGACTTTATTACAATGACTGATAATGAGCATGAAAAGTATCAGTGTTGGTTGTGTGTGGAGATAACTGGAGAGCAGCCATGTGAGAATAAGCAAGGCCTGTGCACTTGGAGCTGGAATTGACTTCCATTAGGTGTGTGTTGTCAGAGACTTAAGGTAGGCTAAGAGCAGGAAAGCTTTATAGAGGGGAAAAATGGAGTGCTTCAGTTGTGCCCCGACTGAAGGCTGTTGGCATGGGGGAAAGTTGACTATCAGGTAGCTAACTAAAAACTGTGCAAGCATGTACTCAGTTATGTGTGAAACTTGACCCCACATTTAATTAAAAATGAAAATAACATAAAATAAAAGAGAAAGAAAACATGACCAGGTGTACAAGCTGTAATCTGTATAACCTGGGAACCTGACGTGGAGGCATGGGTGATGTGGGGAGGTTCTGCATATGAACATATGAATGTCAAAATCTCCAACAGAAACAGCTCATGAGGGACTCATTACTTTGGCTCACAGTTTTAAGGGTTGCCAGTCCTTCTTTAGCGGTCAAATCACGGTCACTGCAGTGGTTCTGTGGATAGCAACCGGGACCTACAGCAAGGCTGCTACCTCTTACGGGAACAGAATCCAGAGAGGAGTCTGGACAACACTGGAAGTGAGCATCACTTTCAAAGTCTAACAATTTTCTGCTAGCAAGGCGTTTCTTCTCAAAGGGTCCACAGTTTCTCAGAATAGCACTACCAGACAGGACCAAATCTTCAAACACATTTCCCTGGAGGGGCCAAGGGGTATTTCATGTTCCAAACAGTTCCAATTCTGTTACAAAACAGTAAAAGGAATAAAACAAAAAAAGTCCAATCAAAGGCTAGCCTAGAAGTAACTTCTTTTAAAATGACATTTATAGTTAAGGATACATTATGAATCTCCAGTAAGGAGAATATATTATTTTAAAAATAATATTTTCTCGAATATTTCAGACTGATTGTGTTCCATAACCAGGCTTGGTGGTGCACACCTGTGAGCCCAGCACTTCAGGAGTGGAGGTAGGGGATGAGGGCTTTGAAGCCAGCCATGGGTTCATAGTGAGTCTGATACACAACCAAACCAAAACAAAGCAAAACAACAATTAATTTTATATTTGATTTTTTTGGCTTTAGTTCTGAATGGAATAGATCATTAAAGGATTATGAGAGAGACTTTCACTATTCAATATTGTTTTTCTTCTACTGGAAGCAATTTCCTGCCTGTTTAAAAGCTGGGAGTCTCTTACAAAGGGCATCTTTCTCCCCAACGTGTCAATCTAGTTGCCTGTATACTCTTACTTGCATATTTTAGAAACAAGAACACTCTCTTACAGAGTACAATAGCCAAACTGAGAGATTAGCACCACTGACCTTTGATCTTCAAATCCTGGCTTTGATGTTCCAGTTACTAAGTAAGGAGCCCATGAGACTGGGCTGACTATACCATCTGTCAATCTCTGCCTCCTCTTTCATAATCCTGGTTTACATGGGTCTAAGTCCTCTGTTTTTCAGTACCATGGGCAAATGGGTTTAATTTTCTTTTGACATTTTGCATATACTGGTTCCTATTTTATAGATTTGTCTCCTTTGCCACTATAATCTCTTCTTCACTTTACATTGCCTGCTATTATTATTTATTTCAAAGCAATTTTATATGAAATTTATGCAGGAGATGATGGTAAGATGACAATAGGTGAATGTATGCACGTGTATATGTGGGTGTGCATGTGTGCATGTATATATACGTGGAAGTGTGCGTGTGCATGTATATGAAATGTATGCATGTGTGTGTGCATGTGTGCGTCTGTTTGTATGTGTGCCAGAGTTCAATCTCAAATATCTTCTTCACTCACTCAACATTGTTTTTGAGACAGAGTCTGTCACTGGACCTAGAACTCACTGATTCACCCAGGCTTGGTAACCAGGGAACTACAGAGTGTTTAAAATCTTTTAAGAACTTTTCTTTTAGATCTAGCAATTTAACATGACAACTCAGACTCAGGGTAAACTGGAAGTGATCTTTGATATTTTATACTCTTAAAAATGAAATAGAGGTAATGTGTTTCATTCCTATTGGTTTCATAGCACCATGTCTATAAAAGGTTGTTTTTCTGGTCTAAGTGTATGCATAGTCACCCATACACAGGATGCATAATTAAAATACTAGATAATCCTCTTGAGAAGTATAAATTAAAAGGCCCACTAAAATGGATCTGCTAATGAAATTTATAAATGAGGTATTTATTTTTAATAAGTTGAAGGAAGCTATATTAGATGACAAGAATTTCTCCCATTACCACTAAAGAAACAATTGATCAGTTTCTACTATATAGTATAACCAATGTAATATATACAAACCTATGGTTGAGTCGCGCACAGTGCATTTTCTTCTTTTTTTCTTTTTTTCTTCAATATATTCTTTACATTTCAAATGATTTCCCCTTTCCTGGATCTCCCCTCCCCAAATGTCCCATAAGCCCTCTTCCCTCCCACTGTTCCCCCAATCAACCCCTTCCTGCTTCCCTGTCCTGGTATTCCCCTACACTGCTGCACTGAGCCTTTCCAGGACCAGGTGCCTCTCTTTCCTTCTTGGACATCATTTGATATGTGAATTGTTTCTTGGGTATTCCGAGCTTCTGGGTTAATATCTGTTTATCAGTGAGTGAGTGCATACCATGAGTGATCTTTTGTGATTGGGTCACCTCACTTAGGATGACATTCTCCAATTCCACCCACTTGCCTAAGAATTTCATGAATTCATTGTTTTTAAAAACTGAGTAGTATTCCATGGTGTAAATATACCACATTTTCTGTATCCATTTCTCTGTTGAGGGACATCTGGGTTCTTTCCAGCTTCTGGCTACTATAAATAGGGCTTCTATGAACATAGTGGAGCATGTGTCCTTTTTACATGCTGTGAAATCCTCTGGGTATATGCCCAGGAGTGGTATAGCTGGGTCCTCTGGAAGTGTCATGCCCAGTTTTCTGAGGAACCGCCAGACTGATTTCCAGAGTGGTTTACCAGCCTGCAACCCCATCAACAGTGGAGGAGTGTTCCTCTTTCTCCACATCCCCTCCAGCACCTGTTTTCTCCTGAGTTTTTAATCTTAACCATTCTGACTGGTATGAGGTGAAATCTCAGGGTTGTTTTGATTTTCGTTTCTCTGATGACTAAGGATGTTGAACATTTCTTTAGGTGCTTCTCAGCCACTCGATATTCCTCAGGTGAAAATTCTTTGTTTAGTTCTGTTTCCCATTTTTTAAAATAAGGTTATCTGGCTCTCTAGAGTCTACCTTCTTGAGTTCTTTGTATATCTTGGATATTAGTCCTCTGTCGGATGTAGGGTTGGTGGCACAGTTCATTTTCTACTGAACTATGCATGCTTATCTATGGACCCTTATAAAATACTACTGAAAATAAAGCCAATGCCAGCGTGCTTTACATAGATATTTCAAGGAAAGAGGTAGGCTGTTGTGTTTTGCTGATTAGAGTAAGAAACTGTAAGCATTTATTTCAGTGCAAGTGTTCTGCAAGAGTGCTGAGCATGCCCACAGCCTTGAAGTGTTTAGTAGCTGCATTGATATAAGTATTTCTTGTTTTATTCAGTTACTTAAAGATGAGATTCATTTTAGCATATTTTATTCAAATATTTCAGTGAGTAAATACTGGAAAAATCGATAAGCCATTTTTTTACATTGTTTTCAGAAACACCAAATCTGTGACATGAGTCGTGTCCTTTATGTTACACACGTTTCTGCTGGCCACATTTCATTTGCTGTATAACCATATATCAGAGATACTACTATACAGTCAGTGCATAGATTAAGTTTTGTACAAAAAAAATCAACATCAACAAAAGGCAGGCAAGCAAGAAGAAAGTAAAGGTGGAAAAGAAATAAACAAATTGTGTGTGATTTCTTTGGAATGAGATCAATGGTCTTCCAAAGCTTAAAATAGTATTAATTACATAATTAAGGCTCAAGACAAATACGGAATCACGTAGTTTTGCTTTCTATTGTTTTTTTTTGGGGGGGGGGGAGTAAATGAGAATGGTAAGTTCCTAAGGGTAGGAGCTTTTTTTTACTCATCTCTTTACTTAGCTAACATATCGCTTGGGGTATAAAAGACCCTTGTATTTTTATTGAGCATGTATATAATGAATTGAAGACAGCATTTTAAGTACTGGCTACTTTCTGTTGCTGTGATAAAATACCGTAACCAAGGCCACATATAGAAGGAAGGGTTTATTTGGGCTCAGGGTGTCACGGGGCACAGAAATAGCCAGCTCTACAACTGGAGATGAAACGTAAGCTCACTCACATGAACCTCACGTGGAAAGACGGCCCAGTCTCAGAATGGCACACTTCTCCCAGCCACCAAAGCTCACCTCCAGCAACATAATTTCTGTAACAAGACCATACTCCTAAGACTCACAAACAGGATTTTCCAATAGTAGATCAAGCATTCAAATGCGAGAGGCTACAGGGACATCTCATTTAAACCACCCCAATATGTTTATTACAGACATTAAGGATATTCCGCTAGTCCCTTACTCAGATTTACCCATGAGATTTAGGCATCTATTTATGGCCAGATTTAGGTTTAGAGTTGGAGAGACATTATTATTGATATCTTGTCTTGCTGATTCTTGTGATATTCATTTAAACACACCAGCAAGCAGAGCATACAAGTGGGATAGCATCCCTAAAGAGCAGGCCTCTAGAAAGCTGTTCTTAAAAAGATGTCTCAGCATAGGGTCCCCAGTGGAGGAGCTAGAGAAAGGACCCAAGGAGCTGAAGGGGTTTGCAGCACCATAGGGCGAACAATAATATGAACCAACCCGTACCCCCAGAGCTCCGAGGAACTAAACCACCAACCAAAGAATACACATGGAGGGACCCATGGCTCCAACTACTTATGTAGCAGAGGATGGCCTTTTCAGACATCAGTGAGAAGAGAGGCCATTGGTGCCCCAGTGTAGGGGAATGCCAGGTCAGGAAAGTGGAAGGGGGGGTTGTAAGCAGGGGGAGGGGGGATGGGATGGGGGCTTTCAGAGGGGTAGTGAGGAAAGGGGATAACATTAGAAATGTAAATAAAGAAAGTATCTAATAGAAAAAAAGATGTCTCAGGCTTCTAAAACTGTTTCACTCAGTTTTAGAGGGTTGCAGTCAAGACCCATAATTTAAGTAACTTCAATAAACCCTTCATAATAAAAGTTTGTTTAAAAAATATGCTTTCAAAGAAGCCATCATTTCTTAAGTTTGTATTTTATAATTCTTTCCTTTTTCTCTCTTTGTTTTAACCTAATGTGTTTCCTTTATGAGATAAATATATTCTTAGAATTTTGAGAGGGACTGACTGAGTTTCTCAAGAAGACATAAAATTTGTACTTAGGTCTCAAAGAATCCAATTGCCTCGGTTCAAGAAGTGAGGTCTCTACTCCATGTCTAAAGGGGCCGCTGAGTGTCCTCACGTGCATGCCTTCTGACGAACCAGATGTCACTTTATAACAAAAACAATTTTGTTGAGCGTGACCCTCAGACTTCTTTTCAATAGCATCCACTGATGTAAAAAGCAATTCCTCTTCATGGTAAAAATATTACAGAAGACTAGGAAAAAGTAATGAAGAACTACAGTCTCAATATTCCAGGTAAATATAATATTTTAGTATATTTTCTTCTGAATTAATACAATTAAATATGATTTTTAGCAAATTTTCAAGAGGCTCATATAATGTATTTGGATCCTATTAACCTTTCGTGCCTACCTGCTTCCATGTCTACCCCTCTCTACCTTTACTACCTACCCAACACTGAGTTTTCTTCTCCCTACCTACCCCCATTATGTTACTCAACTAATTTTAGGTGTGGGGAATGCCCTGGAGTGTGGTTGATCTACCACGGGTCACATCATTCAAGAATACTTTTGAAAAATATAAGTATACATCCATTTTATAAACACTGTTATATATGTTTATCCCATAAGAATTTTCATGTCCACGATCAGTTTTTAAAACTAAGAATTTAATTTCTGCATAAGATCTCTAAGGAATTTAATATATTAAGTATATATATATATAAAATATTAAAATATATTATTCACATTATTTTATTTGTTTAGAAGAAAAATCAGAAATTATTACTGGAATGTATGCTTTGAGGGCTGAAAAGAGGGCTCTCTGCTTCTGACGCTTTTATAGGATCTGAGTTTATTTCCTAGCGCCCATGTTAGGTGAAACAAAATTACCTGAAACTCCAGTTCCAGAGGATGCAATGCCCTTATCTGGTCCCAGCTGGCACTTGTACACTCATGGAAAACACCACACACACATACACACACACACACACACACACACACACACACACACATACACACACACACACACACACACACACACACACGCATGCATACACACACACACACCTTCTAAAAAGAAAAATGTGCTTTTCGCACTGCTTCCTTCCTGACCCCAGAGACTTCAGAATTGCTGATGAAAAATTTCAATAACATTCATAAGGACTTACAAGTGAGACAGGAAAGTGAATTTTGTGGTTTTGCTCCTCAAAAGAAGGGAAAATTGGAAAGATAAGAGGAAGCCCATGGCAGGATGCAGTGTGGTGTGAATTTGTAGCGTTTATCCTTTGTCTCAGCTAGCTCTGGCTGCATCACCGCGACATTTGTATCAAACTAGAACTGTTTAACCAGAAAAAGGGAAATGAATTGTAAATATAGAATATATACAATAAAAAAAATCAAAAAAAAAGTTCAACGGTATTTTTTTAAATGATGTCAGCATGGGATGGGCTATGGCGTTGCCTTTCACTTTCTCCCCACATCCCAATCTACTGACCTCTCTCATTTTTTGAACTCTGTATTTCAACCGTATTTCCCATCTTTCCCTCCCACCCCCAAAACAAGCACATTCCAAAGCTTAGGAAAGCCTTCCTGAGGGTCTCTCCACCCTGTCTCTTTGGATTCTGATGGTGACTGGCTCATGATGGCCACTTGCTCTGTTTCTTTCCTGGCCTCTTCCCCTACAACCCCTCTACTCACGCACATTGCGAGCAGACAACAGTGCTTTGTAGACCTCCCATGTCTCTGCCTTTCATTCCTCATTCACATTTGATATTGTCTCTCCCTTATCCCTTAAACATCCCATAATGTTTAAGTTAGAACATTACTCTTGGATTATAATGTTTTGGAGACAGGTGGGAAGAAATTGAGTTGCCTTATAAAGCATCGTGCAATGGATTAGCCTCATAGATTCTTGGCTTACATTTTACTTTTTGTCTGCTATAACGGGCCTTCATAGGGCAGCTTTCAGTGCTTCTGACGAAGAATCTCAGAGTATTATAGAGGCTCTGCTATATAAATATTTAGAGTGCTGTGCAAGAAAAACTCACTTTGCAAAATGGCAACATGTTTAATTGATGCTTCCTTGGAGAGGCTGTGCTGCAAGGAGTGGCTAGGTGCAGTGTGGTTTGGAGGTTGAGAGCCAGTTGTACAGACTGAGGTCACTTCACAGCCCTTAAAGTAGCTGTGGTCTCCCTCCCAAGCATGGGCTAATGACTGAGCATAGGTATTTCATACACACCAATTTAAGGAGATTTCAAGTCACTTTGAAGTTGGCTGCATAGAAATCATTTCTGACTTCTAGAAAAGGAAACAAAATTATTTTAAAAATCACTTACCCTTAACATACAGACGTGTTTAGTTAGATATTTTCTCTGAGCCTTGTGTTTGTTTTTACGAGAGTAAACAATATTTCTCTGTTACTGCAATCAGGTACTATGTTAGCAGTCAGAAGTGAATGTGTCAGATGGATGGCTTATGGTACGATTTTAAGATTTGTATTTGTGTATAATCTTTTTGATACCATTATATTACTAGTTTAGTAATTTTCAAACTATATTTTTGTTGCTTTACATTCAATTCTACCAAGCAAATCAATATAATATGGTTAAATGGATCAATTATAAATGTTGTTGGCCATTCCTCGAAAAACACTCAAAGGAAAATGACTTTCCTTTGAAACCATTCAACTATTTTTTCCTATTAGCATGGACTTTCTACGTTTACTTTGAAGCACAGGAACCCAGAAACAAACAAAAAAGTTGGTGTGAAGTTTATTTCAGCATTAATTTTAGCTTTATTACAGTAATTGTAGTAGGCACTACAGAGAAAAGTATCAGAGGGGAAGTAATGATTGTGCTTATCAATAATGAAGACATGAAATAAAAGAAGATGCTGTACAGAATGTGCTGCAGGAGATGACAGCCTGTTGGCAGAGCCTGCGAACTTTGGTAAGGACCTTGGCCACTTGTGAGGCAGTCCAGGTACATGAAAGACTTAGACACTTGACCAGGCTCAGTGCGCAAACCTAAAGTGAGAAATTAAGACCATTTTACTATACTCACTTAGAGTCCCACAACGCAGCTCCCCGCCTGTATGAGGAGAATCTCTTAGCTATTGCAGCTGTTGGGGTTTTGCTTCTAGTGTAAGACCCGAAAGAAAAACGGGAGCACCCCCGCACCCCACGCCTCGGAAGCCAGCACCCCAATTACACACGAGAAACAGACCTGATGCAATTTGCAAGAGGGATTATAATTTCCAGAGCTCTGGGGGTCACAGTCTCACCATGCAGGGTAAAAGAAGTGAGCCACGTGGGCAGACTTGGATTGGCTTTTTATAGGCTTATAACAGAACCCGCCTACCACAAGCTTCTAAGCCGATCAGTTCAAACCTGCGCTCTCTGAGAACCTATCAGCCTCCCACAGAGGCCAGAAGAACTAGTTAAGTCATTTCTGCTTATGTGGCCGCCGTGCACAGGGTCGTGCCCACCCTCCCCCACTGGCAATAGGGGGACCCGAGCGCCCCCAGACAGAAGCTCTGCAGCCCCCCGCGGTGATTCCGCCAGCCCCCAGTCGTGCCCGTTCTTGCCATAGCTACTCCGCGGAGGGAGACTCCCAGCCGGACTCTGGAGGAAAGAATGGGCCAAACCTCTGCTCCTTTGGGGTCACCCAAGACTCAGGCATGGGGGATTCCTAGCTTGCATCCTTATCCTTTCACTAGTCCATCTCAGTTCTCGGAAATAGCCCACAAGCTTATTTAGCCATTGTCTTAACATTTAATTTATGCTTTGGACATTGTTTATGCCAACTAGTAAGATGTGCAATGTATTGTTTACTGATCCGTATTGATGCATATTATCCAGACATCCTATGGTAGAAGAAAATCCTTTAGCTTTTAAAAAAAAAATTTAAGACCCAGGAACTTCCCACTGCAGAGATCTTCTCTAGGGTAAAAACATGGGCGATCCCAAGTGCATATAAGGGCTTTTTCTTCTGTCTGTTTCTGTCTGTTTCAATTTAGCAATTTTTTTAAAAAAGGCGGTAGCTTTTAAATTGTAGATTATATTCTACTCCATCTGCATCTCCACTATGGAGACAGCCCAGTGCTCCCCAATATGTGTGGGTGGCAAGCGGTTTAATAATAAAATGAGGAGATGTGCTCTTATACCTGAAGTACAAGTTCAAGGCTCTAATAGCCTCAATACAGGTTGGTCCTTGGTTTTGATTCAGTTCTGTACATTTATTCTAGAAGGGCAAGATAAAAATATTAACCATTACACTTTGCAGGATGCATTACTAAACCACAATAAGGTTTTCCTTGTGATCCCAACCAAACCTGAGTGACTTAAAGTAGCACAGAATATCTGCGTCAATGTTTGAAAACTGTTTCATTGGATCATAGGAATCTTCTGGCAAAACAACAAAAACAACAACAACAACGACGACGACAACGACAACAACAACAGTATAAGAGTCTTTCCTAAGAGCATCTGAGGTATATTTAGCAAGATGAAAGTAAGTTCTTGCTGAGTTTTTTTCTCAGTCTATTTCATTAGAAATGCACGTGTAGTGGAACGCACTATTTCTTGTGACTAATCACAATTCGGCATGACTAGAGTATTTCCAATTTTCACTATTTCCTCATCTTTCTCCCGTGCCTTCCCTCCCGTTTCTCCATCCTGCCCTCTCTCCTTCCTCCCCCACCGGGAGGTTCCATTTTATTTTTGTGATGGAAAGGAGACTCAGATGGGGCAGCAGATTTGAAAAGCTTTAAGAGCCATGCCTGCCTGCGAGTCTGCAGTTGGTGAAAGAGGATAAAACGGGAAAGGGGCGTTCACGAAAGAAAGGGTGCCTAGAGAATGCAGATGCCTTTGAACTCCACCTTTTGGGTGTGGCATGCACGCGGCTCTACTGAAGCCTGAGCAGCTGTGATTACCCAGAGATGCAAAACTGAGCTGACTAATACTCCCTCAGGGAGGAGAGGAAGCATTTACAAGACAACACTTCGAAAATACGAAGCCCCACCCTCGCTGAGGATACATAAGATTTGCCGGGGGAGGGGCGTAGGCTCCACGGGAAAAGTTAACGTGGCAACAGAAGGAATTGAAACGTTGCATCATTGTCTCAGCATGCTCAAAACTACCCCAATATCTACCCATTCACCTCTCTTAAACTGAGCTACAGAAGGGCAGACAGCCTCTGTGGTCCGTGGGAGGTGTGACCGGAGGTGCAGAGCCAGCCTTTTGCACAGGATCCCAGCTGGGAGTCTAACAGTGGGGGGTGCTTGGTAAGGACCCAGATACGGAGGATTCTAATAAACTCAATTTGGAGATCTGTACATATCTGGGAAGGAGGTTAGTGTCAATACAATCGAGTGACCTTACTTTCTGACACCCATAGAGGGAAAGGGACCTGATGGGACTCTGATGCCTCTCACCTGAGGTGAGATGAACTGAAGGACCAGGAAGCAGCTTCTTGTGTTTTACTCCAAAACGAAAGAGAGAAAGTCTGGCAGGATTTGGAGAGGCAAAACCATGGGGCGGGGTGGTGGGGGAGAGAGAGAGAGAGAGAGAGAGAGAGAGAGAGAGAGAGAGAGAGAGAGAGAGAGAGAGAGAGAGAGAGAGAGAGAGAGAGAGGTATAGGGATAGTGATAAGGATAGAGATAGGGATGGGGATGGGGGATGGGGTGGGGGTGGGGGTGGGGGATGGGGGAAGAGGTGGAGAGGTGGCGGATGGGGAGTAGAGGATAGGGATGGGGATGGGGTTGAAAATGGGGAATGGGGAAGGGAGAGAGAGGAGGAGGGGGAGGGACAGAGACAAAGATGATATGAATCTTTAACCTCTTCCTCCCCTCTCTTTTCCTGAGCCTCAGTTTTTCCCCTGTTACCTTTGCTTTTTCTTTGTTTTGTTTTGTTTTTTGGTTTTTTTTGTTGTTGTTGTTTTGTTTTTTTTTTTAAATTGACTATTTCTTTTTTTCATTATTATTTTCTATATTCTTTGTTTACATTCCAAAGGCTTTCCCCTTTCCAGTTCCCCCCCTTACCATATGTCCCATAAGTCCTCTTCCCCCCCCTTCCCCAGTCACCCCCCCCATTTCTCTGTTCTGGTACTCTCCTACAAAACTGGATTTAGTCTTTTCCGGACCAGGGTCCTCTCCATCCTTTTTCTTGGGAATCTTTTGCTTAGCTAATTGTGTCTTGAGTATTCAGAGCTTCTGGGCTCATTAATATCCACTTATCAGTGATTGCAATTCATGTGTATTCTTTTGTGATTGGGTTGACTCACTTAGGATGATATTTTCCAGATCCAACCATTTGCCTACAAATTGCATGAATTCATTATTTTTAATTGCTGAGTAGTATTCCATTGTATAAATATACCATATTTTCTGTATCCATTCCTCCGTTGAGGGACATCTGGGTTATTTCCAGCTTCTAGTAAGACCTAAGACTTGCTGGGTGGTGGTGGCGCATGCCTGTAATCCCAGCACTTGGGAGGCAGAGGCAGGCAGATTTCTGAGTTCGAGGCCAGTCTGGTCTACAAAGTGAGTTCCAGGACAGCCAGAGCTACACAGAAAAACCCTGACTCAAAAAGTCAAAAAGTCAAAAAAAAAAAAAAAAAAAAAAAAAAAAAAGACCTAAAACCCATGCCCATGTCTACCATGAGAGAAGCAATGGGGACTGGGAGGGATGTGTAGAGCGCCCATGTCTGCACGTGAACTATGATGTTCCTCCACCTGGGAGAAAGTGTACCTGCCCGGTTCTGTGTGGTGTGTGTGTGTGTATGGATATGTATATATATGTGTGTATATGGTGTATGTATATATGATGTATATGTATGTGTATGTGTATATTTATATGATGTATGTATATGTGTATGAGTATATATGTTCATGTATATATAATGTATATGATATATGTACACGTACACATACATGCATATGTAAATGTAAATGCAAATATAAATACATATGCAAATACATGTGAAAATGCATATGTATATAAGTATGTGATAATAAAGAATTACCTTGTACTGTTTCTCTGACTTTAAAATCTGCTAGATAACCAATAGAAACACAGCACAACTCTAAAATCTGGACAGCGAGATATTACGGCAGCAACTCTTAAACACCATTAAGTTTTAAGTTTTGATAACTATCCCAACAGGATTCCTTAGGGAGAAAATGCATGTGTCGCCAGACCTCCATTAACCTATGTCACCCCCATCTCAATACGCATTCTATGTGACACCCAAACACTCAGCACAAAATGAACTGTGGCTTCTAGCCAGATACTCATCTTAATATAGAAGGCATACACAACATGTTTAACCAGGAACAGCCTTAAGATGTAGCTCTGGTTGTGTTTGCTGTGAACAAACAGGCTTGAATCACCAGGCGTTAGAAAGAATTTCAGTAACGCCGTTCAAATAATCAGGAAGTTCTTTTCTCAAGAAGTTTCAATTCTAAGGCTACTCCCGATGATGGTGTCACAGTGCTGACTGGAGAAAACCCATCAGATCTTTCCAGCCTGCTGTCAGGGGTCTGCATGGTGATTCTCCAGGGCAGCCAGTGCCTGGAGAAGAAATAAGAATGGGCGATGGCGGACAGGCCGTGAGAGCTGCCTTTCATCTTGTCTTGTCTTCTGTTACATCGTGTGAGGGGGTCTGTGACCTCATCACCAGGAAGCGCTGAACAGCGTTAAGAGGCTCGCTGGTATATAAAGTGGAAAGCTGAACTGAGGCTGCCCCAGAGGGAAGAGGACTGATAGAAGCCTGGCGTACCTCGACCGCGAGGTTCGAAGGGTCACCCTGGGCAGCAAGGAAAGCTGTGGATGGACTAAGGGGCAGAAGGGCAGTTTATCCTCAGAAGGTTGGAGGGAACAGAATAGAGGGAAATGCTAAAAAACAAACAAAAACAAAACAAACAAAAAAAATCAGCAAGAAAATCTGGTCAGACTGTCGTCCATTTTAACTATTCTATGGGATTTCTCTTTGAACAGTCTTGCTGAGGGAGAAATCTGCTTTCCTCATCCTTGGCTTAGATGCACAACTGCCTCATTCTTTCCTTAAGCAGCTATTATTCCAAGGAACTGTGACTGATGTTAGGCATCTAAGGATGAAAGGCAGTCATCGAGGTGCTTGAGTCCTAAGAGCCTGTCTTGGCCAAGGAGATGGGTCAGAAAGACACGGCAGATGGTCACTGTATTTATTGCTTATCCACAATAACGTTTCTAACTTTTGTCTCCTTTCTTGATTTTCTACATGCTTTTTAAACCCGTGTAACCTGAGTAATAGTACCCTGGCCCTTATATTTGTTTTTGAAGCCTCGTGAACAGACGTGCTTCCTTAAATCTTCAGGAAAGATAACCTATTTGATGTGGGCCCGCTCTTCCCTGTGAAGTGAAAATGTTAGCTTTCTAGTGGTGGTGGTGGGGTGCGGGGGCGGGGTGGGGAGGGGAGGGGGGAACGGACATCCAGCTAAGCTGAAACAGCCAACGGGAAAATTGGAAATCCTCTGGTCACCTCCAAGTGAACCTTGTTTTGAGTGGGTGCTTTGAGGAGGGAAACTTCAGGAGAAGGCAGATGAGAAAAGAGACAAGAATAGTGGTTTCCTTGAAGGAAACTAGGCAGTTACTATAGCTAAGGAAGAATGCCTGGGGAGATAGCTGTGTTCTCCTGATTCAAATCTTGTTCTCTTGCTGGTTGACTCCCGAAAATTTCCCCTATGTCTTTGAACCTCAGTTTCTTTATGTAAGCAAATATGGGGTGATTAACATGCTAAATAGAACATTCTGTGTGAACCCCTCAAACAACTCAAAATGGTCTAAAATGGTGGAGGAGATGCTGGTAAGGAAAATGCCACAGAAGGGAAAGAAATGGTGATCCAAAAAATAGAATCAGTTATATGGAACTCAAATGGAGGGTGGCACAGATATAGTTTCTGGTCTCCTAGAATGTATGAAGCAGACAGATAGTTGCAGTGCACCAAAATGAATGTGGCTGGGAGATACTGTTCTGAGATCTCCTAGGAAGGATATAAAATTTACATCAGGAAGGTTGGGGACGACTTCTTCCAGAAAGAACTATTCAAACAGAAGTTCAAATTTAGATCAGTGTAATGTAAACAAAGAGGAAGAAGGCAGGATCTGGGAGGCAGAGCAGCCTTGGAGAGCTCACTGAGGGATGGACGACACTGTGGTCCAGGCGGGAGAGGACGTTCTGGAAGGCTGCCATTGCAAGTGCAAGACACAGGTGACAAAGGAGCCTGCAGTGTGTGACAGGCAGGCCTGCAGCCCGAGGTGCAGGCTGTGCTGAATTCTATCAGGCAGCAGGATGCTGTACATAAATGACCAATGAACCAATCCCACCTCTGAAATCTCTGTCGTGGGGGGACATGGAAGGCTCCTGAAAGGCATGAGACTTAGACAAGTCCGTTTTGATTACTGCGGCCATCTAAGAGTTAAACAAGGAAGGGATGTCAATATAGGAAAAGCAGTTAAAAGAGATACTCCGAGAAAGTAAAACCAATAACCATATATTGTATGATGACAGGAAAGAGCAGAGATTAGGGAGACAAGGTTAGGCCAGAATTCTGGTTTTGATAATGAGCTGTGTGGTGTTATACATGAAAGTGCTTTGGGCGGTAAGGGGTAGACAAGGCCAGGTTAATTATTTACCAACGTGCACTCCTGCCTGAGGGACAAGGAGAGGAGAAGAGAATGTGTCTCTGAAATGGAAAGATTCTAGCCAGTTGAAAAGGCAGACTTACAAGACGCAAAACTTGCTTGTGTCATTTGTCATCCAAGGACTTAGGAGCCCGAGACGGGATAGGCTACATAGAGAATTCCAGGGAAATCTGAGCGGTAGGGGAGAATCGATCACAAAACAAACCCCAGAAAAACCAGATAGAAGACTGATAAAAAATAATGTGATACCTATTTGTGTAAAGGGTTTAATTTAAGTCAGAGATCAAGAATTAATTCACTACTTTAATAATCTGATGCTTAAAGGAGACTTAGTTTCCTGAACCATAAAGTACAGCTTAGATGGCCTTGGTTGTCTAAGTATAATTTAGGGGCATGTATCAGGGACATGGGAATTAAAACAGCATTGGGATTTCAGTGCACTCCAGTGCACTCCATTGGCAATCAAAGACAACTGCTTAAGAGGAGGGTGTGAGGGAAGGACACAGGTTCTCTCTCTCTCTCTCTCTCTCTCTCTCTCTCTCTATATATATATATATATATATATATATATATATATATACACACACACACACATACACATATACGTATATACACATATATACGTATATATACATATATATACACACATATATACGTACACACACACACACACACACACACACACACATATATATATATTTATATATCACTAGCAGAAAAACAACATGGAGTTCCCCGCAACCCTACAGCAGAGCTATGATGTCCAGGTTAACCACTCTTGCATATCTACCCACAGAAATCGCCACACCTCTGACATCTGCACTTCTGTGCTGTGCCCCAAACTGCCCACTCCAGGCTGACAATGGATTCCTTTCCTTTTCAATATTTTACTCATTTTGCTTCTTCTCTGCTTCTTGGGACCATCGTCTTAGCCCCTGCCCAACCCCCACCTCATTCCTTTCCTTAAATGCTGACTTTTTTCATAGATCTGCTTTCTTATACCACAAAACCAAAATGCTCATCATTAGATCAAAGAATAAAGAAAATATAACATATAATTTACAATCTAATGTATGATATATTTACATATATGGGTATCTGGATAGAAAATGAACAGATCTGGAAACCATTATAGAAAGCAAAATTAGCCAGATTTAGTACAACAATGTCATATTTCCTTTCATGTGTAATATGTAGATTTAACACACACACACACACACACACACACACACACACAGAGAGAGAGAGAGAGAGAGAGAGAGAGAGAACTGTGCATAGCAAAGATGGACTAACCATAGGGAGGAACAACAGAAGGTGAAGTGGTAAGAAAGACAATATCATATTTACTTGCATGTGAACTTGTCATATAGACTTATGAACTTGTTCATATAGACTTGCATATGAACTTATTCATATAGGTGGAGACAGACACACATAGGACATGAAACATGAAAGCAGAAATAGAACTGTTTTGGATTCTGAGACCAGTGGGAGGGGGAAGAGCAATAGGGGAGAGTGATAGAGTGGCAAATGTTAGCAAGGTACAATTTCTATCTGTCTGTCTGTCCATCCATCTATGTATGTATGTATGTATGTATGTATCTATCTATCTATCTATCTATCTATCTATCTATCTATCTATCTATCTATCTATGTGTCCATGTGATAATAAAACCATTGCCTTGTATATCAACCAAAATATTTATTTTAAAAGTTGTGTAGCTTTGTGATGGTTTTATAGCAATGTTTCTCAACCTGTGCATTATAGATCAGGTATTCTTTGTTATTATAGATCAGGTATTCTATCTATTATTTACAATTCATACCAGTAACAAAATAGCAGTTATGAAGTAGCAATGAAATAATTTTATGGTTGGGGGCCACTGCAACATGAGGAACTGTATTGAAGTGTCACAGCACTAGGAAGTTTGAAAACCACTGCTCTATGGGAAGGGCAGGGCTCTAAACACACTTTTGAATTGCTTTCTAGGATGACACACAGTCAGTAAATGTCATTTTGTCTTCTACACCATCAAGTTTCCTTATCAATGTAGTTCTAAAACTACCGACTAAGGCAACTGATAGAGATGCAGCCCACACAATTAGAGACATGCTTTATAATTCAGATTAGAATTAAGTTTCTACTAGAGTAATTTTACTAATACCCCTCATTGATTACTGGGAGGACCAGTGTAAAAGATATGATTAGACTGATCCTGATTCAACCAGAGAAACAGGATTGAAAGAAAAACCTAATAAAAGACAGAAAATGCAATAACTAACAAATCAAATTTGTTTTCACATCTAGAATTTTCTGAGTTTTTGTGTTAGTATAAATTATTCACACAGTTAGATGCATTTGTTTTCTAAATATAAATTATCTCTTTAGCCAAGATTTATTTTGTGGTGTTATCAAATAAGTACAGCCACAAAAATGATATTGTAGCTGCAATTTACTATTAACGTGTTGGTTGTAACTTACAATCCTAAAAAAAAGTCATCTTATTTATTTATTTTGTGTTTGCATGCGTGTGTGTGTGTGTGTGTGTGTGTGTGCAACAGTATGCATGCATGCAATGGTGCTCCTATGTAGGGGCACAGTTTTCTCCTTCCAACATTTGGGTAGGTGGGATCAGACTCAATTCTTTAGGAATGGAGGCAGGGGCTGGTGAGCTGTGGCGCAGCCTACATTATAATTCATTATCCGAATTCAAAGAGATTGCTATTTTAGTTCTTGGAGCTATTGTTGAAGAGCATTTCTTTGAATTGTCTCTCAGATACATGAACAATCATATTGAAATGCTCTCCATTTTATGTTTCTTCCTGTCACAGTTTTTGTGATAACTTTCATAGCTGAAATATTGAAATACATGATTTGCTTTAATATACTTATCTTACATATTTGTTAGTATGCAATGACTTGCTTATAAGGAATCAGTGATGAATTTATTATAATCCATTATTTTAATTTGATAAGGTTATTACTATTAATAGTGGTGAATATTTGAAATAGCAAGAAAACCTATAAACAGCAAAGATGTCAATGATTACAATTGTCAGAATAAACCTTTTTGGAAGCATAGAAATTAGACAAAGTTTCTAATAACCTAGGAAGCATTTTTTTTTCAGGAAAAAGAATGAATTATGGTTCGATTATTAAGCTTTTGGGTGTTTTAGCCTAATCTTATCTCACTTCCCAGTTCACCAAGCGAATGGGAGTGCAGAGAGAGAGCCAGCATCCTTGGTGCAGACCATCTTATCAAAGCTCCATTGCTAAAGAGTTAGCACGGATTCATTTGCCTGATAATTCCCTGGGAGACCTAACCGGAAAGGATCGTCCTTATTTAAACTGATCCCCGGCTTTTCTGGAGCTTAAAGCTTCATACCATCACAGACATTTGTTGAAAACATTTGCTGGCTGGTGTTTTAAACTTGTGATAACTAGAGGCTGTGGCTAAAAGACCAAGAAAAACAGTAGATTTTTTTTTCATATTTTCATATAAACAGGATTTATATGAAAAACTAAAAGAAAAAAAATGGAGTCTCCAAAGTGTTTTGAAAAATTGTCAAATTTCTGGGGATTCTAGAAGGCTATGGGCAGAGTTAGGGGCCTGGCACTATTGACATGGAAGTATGGAAAACTTTAGTTACCATGTGGCTCTCTCCACAGCAGGGAATAGAAGTGAAAGGGAGTCACAAACTAAATACGGAAAGCAAAGTCCAACATGAACAAACAATCCTTCAATAATGATTGAGGCACATGTTGATTCGGGGCACTTAGAAATATCTGATCACTAAGCTAGCTTACTGGAGACCTTACTGACTACCTGTGACAAAGAACAATAGCTATAAAATTAGTTACAATGCATTAGAAAGCAATTATGGCCAAAATCCTACCAAGTATTTAGAGCCTACTTTATAACTACTTTATAAACTCTCCTGTCTTCCAATAAAAAGAGAAACTATTTACTAATTCATCCTGAGATTAAGCATACTGTGACACACACTCACACACACACACACACACACACACACACACGCCAAACAAAAACACCCCAGAATCATCACAAGAAAAGTAAACTACAGGTCAGCAATAACTTTTATGAATATAGTCACTAGGACTCTCAACAAACATTAGCAAATACAGTCTAAAATGTATTAAAATGTTTACAGCTTTGCCAAGTGTGATTTTTATATAAAAAATGGAGTGGGTGGAGATGGACACATAGGTCAGTGGTTAATGATTGTGACTGCTTTTCTAGAGGACCTAGACTTGATTCCCAGAACTTACATAGTGGCTCCTGACGTCCTTGTAACTCCAGTCATGGGGATCTAAGGGATGTAAATGCTTCACAGATGTGCATGCAGGCAAAACACGCTTGGCAAAATCCTGTGCCATTTTTAGGATATAATGCTCATCAAGTTAGAAATTACAGGAAACTTCCTCAGTCTATTTAAGGCTATCTAAACTAAGCCAATGGTTCATGGCATAGTCAAAAGGAAAGGCTGAATGCATTGTCTCTAAGATCAAGAGAGAGACAAGAGTGTTTGTTCTCACTTCTTTAACACCATAAGACTATTAGACACAGGAATCCAAATGGGAAGAAGCACAAGTATCTTTGGAAAGCCATTGCCCTGTGTGTAGAAAGTACTAAGACCATAAACAAACATGACAATATAGCTGAAGAAGAATTTAATCTTATTTATACAAGAGCAAGAGATAAAAGTAAAGATACAAAAGATACTTCACTGTGTGTTTGTGTAGTGGCAATTAAATCCTACAACAAAGTTCTAACTACAGTTAATCAGCAATATTAACAAATCTAGAATTAAGTTTACTTAAAGAAATCTAAGACTTGTGCACTAAAAATTATTAAAAAATAAAGAAAATCTAAATAAGGACGGAGTCTTGTGTTTATTAATTTAAAGGCTCAGTCTGGCTTAGATTGTGTGCCCTAAACATGTAATGCATTCTATGGGCAGGGAATCCTGGGCTGTAAAATAAGGAACTCTGGGAGCCCTTGTGTCCTTTGTTTTCTTCTTTGTCTGACTGCAGATGCACTGTGGCTAGCTGCTTCAAGCTGCTGCTACATTGGCTTCCGTTGTGGAATGAACCATATAGCTAAAACTTTGAGTAAAATAGAACCTAATGCTTCTTAAGTTGCTTTTGCTCATTTGTTTTATTACAGCAATTAAAAAAGGAAGCAAGGCATACATCATTACAGCAAAGTTCATCTGCTAAAAAGAGAACAGACTCCAGATATATATGTAGCAGAGGATGGCCTTGTCTGACATCCGTGGGAGGGGAGCCCCTTGGTCCTGTGGAGGTCTGATGCCCCAGTTTAAGGAAATGCTGAAGCAGTGGGGAAGGGGAGGGTGGGTAGGTGGGGGAGCACCCTCAAAGAGGCAAAGGGGAGGGGGAGAGGACAGATAGGGGATGGGAGGGCTATGGAGGGATAATTAGGCAGTAGGATATCATTTGAGATGTAAACAAATGGAATGATTAATAAAATAAATAAATAACCATGAGATCCTAAGTTATATTTGTACTATACCCAGATCCTAGACTTGTAAGACCAGAAAGCGATAGAGGGAGAAGGCTGACTTGTGACAGGATATGCCGAGGGAAGCCAAACAGAGCCGGGAAAGCCACGACGAATGGCTCTTCAAACACTGTCTAGAGTTAGCAGAGTCAGGCACCTTCCCATCTCTCTGCCTAGTCTTCACTGTCTAAGCCTTCAGCTTAGATTTCAGGCGAGACTTGAGCCAGCCAGGCACACTTAATTTATTGTGTGAAAAGAAGGGATAGCTTTCTGAGAATAGAGAGAAAATCTCCATACAACTATTCACTGCCTATTGAACCTGCATTTATCTTAACATTTATTTTAATTATTCCTATTATCCTTATATCTTTATCATCTCCTATGTTTTAAAGAAAAACATGGGTAAATTCTATCACATATGGTGAAATTTACTAAAGGTATACTTGAAAACAAATTACATATGTGAATTCTACCTTTAGTGAACAAAGAACTAAGCAAAAGAGGCGAAAACAAGTGACATTATGTTTGGTACCAAAAACAGTGGTCCGCGTGGCTTTGTGTCAGCAGAAATCAACCCAATTTGTGACTTAGCTTTTATTTTTGATACATCTCAATTATTAAGAGCAAGCAATTTGTGAATTAATCTATGGATGAAGAAGTGTTGGGTATGGAGGACTCAGGGTTAGGGACCACTAATTGAACAGAAGGGTCACTGGCATGCTCACATTAATTTCTTCGAAGAGTGTGGAGAAGGCACTGAACATTCTAAAAAAAGTTCCAAGCAGGTTCAACTGAAAATTTAAGAGTCAAAAAGAATTAGACCAAGAATAAGAAATTCAATAAAACAGTATTGAAGATGGTTTAAGGAAGCACTAATGGTTATTGAATGTTTCTTATTCTGTCATCTAAAATTTAAAAGTTGCTTAATTGTTTTGGCTAGTAGTTTTGTTTTTAGACTCAATATGTTAGTTGCTGACTTTTTATTTTTTGAACACTTTATCTTATTGCAAATTCTCATATTCCTTTATTTTTACCTGTTACTATAGTCTTATAGTTGCACTTCTGTGCTGAACAGTCGCTGATTTGAATGTTTAGCTGAACCCTGTAGTTTGGTCTGTTCTCCTTAGCACTTGTTTTCTTTGGCTTTGATATTTGAGACATTGTTGCACATTGCAGCCCAGGCTGGTCTTAAGCATCCTCCTGCCCCTGCCTGCCCCCTGAGTGTTGGGTTGCAGGTGTGGGCCTCCACAATGTCTTAAGTCTGCACAGGGTTCCCAACCAGGGTGCAGCATTGCGCTGTCATCTCGTCTTCTGGGCTCTCCTTTTGGCTGTGACAATTATTCAGATATTCAGACTTTTTTGTGACCTTGGCAGTTCTGAAGAATACTGGTCAGATATTTTACATGATATGCCTCATTTGGGGAGTTGTCTGACACTCAGTTTCATTCTATGACAGGAGCTGCAGAGTTTCCCGATGAAAGTCTAGCAGGTTAAGTGTCATACTTAGCACACAACATCAAATCTCTGTCCTGTCACCATGAACTGTTACTGCTGGGGTTTCACTGGGATCAATGGTCAGAGCAGGCATCTGTTGGGTTTTTTTTCCTCTGGGAAGTGGCATTTCTCCTTCCCTTTCAACACTATATTCTTTGGAAGAAGGCTAATATGTGGAGTCCATATTTAATGAGCAGAGACTTTTGTTTCATATCCTGCAGAGCAGAGTTATTTACAGATTTCAAAAATTCTTCTGCAAGGGCTATTTGTCTATTTCTCCAATTTGTTTGTTGAATTATTTACCTGTGTCTTATGGAATCACATGTATATCACACAGACACATACATGTACACGTCTATATATATGTATATATGTATTTACTTTGGAATATATTTATTTTTGCTCAAAAAGTCCAGCTTTCACTACTAAGAGCTATCTCTAGTCAACTGCTGTGTCTCCCACCCACCTTATCACTGTGATTCTCTTGTTTTCTTTCCTGTTTTTTTTAATTTTCCATAATTTTTTATACTAAACGATGATGTAAATATACTCAAGTACTTTTAAATAGATTTCAGGAAGCAGTCCTTTGGCAAGGATCACCAATTGCTTTTATTAGAACATAGCATTAGAAAACATGATGTAGATGGTATCTTTTTGGTCCCAAGTCTCCTTTTAGTCCCTTCCATGTTCCCCACCTCACTCTGCAACTCCCTCTCAAATCTATGGTCTCTCTCTCTCTCTCTCTCTCTCTCTCTCTCTCTCTCTCTCTGTATAAACATGTACAAATATATAAATACTGCCTGCTGAGTCTGTTTGTGTTGTTTATGTGTCTATGATTTCAGGGATGACAACTTTATACTGGGTAACTAATTAGGCCATTTGATCTTAGAAGAAGCTAAGTCTTTCTCCCAGAAGTTCTCAGCTGCCTGTACTGCTTAGTCTGGGGGTAAGCCCCATGAGACTCCCCCTCTTTTGTGCTACCATGCCTATCGATATTGCCACTACTTGAGTCCAGTCTAGGCAGCTATTTCTTGGAGACACCATCTCACCTCTGCCTCGAACGTTCTTCTTGCCCCCTCTGAGTTGTTTCCCCCAGCCTTAGGTGCATGGATTGTGTTGTCATTGTATCTTTAGATCCAATCTTTCCATAATTCTTTGATCTCCGCCTTGTGTCGTGACTTTATGTAATGGTTTCTATTTGCTGTAAATAGAAGCTTCTTTGACAGAGGATGGGAACTTAACTTATCATCTGTGGCTACGTGGATAACTATAGAATGCAGTTCAGAATTAAAGCTGGTCTAGTACAGTGGTGTTAATAGGTTCTCTTCTAAGAGCTGTGACCTCATTAGCCCTGGGTAGCTGACTACATTTCTCCCCACTAACCTTAGGTAGCTGGCTAGGTTTCTTCCGACTAACCATGGCTACTAGCTAGGATTTTCCTCACTAGCCCTGGGTAATTGACTAGGTTTCTCTCCACAACCCCTGGGTACTTGGCTAGGTTTTGAGAACCCACATGATTTTTCAATGTGTTTTTTTTGTTTTGTTTTGTTTTTATTCGATATATTCTTTATTTACATTTCAAATGATTTCCCCTTCCCTGGCTCCCCGCTCCCTGAAAGTTCCATAAGCCCTTTTCCCTCCCCCTGTACCCCCATCTACCCCTTCCCACTTCCCTGTTCTGGTATTCCCCTACACTGATGCACTGAGCCTTTCCAGAACCAGGGGCCACTCCTTCCTTCTTCTTGGACATCATCTGATATGTGGATTTAGATAACATTGCTGGACAGGGTAGGACTAGAAGCAACACAGTTCAATATGAAGTCTCTATCTCACAAACCCATAACCTTATTCAAAAGAAGGAAACCTCAAAACACTCCCACTGAAATGAGGAATGAAACAGTGATGGCCATTTTCCCTACTCACTTTCATTATCATGCTGGCAGCACTAGCTGGAGTAATTAGACACGATAGGGAAAATAGAGATATACAAATAGGAAAAAAGAAGTATAATACCCCTGTTTACAAAGGATATATTATACATAAGAAATTCCAAAACATCTACAAGAAAATGTCCAGAAAAAATAATCAACCATTTCAGCAAAGTGACAAGATACAAAATCACTGCACAAAAGCAGTAGTCTTTCTTTACACCACCACCAAACATGCCAAGGAAACACTTCCATTTACAAAGCCTCAGAAACAACAAAAGAACTTGGGCGATACCTAACCAAGGAGGTAAAGGAGCTCTATAATAAAAATTAAAATCTCTGAAAGAAGAGATTAATAAAGACACTAGAAAATGGAAGGACAGCTCATGTTCAGGGATCAGTAGAAATGATATTGTGAAGAACACCATTCTACCAAAAAAATTTACAGATGCAATACAATCCAAATCAAAATATTTACAACATTTCTTGCATACATATGAAAAAAGGTATAATAAATTCATATGGAACCAGAAAAGATGCCAGATAGCCAAAGCATTCCTGAGGAAAATATTGTTGCATGGATTGTCATTCCAGATTTCAAGATATATAGTAGGACTATAGTAATGGAAATATGGTACTTGCAGGAAATGGACACATAGAGCAGTAGAAGAAAATAGAAGACCAAGAACTTGAGTACAACCACCTAATATGTACTGGAAACATGTACTGGAGAAAGGGCATCATCTCCAGCAAATGTTGTTGGTAAAACTGGATGCCCACATACAAAACAGCGAAAGAAGAAACAAGAATAACAGCCCTGGGTAGTTGGCTATATTTCTAGAACCAGGAACGATTTTCCTCCAATTGAGTAGGCCTTAAATCCAATTAGAGAGCTGTCAGTCAGTGCTGAGATATTATTGCAGCTACTGCACATTTAGGGATATTGTGCTTGCTGATCATTGCTGTGGCTTATACATATCACATCTAGATATGACTATGATTGATTCTTTCTTTTGGTAGCTTTGTTAGTGCTTTCTGGTAGTATGGAAGCTAGACTCCAAGCAGCAGGCACATAGGCTAGATCCAGCATGAATCACCCAAGTTCTATGTTCTAATGTTCAGGGAAGACACTGTGAAGGGTTTTTTCTGCATCTGTTGAGATGGCCATGTGTCTTTTGTCTATATTGGTGTTAATTTGATACAGTTCCAATCCAATTAATGCTTGTCACATTACGCATCCCATCTTGGGTTGCCCTCATCTTTAAAATAGTTTTAATTAAAATTATATCTAATTAGATTGATGGCGCCCATATTACAAGTTTTGACAAGTGCATAGGGTCATATATCCATCCTTATAGTACTGTACAGGATCATTTTATCAGCCGAATAATAACACCCATCTCATTCACATTGACAGTTTACTCAAGAATATAATAAACATTCAGTTTTGCAATTTTGTGTATTCTTTGGTGTTACAGATATTAATACAGATGGCAACTATAAATTTCTGCCATGTATTTGTCTTTTTTCAAAAATATCTCAAATAAGCCTGTGCTTTCATGCTTCCCACCAAAGCCTTTCAATTAGCTCCTTAGATGAATTACTGATGATTGTAAAAAAAAATCAATATTTGAGAATAGTTTAGTGTGACTTTAACTTATGAGCAGACCGATATTCCAAGTGCTTAGGTTTGTCTTAGATGCTAAGAATAAAAAACTCTAGTGATCATTTACAAATCTGTTATCAGATTACTGGTAGAAGAGCATTCTTTCCAGAAAATGAATTCATCTTCTCTTAACAAAAAATGAAAACATGTAATAAAAAATGAAATCATAATATGTAGAATGTTTGCAAATGTTTCTTGTGAGGTCATAAAACCATGTGGCTATTTTCTATGAGTCGATACTGTGGCATGCTGTGGTATCCTGTGAAAGAAAGCACCAGACCTTGCCTTGTTCTCAAAAAATGGCTTAAGTTATCAAATTTAACAGTTCCAGAAGATGGGGGTTTAAGATAAAGTATCAGCAAGGTTGGTTCTTAGTGAGGGCTCTGAAGGCATCTCTTAT
Source organism: Apodemus agrarius (assembly GCA_964023405.1). Classification (NCBI taxonomy): domain Eukaryota; kingdom Metazoa; phylum Chordata; class Mammalia; order Rodentia; family Muridae; genus Apodemus; species Apodemus agrarius. The sequence continues at coordinate 24,654,922 of OZ030027.1, read as the reverse complement.
GTGCCTCTTTCTGGGTTCTAGTCATTTTTCTGGCAATCTTGGATTTGTAATTGCCTTACCCTGGGTCAAGGAAATATTTTTAAAAAATTGGTTATTTTGTTTATTGACATTTCAAATGTTATCCCCTTCCCAGTTTCCCCTCCACAAACACTCTATCCCCTCCCCTTCTCCCTGCCTCTATGAAGGTGCTCTGTCACCCTCCTACCCACTCCTCCCTCAGTGCCCTAGCATTCCCCTACCCTGGGTCATCAAGCCTCCACAAGACCAAAGGACTCCCCTCCCAGTGATGCCTGATAAAGCAATCCTCTGCTATTTATCCAGATGGATCCCTGGGTCTCCCCATGTGTACACTTCAGTTGGATGTTTAGTCCCTGGGAGCTTTGGTTGATCTTGTTGGTTGACTTTGTTGTTCTTCCTATGGGGTTGCAAACTCCTTCAGCTCCTTCAGTTCTTATCCTAACTTGTCCATTAGTGTCCCTGTGCTCAGTCCGATGGTTGGCTGCAAGTATCCACACCTGTATTGGTCAGGCTTTGGCAGAGCTTATCAGGAGACAACTATACCATGCTCCTGTCAGCAAAAGCTTCTTGGCATCAACAATAGTGTCTGAGTTTGGAGTCTGCAAATGGGGTGGATTCCTAGGTGGGATAGTCTCTGGATGGCCTTTCCTTCAGTCTCTGCTTCACTCTTTTTTCCTGCATTTCCTTTTGACAGGAGGAATTCTGGGTTAATATTTTTGAGGTAGGTGGGTGGCCCCATCCCTCAACCAGGGGTTGTGCCTATCTGCTGGATATGGTATCTACAGGTTCTATCTCCCCTTTGTTCAGTATTTCAGCAAATGTTCTCTCTGTTGGGTCCTGGGAACCTCTTGGGTCCCTGGCATCTGGGACTTTCTAGTGGCTACCCGTAGTTCCTGATCCCCCACTGATACTCTCCTTTCAAATTCCTGACTCTTCGTACTTCTCCAACATCTCCCCCTGTATATGGACTGGCCCCCTTTTCCCTCCCCTTCCTCTCTCCCTCCCAGATCCCTCTTTCCCTCTACTTCCCGAGATTATTTTCTTCTCCCTTCTGAGTAGGACTGTAGCATCCACACTTTGTTGTGCTCTTCTATCTTCTTGGGTTTCATATGGTCTGTGTGTTGGATCATGGGTATTCTGAGCTTCTTTTTGGTTAATATCCACTTATCAGTGAGTGCATACCATGTGTGATTCATGTGAGTTATTTTGTGATTGGGTTACTTCACTCAGGATGATATTTTCAAGTGCCTGCAAATTTCATGAAGTCATTGTTTTTAATAACTGAGTAGAACTCCATTGTGTAAAAATAGCACATTTTCTGTATCCAATCCTTTGTTGTGGGACATCTGGGTTGTTTCCAGCTACTGGTAATTTTAAATAAGGCTTCTATGAACATAGTGGAACATGTGTCCTTGTTATATGTTGGAGTATTTTTTGGGTATGTGTCCAGAAATGGTATAACTGGGTCCTCAAATAAAACTGTCTCCAATTTTCTGAGGAATAGCCAGAGTGATTTTCAGAGCAGTTGTACCAGCTTTCAATACCACCAATAATGGAGGAGTGTTCCTCTTTTTCCACATCCTCACCAGCATCTGCTGTCACCTGAGTTTTGATCTTAGCCATTCTGACTTGGGTAAGGTGGAATCTCAGGGTCGTTTCAATCTGCATTTCCCTGATTACTAAGGATGTTGAAAATTTCTTTAAGTGCTTCTCAGCCATTCAAGATTCCTCAGTTGTAAATTATCTTTTTAGCTCTGTACCCCATTTTAGTAGGGTTATTTGGTTCTCTAGAGTCTAGCCTCTTGAGTTCTTTGTATGTTTTAGATGTTAGCCCTTTATCAGAAGTAGGGTTGTAAAGATCTTTTCCCAATCTGTAGGTTATCATTTTGTCTTATTGAGAGTGCCCTTTGCATTACAGAAGCTTTTCAATTTGTCAGTTCTTGATCTCAGAGCATAAGCCATTGGTATTCTGTTCAGAAAAATGTCCCCTGTGCCTATGTGTTTGAGGTTCTTTCCCACTTTCTCTTCTATTAGATTCACCATATCTGATTTTATGTGGAGGTCCTTGATCAACTTAGACTTGAGCTTTGTACAGGGAGATAAGAATGGATCTATTTGCATTCTTCTACATGCAGATCACCATTTGAATCAGCACCATTTGTTGAAAATGCTGTCTCTTTTCTACTGAATGGTTTTGGCTCCTTTGTCAAAGATCAAATGACCATAGGTGTATGGGTTCACTTCTGAGTCTTCAATTCTATTCCATTGATCTACCTGTCTGTCTCTATACCAATACCATGCAGTTTTTATCACAATTTCTCTGTAGTATAACTTGAGGTCAGAGTATAGCTTGGCAGTTCTCCAAGAAGTTCTTTTATTGTTGAAAATGGTTTTTGCTATCCTGGTTTTTGTGTTATTCCAGATAAATTTGAGAATTTCTCTTTATATCTCTGTGAGGAATTGAGTTGGAATTTTGGTGGGGAATGCATTGAATCTGTAGGTTGCTTTTGGTAAGCTGGCCATTTTTACTGTTAATTCTGCCGATCCATGGAGATCTTTCCATCTTTTGAGGTCTTCTACTTCTTTCTTCAGAGACTTAAAGTTCTCGTCATACAGATCTTTCATTTGCTTGGTTTGAATCACACCAAGATATTTTACATTATTTGTGACTATTGTGAAGGCTCACCCTGGTTTCTAACCTAACCTTTACCTGACCATTTTTTAATATCTCTTCACATAATCTTTTCCGTGGGTATCTCAGCATCTGTAAGTAAAGTTTACCCCTTTTAAAGAATACCTGTTATAGTGGATTAGAACTGATTCCCATAACCATATTTTAATTTGATGTTCTTTTAAAGATACCAGTTCAAAGTAAAGTTTTATTGTTTTTGTTGGTGGTGAGTTTTTGTTTGTTTACTGTGCTGGGGACTGAACCTGGAACTTCAGCCATGATTATTATCAAGCACTCTGCCACTAAGCTATATTTCCATTACCTTAGGTTACAAGTCATGAGGCATTAGTGCTTAGAAGTTCGTTTCTGTTTTGGAGTAAACAGTATTGATGCATAACAGGACCACTGAGTTTCTTTTGTTAGTATAAAGCCCAAACTGTAAAAGGGGGTGAGGTTGGAGAGATGGCTCAGTGGTTAAAAGCACTGGATGCTCTTCCAGAGGTTCTAAGTTCAATTCCTAGCAACCACATGGTAGCTCATAACCATCTGTAATAGGATCTGATGCCCTCTTCTGGTATGTCTAAAGAGAGTAACAATGTACTTACACACATAAAATAAATAATTCTTAAAAAGAAAGATAGAAAGAAAGATAGATAGAAAGAAAGGAAAGTTTTATTCTTAAAAATAAGAAAATAAAAAAGAACAAACTGTATTCTATGATATAACCATGCTCTATTATTTCTAGTCCTTTCTATTCACTGTTTTGGTGAACATTAGCTTTTCTTCTGTTTTTGGGCATCCTAATGGGTTGGAAAGGAATGTGGTTGGATATACATTAGGCATGGAACTGAAATGGGATGTTGTTACACATTCAAAGAACATGGGTTTCTGGGAAGTTCTGTGAAATGGAATTTGTACTTTGCCTTACATGAAATGGTATAACTTCTGAAAATATTTTCTATAATATATTGATAAATTGCTTATATTATATATTTGGACAATCTTCCTAAGAAAACAATATAACTTTTCTTTTGGATGATTATTTAATATTTCTGCATCACAGTATCCTTATGTATTATGTGGGAATATTAACATATTTTACAGAATTTCTTTGAAAATTAAGTGGAACAATTCATAGAAAGATCTTACGACAATGGATTTCCATTTATAAGCATTCAAAATAATATTTATTGCTATTGTTACCTTATTTTCTTTATTACTATTGCTGCTAAAGCAAGACCTAGGTTTTACTCTTAAGATGCTTATATTTTATGGACTACAAATTGAATATGGATGTAAGATTTTATTCTAACATCTTTCGGGTCATGGTTTGTTTTTTATTTTGTGTCTTTTCTTCCATAGTTTCCATCTTATCTTCTTCCACTGTTTATATGGTCACTCTGTATATTATTTCCAAATCCTCCACTGTATACTTGTGTGATGTATTTCATGTTATACTTTGAATCAGATTTATCTGTAAATATGCCATCCCCATTAAGAAAATTAAATATTCTATTCATTAATATCCCTATCAGGGCACCTGGGCATAGAGGGTTACCCAATAAATAGTGGGGGATAGAACTTAAAGCAATCTAAATTATGCAGGACCCAAAAGATCTTCCTGATTTTCTCTTATATTTCTGTAACCTTTTATGTTTCTCACACATTCAGCCTGTAGCTAGTCTCTTTCCCCAAGTCCACAGTGTCACCTGCAATTGTGGCACAGCACATGCTGTTCATGGTATCTTTACTTCTTGTACGGTGACTTTTAAGTTACAAATATGACTACCCAAGATGCAATTCCCCTCTCAAACTTTTTCCAAACTATGGGTACAGGGTGGTGGCAGATGAAAAATAGATATCCATAGGTAGAAGGATTCTTATTTAATCAACATGCTCAGTTTACTGAACATAACATTGACATCATATGTAACTTTGTCTTTATCACATACAGGCTCTCTGTCTGCAGCTATGAAAAACAAGATGAGCCCTTGAAGAAAAGACAGTACAACTTATTAATACCATTAAGCAGTCCTCTGGATCCAGCTATGACTCAAGCCAGAGCTACACATGGCCTTCCAATTATACAAACCAACAAATCAGCTTTCATTTTTGCTTAAGTTCATTGTAAGCTAGGTTTCATTCTTTGCAACTGGAAGAATTTTGATTAATAGAAACAAGTTGCTTCAGTTTCTACTCTCTCTGTTTGAAATATCCTGTTGAAAGTCAGTTAAAATTCAAAACATATTTTTTTTCCTTTCTGTATAGTCAAGTACAAAATCTTATTCTGTACTTCAATATTACCTGAGATTTTACTGAAACAAATACACATATCTAATCCATCATGATCAGAGAAACACACAATCATACAGTAAAGGTTACAACTATTTGGCTTATAAACTTATAGGATAAGCTTTGGTTGTCCTATGGCGAAGCATGTACATTAGTAAGAATCACATGCATATGTATTGAGGTATACTTAGAGGATTTCTTTCTTTAGGAGCTCACAGTCTACCTGAGAAGATGAAACATATAAACAAACCCAAGAACAATAGACTAGCATAATTATTTGTCTAGTAATACATCCAAGATGCTTGGGATATTAAAGGGTAAGGAGCCCTAGCAAGAGGAATGGGGAATTCGATGGTTGCCATGACATTGCCAAAACTCAATGGCTGTAAAGCTAAAGCAATATGTGTTTGAAGAGACAATTCATCCATTTGATTTAGCAGATGATTCCTACAAGGGAGTGATAGGTCATGAGATGGGGTAGGATTTCCCCTCACTTGGAATGCAAAGTCGAAGAATTATATTTTAATCTTCCAGAAAGAATGGTGGCTCAAGTATTTGGGTCAGATGGGAGCTGTGATGCCATTGAGGCCATATAGATATTTCATGGTACATGTTCACAGTGACATATTCTAAAAGTGTTAGGGAAGACACTAGATGAGGGAGAGGTGTTAGGAGCTCTTGAGACATTTGAGACCTGAAGTGATGAGTGTTCAGGTACAGTTAGTGATAATATGAAGGATGGAAAGAAGACACGTGAGATGAAGGCAAATTTGGGAGAATGTTTAGAGCCCTCAGACTGGATGAGAAGTTAGAAGCAATGTATTTTAAGTTAGAATGCAAAGTAGAATGAGATAGGATTAGGAAAGTAAAGCACCTAACTAGATAAATCCTGCTACAATTGTATGTTTCTTTACTTTGTCATATAATTAACATCTTTCTTTAATTGTGAAATATATGCTCTTTTACCTGAAGGACAATTTGAGGTTTATCTGCAATGTAATATTTAACATTTAGCATGGTAACTGACCCATAACAGGAACTCTATAAATATTTGACAAAGTAATAATTATTTAACACCTACAATGTAACATTTCATTTGAGTAGAAGACAGTATATTGAGGTATATAGAATACTAAAATAACTGTTCATGCAAAGTTATGAAGTCAACATTCTTTTTAGTTTTATTGAGGTATGATGGACAAAATAAAATGACATTTTTGGGATGCACTTTACAATGTTTTCATCTATATCTATATCTATATCTATATCATCTATATCTATATCTATCTATACAGATATTTCTTTCTATATACATAAACCATAAAAAATGACTACTATTTTAGCCAAGGCTACTACTGCTGTGAAGAAACATGGTGATCCAATGGAACTTGGGAAGGAGAGGGCTATTTCACTCACAGGTCTAGTCCATATAATGGTGAGGGCAGGAACTCAAGCAGGGCAGAAACCTACAGGCAGAAGCTGATACAGAGACCATGGAAGAGTGCTGGTTCCTGGGTTGCTCCTCATAGCTTGTCCAGTCTGCTTTCTTCTAGAGCCCAGAACCCTGGGGTGACATCACCCATAATGGACTGGGAACTCACCCACATCAATCACTACTTTCCTTCACCTAACTGGACTTCCTGGTTGGGCTTTAGAGGAAGAGGATGCTCTGAGTCTTGCTTTGACTGGATCTCTCAGGGCAGCGTGGTATGCAGGCAGGGCTTTCCCTTCTCTGAGGGGAAGGGCGGGGGTAGTGGGGAGAGGGACTGGGAGAAGAGGAGAGAGAGGGCTAAAATTGGAATGTAAAGTGAATACAGAAATAATAAATAAATGAAGCAGTAAAGAATTTAAATATAAGACCATACGAAAGAAAGAACAAAAGAAAGAAATTAAGAAAGGAAGGAAGGAAGAAAAAAAATAAGTATAGAAGGAAGGAAGGAAGGAAGAAAAGAAATTAAGAAAGAAAAAAGAAAAGAAGGAAGCAAGTAAGGAAGGAAGGAAAGAAGGAAGAAAGGAAGGGAGGGAGGGAGAAAGGAAGGAAGGAAGGGAGGGAGAGAGGGAGGGAGGGAGGATGTGCACTACAGATTTGGCTTTCCTACAACTCAGTCTTAGGGAAGCATGATTTCAACTGTCATTTTCTTCTCTCAGATGACTAGAGCTTGGGTCAAGTGGACATAAGATTAGCCAGTACATTTCCATGATAAGCTCATTTAATATATTCATTACTTACTTTTGTGATGAGGGCATTTAAGATATGTTTTAACGACTTTCAAGTACATGGAACATAATTATTAACTGTCATCAACATGGTGTGTTTTAGAAGATTAGAGTTTACTCATATCCACATGTGTAAGGGGTAGAGAACCCTGGACTCACCAATTCAGCTGGACAATTTATTATCAAGTCCCAGGGATGCTCCTGCTCTGACTCTACAGCTCTGGGATTAAAATCTATGTCAGTCGGGCAGTGGTGGTACACGCTTTTAATCCCAGCACTTAGGAGGCAGAGGCAGGTGGATTTCTGAGTTTGAGGCCAGCCTGGTCCATAGAGTGAGTTCCAGGACAGCCAGGGCTACACAGAAACACACAAAAAAGCATATGTTATCGCACCTAGTTTTATGTAGATATTGGAGATCAAACTCAAGTCTTCATGCTTTGACAGTAAACACTTTAGCAAGTGAGCTGTTGAGAATTGACTTAAAACTAAACACGTGCACACTGTGACCAGTATGTCTTCATTTATGGTTTTTTTAAATCTTTTTTATTAAACTGATAAAATTTATTTTAAAATATACAACTTGGTATTGATATATTTCTTAAGTCATCAAAATAATTTATAGTAGTTAAGTGCCTCATAAATATGCATGATATATTCTGAAGCAAAAAGTAATATGCACTCAACCAGTTTTTAAAATCTATTTGGAACATTAAACATGATAGAAGTAGAAAAAATTCTCTTATGAAGTCCTCTATGAAAGGAAATGTGACAAGTTCCTGATTAGACAGAAACCGTTCCATCTCCAGAAGAGAATACGCAGTGTTCTGTAACTGTGACTTCACAGAATGAATTAGGTAATGTTCCTTCTGTTTCTATTTTGTGGGATAGTCTGAAGAGTATTGGTATTAGGTCTTCTTTGCAGGTCTGATAGAATTCTGCATTAAGCTCATCTGGTTCTAGTTTTTTTTGTTGTTGTTTTGTTTTGTTTTTTGTTTGTTTGGTTTGGTTGAGAGACTTTTAATGACTGCTTCTATTTCTTTAGTGGTTATGGGACTGTTTAGATGGTTTATCTGATCCTGATTAAACTTTGGTATTTGGTATCTGTCTAGAAAATTGTCCATTTCATCCAGATTTTCTATTTTTGTTGAATAAAGGCTTTTTGTAGTAGGATCTGATGATATTTTGAATTTCCCCAATTTCTGTTGTTATATCTCTGTCTTCATCTCTGATTCTGTTAATTTGGATACTGTCTCTGTGCCCTCTGATTAGTCTGGCTAAAGGTGTAACTATCTTGATTTTCCTCAAAGAACCAGCTCCTGGTTTTGTTGATTCTTTGTATAGTTCTTTTTGTTTCTACTTGGTTGATTTCAGCCCTGAATTTGATTATTTCCCGCTGTCTACTCTTGGGTGTATTTACTTCTTTTTTTGTTCTAAAGCCTCCAGGTGTGCTGTTAAGCTCCTAGTGTGTGCTCTCTCCAGCTTCCTTTTGGAGGCACTCAGAGGTGAGTTTTCCTCTTAGCACTGCTTTCATTGTGTCCCCTAAGTTTGGGTATGTTGTGCCTTCATCTTCATCAAATTCTAAGTCTTTAATTTTTTTCTTTATTTCTTCCTTGACCAAATTATCATTGAGTAGAGCATTGTTCAGTTCCCATGTGTATGTTGGCTTTCTGTTGTTTTTGTTGCTATTGAAGACTAGCCAAACTCTGTGGTGATCTGATAGAATGCATGGAGTTATTTCAATCTTCTTATATCTGATGAGGCTTGTTTTGTGACTGATTATATGGTCAGTTTTGGAGACGGTACAATGAGGTGCTGAGAAGAAGGTATATTTTTTTGTTTTAGGATGTTCTATAGATATCTGTTAAATCCATTTTGTTCATAACTTGTTAGTTTCACTGTGTCGGTGTTTAGTTTCTGTTTCCATGATCTGTCCACTGATGAGAGTGGGGTATTGAAGCCTCCAAATATTATTGTGTGAGGTACAATGTGTGCTTTGAGCTTTAGTAAAGTTTCTTTTATGGATGTGGTTGCCCTTACATTTGAAATATAAATGTTCAAAATTGAGAGTTCTTGCCAGGTAGTGGTGGTGCACGCCTTTAATCCCAGCACTTGGGAGGCAGAGCCGGGCGGATTTCTGATTTCAAGGCCAGCCTGGTCTACAGAGTGAGATTCAGAACAGCCAGGGCTACACTGAGAAAACCAAAAAAAAAAAAAAAAAGTAGAGTTCTTGTTAGATTTTTCCTTTGATGAGTATGAGTGTCCTTTCTTATTTTTTTTTTTTTTGGTTACTTTTTGTTGAATGTTGATTTTATTTGATATTAGAATGGCTTCTCCACTGCTTCTTGGGACCATTTGCTTGGAAAATTGTCTTCTAGCCCTTTACTCTGAGGTAGTGATTGTCTTTGACACCGAGGTATATTTCCTGTATGCATACATATCCTGTATGCATACATAAAGAAAGAGATGCCCATAAACATACAAGAAGCCTACAAAACACTAAATAGATAGGACCAGAAAAGAAATTCCTCCCATCACATAATAGTCAAAACACCAAATGCACAAAACAAAGAATATTAAAAGCAGTTAGGGAAAAAGGTAAGTAAGATATAAAGGCAGTCCTATCAGAATTACACCAGACTTCTCACCAGAGATTATGGGTCCTGTTTTACATACATATCCAGTCTCTTAGTCTATGTCTTTTTATTGGGGAATTGAGTCCATTGATGTTGAGATATTAAGGAATACTGATTATTGCTTCCTTTTATTTTTGATGTTATTTTTATTATTGTGTGGCTATCTTCTTTTGGGTTTGTTGAAAGATTACTTTCTTGCTTTTTCTCGGGTGTAGTTTTTCTCCTTGTGTTGGCGTTTTCCATCTGTTATCCTTTGTAAAGCTGGGTTTGTGGAAAGATATTGTGTAAATTTGGTTTTGCCTTGGAATATCTTGGTTATTCCATCTGTAGTAATTGAGAGTTTTGCTGGGTATAGTAGCCTGGGCTTGCGTTTTTCTTCTCTTAGGGTCTGTATGAAATCTGTCCAGGATCTTCTAGCTTTCATAATCTCTGGTGAGAAGTCTGGTGTAATTCTGATAGGACTGCCTTTATATCTTACTTACCTTTTTCCCTAACTGCTTTTAATATTCTTTGTTTTGTGCATTTGGTGTTTTGACTATTATGTGATGGGAGGAATTTCTTTTCTGGTCCTATCTATTTAGTGTTTTGTAGGCTTCTTGTATGTTTATGGGCATCTCTTTCTTTAGGTTAGGGAAGTTTTCTTCTATAATCCTGTTGAAGATATTTACTGGCCCTTCAATTTGGAAGTCTTCACTCCTATACCTATTATCCTTAGGTTTGTCTTCTCATTGTGTCCTGGATGTTTTGGGTTAGTAGCTTTTTGCATTTTGCATATTCTTTGAATACTGTGTCAATTTTTCTATGGTATCTTCTACACCTGTGATTTTCTATTCTATTTCTTGTATTCTATTGGTGAGGCTTGTGTCTATGACTCCTGATCTTGTTCCTAGGTTTTCTATCTCCAGAGTTGTCTCCCTTTGTGACTTCTTTATTGTTTCTATTTCCATTTTTAGATTCTGGATGGTTTTGTTCAGTTCTGTCACCTGTTTGGTTGTATTGTCCTGTAATTCTTTAAGGAATTTTTGTGTTTGCTCTTTAAGGGCTTGTAGCTGTTTACTTGTGTTCTTGTGTATTTCTTTAAGGGAGTTATTTGTGTCCTTCTTAAAGTTCTCCATCATCATGAGATGTGATTTTAAAACAGAGTCTTGCTTTCCTGGTGTGCTGGGGTTTACAGTGCTCACGGTGGTGGGAGAACTGGGTTCTGATGATGCCTGGGTTTCTGTTGCTTATGTTCTTGCCTTTGCCTCTCGCCATCTGGTTATCTCTGGTGTTAGCTGGTCTTGATGTCTGACTGTGGCTCGTCAGTACTCCTGGAAGACCAGCTCTCTCCCTAGGGTATTTGGGTGTGGAGAGCTGCGTCACCAGATCAGCTCCTGGTTCAGGCCTTCATTTCTCTTATCCTTTCATTCCTGGTAAATACTCTTCTACTAGGGCTCAAGGAGTACAACTTTCTTAGTTTCCATGTAAAGGAAACTGTCTCTCTGCTTCTAGTTTTTCTTACTCTGCATGATTCCTTTCATGCAAAGGGAATTGTTACAATAATAGGAATTTTAGGGCTACATATAATATTTTACTCCATTTGTATGTGTATCCATACATTCCTCACTCTCCCTTACCCCAGATTTTCTTTATCCATTTATCTGTTGACGGGCAGTCAGTTGTTTTTGTGTCTTGGCTTTTGTAGATAAAGTTGCAACAAAAACGTAAGTGGAGATTTATCTATGAGATAAAGATTTCCTTTTCTTTGGAAATATGCCCAGCAGCATAATTGTTAGATGATGTATTAGTTCTACTTTTTATCTTTTGAGGACCATCTCTACATTTCTGTAATGGTTGTATTAGCTTATATTCTCACAAGCAGTATAAACCATCCATCTTATTCAAATCTTTTCCAACACATGTTGTCTTTTGTCTTGTTTTTCTCACAACCAGTCTTAAAAAAGCAAGATAATAACTTACTGTGGTTTCTGTGTGCTTATCTCTGATGATTAGTAATGTTAATGTCTCTTCACATACTGGTTGGCCCTTTATGTGTCTTTATATGTCTATTTTCATATTTTTCCCATTTTCTAATTGGGATTATTATCTTCTTGTTATTGATTTTCATGAAATATATCCTGGATAGTCATGCATATTGGATTTACATTTTGCAAATATCTTTATCTCATTCTGTAAGTAGCTCTCGATTTTGTTGTTCATGTCTCTTGTGTCAAACTGCAAAGGTCATAGAAGGAGCTTTGCTCCTATATTTTGTTTGTTAGCTTGTTTTTAAAGCTTGGGGAGCATTTGATAAGAGGGGGCGAGAAAACCAAGGCAGACAATCTTTAAATCTCAGCAACTGGCAGGAGACAGAAAAAAAATAAAGCAAGAAACTTCTGCTTTTTAAAATTAGGTTCTTAGGGAGAATGCAGGGTGGAAAGTAAGAATTTGGTGTCACAGGTTGTAGCTGTTATAATTCTGCCTAAGCTCCACCCCCACAGTTACCTGGCAACAACCAGGTATGCCCCTCCCCACAGTTACCTGGCAACCAAGTCCAGTCAGGTAGGCCTGGCCCATTATAAAAAGGGATTCTTGCCCCTCCTCCCTCTCTTACATCTTTTACATTTCTTATTTTCACACTCTCCTACCCTCTCTCTTGGCCCCTCTTGGGCTCTCCTCCCTCCCCCCTCTCTCCACATAGTCACCACCAGCCTCTGCTTCTCTACTCTCTCCCTCTCTCTGCCTTTCTCTGCCTCTACTACTCCCTTAACTCCCCTCCCCATGCCCTGAATAAACTCTATTTTATGCTATACCTGTGTGGGGTGTGTGTCTGGTCCCTCAGGGGGAAGGGTGCCTTGGCATGGGCCCGCTGAGGCACCCCCTCCCCCCACACCGCTGTACACCACATTCTCACACCTCTTTCTCTTTTTATGATCGCAACAATAGCCCCAGAATGGACCCAGGGGTGTTTGTGAATTGAATTAAGGTTTTCTCCTTGAGGATGGTGATTAAAGACATAGGATCTTGAAGGGAAGAAGTCCAGTCTTTGTAATTATTGCCTTGTGTGCTTTAACTTCTGTTTGAGAGCTGCTTAGTAGAGGCTGAGGCTTCAGTGCAGGAGTATGGATGTGCAGGAAGAGAAAAAAGTTCATTAAGAAAGGAAAACTGCTCCCCAGAATAGGGTCAGCTGAGGAGCTGAGGCCCCCAAGGCTTCTCTTATTTTTTTCTCACAGGACTTCAAGTTTACGCTTAAACTTTTCATTCATTGTGAGCTGTTTTCATGTGTGTGTGTGTGTGTGTGTGTGTGTGTGTGTGTTGTGTAAGAATGGATGTCTGTTTGTTCCTTTCATATGTGTATTTCCAGGTCCTGATGCTGAGCCTGTACTTTCTCCCATTGTGTATTTTTATCTTCCACCCAAAGTATAAAACAGCATCTTCAGGAAAACATACATTATACTGCCAAATATTATAAATAGGAAAATAAGCCATCATGTGCATCCAGGAATCAAAATACAATGCAAAAGCCTCTTTGCACTGATAAATTCTTCACTGAGAAAGAGTTTGCTCAATGCTATCAGTTTTCAGATTTTATTCTAGTAGTAAGGATTTGTCCATAAATTCTGGTTAATAAAATGTTGGACTCAGCCCCAAATTCAAGTGCTGTTTGTACTTCTTGGAAGCTATGTGATTTTAGGCAAGTCACTACTCTTTGAGCTTTAGTTTTTATATGTAGAGATAATGCCACGCCCTCCATTGTGTGGGTGAGATTCTTAAGTGAGATGGATATAGAGCTACCTGTGTGCTTCTCAATTGATGCTTCCTGTGATCATCTGCTGGTAATTACTGTTGTAATTATCAACGTCACACATGAACTTTTTATAGGAGGCTTTACATTGCAAGCATCTTATACCTAATGTGCCACAGGTTGCAGCCCAGTAGAGATGTTTGCAGAGTTGAATTAGGGTTTTCTTGTTGACGATGGTAAGTGATTACAGGCAAAGGATCTGAGGAAGAGTCCATTCTTTGGAATTATTGTCTTGTGTGCTTTAAAATCAGGTTTTTAAAATGTCAAGTCAAAAGAATATTCTTAAATAAACACTCCAGGAGTAAATACCTCTCACTACTTAAATGGAGATATTTCAGGAAAATAAGGACTGTGATCTTTACAACTACTAAAAAATAGACTTCTGTTCTAAAACTGCTCTCATATATGCAGTTGTGAGGTCCCTTTAAATTATGGTGATTGGAAAACTGTGTTGTCATTGTGCCATTATGAATTTATGCATAACAGGGAATGTACACACACACACACACACACACACACACACAGAGAGAGAGAGAGAGAGAGAGAGAGAGAGAGAGAGAGAGAGAGAGGCCATTTGACTTCTCTGAGGATAAAGTGTGTGGGATAATTTGTTGTGTTGCAGTTAGGGTTTTTGTTTTTTGTGGGGTTTTTTTTTTTTTTGACATGGATCATGTGACTGTGTTATTTGGGAAGGTCAGCAGCATTGCTACTTCCGTTGTGAATGTTTCTTTTAAAATAATATATTAGAGAAGTGATTTCGATGATAATATACCAATATGAAATTAATGGCTTATTTGAAAAATATTTTCCCACCGATTACTGTTGCAGTGAAAGCTGACAATACTCCTTATTTTCCTTCTCGACTGAAATCCCCCCCTTTCTTAGCCTACACTGAACCTGTAATACTTATGGCAGGGGTTACCATAGCAACCTGTATTGATGTCACCAGCTCAGGCTTCTGACTTCATTGCATAATGCTGTAGAAAGTGGATTTGCAGCAGAAACACCCCGCTAAGGAACAAGTGTCTTGATTCACAGCAAAGAGGACAAAGGGAAGCTGCAGGCTCTAAGGGTGAATGCTGGATTGTGAGTCAGATCGCCTGAGTTCTTATTCTAACCGCGCCTCTCACTTGTTGCCTTGCTTTGAGTAATCATGTTTACGTTTTTTTTTTTTTTTTTTTTTTTTTTTCTCAAAAGAGAAAAAAACAATCTCCAGTCTGGGCTGGATAGGGCAGGGAAATGCTCAGTACCAAAATGTTTTGTGTTTATTAGAAATATAAATAAAGCTAAAACACCCTAAAAATTGAGAAAGAAAAGTAATTACAAATGTTCTGTAGTAAGCAGGTAAATAACTAGCTCAGAAAGAGAATGCTGAAGTAAGAGCCACCTTGCTTGGCTTCCTTTGTTTACCTTGTAAGCTAGTATTGCTAAAACAGCAGCAGCAGCCATCACAACAAAGAGACTGACGCTGCTTCAGTGCTGATTTCAGAGAAAACAAAAAAGCACAAACCTCATCTACGAGTTTCACTCTGTGCAGCTGCGTTCAGCTCAGGGTTGTTCTGCTGCATTGAATGTGATGTTGAACATTAATATGTGCCTATTAATTTGGGAGATGTTCCCCATGTTTACATGGTACTTAGAAATAGTTCCCAAGTTAACCATGGCAATGTTGATCCTCATTAGAAAACAAGGGAATGGTCCTGCTAATTTAAGGTTTTTTAAAAAAATCTTAATACTAGTTATGTCCTATTTCAAAGAAAAAGTGAACTTTCCCATGTTTCTCTAACCCATTCATTTCATTCATCTCGTTTCATTTATCATATACTGAATTTCAGAATTGAGATAAGAATATTTTTTATTTGAAAAGGCATTAAAACAATCAATTTGATTTTCAGGGACTATGGTGGAATAAGACCCCGCCTTTAATTTTTAATATAATGTAATATGTTTAAACATCTTAATAAAGGGAGCTATGGCCTTTCATATCCCTATCCAGGTAGTCAATCCTTTCAAACCATCTGCAAAATTTTACCGTGCAATAAAACTTCAATATTCCCATTCTGTATTGACTATTCCCCAAGAATATATCATTTTTCAAGTCTTGGGAAATTTTTAGTTAATATTGAACGTGTAGAGTGTGTTACAAGATTGGGGTGTGTTTCTGAATAAGGCAAACTGCATGTGATGACAGCTGATGTGTTCACATGGTCTTAAAATCTTGCAAAAAAAACATTTTAAAAACAGAACTCAGAGAATAGTGTTTTTATAGAATATCTGCGAGTGCATATTTGTTCTTTGAATGATGGCGTCATCCTGTCTCATTAGGAAATACAGTCTTTTATACAAGCAAAGGAAAACAGGTGAGCTAATACAACAGATTTTAACTGAGACGGTCTCAGTCATACTTTGTAACATTTGTGAAAGAACAGAGAGGTCAATATAGTTTTAAAATCTTAGGCTCAGAAGAGGAATACTGATTTGTTTGTTATCCTCTCCACTCCACTCGAACTTTGTGTCAATTCCACTATTCCTCAACTATAGTTGCTTGAAGGACCAAAGAGTAAACAAGAGCTGCAAAAGTACAGACGCCAAAGAATCCTGATGAGACAGAGGGTCTTGGATGCATCCGTCATATGCCTTTCCCTAAGTTAACCAGGAGAAGGATTGAAATCTACATCAAGGGCTCATGCCTGTGTATTATTACATCAGTGTGTCTTGATCCAGTGCAACAACTTCCATCCAGAGTCACCGCTCTGTCAATCCTTGGTTATTCTGCACAATCTACCCATCAAGTTCTGTTCTTTTGGCGAAGTTTGTAACTATAAACTTAATTTAGCTGCCGATGATGATTCAGTTAAACTCACTTAACATTCTGAAATGTTATGGTGTTCGAACGTAGTCTAAGAATATTTATAAAACTTTGCTGAGTGACATGGCTTTGAAAAGTAAAACAATTAGGAAACAAATCCGAGTGCATGGCATGATGCTGTCAAAACTGTATGCAGAAGATCTGTCGGAATTCCAGAAAGCAGGTGATCAGGTGCAATGCGGCTGTGCAGGTAGACAAAGAGCATTTTGTAGTAGACTACTGAAGCTAGTGTTCTCCATTTTCTTCATTGTTATCACTCACCATCCTGTTATCACTCTCTCCTTTCTTGAACAAATCATTCATGTTTATTGTTGGCCCGTTATGTAAAATGGCTGGGAACAAAAGGGATGGTGTCACGATTGAACAAATGTTTATTCCATATTCTTCATATTATTTCTCACAAGATAAGGGGGCTGGAGAGTTGGCATGCAGTTAATAGTACTTACTACTCTTGTAGAGTACCTGAGTTTAGTTCCCAGCATCCATATTCTGTAGTCCACAATTGCCTGACTTCCATCTCTTGGGGATCCAATACCCTTTTCTGACCTCTGTGGGTACCTGCACACATATGTGCATACTGACAGACACAAGCTTGCATTAGAAATTAGATTTAAATGTAAGGTTCAAGCATCATCATTTTATGAAATATTTATATACTCTTCATATTGGTTTGTAAATTACTCTTTTTATATAACAGTATTATGTGACTAGGTTTTTGTATTTATAGGCATTTAACCTAAATAACATAAAGTTATATCAAGATAAATATACCTAAATGACTTAATCATCTTGATACCATTTTCTTAGTTTATTGCTGACATCATGTATATATTAATATTTACATATATATAGAAGAAACTATACATGGAATTTTAGAATTAAAAAAATTTTATTATAAATTTTCTTTATTTACATTTCAAATGTTATCAACTTTTCTGGTCCCCCCTCCCCTGGAATCCCCTATTCCATCCCCTACCCGTGCTTCTATGAGGGTGTTCCCCTACCCACCCACCCACTTTCACCTCCCAGCCCTGGCATTCTCTTACACTTGGGCATCGAGCCTTCACAGGACGAAGGGCCTCTCCTCCCATTAGTTCCGGACAAGGCCATCCTCTGCTATATATGCATCTGGGCCCGTCTATATGTACTCTTTGGTTGGTGGTTTAGACCCTGGGAGCTTTGGGAGGTCTGTTTGGTTGATATTGTTGTTCTTCCTATGTGGTTGCAAACCCATTCAGCTCCTTCAATCCTTTCTCTAGCTCCTCTATTGGGGATCCTGCGCTCAGTCCAATGGTTGGATGAGAGCATCCTTCTGCCTCTGTATTTGCAAGGATCTGGCAAGGTCCCTCGGGAGACAGCTATATCAGGCTCCTGTCAGCAAGCACTTCTTGGCATCCACAATAGTGTCTGAGTTTGGTGACTGTATATGGGATGGATCCCCAGGTGGGGCAGTCTCTGGATGACCTTTCCTTCAGTGTCTTCTCCATACTTTGTCTCCTTATTTCCTCCAGTATTTTGTCCCCCCTTCTAAGAAGGATCGAAGCATCCACATTTTGGTTTTCCTTCTTCCACATTTTGAGCTTCGTGTGGTCTGTGAAATGTGTCTTGGGTATTCCAAGCTTTTGTGCTAATAGCCACTTATTAGTGAGTGCATACCATATGTGTTCTTTGGGTTACCTCACTCAGGGTGATATTTTATAATTCCATCTATTTGCCCAAGAATTTTATGAAGTCATTGTATTTTATAGCTGATACAGAAAATGGACCACATTTTCTGTATCCATTCCTCCATTAAGGGACATCTGGGTTCTTTCCAGCTTCTGGCTATTATAAATAAGGCTGGTATGAACATAGTGGAACATGTGTCCTTGTTTCTTTTATATACATTCTTAAACTATTGTAGGATTTTTACATTGAAAGTGTGTTCAAATTATTTGATGTATAATTGATAGATGCTAAATTATTTTGCCTGTAAAACCCTAGAAAGTGGAATTGCCAGAAAAGAAAGATTATAAATTAAAAGAATTTTAATGCTTTTTTAAAAGTATCTCTCAGAAATACATGAATTGATAGTCATAAAAGTGAGACTTGTTTGATCATAATTTTCAGTCATAGCCAACTGTTAGAGGAAAATACTATTTACAACAAACTTGTGTCCTGCACTTGGGATTCTCGTGGCACTGGACAGTGTTTTATTTGTGCATTCGATTCAACGCCAGTGAAACCCAAAACGTTTGTTCCCCGAGCCATTTGCTGTTCTTTCTTGTTACCTTGTGTTTTCATGTGTACAATATGCTAATCCTCTCATGCTCTCTGTTCTGAGCTTCATCCAATGGGGAGATGACACAGTCAGTGAAGTATTTTCTGTGCAAACATAAAGATATGAGTTCAGTCCTTGACATGGTGCATGTCTTTAATTCTACCACTGGGGAGAAGGAGACAAGAGAATTCCTTGCTTAATTGCTAAGTCCCAGCTTGAGTCAGAGACCTATTGTCAAAAACTAAGATGGGAACTGATTGAGTATGACACCTAATATTGACCTCAGGGGTTCACATGCATATGCACACACATTCACAATCATGCACGTGTGTAAACATACATAAGATACACATTTATCTACTTTTCCTGGTATTTTTATTTATTTCATCTGGAGTATATATTCATGTAACATGTTGGAATAGAGTTAAACTTCATTTGAAAACTTTTCAGTTGTTTTATATCCCTTCTTTTTCATACTTGACTTTGACAGCTCCTTGGCCTTCTGCCTAAGGGTAAGTTATATGCCCCCCCCCGTCTGTTTGTGGCTTTTATAATTCTGTTCCATGATTTAATGTTGGTATTGTACTGCTTTACTTATTAATTATTACTTAAAGCCTTTGGTATTACTATGATAACTTAATAAAATACATTTGAAAATGTCTGCTGTTTTTCAGTGAGTATAGATAAAGAAAATATCATGCCCTCTTGTTTTGTTTGACCTGCTGTTTTTACCCTAGATGCTAAATTTTATTCTATTTTATTTTTAATTTTCTGAGATTAATTTACTTTGAGCATTATAAAAATTTGTCCTGTAAATACTTTCTCAATATTTTTATATACCTACCCAGTTAATTTTGTTTTTAAACGTATTGGGATTTTGAACATTGTTATATATAAA
Organism: Apodemus agrarius; assembly: GCA_964023405.1. NCBI lineage: Eukaryota > Metazoa > Chordata > Mammalia > Rodentia > Muridae > Apodemus > Apodemus agrarius. Next base: position 24,635,280 of record OZ030027.1, on the reverse strand, counting down.
GGTACATTTTATTATGATATTTTCATACAAGTGCATAATATATTTCAATAATTTCACCCCCATTACCACCTGTCCCCATTCCTCAAATCTTTTCTTTTTAAAATTTATTTACACTCTAAATGTTTTTAATTGAAATAATTGCATCACATCCTCCTGTACTTCTCCCAGTTATCTTCCCTCAAGCCTCTCTCATGCCTCTTGCACTCTCAAGCTGATAGCTTTTTCCTTTAGTTATTATTATTGCATAAATATATGCACGTATGCCATGCACAGATATTTGTAGATACAACTTGCTGAGTCTGTTTTTGCTTGCATGTATCTAGTTTTGGGGTCCATTGTTTATATTGCATAGTCTTCATCTCCTGGAACTTACTGTATAGCCTATGGGCATTTCAACAGATTGGACAATGCCTTTACAGGTGACTCAGTTGGTCTAAATCTCTTTTGGGCACCTGGGCTCGTTTCTTTTGTCTGAGAGTGACTCTCAGTAGTCTTGGCTACTTTGGGGACCCAGTGAATCTGTTCTACTTTGAACTATTTACCTTTCATCTTAATGAGCTTTCCTAGGATGTTTCTATCTCAGAGGAAACACCATTTGTTGTAAAGAGAAGCTTCTTCTCATTAAACTTCCTTCTGATTTGATGTCTCTTGTGTTTTCCCTTGTGATCCATTGAATTTTATTAAGGCTATCTGCTCCATCCAAGGGATTACACCACTGAATAAAATGTCTCCATCTTCCACCCCCTCCCCTTCCTCCTGAGTTGTCTGTAGATTCTCAGAGGTGAAACCCTGTGTGCCCCTGCCCCCTGGCAGGGCATTGACAGGCCCAGTTTAGTGTAGAGCGTATGCAGGTATTCATAGCTGCAATTTTATTGTTTTCTTTTTTCAGCTCTTAAAAGTTAATGGAATAAATTCAGATTGGTAGATATTCTAAAGAGAAGCCACTTGCACTCAGACATACATTCAACACAGTGATGATAATGTCATTTATGACACCTCCGTGTTTATCTTCACGACATTGGATTTATAATTTTCTGACTCTTCCAGAGAGATTTTCCTTTTCGTCCTTATCTTAAAACATGTGTTTAGAATCTTCCTTATTTCTTTTCTCTAGGAAAATTAGTTTTATCTATTGCTTATAGCTTAGTGTCTAATACATTTTTTGTAAAATGGCATGGGCCTTTGTTATTACTTGTTTTGGAAGAAGAATGAGTCTGTGAGTGATGGAAGAAATGTCTGTCATACTGTTGGAACTGGTGTTCTTGTTTATTTGAGGAGAAATGAAAGATTATTGAAATTAATGATTTATACTCACTACTTATGAATGTATTGAAGTTTTCTGCTGTTTCTTTTCCTTAATAAAAGTTTTCATTGATAAATTATACTTTTTTCCAGACATGTACCTGTTTGCTTTTAAGTGTTTCTTAAATGACCAATCTACATTTCTCTTTTTAATTTTGGCTGTAAGTTAAACTGCAGGCTGACACGCACGGGGCACAGACTGCTACTGGGTAATCTCTCTAGGCCTTGTCACTAGAGATGCTACACAAATTTCAGTTTTTTTTAAATTAACTTTTGGCTACCTTTGGCTTTGTTTATTGCTCCTTTTGTATTTTGCTGTCTAATGTAGTACTGGGAAAATTTAGAGGCTTAAAATAAGCATTGTTTTATTGTCTCTTGTGATTTTGTATGTTGAGGCCTCAAATAAAATGGCCAGATCATTCTGTTGTTCCTGTAGTATTAACTACTCCATCTGGTGGCATGCAGATGTTACTATTGGGTTCTTAGAGTCCAGGATAATTTCCACCCTCCGACTGTTCCATATCCTATACCTTCTCTCCTCCCTCCTGTCTCTATATGAATGTCTCCATCCCCTAATCCACCTAGCTTCTAAACTGGCAGGGGCCTCCAGTCTCTTGAGGGTTAGGTGCATCATCTCTGAATGAACACAGACCCAGCAGTCCTCTGCTGTATGTGTGTTGGGGGCGTCATATCGGCTGGTGTATGCTGCCTGGTTGGTGGTCCAGTGTTTGAGAGATCTCGGGGGTCAAGATAAATCGAGACTTCTAGTCCTCCTACAGGATTGCCCTTCTCCTCAGCTTCTTTCAGCCTTCCCTAAATCAACAACAGGGGTCAGCTGTTTCTGTCCATTGGTTGGGTGCAAATATCTGCATCTGACTCTTACAGCTGCTTGTTGGGTCTTCAGGAGTGGAGCCATGGTAGGTCTCTTTTTGTGAGCTCTCCATAGCCTCAGTAATAGTGTCAGGCGGTGGGACCTCCCCTTGAGCTGGATCCCACTTTGGGTCTGTCACTGCACCTTCTTTCCCTCAGGCTCCTCTCCATTTCCGTCCCTGTAATCCTTTCAGACAGGAACAAGGATGGGTCAGTGTTGTGACTGTGGGATGCCCTCTTCCTCATTTGACACCCTGTCTTCCTGCTGGAGGTAAGATCTATAAGTTCCCTCTCCCTACTGTTGAGCATTTATTTCATCTAAGGTACCTCCCTTTGAGTCCTGAGAGTCTCTCACCTCCCAGGTCTCTGGTACATTCTAGAGGGTCCCCCTTAACCTCCTGTCTCCCAAGGTTGGCAACCTTTTCTTAAATTTAACTTTTGCTTCTTTATTTATGTTCTTGTGTTCTCACAGCCCACCATCTAAAACTGGAAGCTGAAATCCCGTTCACCATTCCCTTTCCCCCACTCACCTTCCTCCTCCTCCTATCTTCCTTTCCTCCCATTACTCCTCCTTTCCTCCTCCTCCTCCTCCTCTTTCTCCTCTTTCTCCTCTTCTTCTTTCTCCTTCTCCTCCTCCTCCTTCTTATTCTCCTTTTTCTTTTGTTAAACGTGTTTCTTATGCAACCTAGGCTGACATAAAATCACTGTGTAGTTTAAGACAGCCTTGAATTCCTGACCTCCCCAGTCTCTACTCTACTCAACTTGTGCTTGGATGACAGGCATGTGTCACCATGCAGTCGACCAGTTTTTCTCCTTATACAAGGACAAACGGGTATGTGTTTTGTCACATGCCTTTCAAAATGTCATCAATCCTGCTCATTTGCTCCTCATTTGTTGACACATAGTGTCTCATGATGCCTTCATCTTTTCCTTCGTAATTCCTCTCTCTCCTATGTTACTTCTTTGTCCCTGACTTATTAGGTAATTTCTTCAGAGAAGCCTTTGCATTTCCTAATCCTCCATCTGGCTCTATATAAAGTGAAAGCTAGCCCATCTAGAAAATTTTGTTATGGTTGTTTTTATTATGTTTTTTATTCTAAAATATTTTAAAATATTACTTAATTAAATGTTAATATTTGAAGAAAGTTTTATCTTGCAGCTTACTTTTCCATTTTCATTATTTCTTTAGATATTTGACAATTTTTTATTTTATAACTATTGGGTTTATAAACATGCCTTTTACATTTACCTTGATTTGTGTGGTGACTTGAGTGCCTATTCAGTTTTTACAATGACTTCATAGTCTATGGGATACCATGGAGTTAAAGTAAAAATTCTGTTCTAGAGACAACAAAGGTTGGCCTACTTGGACTCCAAAGTTTCTATTCAACTGGGTCTGTGTTGTTTACATTTAGATCTAGAGTGAAAAGTGTGAGAATCTGACCATCTTAACTTAAGCAGGAATGTGCAGTGTATTTTATAGAAAATTGGGGCTGGGCAGATGGCCTAGTCCATGGAGACCTCTTTGTAGGAACATGGGGACTTGGGTTTGTTCCCTCAGAGCCTCAGCCCCTTTCTTCATAGAACACAGAGCTGAGATTGAAGAGGACAACGGATACAAAAACCTTTGCCACCATACACATATATACTTGAAAACACATTTGTGCACATGCAAGGAAGTCTTTCATGTTTTCCAACATATATATGTATGACACCATTAAATGTTTCTCTTTGGTGAGATCACGTAACATTCAAACAGGAATCTAATTGGGTTTGCATAAGTTGAATTTGAGAAAAGAAGGCCTAGAGATGCAGCTTTCATTAATAGATAATGTTATTTTAATTTGGGAGAGTTGGGAAAACAATGCCACATTTATTCTCAAAGGAAATGTTACCTATGTTCTCACAAAGAATGAAAACGGCTGGAAATGAGTGGCAGTCCTGCACAGCGTGAACTGTGACCCAGTTATGCAGGGCAGCTGAGAAGGTCTGTCTATCTAGTGCTGTCTTGTACATCAAAAGGCAAGTGCTTAATCGCTGAGCCAAAGCCCATTTATCAATGAATCAGATATTCTTGCAACATGCTGAATTAAGATGGTGAGTAGGACCTGGAAACCCATTCCCCCATGGGACTTAAGTATGTGTAGCATTTAGGGGCTGAAAGATGAAAGAACTCAACCAGTTAATAAATCAACACAGGTGTTGTAATTACTACTAATGGGATTCCAAGCATCGAGTCCTGTAGACTTAATGTTACAGTACATAGGAATGTTTCTTGTTACAGTGTTTTCTTATGAGGACTACATTTGCGTTAAGTTTCATGACCTGTGTAGTCTATGACCATGATTCCTTTCTGTATTAGACAGCTCTTGTGAACCTGTTTGCGGTCCTTTAGCTTCTTGTAACTAGTTTCCACAAGTATGGCAGGGAATACCGTGCATATTCAAGCTGATTCCACTTGGATAACTTGACAACATCTAACTCAAGTGATAAGCTGTGTGCCCTATGACATCTGAAACCAGGGAATTCATGTTGACCTCAAGGTGCCAATCACTGGGCTTAGTACCCACAAATGTTCTGTCTGTAATTTTAGTGGCTTAAGTTCTAAGAGAAAAAGTATTGATTAATTACTTTCTCAGAGAAAAATACACAAATACGTTTCCTTTCCTCTCAACTTCTGTGATCCTGAGCTGTGGATGATCCTGCTTTTCATAGTGTAGACCTATGACGTAAGCCTGCCTTCATTAGTGCTTTCTAGTGCAGCAAGGAACTCAATTTTCATATTCCTTATATATTCTGTATATTAGGACCTTCTTGCCTGTCTTAGTTCTTTTTGTGTTTATATTTGACTCCCTTAGTGAAAGTTGTTGCTCTTAAGTTGTTTGCATCTAGCTCTGCTTTCTGGGCTACTGGGATAAAACATCTGCCCACATCATGCTCTGTACTGAGGGAATGTGGCCATGTTTATGTCACATACTCCTTCTCCCATGGCTAGATGTCTACCACCAAGAGTAGCAATTCACTAAACCAGTTATTCTATTCATTGCTGGCTTGGAGATCAAGGCCTATTCCTCCCTTAGTCTACTTCTTATGGACTATGATCAGGAAACTAAATAAAATGTTCTGAATACATGTAACATATCTCTATGTATAAATGTGCTTTGTATATGGGGGTAGATAGACATATTTATAGAAGTGTGTATGTGGAGAGGAGAGAGGGAAGACTTGTTTTGATCTAGTATGGGTCACAAACAAGCTCATCTCTTTCACTTACAGATCAACTGAAGAGTCAGCAAATTGGTCCAATATTGGGTGAAAATTGGCCTATGCTCTTCTCACTGAGAGATTGTTCCAGGGAGCACGCATGAAGGTCTGAGGGTATCCGTCGGAGTAGATTCTTTCCTTCTACTGTATGAGTCCTGAATATTGAACTCAAGTGATCAGGTTTGGAGGCCTTCACCCACTAACTCACCTCATTGACCAACCTAAGGGATTTTCATAAGCAGAGTTGATCACATGAGAATTTCACTTTTAATTTATAACTTTGGATCCAAAATCCATATTATATATTTTATATATATATTCTATATGAGTTTGGGTTATGAGAAAATCTACTACAATAAGAGAAAGGGCTAAAGAAGAGGAAGAATCTCGTGATACTGCAGAGAGTATTAGCATGAGTTGTCTTCTTCCCTTCCAGCCCCAGGAAGATAAGCATATCATCACATGTCTCTCTGATGGAATTATAACAGGCATTATAACTGCTGGAGCAGTGGTTCTCAACCTTCCTAAGGTTGTGACTCTTTAATACAGTTCCTCATGTTGTGGTGGGGCTCAACCATGAAACTATTTCATTGCTACCTCATAAATGCAGTTTTCCTAAGGTTATAAATCATGATTTAAATATCCATGTTTTCCAATGGTCTTAAGTGACCCCTGTGGAAAGGTCATGACCCACAGGTTGAGAACTATTGTTATAGAGGCCCCAAAACATTGAAGTGGAGGAATTTTTCTTTCAATTAGCTCTTTATTTCCATAGCTGGAATTTCTCACTTCTACTTTTGCCCCCAACGTGAAAGCATTGGCATGCCAACTATGTGCCAAGTTTCGGTCTCAGTGCTTTGTATGGTTTACCTCATGTGAAATTGATTAAACTGTCAAGATTTATTATTATTACCCCCAGTTCACACCTAAGGAATGAAAACCTGATGTTTGGATGGTTTTGTCAGCTAGTGAGTATAGACACTAGGTTGGATGAAGGCAAACAAAATATAAAACCTCTTTCAAGCACATGATACCATGGATTTTAATTTGTCAATGCCAGTCTTTTTGTAGCTTCTTGGGATTGGCTTGAGTATCCTTTGAAGTACATGGAAAGGTTATCCCATTTTCTTTTTATCCAAGAGTTTCCAGATAGCCCATATATTACAATTCTACTGTCTTTTTTTTATATTAACATTGCACAGTGGATTCTAGGCAATGAGAACAATAAAGAGCCAGGCAGTCAGCCCCTACAGCCTGATAGCAGCTAATTCTCCCCTGTTATCTATTTGTATGTCTTCAAAGTCTTTTGTCTTACAGCTTTGATTGTAGATAAAGCTTCAGTAAGAAAGAGAGTGGTTTAGTTTTCCTGATGGGAAGTTTAATTTAGCTCTTCAGCATGTTGCTTGTAGCTTGTTTGTAGAGATAACCATTTAGTTAATGAGGATGCACCCTTTCTGAGTACTGCCTTTAAAATGAATTTCCATAGATTTACATAAATTCCCTGGGGATCTTTATAATGTGAGCAAAAGAAAGAATTGGCCAGCTGTGCATTGATTTAATGGAATTATGAGGCTTTAGGGTGTGGGTTCTGAGAAAGATAACTGTGGAAAAGAGTCACTCAAACTGTTGGAGGAGTAATCCTCAAAAGAATTTGTTCTCACTTTGATAGAAGGCTATTTTAGAAGACAGTAGTAATCCAAGGTTTTAAAAATTTGTCTTAGACAAAGCTCATGAAAAAACTGAACATTTCAGAAATCACTCATTCTATTTGAACACCAATATTAATATTTTATTATGGTAATTTAAAGGTAGAGACTTATTTTAAATTAGTTTCATCAAGAAACAGAGAGAATTAGCAAAAACCCAATAAGTCATGCCCCCAACTCCAAACCTTATTCATTTACCTTGGCACTTGTAAGTGGGTCCCGAACCGCTTTTAGAATTTATAGCTGTCTGAAATGTCTGTCACATTTCAGTCTATGCAATAGTCAAATAGATTTTTGCCATCTACTTAACTTTTTATTCTTTATGAGGTTCTGTCTCCAATAGTTAAGTGCTTTTGTACTCTGGCCGACTCTCCATATTGGCTGGAATGACCCAATCAATAATGATGATTTGATTCCCCTTGCATTGGATTGTAGCAATGCGAGTTATATTCTTTTTTTTTTTTTTTTTTGGTATAGAATAGAGTTTATTTAGAGAATAAGATGAGAGTAGTAGTAGAGAGAGAGGGAGAGAGATAGAGAGAGAGTAGAGAGAGAATAGAGAGAGAATAGAGGGAATAGAGAGTGGAGGCCGGCCATGACCATGTGGAGAGAGGGGGGAGGGGAGCCCAAGAGGGGCAGAGAGGTGAGAGGATGAGAAGAGAGAGGAAGGAGCGGGTAAAAAAGAGCGAGTTATATTCTTTTGAAGACAATTTAGCCAGCCCTTTATAAATGTTTGGTTTTTGCTCAAGGACCCTTTATTTTTCAGGAAATGAAGGAATCAATACTGATTTATATTTGGTGTTGAAAGAACAACCACTGATTGTGAGTTGATAAATAGGTTTATCTTTGTGCATGAAGACTTCAATCAGGAAGTTCTTAGTAGTGCAAGGACAATATTCTATGTGGGATGCAGGAAAGGAAGAGACTCATTTCTTGCAAATAAAATATCAATAATCACTGTTATATTTTGTACATTCATTGTGTTCCAGGATTTTTCTTTGACTTAGATAAAATTTTGTGACTTAAGCACTTAGATTATCACATTTGCAGATAAGAAAATGGGAAAGAAAAAACAGTAAATTACTGTGTTACAGGCATCTCAGATAACTTTTAGGATAGTCATGTTGCTAACCTTGACACTTTACACACACACAGACACACACACACACACACACACACACAGACACACACAGACACACACACACAGACACACACACAGACACACACACACACACACACACACACACACACACTTTTTTTTTTTTTTTTTTTTTTTTTTTTTTTTTTGTGTGTTGTTTTTTTTTTTTTTTTTTTTTTTTTTTTTTTTTTTTTTTATATTCTATGTTTACATTCCAAAGGCTTTCCCCTTTCCCAGTTCCCACCCACCATAGTTCCCATAGTTCCTCTCCCCCCCATCTGTTCCCCAATAATTCCCCCTCCCCCCTCGGTTTCTTTACTAAACTGGAAGCAATCTTTACAGGCCCAGGGTCCTCTCCTTTCTTCTTCTTGGGAATCATTTGACTTGCTATTTGTGTCTTGAGTATTTAGGGCTTCTGGGCTCATTAATATCCACTTATCAGTGATTGCATTTCAGGTGCATTCTTTTGTGATTGGGTTAATTCACTCAGGATGATATTTTCCAGGTCTAACCATTTACCTACAAATTGCATGAATTCATTATTTTTAATTGCTGTGTAGTATTCCATTGTATAAATATACCACATTTTCTGTATCCATTCCTCCTTTGAGGGATATTTGGGCTGCTTCCAATTTCTGGCTATTATAAACAAGGCTGCTATAAACATAGTGGAGCATGTGTCCTTATTGCATGCAGGGGAATCCTCTGGGTATATGCCCAGGAGTGGTATGCCAGGGTCCTCTGGAAGTAACATGCCCAATTTTCTGAGGAACCGCCAAACTGATTTCCAGAGCGGTTTTACCATTTTGCAATCCCACCAACAGTGGAGGAGTGTTCCTCTTTCTCCACATCCTCGCCAGCACTTGTTGTCTCTTGAGTTTTTAATCTTAGCCATTCTGACTGGTGTGAGGTGGAATCTCAGGGTTGTTTTGATTTGCATTTCCCTGATGACTAATGATGTTGAACATCTTTTAAGGTGTTTCTCGGCCATCCGAATTTCTTCTGGTGAGAATTCTTTGTTTAGCTCTGTGCCCCATTTTTTGATAGGGTTATTTGGTTCTTTGCGGTCTAACTTCTTGAGTTCTTTGTATATATTGGATATTAGCCCTCTGTCGGATGTGGGGTTGGTGAAGATCTTTTCCCACTTTGTTGGTTGCCGTTTTGTCCTTCTGACAGTGTCCTTTGCTTTGCAGAAACTTTGTAATTTTATGAGGTCCCATTTGTCGATTCTTGATCTTAGAGCATAAGCTATTGGTGTTCTGTTCAGGAACTTTTCCCCTGTGCCCAAGTCCTCCAGGGTCTTCCCAAGTTTCTTTTCTAATAGTTTCAGTGTGTCTGGTTTTATGTGGAGGTCCTTGATCCACTTGGAGTTGATCTTAGTACAAGGAGATAAGAGTGGGTCAATTCGCATTCTTCTGCATGTTGACCTCCAGTTGAACCAGCACCATTTGTTGAAAAGGCTATCTTTTTTCCACCGGATGGTTGTGGCTCCTTTATCAAAGATCAAGTGACCATAAGTCTGTGGGTTAATTTCTGGGTCTTCAATCCTATTCCATTGATCTACCTGCCTGTTGCTGTACCAATACCATGCAGTTTTTAACACAATTGCTCTGTAGTACTGCTTGAGGTCAGGGATATTGATTCCCCCAGAAGTCCTTTTATTGTTGAGAATAGTTTTAGCTATCCTGGGTTTTTTGTTGCTCCAGATGAATTTGAGAATTGCTCTTTCTAGATCTATGAAGAATTGATTTGGGATTTTGATGGGGATTGCATTGAATCTGTAGATTGCTTTTGGCAAGATGGCCATTTTTACTATATTGATCCTGCCAATCCAGGAGCAAGAAATATTTTTCCATCTCCTGAGGTCTTCTTCGATTTCTTTCTTCAGGGACTTGAAGTTCCTGTCATACAGATCTTTCACTTGTTTGGTTAGAGTTACGCCAAGGTACTTTATGTTGTTTGTGGCTATTGTGAAGGGTGTTATTTCCCTAACTTCTTTCTCAGCCTGCTTGTCCTTTGAGTACAAGAAGGCTACTGATTTGCTTGAGTTAATTTTATAACCAGCCACGTTGCTGAAGTTGTTTATCAGCTGTAGAAGTTCTCTGGTGGAGTTTTTTGGATCGCTTAAGTAGACTATCATATCATCTGCAAATAATGATACTTTGACTTCTTCCTTTCCAATTTGTATCCCTTTGACTTCCTTATGTTGTCTGATTGCTCTCGCTAGAACTTCAAGTACTATATTGAAAAGATATGGAGAGAGAGGACAGCCTTGTCTAGTCCCTGATTTTAGTGGAATTGCTTCAAGTTTCTCTCCATTTATTTTGATGTTGGCTACTGGTTTGCTGTAGATTGCTTTTACTATGTTTAGGTATGGGCCTTGAATTCCTGCTCTTTCCAAGACTTTTAGCATGAAAGGATGCTGAATTTTGTCAAATGCTTTTTCAGCATCTAATGAGATGACCATGTGGTTTTTTTCTTTTAGTTTGTTTATGTAGTGGATTACATTGATGGATTTCCGTATATTGAACCATCCCTGCATTCCTGGAATGAAGCCTACTTGATCATGGTGAATGATCGTTTTGATATGCTCTTGGATTCGGTTGGCAAGGATTTTATTTAGTATTTTTGCATCTATATTCATAAGAGAAATTGGCCTGTAGTTCTCTTTCTTTGTTGGATCTTTTTGTGGTTTAGGTATCAGCGTAATTGTGCTTTCGAAGAATGAGTTGGGCAGTGTCCCTTCTGTCTCTATTTTGTGGAATAGTTTGAAGAGTATTGGTGTTAAGTCTTCTTTGAAGGTCTGGTAGAATTCTGCACTAAAACCATCTGGTCCCGTACTTTTTTTGGTTGGGAGGCTTTCTATAACCCCTTCTATTTCTTTAAGGGTTATGGGACTGTTTAGCTGGTCTACTTGATGCTGATTTAATTTTGGTATTTGGTATCTGTCTAGGAAATTGTCCATTTCCTCCAGATTCTCCAGTTGTTTTGAGTATAGGCCTTTGTAGTAGGATCTGATGATCTTTTGAATTTCCTCTGTTTCTGTTGTTATATCCCCCTTTTCATTTTTAATTTTGTTAATTTGGATACTATCTCTGTGCCCTTTGGTTAGTCTAGCTAAGGGCTTATCTATCTTGTTGATTTTCTCGAAGAACCAGCTCTTGGTTTTGTTGATTCTTTGTATGGTTCTCTTTGTTTCTGCTTGATTGATTTCAGCCCTTAGTTTGGTGATTTCCTCTCTTCTACTCCTCCTGGGTGAGTTAGCTTCTTTTTGTTCCAGCGCCTTCAGGTGTGCTGTTAAGTTGCTAGTGTATGCTCTTTCCAGTTTCTTTTTGGAGGCACTCAGGGCTATGAGTTTTCCTCTTAGCACTGCTTTCATTGTATCCCAGAGATTTGGGTAGGTCGTACCTTCATTTTCATTGAAGTCTAAAAAGTCTTTGATTTCTTTCTTTATTTCTTCCTTGACCAGGGTGTCATTGAGTAGAGTATTGTTCAGTTTCCATGTGTATGTGGGCTTTCTGTAGTTCTTCTTGCTATTGAAGACCACTTTTACTCCATAGTGATCCGATAGGAGACATGGGATTAGTTCGGTCTTCTTGTATTTGTTGAGGTCTGTCTTGTGACCAATTATATGATCAATTTTTGAGAAGGTACCGTGCGGTGCTGAGAAAAAGGTATACTCTTTTGTTTTAGGATGGAATGTTCTATATATATCTGTTAAATCCAATTGGTCCAAAGCTTCAGTTAGTTTCACTGTGTCCCTGTTTAGTTTCTGCTTTCCTGATCGGTCCATTGAGGAGAGTGGAGTGTTGAAGTCACCTACAATCATTGTGTTAGGTGCGATGTGTGCTTTAAGCTTTAGTAAAGTTTCTTTTACGAATGAGGGTGCCCTTGCATTTGGTGCATAGATGTTCAGTATTGAGAATTCTTCTTGGTGGATTTTCCCTTTGACAAGCAGGAAGTGACCTTCTGTGTCTCTTTTGATGACTTTAGGTTGAAAGTCGATTTTATCTGATATTAGAATGGCTACTCCAGCTTGTTTCCTGGGACCATTTGCTTGTAGAACTGTCTTCCAGCCTTTTACTCTAAGGAGGTGTTTGTCTTTGACACTGAGATGTGTTTCCTGTATGCAGCAAAATGTAGGGTCCTGTTTCCGTATCCAGTCTGTTAGTCTGTGTCTTTTGATTGGGGAATTGAGTCCATTGATATTAAGAGATATTAAGGAATAGTAATTATTACTTCCTGACATTTTGGGAATTGTTATTATTATTTGTATTTGAGTGGTTCTCTTCTTTTGGGTTGGATGAGATGGGGTTTCTATCTTGTTTCTTCTGGGGTGTTGTTTCCCCCCTTGTGTTGGTATTTTTCCCCTATTATCCTTTGTAGGGCTGGGTTTGTAGATAAGTATCTTGCAAATTTGGTTTTGTCGTGGAATATCTTGGTTTCCCCATCTATGGCAATTGAGAGTTTCGCTGGGTATAGTAGTCTTGGCTGAAGTTTGTGTTCTCTTAGGGTCTGCATAAGGTCTGCCCAGGATCTTCTAGCTTTCATGGTCTCAGGTGAGAAGTCTGGTGTAATTCTGATAGGTCTTCCTTTATATGTTACTTGTCCTTTTTCTCTTACTGCCTTTAATATTCTTTCTTTGTTTAGTACATTTGGGGTTTTGACTATTATGTGACGGGAAGTATTTCTGTTCTGGTCCAGTCTATTTGGGGTTCTAAAGGCTTCTTGTATATTCATGGGCATCTCTCTCTTTAGGTTGGGGAAATTTTCTTCCATAATTTTGTAGAAGATATTTGCTGGCCCTTTAAGTTGTAGATCTTCATTCTCATCTATCCCTATAATCCTTAGGTTTGGTCTTCTCATTGTGTCCTGGATTTCCTGAATGTTTTGGGTTACCAGCTTTTTGCATTTTGCATTTTCTTTAATTGTTGAATCCATGGTTCCTATGGTATCTTCAGCATCTGAGATTCTGTCTTCTATCTCTTGTATTCTATTGTTGATATTTGCATCTATGACTCCTGATTTCTTCCCAAGGTTTTCTATTTCCAACATTGTCTCCCTTTGCGATTGCTTAGTTGTTTCTACTTCTGTTTTTAGATTTTGTATGGTTTTGCTCAGATCTTTCAGTTGCTTGTTTGTGTTTTCCTGTAATTCTTTAAGGGATTTTTGTGTTTCCTCCTTTATGACTTCTACTCGTTGACCCATGTTCTCTTGTATTTCTTTGGGTGATTTTTGTTTCTCCCCCTTATTGGGATTCACTTTTTGCTCTATATTCTCCTGGATTTCTTTAAGTGATTTTTGTGTCTGCCTTGTATGGGCTTCTAGTTTTTGATCTATTTTCTCCTCTATTACTTTAAGAAATTTATCTAAGTGATCCTCAATCTGCATCTTTACCAGTGATTTTAGATCTGAGTCTTGTTTTTCTGGTGTGTTGAGATATCTGGGATTTAATTGTGTTTGTCTTGCAATGGCTTCTAGCTTTTGATCTATTTTCTCATGTATTACTTTAAGAGATTTATCTAAGTGTTCCTCTATCAGCATCCTGACCAGTGATTTTAGATCTGAGTCTTGTTTTTCTGGTGTTTCGGGGTATCCAATATTTATTGCTGTTGGGGAACTGGGTTCGGATGCCGCCATATTGCCTTGATTTTTGTTAGTAGCGATCTTACGTTTGCCTTTTGCCATCTGGTTAACTCTGGTGTTAGTTGGTCCTGTAGATACTAGCTGGTGCTTGACCCTCCTGTGGGGTTGTAAGGCTATTTCCCAGTGACTGGGATACCTGAATCACTGTCCTGCGGGGCTCTTGCTCACAGATTGCTGACAGGTGGCCTGAGTCCCCCGAGGTCTTAACCTCAGGATATCCCAGGTATTTGGTTCCGCCTGTTGGGCGGCTGCTCTGCACTGCTCCTGCTCAGGGTTCGCTGTCTGATATCCTGTTTCCCCAGGGGTCTTAAAGTTGGGATATCTCAGTTATCTGGTTCCGCCTGCTGGTCCCAAGCTGCTGGGAAGCTGGCTGGGTCCGGTTTCCAGCTTCCCTGCCACTGGCTGGATGGGAGGCTGGTTCGGCCTCCGGCTGGGTCTGGGTACCTGGCACACTGGCTGACTCTGGCTTCCTCACCACCAGCTGGACGGGAAGCTGCAGGCAATATGGCAGCTGCCTGCAGGGAGCTCGGGGTCCGCCCCGCGCGCGAGTGCAGAGTGCACCCGCTATTCTGTGCCCAATTCCCACTCCAGGCCTGAGTCCCCGAAGGTCTTAAGCTCGGGCTGTGTCGGGTACCTGGTTCTGCCGCCGCCGCCGGATGGTTCTGAGCACCTGGGACGCTGGGTGACCCTCCGGCTTCCCCACCGCCAGCTGGGCGGGAAGCTGCAGGCAATATGGCAGCTGCCTGCAGGGAGCTCGGGGTCCGCCCCGCGCGCGAGTGCAGAGTGCACCCGCTATTCTGTGCCCAATTCCCACTCCAGGCCTGAGTCCCCGAAGGTCTTAAGCTCGGGCTGTGTCGGGTACCTGGTTCTGCCGCCGCCGCCGGATGGTTCTGAGCACCTGGCACGCTGGGTGACCCTCCGGCTTCCCCACCACCAGCTGGGCGGGAAGCTGCAGGCAATATTCACACACACTCTTAAACATACACATACACACAAATTTTCTTCGAAACTTTTTAAGTAGCCCTGGCTGTCCTGGTTGATCTGTAAGACCAGGCTGACCTTGAACTCATAGAGACCCGCTTGCTTCTTCCTCCCAAGTGTTGGGATTAAAGGTGTAAACCACTGTGTTTGGAAAATCTAATATTTTTAATGGCCCTATATATGTGTTTCTGAAAGTTTTTCATCTTAATCATTTTTTTAACATATGGCATAGGGACATTGTGTGGACAATACAACTGTGTATCTGTAGAAGTCTGTTTATCTTTCCATATTCCAACTTTGTCCGTTACTATTTTTCCATTGCTGCTTTCCTAGCTTTCCTGGAAAGCATCAGTATACTCCTGTCTCTATAAGTATGACATCTTTGAATAGCTCATTTAAGTGGAATTATGTAGATTTCACTTTGTGGGGCTGATTTAATTCACTTAACATAATGTTTCAGAATTCATGAACTTGTGGCATTTATCAGGCCTTTACTCTTTTTTTGCTTCCTAAAGGGTATGCTACTGCATGAGACTCCCCCTGATCCCCCCCCCCCCGTTGGTTACACCTAAAATTCTAGGACATGAGAGGCAAGAAAAATTGCCAAGAGTTGTAGGCAAACCTTAGTACAATATAAGATCCTCCTAAAAATAAAGTTTATGTATATCAATATGGTACTTATACAATACATATAATATTTATCTGTTTATGTGTGAATGGATCTCTGGGCTGCATCTTTTAATGATAGGCTACGACCCTACTGATGCTATTATGAGTGTGGGAATTCACAGTTCTCTTTGAGTCCTTATTTTTATTTCTTTTAAGTATAGACCCACAAATGGTTCTGTTATAGTACGTAGTTCTAATTTAGGTTTTTGAGTAGCACATATATGAATATGTATATATGGTCTTCCATAGTGGATGGACCGTTTTACATATATCAGCAGTAAAGCACAATGTGTTGTCAGAGAATGAACTTCACCAAACTTTTCCTTTGTTAGTAGTCATCCTAATGACCTCATAGTGTGGCTAGTGTTGTTGTACACAATACCATGTGCTTGGTGGCCATTTATAAGCCTTATTTAGTGAGACCTTTATTCAAGTTCCTTGCTTATTTTTTTAGTAATGTTTTTCTGCACTGTTAGCATGAAGAATCCTTTATACATCCTGCAGGTCAATTGTATATCACATATACATTTTTCATTTCAAATACAAGTTTATCACATATGCAATCTCTTGGGTTGTTTCATTCTGTGTTAATGTCCATTGATGCATAAACATTTCTAATTTCGATGATATCCGATCTATCTATGTTTCCTTTTTGAAGTGTGTTCAAACTCTTAATATAACGACCCACACAGCTACATTATTTGGTATGTTCTAACTCCTGATGTGATAGGGATAAGGGTCTGTGTTGTCAGGAAAGGCATGAGGAAGAAGCAGGGCAGATCATAGCAAGCTATGGATGTGTTGAAGGCATGATTTTTTTTTTTGTGAGAGCTTATTTCCCATTAGAGTTGATGGAGAAAAAGAATATTTTTTGAACTCCGTGTCTTTTTCATTTTTGCGGTGTCTCAGATGCATCTTAGATATTTATCAGGGGCGGGGAAGACTGAAGAAAGTGAGGTCTTTTGTGCTGAATCAAGACACCATGAAACTCTGACTCAAAAGACCAAAGAAAAAAAGATGGAGCTCGCAATCTTTCAGCTTCAGGTGCATTGCCAGGATATTTTCTGGTAGTGGAGTCATTAAGCCTGATTTAGGAGATGAAATAGACTCTCTGCTCTGTCTCCTGCACAGTTTGCTTTCCTGTAGACCTTAGTTTAAGCACAGTAGAAAGTAAAGGAGAAAAGAGCCTTCCTTTTGCCTTTTGTTCTCTGTCAGAGGCAGGGCTGAGCTCACTCTGCTTATTACAGAGCAGAGGAGATGGGCGGAGACTGAATTCAGATTGCACTCATCTATCCTCTGGTTTTTTGGACTCTTAATGCTTTTCTTTTATTCTTTGAACCTGGGATACACATAATTGTGGGTTTTTTCTCTACATGCTCTTAGTGTATTGTCCATTCCTTGCCTTAGATACTTTGTTAGGTACAGATGCTGCTGCAGTAACAATTGGTAAAAATGAAATAGAGAAGTTTCTCCTTCCCACCCAGTATAGAGCTAACTCAAGTCCTCACTCTGTAGGCACAGGCCTGCTCCAGCTCTGCAGATTCTCCTGCTGTAGGCAATTATGAAAGGGATAACGGATGTGCAATTGCCACGGGATGGCTTCAGAGACGTCAGGAAGTTGGCAACAAGCACAGTGCTTTTGTAAAGTTACCCGAAGCCTCCACAGAAAGAGTATTAGTTGTTATGGCTTCCTCTTCTTGCAATGTCTTGGGCAATGGGGTGAAGAACATCATGGTGCTTGATCATGGGGTGGGAGGTGATGACAGTGTGATAGAATTGGACCCATTTGAATGAATTCCATGTGCAAACCTCTCCCACTAGTTAAATACTGCGTGTGGTCCAGGTCACCTGTGCTGCTCATCACGCTGTCTAGTTTTTTGTCACTTTACACAGCCAAAGTAATCTGAGAGAAGGAAGCCTTAATTAAGAAATGCCTCCATAAGATAGGCGGGTAGGCAAGCCTGTAGGGCATTTTCTTAATTAGTAATGTTTGGGAGAGGGCCCGGAAGATTGTGGGTGGAGTTATTCCTGGGCTGGTGGTCCTCGGTTCTAGAAGAAAGCTGGTTGAGCAAGCCATGAGGAGCAAGCCAGCAAGCAGCCTCTCTTCATGGCTTCTGCATCAGCTCTTACCTCCTGGTTTCTGCCCTGTTTTAGTTCTTGTTTTGATGCACTTCAGTGGTAAACGGTGATGTGGAAGTATAAGGCTAATATAAACTCTTTCCTCTTCAGTTTGGTTTTGCTCGTTGCATTTCATTGCAACAACAAAAACCATAACCAAGACAAGTTAGGACAAGGAGAAGTGATCTTCAGCTTCATTGGCAGTTGAAGGTCCATGATTTTTCAATCAGAAAAGTTGAGCCTTGGCACTATGAAGAATTATGCCTAGGGGAGGCAACCGGTGAAAGTACAGACCTGTTGCATCAGAAGATTCCAGCATTTGGAGATGCCAGTATATTGGGATGTCCAAGCACAGTAGCAGCTGTGGGATGGAGCCAACTGAAGTTTAGAATATAAGCTGTGTGTGCTACAGAGAGTGGAGCTGGAAGTGACTCAAGCCCCTTGGAAGAGCCTAGGAAATCATGAGTGAGTCCTAGACATTGACTATTGAGTTATTTACACGTTTAAAGTTTGGTTTGGCTTTGATTAGACTGTGACTGTTCCCTGGTTCTTCCTTCTTAGAAGCCCAGCACTTTTGTATATTTCCCTGACAGACAACATTAGCAGTTACCACTTCCTCTCCTTTCAATGTCTGGGTAACAAGGCGGAAGACTGCAGTGCTGTTTGAGAGTGGGGTGGAAGCTAAGGACAGCTTGTTGGGGTTTGACATCATCTGGCTGAATCCCACCTGAGGGCATCTCCCTCTAGTTAGACACAACCGCACTGGCCATTTGTTGTGGATAGTTTTGTGTCATCTTGACACACGCTAGGGGGAGCGGACCCCTCAGACCCATGTTGGTCATTCTACTTTCGAAGGGCGACATCAGCTTGACTTCAACTCTCTTGGGGATTTCTGCTTTACATAAAAGTCAAGAAGATTTATTCTGTGAGGTGTTTTTACTACTGGTGTTCACTATTTATACAATTTTGCTAGGTGCTTACTTATCTCATCGGATACTGAGAACAGTTCTAGGTAGGTATTTTCATTGTTTTATTACTGAGGAAGCCGAAGCTGTGGTGGGAGAGACAATGGCAAGTGCCACAGCTCACACACCAAGGGTGGTAGGACCCGAGCTTCCCCTTCTTCCCCTTGTCACTTCGGTCTCTTTGTCTTCTTAGACCTTCAATGCTTCCTTTAAAAATCTCCTTAGACAGCAGTTTACAACCTGTGTCCTGTGACCCCTTTGGGGGATAAAAATGGCCCTTTCACAGGGGCCACATAAGACTATTAGAAAACACAGATATTTTCATTGTACTTCATACTGGTAGCAAATTAACAGTAATGAAATAGAAAAAAAATAATTTTATGGTTAGGGGTCACCGAAACATGAGGAACTGTATTAAAGGGTCATAGCATTAGGAAGGTTGGGAATCCTTGCCTTACAGATTCCAGAAATGGAACAAAGGAAAATCAGGAATGGTTTATTGTAAACTTGTTAGCTGAAACCAGAAATTACCTCCACATTTGGGAGAGTTGGACACTTCTTGCATTGATGTTTTACAATGTCAACAAGTACTGATGGAGACATTAGTGGTCATCCTGAAACCTGCACAGCCTTCCCCCACTTAGAGGTCCCTGTCACCTCTACTATGACCATGCACCAAGGAGCCTTTCATATGACTTATGGAATCTGTCTATGGACAGGGCTGCTACATTGGTGGAGACAATGTCATTCAAGCACCACAAGGGCCATCAGCGAGAACCACTCCAGCTCAGCTTACCACCTGTCCAGCCAGGGACAGAGCCTTTGCTTTTCATTTCATGGCATAAGGGACTTTGGGAAACACCTTCCCTCTATGTGGACTGATTATTGATTTCTTCTCCTTGTTTTTATCGGAATAATGATTTTTTGTTGTAGTGTCAGTTTCTTAGCATGATTACTTGTCTGCCAAATCCAGCAATCAAAGTGAGCTAAAAGCATTATTTATTGTCTTTCAGAGAGAATGGGCTTATTGTGCGTGTGTGTGTGTGTGTGTGTGTGTGTGTGTGTGTATGTGTGTGTGTGTGTATGTGTGTGTGTGTGTGTGTGTGTGTGTGTATGTGTGTGTGTGTGTGTGTGTGTGTGTGTGTGTGTAGGCTTATTTGACACCCAGAAGACCCCACCTGAGTCAGACCATGTCACTCGGAAGCATAATTTGCCAAATAATTTAGAAAAATGTTAAAAGACAGTACCAATATGGTAGTCATTTTCATATAATCTTTACCAAAGAGCTAGAGAAGACTCATCTATGCCCAGTATGAACTAGCCATGGACGGATGCCTTTTACTTAGGGTTAGATTGAAGAGCAACCCCAGCTGCATATGCTACTGGGCATCTCAGTAAAAGCGGGCGCCATGCTAGACACTCATCTATTGTCTCAGGGAATACCGATAACCACATGAGCTAGGTCCTTAACTGAAATGGTCCTTGCCCCTGTGGGTTTGTTTTGGGGCCGGTCTAGTTGAACTCATCGTCTCGAAGCATCTTTCCATGTTCTTGTGTCACAGAAAGCTAACATGTATTCCCTTGTTGGCTGCATAAGTTCAGCTTTCACATTAAACCCCAAATCACACCACGTGCTCAGGCTACTCTTCTGACTTAATGAGCTTTGTGGGGGGGGGAAAGGCTAGCTAATTTTCACACATCCAGGATCCTGTTGTTTTCATTATCACACTTACCTGCATCTCCTAGTCTCAACTGGGGCAGAAAATGGTGTCAAAATCACAGGAATATGAAAGCACGCCCTCAGAGGAATCTCCTTTACTGAGGGGAAGAACTGTTCTCCCTCGGGCAAGGAAGCTCTGCAGCTGACTTCCCGTGAATCGAAATCTATTTTTCCACACTGGGTAAGGTCTCAGAATCCCACCAAAATTTGGTATTTAAATTGAACTTCTAATTTCAAAGTTTGCCTGTTGATACTGTTTTTTTTTTTTTTTTTTTTGGCTTCGGTAATTACACCTATGTAATGCTATGCTGGAAAATAGTGACCTATAAATAGCTACAATTCATGTTTGAAGAACGCACACACACACACACAACCACACAACCACACACACACACACACACACACACACACACCTACACACAAATTCAGTTAGACTCCATGTGAAGTTAGCATGAAATGGTCCTGATTCTGATGACTTCAAAAAACCTTCCCTGAGCTGTTGCAAAAAATCAGTGTTGGGAATTTTCTTTCTTCTTTATTTTTCTTACAGGAAAGAGAGCATAGGGCCTCTAACATGCTAATCTCACACTATACTACTATGTTACATAACTGCCTTTGTGTCATAACATGTTTAATAACTTGAACACTTTTTTTTATTTGCATGTTGCTGCATATGTGAGTTGCGTATACCTATAGCCAAGACACAAAAGGTGTAGAACAAGCAGAACTGGGAGAGCCTTGGGCATGTTAATGTTTTATGGATCAATATATTTTTCTGTTGCGATCTCTTAAAATATGCATTTTCTGTGAAATTTTATAAATACTTTATAAATAACCACAATATTCTAGAATACTGAGAAGTAAAATATGTCTTTCGGGCTGAGAATGAGGAACAGTGCTTACACGGGTGTTAGCCATTCTTTCTGGGGGCCTTAACCTTCACTAGAACAAATGTCTACATTTGCATAACCAGTTGCTAAAATAATTCGCTCATTAAATCATCTATTATTTACCTGCCACACTATATGACAAAATAGTCTTGGGAGTGATTATATAATTATACTTTTTGATGCTGTGATCGTGGCTGCTAAGAGTCAGACTTGCCAATCCAATGCACATTTTATATTATTTTAAATGTAAGTAAAAACTAAAAATGGGCAGCTTAAAACATTTATCATTGCACTGGGTCACCTTTAGACAAATTATTGCACCAGAATAGACAGGAAAACATTTTGATGAGTCAAGTTTTCTATGATCGTATTGTATTCTCTTTGTTCAGCTATCCAAATACCTGTCTCATTTACAGAATTTAAACGGAATAAAAGATAGCCTAAAGACTTTGTAATGTTTTAATCTTTTTCTTCATGATTACATAGATATGAAAATACATGTGACATTCAGTGGCACAGCGTTACCTTGTTGGTTCTGTAGCTAGCATTTCTGATTCTAGAATGTTCATGTCTCCATATTGTTTTTTTTTTTTTTCCGAGACAGGGTTTTTCTGTGTAGTCCTGGCTGTCCTGGAACTCACTCTGTAGACCAGACTGGTCTTGAACGCAGAAATCCGCCTGCCTCTGCCTCCCAAGTGCTGGGATTAAAGGCGTGCATCACCACTACCTGGCCTCGTATTGTTTTTTGAAATACTTCTGACAGTCCCCCTTTCACTTTGATGTCCATGTATGAGAATATGTTTTCTTCCTAGGAAATGCACTTATAACTCAAATAATTACATTTCTAATGACTGACTCCTAGATATTAAGAAATTGGAGAAAATCAGAAAAGACCATTTCCAACGCCTCACAGTAAAAACTGAAAAATGAATTCAGAATGTGGTTTGCCTATCCTGGCTTGTTCTACAGAATAAATTTTGATAATATTATTAGAAAGAGAGTATTAAATGAATTATATGGATATCTTACATATTACTTGCCAGTAATTACATATTTTATTTACATTTTATATTACTAACATCATTATTTCTTTGAAGTCCAAATTTTCGCTTGTGGTGATTTAAAATCAGTCATATAGTATTTAAAACATGAAAAGTATGTGAAATGTTTGAAATTATGAAAGTATCCCTCTGAAGCATTTAAAGATTTATCAAACACAATGTGCTAAGGTCTTTTTACAAATCGTTATGTTTTAGTTTCTGCAGGTATTCACGGCACTAGGATCTGGTTCTTCCCATTTAGAGGAGGAAACTGAAGAAACCCACATTGGCTCAATGGTACAATCAGAAAGTGGTACTCTTGCAGCCCTTGTGTCTTCATTGTCCCCTGGATCTAATTATAGTCTCAGTCTTACTAAATGTTAACTATGTATCGGGCAATGAACTCAGATGCCTATATACTTGTGTCATTCACGAATGTGTAAATGACCTGTCCAATTGTACACTATTTAGAAATGACGGAGCCCTGACTTGGATTCCAATCTAATGTTTTCACATTGGATGGTACTTCTTTCATTACTAAACAGTGTAATGATGAGTGAGATAAAAGGGCAATGATTAGACACGGGGCATTCAATGATAATCCACTAAATAAGACAAATAATAACAATCCTTAGGACTGTTTCTGAAGTGAAGGAACCATAAGACTCATTATTTGGAACATATCTTGTATAGCATTAATTTAAAAGCCAAGTCACCCTTGTGTTTTACATTCTTAGTATCTATGTTAAATGACATTTAGCTGCCATTTTAGTGCTCTGTAGTTGCAGTATTTTGCCTTTAGTTATTAGAAATTAATACAACCCCCAAACTAACTCCTCTGTTGATTAAAAGTGATTTACTGGCTGTCCAAATGAAGTAATTTCTGGTATTTTGAATGAATCACGGGCATCAAGAATGACTTTATGTCATGGCACAGTGAGAAAAAGCACTGGACAAAGGATCAGAGGAACCTAGGTAAGCAGAGCTGCGGAGAGGATGATTATAGTACAGCAGGGTTAGACAAATGATTAAAAATATGTGGGATGGGTCTTGTTCCAACCACACTCATTCCTCGGTCTGTTGGACCGACTGTGTCTCCACGCCATCAGGCTTTCTGTAACGATTGTACATTTCCTTTGCACCATGCCTTCTCCATCCTCCTTTAATTACTATCACTTCCCCAGCACTTTCAAAAAGAAAGTGATTCCTGAGCAAGAATCGCTCTCCCATACTGTACAGACAGATCTTCAGTGGCCTCGACTAAAAGGTCGAGCGCTCGCAGTTTGGAGGAACAAGGATCGAGCAGTCAGCAGAGGGGACTTTCAGGATGTATAGGAGACACTGCATTTGCACCTGAACATTGCAGCACACTGATTCTTTAAACAGTCACTTCCTACTCCACTTTACAATAGAATAACCATTATATTAGTTTTCTAGGGCTCCTCTCACCAAGTGCCGGGGATCCAATGGTTTAAACCACCAAATATTTACTCTCTCACAACTCTACAGGATCGATGTTCAAAATCAATGTGACACCAAGGGAAGGCCTTGCTCTCTTAGAGGCTCTGGAGAAAAATTCTTCCTTGCCTTTTTCTACTTCCAATACCCAGTAGTACTTGGCATTCCTCTGTTTCGGGCTGATCAATACCATTCTCTACTTTGTCCTATAATGCATGTCTCAGATCCCCTTGCTTTCTATCAGAATAGTGCCATTCGATCCTGAGCAAGCATGCATGCTAGGGCACGCTCATTGGCCCACCATTAAAGGCTCATCTAGGTCTGGCAACTGTTGGAACTCTGGACACAGAGACGAGGAAAGGTAGATTTCTGTTCTCATAGATGTTAGTGTCTATCATGAAAATAAGGTATTCATCACATCACTACATTAGAGGACTCAGGTTTGTATGGACACAGAAACTGGTTGTGTCGAGAAGCTGAAGAAAGCCTGTAGGGAGACGTTTGAGCTGCAGAATGAACGATGAGCACAGATTAGATAGATAGGAATGAGAAGGGGGAGAGAATGTTCCATTTGAGGGGGGAACAGACACAAATGGCTCTCTATCAGAAGAATATATTGAAAAACCTCAAACAGTAATTGTGGCTGGCACTTCTCATTTTATGGTATTAAAAGGCAAATTATGACCAATTCATAAGCTCTAGATATTAATGTACATGATAAGGATCAAAGTACCTTGCTATCTCGTAACACATCTGACCCCTGGTTAGGAATAGGAACATATATTATGTAAAAGAATAAGGAACTTAACAAGTGGCAGAGGTTGCATCAGAAAGAATCTGGAGACAACCTGAAAAAGTTCCTACTAGTCAAATGGGAAAATCTGAATATCAATGGGACAGGTTGAAACATATCATATGTCAAAATTTATGAGTATAAAGAGTACACATGGAGGGACCCATGGCTCCAGCCGCATATGTAGCAGAGGATGGCCTTGTCCTGCATCAGTGGGAGGAGAGGCTCTTGGTTCTGTGAAGAATTGATGCCCCAGCACAGGGGAATGCCAGGGTAGGGAGGCAGTAGTGGGTGGAGGAACACCCTCAAAGAAGCAGAAAGAGGTGGGGATGGGATAGGGTCTTTCTGGAGGGGAAACCGCGAAAGGCGATAACATTTGAAATGTAAATAAAGAAAATATCTGATAAAAAATAAAATAAATAAAAATACCTGAAGCTTTAAAGTAGAGAGAGAGAGAGAGAGAGAGAGAGAGAGAGAGAGAGAGAGAGATATTTTAAAAATGACTTTAAGCTTTGTGTGAAAGAATGGATCAGTTCAGTGGTTCTTAAGAGAGGAGGGGATATTTGAATTAAAAGGAAAAAATATTAAATACAGTGTGTGCATTTTGTTTGGTTCTGTACTCAAAGCAACCCAAAAAGGCATCCAGAAAGGTAGAATGCATTAGAAAATATGGGCTTTAACTCTGCCTGGTTAGTGGATGAGAGTGGAGAATATTAGTCATTCTTGGAGGAAGCCTGAGGAGTAGGATGCTTACATTATATAATTATCTTCTTGAAATATGCCCTGAAATATCTATAAGCAAAATGATAAAATCACTGAGATTTGCCCCCGAATATTCTCACGGTCAGAAGTGAGACCTCTGTGTTGAGTTTGCAGCTGGGCGACAGGTAATTCATACACTATTCTTTTTTTTTTCCAATGAGAAGTGAAGGAAGATGCGGGGTAGCAATTAGGAAGCAGAGAGATGCCCTCCTCTGTGAACGTCCCTTTGAGCACTTCACGCCATCAGAAGCCTTTCGGTGCTCGAGGAGCTAACAGCTCTCTTCTTCAAGCATGGTCACCAAGGCAACAACTGCTGTGTCTCCAGGCAGGGAACAGGGCCGAGTTACAAGGTGAGGTCAAGATCCCTTGAGGTCTTTTAAGAGTTGAATTATCAAGTACGGCAGAAAACTGTGAAAGAAGATGACCGCAGGAAACTGTGAAGAAAGCCGGTTCCTTCACTTCTGTCTACTTAAGGGCTTTCTGATGGAAGAATAAGGAGGTCCAGGAGAAAAAGTACATAGCATTCTTGAAAATAGAACCCATGCTTCTCTTTTGTCTGAACATAGCAAATTAAGGTTAAATATAACATAGCAATGTAGTAACAACTAGGTAACTTAAAAAGTTTGTGTAGATACTAACTTTGAAACAGAAACTCTAGTATAGAACAGTATATACAAAATTTTGAATACTGTCCTTTCTCTCAACTTAATTGCTATTTTCAACTAGTCAAATTACAGTTGAATATTTATTTTAATCTCACCTGGCTTGCTTTTACGTCATTTGAGAAATCAACTATTTAAATTTATTATCTTAGAGCCTAGCTAGATTATTTTTGAGTGAAAAAAAAAAGTCCTTGGGGATTAAACACACTGACAGATAGGGAAGAGGGGTTTGAAAAAAATCAATCTTTGCTTATTATTACAATGTATTAGGCACACATGGAAATCATAGCAATACAATTATAAACATTAATCAATATATGATATCAATGTATTTGATTTAGAGTAATACAACTCCTGGGAATCAGTCAAGAAGGCAAGACTGCAACAACACCAAATGTATTTACAATGTTAACTTTTCACCTGAGCTTTAAAGTGACAAACTGACATTTCCACCTGGATGACCTTCCTACAGACAACTAACAATTAATATCCAAATTGAGTTCAAGTAATCATTTGTTTATTGAGCCCTTTTCAGGAGACATGTTAAAAGCTGAGAATACAAGGATATTTAAGAAATGGCCCCTTCTCCAGAAAGCACACACACACACACACACACACACACACATACACACACAATGTATGCATGTGTGTGTGCTTGTGCATGTGCATGTGCATGTGCACTCTCCCTTCCTCTTTACCTTTTCTCCCCTTTTCCACAAACACACAAACCACACAATTATTTTATCATCTAAAATTTGATTTTCTTTCTCAGCTCCATTTCTTTAGTTGATGAGAATACAAAATCATGACCACTAGAAACATCAAAGTCATTTTTTGACACGATTTTCTCTTATGGCTCACTTAGACAGTCTTGCTATATGTCTTATATAGACCTTAAAGTCACTATCTAGTAAAGTGCTGGCCTTCACTAATGCAAGATCCTTTTCCCATAGTCTTATGAATGGTGAGATTATAGGACTACGCTATTTTCAGTGATTTCTGACTTTACTTCGAAAATCCTGCAGTTCCTGTTCTTCTCTCTCAGCCCACCCTTTATGGCCCAGTTTTGCACTTAGTTATGGTTCTGCAATAGCTTCGCAATGGTTTCTCTCCTTCCAGGTCAGCCAGGTTTCTCGCCATCCATCAATCATTGCTCACCACCACAGTTGGGCCATAAAATATGGAGGTGGCACTATATTGCTCCCGAGTTCAGCTCTTGCCTAGATGCGTTGAAGACAGGGGAAGTCTCCAAGCCTTACTTCAGGGGCAGTACATAAACATACAGAAGCCATACTTGTAGTACACAGAAGGGAACCACAGGCAGAACGCAGAGATGCCATGCTTCTGGAGGGGTAAAATCATTCGGCTCCAGCCTTGAGAGTGTAGACCCAGTTTTGCCCAAGCTTTCATTTGTTTTCTTTACTGGGAGCTACAAATACTGATCTTTATTGAAATAGCCCATTAAAAGATAGAAAAAAGGTTTTATTTTGAAACCACTTCATGAGCCAGTCTGCAACCTTGGCTTTCCTTCTTCCTTTTATTCCTTCATTCTTTTCAATACCCATCACTCCTGAGGGCTGTAGTAACAGCTCTTCTGTGAGGAACTAGAACAGCCACCCCCAAGTCTTTCTTTGAATTATTCTTCAACAATCCCTCCAAATTTAGTAGCTTAATAGTCTACCCTTCTACAGAGTTTGACCTAATTCAAATTTAATTATACTAAAAATGATTGTTTGGTTTCACATGTTTATTTCCTCTGATTATTTAGAGTCATAGCTACTGTAGTGGAGCAAAGTCCATTTTGATATCAAAAGAAAAGAGAACCTTCTGACAAGAAGTGGTAGGAATGCCTTTTCTTAATCCCAACACTAGGGAGGCAAAAGCAGGCAGATCTCTGAGTTTGAAGCCAACCTGGTCTACTGAGTAAGTTCCAGGTTAGCCAGGGCTACAGAGAGAAACACTATCTTGAAATAAAGAACAAATGAACAACAAAAAAAAAATAAAAGAAAGAAATACACAGAGAGAAACTTCTGATTTTCTTATTTATTTAATATTTGTAATATCATAAATGAAAATCAAATAACTGTCCAAAAAACAAGAGTTTGAAATATATAGGATAAAGAGGCTGCACTTAATGCCTCCTTACCTGAGTGAGGTAAGAAGTGGACACAGTGTGGACAGACATAGGTGAGCGAGTCAGAAACCGGGCTCAGGTTGCTCTCTGGGATCCCAGCAGGGACTAACATTCCAGAAAAAACAAGGAGGCTCAAAGTATAGTCAATCCTTTATATTCATGAATTCAACTTCCATAGTTCCAGCCGATCATGGGTAGAAAGCCATTGAAAAAACCCAGCATCTGTACTGAACATGATCATTTGCTTATCTTGGCATTCTCTAAATAATACACAACAACAGCAGCAGCAGCAGCAGCAGCAGCAACAACAACAACAACAACAAACCCTTTCTATAACATTTGTAAATTCAGTAATCTATAATAATAAAATTTGTGAGAGGATTACACGGGTTATCTTTAAACGCTATGCCATCTTGTACAATAAACTTGAATTTGTGAGGTGCTGGTAACTACAAAGGGTATAAAATCAATCCACTAGAGACACTGTACTTGGAACACTATGGAAAAAATCACCTCTCATCTCTCTGTTTGGACTTACTATGGAGGAGCAAATACATGGTTCAGATAAGATCTGTAATGACAGAAGAAAAATATGAAAATAATATTATATATGCAATGGATGTTAGAAAATAAAAACATCAATAACAATAGATGATACAAATCACAAAAACCAAATGGCACACTTAAATTTGACATACTAATAATTATACTATATATAATTAGATTATTTTTATCAAAATTAATATAATTTTAAATCACTGCCTGCAAATGCATAAAATCTCATGCCTAATATTATATAATCCATCAAATAAGTTAAAATTTATATAAAATGTTTATGAAAACTGACCAAAAAAATCAAATCATGATGCAAACAGATATACAACATTTTTAGAAATATATGTAAGATCAGGCTTGGTGGCACATGTCTGTTCTGTGGGAGGATTGCACAAGTCGAGGGCAGACTGGGATATGTAGTGAGTTACAGAAGAGCCTGGGCTACAGAGTAGGATCCTGTTATAAAATATCAAAGACATGGTATAAAAGAGCCTGAAATCTCTCTATACTTAGTTTTAGTTAAGTTAAAACCATGAGAGGATAGTTTTGAAAATCTACTTAAGAAAGTACTTTGACCTGTTTTGTAGTTATATAACATAAAAAAGATCAGAGACTTGACTTTGCTTTTCAAGCTAACCAACATTTATTGATTATAAAAATATTTTTAATTAATTAACTTTATTCTTTGATATCTTCATATATATATACATTCCAATTATTCTCATTACTACCCTCTTTTGTCTCCCTTCCATCCATGTCTATCCCCACTTTCCTACAAGTTTCTTCCCTACATTCATGTCTTTTGTTTTGTGACCCACGTGATTACCTAGGTATATCTATATGTCAGTGGGTTGGGAGAGCTTGGGGGCTTTCCAATGGGTACAGGCCTGAAGACAATGAATGACATTAAAGACAAAATAACCAGGAGGGGTAAAAGAGAGACTAAAAATTAGGTGATAAATGCTAAACCCAAAAAGATGGAGTCAGGACATTAGCATCAAATTGCCCGGGTCATCTGTAAATGAAACAAGAAATAGATTTCAAGAATAATAAAGAAAAAAACCCAATAGATGTTATTTTATGCTGAGAATCTCAAACTCTCAAACGAGTGTGCCTCTCAGGTAAGAGTTGACTGAATCACCACTGACAAAGTAGAAGAGTAGGCCTACTGTGTGAGATAAACCACAGAAAATGAGAAGAAGACCTGTTAGGAAACACAGCCTTGAGGCTCTGTGAGGGTCAGAGCACCTTTATCTCTGTCTTCTGAAGATAGGAAGCAGCTCTTAGAGATAGGACGGTCCATGTGACAGAGAAGATCCTCTTACCACAATGGGGGAACACGAACGGTCTGACTGCTAAACAGTTCCCATGCCTTGAACTAGTGGCCACTTCCTTTAGTCAGAAAGCCCTTTTCTGAAAGCTGGACTCTTCTAATTTGTACCCAGATCAGAACGTGAAGTGGAAATTAAGAGAAACGTGGTGCTAGCTTCCCCAACTCTGTGTATGTGCTTGTGTCTGTCTGTCTGTCTGTCTGTCTGTCTGTCTGTCTGTCTGTCTGTCTGTCTTGTTTATGAAAAATTAAGCAGGCAAAAAGAAAGATGCCTGGAAATTTTTTTATTAAATTTTTCTCTTAAAATGTGTATCTTTTGGTTCTTATCAACTTGGTCAGTAAGATCATCTCCAGATAGAGACGAAGAGCTACCTTTATCCACTAACTACATATTTCTGTTTGTATTAGTGGTATCTTATTTTAGTAGCGGGTTCAGTTATTAAAACTGGACATTGTCCCCCTCAGCCCTATTTGTTGAACACTGGTACATTAACATTCTTTGTTGTGATGCTCCAGGCATCCCTTGTTTAGCTATCAAGCGATGTCCTTCTTTTCAAGAAGCACTGAGAGTTGTCTTTCTGCTAATTGGTCAGATGTTTTAACTTATGTGTAGAGGCTGTAGAATGTGGAAAGAATTTAGCTTTGCCTGTTGCTGTGTGACCTTGCACAAATGACTGCTTGTTTCCATAGCTTCAAAAGGAGGGCATCTGCACGTCTTCCCTTTATTCTACTTGTCTTCAAATTTGCCTCCCTCGTGCTCTCCCTCATCCTGTCTGTAAGACTGATCACTGGGGTCTGACCTTCCTTTTCCAACTGGAGTTGGCCAGTGGGAAGCATGGGTAGGTGATCTGAGGCTTGGCGGAAGAGGAGTGTCTTTCATGCTTTCTCCTCCCTTCAGGCACCGCTCTACCCATTAGGTGCGGTTTATGAGCACAGTCCCTGCACATGGCTACTTCTACAGAGTGTTAATGCCACAGAAGGCCTATGAGAACTGAGCTCACTTACAGGGGGAAGGCAGAGAATGGATCCAAAGAATTCCAGTTGATTTTCAGTTTTTTTTTAAAGAGCAAAATTCATGGTAAATACTTGGGAATGTATTCTGAGGATTTAGTGTTGAGGTTGTCAAATTTTAGTTTTTGGGTCCATGGCAAGCCTCCTGTGTTTCTATGGCTTGAAACTGAGTTGTTTTTTTTAAAACGTTTTTAATTTAAACATGATCATGCCATTTCCTTCCTTCCCCCCTTTTCCCCCAACTTTTCCATGCCCACACTTGATTCCTTCTCAAACTTCTGGACACACACACACACACACACACATATACACACAATTATATAAATCACACATAAATTATATAATAATTTTTAAAGAAGTTAAATATATTT
Source organism: Apodemus agrarius (assembly GCA_964023405.1). Taxonomy (NCBI): domain Eukaryota; kingdom Metazoa; phylum Chordata; class Mammalia; order Rodentia; family Muridae; genus Apodemus; species Apodemus agrarius. Next base: position 24,603,895 of record OZ030027.1, on the reverse strand, counting down.
ATTTAAGGACCATATATATATTAAAAATACCCCCCCACACACACACACACAATCTGCTGAGTCCATTTAGTGTCCCATGGACATGATTTCAGGGCTGTCCCCTTGGTATTAGATATCCAATTATTATGGGTCTCCACTATGGAAGGAAGCTGAGAAAGGGATTCTCAGAATCCCTGAGTAACCCATAGTGGTTTTATCTAGGGATCCAGACCTGTGAATTTTCCTTTTGATAAGTTTGCATGTCTTAGTGGTGTTGTCCTACACAAAAAGCTCAAAGAACATCAATGAACAAAGAATGGGGCCTGGTAGAAGAGTAAAAGACCCTGGTAGAATAGTAAAAGACAGAGGACCAGGAATTTGCTGTGAGATTTGTCTCCTAGTAAGTCCTATCTCTTCAATCACGCTACCTCAATAATATGGATGATTGAAGAAACTGAATACATTTTACATTTCTAAGATGTTAATAGTCTATCTTATGCCATATGCAACATTGTGTCCATGTTTACAGATAACATTTGAATGGAGCTTAGCTATAGGATTTTGTTGGTGGATCTTTTCCTGCTATAATGTGAATAGTGGTATAGAAAATTTGCTGATCCTTGCTGTGTAAACTGAGGTCATAGTGAAAAATCCTCCCATTAGATTGAGATTTCATTTTTAATGGTAGTAATGAAATCCTAGAGGCAGAGTGGAAAGGCAGGTGTGGGCCTTTACTTCCATGGTACACACAGTGGTCAGAAATTTTGTTACAGGCAGAACCAAAATGTCAATTGTTTTGACCCATAGCAATTAGTAGTTAATTGATGATACCTCAATAGGAATGAAATATGTATAATTTATGAAGATATTAACTTGATGTATAATTCTGAGTACAGAAACATGACTTGTGAGAATTCATAGGTTATTGTTAACTGTAGTAACAGAGGACTGGACAGATCCCTGTGGGAAGGATTCTGTAGCATATCCACAAATACATACATGAGTCTCCAACTAAGGCTCTTCGTTGGGATGTTTATATGGTGACTAAATATTGCAGAAAGGAATTATTTTGTACTTTCTGTATATAGTAAGATATTTGTCCTTAGGTGAGAAAGATGAGGTTGACAATGTAATTATTATTAATATTAGGGGTCCCTGTTCCTAGTTAACAGATGAGATAGAAATGAATGTCTGTTTTTATGTGAGCATGCTGTCACAGATGGGAGTGTCTACAGTAGGAAGAACTTTGAGCAGTACATCTGCTGGCCTCTTTAAAAGTAAAGATCATCTTCAACATAGTTCTGCATTGGTGATGGAGTCGGCTAGCTAGACAGGGACTTAGGAAGAAGTAATTGGGATGTTGGTAACAGGCTTGACTGGGAAAGTTTGAATTTCCACCCATGTGCATGTTCTTATTGGTTTTTTTTTGGGGGGGGGTTTGTTTGTTTGTTTGTTTTTCCGAGACAGGGTTTCTCTGTGTAGTCCTGGCTGTCCTGGAACTCACAGTGTAGACCAGGCTGGCCTCGAACTCAGAAATCCGCCTGCCTCTGCCTCCCAAGTGCTGGGATTAAAGGCATGTGCCACCACTGCCCGGCATGTTTTGGGTTTTTTTTTTTTTGTTTTTCTTTTTTTTTTTTGTGCATGTTCTTAGAAATGAGAGGTAAGATGCCTTTTGCTATGACTATTAGCTCTCTCATCATCATCTACCATAAGACTCATTTGTAATGTGCATGGCATGCAGGATGGAAGTTGTGCAGTTCTGTAGTAAGGAACACTCCTTATCAAGACTAATTTGGCTATTGCTATTGCTGAATGTCAACATTATATACCCCATAAACTAATGTTTAGCTCTCTTCTTCAGGAGAACCAGCCAGAATGTTGGTGGCAGGTAAAATATGCTTGTAACCTACTATCACAAAGGACAAAGCTGTTCTCACAAGATTTATATTCTGTATGGACATTTGCCTTTCTATAATTTTTTCTGTAAATTCTGCAATCTGTGATTATGGGACTTACACCATTTAATAGTGTTCCTTACAAAATAACCTTACTCAAAAATCTCATTGCATATTGAAGCAAAAAAGAGCAATGAGTTCAGAGTCATGCAACTCACCAACGTTTCCACTTCCCATAAAAGTATCTGGACTTTATTTTATAATCTCCAGAAAGTAGAGAGAGAAGGGATCTGGGAGGGAGAGAGGAAAGGGAGGGAAAGGAGGGACCAGTTCAGATACAGGAGGAGATGGAGGAGAAGTACAGAGGGGCAAGAATTTGAATGGAGATGTGTAGCAGTGGGGGAGGGGGGAGCTGGGGGTAGCCACTAGAAAGTCCCAGATGCCAGGGACTCAAAAGTGTCCCAGGACCCAACCGAGAGGACATTAGCTAAAAATACCCAACAAAGGGGAGATAAAACCTGTAGAGACCATATCCAGTGGATAGGCATGGTTGCCCACCTACCTCAAAAATATTAATCCAGAATTCCTCCAGTCAAAGGAAATAAGGGACAAAGACTGGAGCAGAGTCTGAAGAAAAGGCAATCCAGAGACTGCCCTACCTAGGGACCTGTCCCATCCTCAGACACCTAACCCAGAGACTATTGCTTATAGCAAGAAGTACTTACTGACAGGAGCCCGGTATAGCTGTCCCCTGAGATGCTTTGCTGGGGCAATACAGAGGTGGATGGAAACAGCCAAACACTGGACTGAGTGTGGGGACCCCAATGGAGAAGTTAAGACAAAGACTGTAGGCGCTACAAGGGCTTGCAACCCCATAGGAAGAACAACAATATCAACCAACCAGACCTCCCCAAAGCTTCCAGGGACTAAACCACCAACCAAAGTGTACACATGGAGGGAACCAAGGCTCCGTCTGTATGTGTAGCAGAGGATTACCTCATCTGGCATCACAGGGAAGGGAACCCCTTTGTCTTGTGGAGGCTTGATGACCCAGGATAGGGGAATGCTAGGGTGCTGAGGCAAGAGTGGATGAGTGGAGGGGGTCCCTCATAGAAGCAGGAGAAGGTGGGAGGGGATAGCGGATTTATGGAGGGGAAACTGAGAAGGAGGACAACATTTGAAATGTAAATAAACAAAATAACCAATAAAATGGAAAAAAAAGCAGCTGGACTGATAGAACAATAGAAAGAATTATTAAAAGTCGAGTTGATCAGTTTAGAAATAACTTCACTGAGTTTCTGGCATTGTCCCATAGGAAGTAAAACATACTTTGTATAAACATTGCTTGCATAGTGCAGTTGCAGTCATAATATAAAAGATGTGGACTAAAGAATGGAGTTATCCATGGACTTCTTATGTGACTTAGTAATTATTTCTGCTCCTCGTTCTGCATCCTTGGAATTTCAGCATTATTTGGGAGTTGCCTTGAGGAAAGGGAGGGGTGGCTTCCCATAAGTTAAATAGTTTTGTTACATTGAATTAATGACAAGATGCTGGCTGTCTAATTGTTTCTAAGACATTTAACACAGCAGACCGAGAAGCAACAGACTATGGCAATTAGTTCTTGCTACTAAAGGGAAGCTGTACTGGTGCTGTTATATGAAAGGGTAGGAAGGAATACGTACTACGTGTGGCCACCCAGGGTGCCACTAACACTCATCACCAAGTGGCAAACTGGTGTACAAAGATTATTGTTTGACATGTTACAAAGGTCAGAGTTTGTGAATTGGAAGTCTCTCAGGATTCTTTTAGAGGTGACTGAGGGAGCGATTTTACAGAGCGAATGTTGGAATACAGCAAAGAAATTGATTGGTTAAATCTGAGCCATCATGACCTTACTTGAACTCTCTCAGGGGGAAGATTAAGACAATAACACTGGCTCTTTCTGTCATGGCCTACAGTACATAGGCTTAGCAGTTCTAAAAGTGTCAACACGTCAGTTGCCAGGGGCTGGGTTTGTTAAAACCCATGTGAACTCATGGAGGCCCTTAGAGAAGTTGTGTCTCAACTAGGAACTGAAGCTGATTGGAAAATGTAGGATTTGGAACAACTGTGAGGTCCGTAGGATTAAGTTTACCTTGACCAAGATCAGTAAGTGCAAGAGCTGCTTTATACTGGGCAAAAAGGACCCACAGAGTCCTTTTGAAGATAATGCCCTGGTGTGGCAACTTCTTCCATTGGGGCACTAGATGAGGGCAAGTTAAAGCTAAATTATATCCTGGGCCTGAAGATTAAGGGTTTCTTGAGGTGGTTGCAGACCCAGGTCTTTAAGATAGATCTATTCATCATGCCCAGGTGCTTTCCACCAGTGCTATGACAATGTCCACACCATGTGGTAAATCTCCCATCCTTCATTGACTGTCTGAACTCACAGAATCACATTGGCTTTTTTCTCTGCTAGTCTAACATGGGAGCTTCTCAGACCCTGTAAAGAGGAAGACTGGCAAGAAAAGCCAGGATGGCATAGGGCCTGGGGGCTACAAAGGAAAAGGATTACATTCACACCTTTCTTGGCTGGAGGACTGTCTAGTGTTCCAGTTGGCTAAAAAGTCAAAATCAACACTACCACTATTATTATTTCTACTGCTGCTACTGCTACTGCCACTATTAATAATAATAATAATAAGAATGATAATAATAATAATGATAATAATAATTATTATTATTATTACATAATGATAATTATAGATGATAAAAAGACTCTTAATGTTCACTTGGCTATTTTGATTGTCTTGGCTTTAAATTTCTCTTACACTACTTATAGTAAATAGGTAGGTAGATTTCATGTAATTTCTTTGAGCCCCAGGGTATGGAAGTTCTTTCCCCATGAAATCTGTAAGCTGCAGGATGGTTTTTCAGCAATGTAGTTCTGGTTCCTGTGACTTAACCTTAACAGTAGCTTGAATAAATATTAGCCAAATGAGTGGATATACAGTTACTTTATCAACTGAATGTTAAGTCGTATATTCTGATTTTGGTTGAATCTACATTCTATTATTTTCTCCTTATTTAGCCTGAGAAAAGTTGTGTATTGCTTCACCTTCTTTGTGTGTCACCTATTCTTGGTTCCAACCTTATATACACAAGTTCCAAATCCAAAGTGTTCCACAAACTTTTAATCTTTCAAAGTTTGGCATACATTCATCTAGTGGTGAATATGGCCCTAACTTTAAATGGTATCTAAAGTGGAAATTTCTAGTTTCTTTGGAGACTCAGTTGTGTCATGCAATTTTTTTTGAAACTGCCTTAGAAAATGATATTTTTGCTGAAGCAAAGACATGGGAGGATGTTTTGCTAAGAACAGACACGTGGTGTTTCTCTGGACGCAGCCTGGCAAAAGGGTATGTGATGTTTTGCTAGATCAAATACTTGAGAGAACACGTGATGTTTGGAAAGGATATGAATATAGCTCAGTGGATGGTGGAAGATGCTGGATGGTATTAGTATGCCTTGCCATTCTTTGCTGGTCATTGTTGGCCTTTGCTGATTGTGGTCTTCACTGATGTTGCCGGGTGGTATTGGTATGCCTTACAATTCTTTGTTGGTCATCATTTGTCATGGATTCATAGAGAGAAATGCACCAAAAAAGTTCTGGTGGTGCTCCAGAAGCTTCTTGCTCTTCTGCAGATTTGGGCTAACTGGCAGAGCCTTGCTGTTTGTTCTGGATTTCCTTCCATTGCTGATTTGTGAATGGTGTTTTTGAGTCTTGTGGTTGTTGATTCATGAATGGTGTTTCAAGGTAGATCAAGCTGATGCTGCTGATTTGTATGAACTGAACTGCTGGTACAGTGACAATACTTATTAAATTTGCTCCAAAGAAATGTTTCTCAGCAGGTACACATCCTCCCTTGCTCTTGTGGGTGCTGGGCTACAAGAGAGGTTAAAGCATTTACGAACCATCATTAAAAGTAGGTTTTGAATAATCTAAGCCCAAAGATATCAATGGAATTAGTTTTGTAGAGATATTAATACTTTTTTTGGTGACATGTTTGAATACACTGTCTTTCTCCAGGACCTGTAGATTTTATGCCTTCTATGGAATAGCTGTCTTACTCCATTTTTAAATTCTGAAAAGTAACTAAATTTGAAAGATGCATGTGTTTCCAAGAGTTTTCAATGCACAACAGTGTCCATTTCTTTCTTTTTTATCACTGTGACAAGACATCTGGTAGAATGAACCCCAAAGACAGGTTTGTCTCACAGTTTGACAAATTTCAGTCCACAGTTGCCTTAGGTTGTTGGAATGGGTGGAAGTACAAAGTGGGATGAGTTGGTTAGTTCACAGCTGCAGAAAGCAGAAAGAAGGATTGGAAAGCCTGTAATTCTAAAATCCCCTTCAAGGGCACATATCCAGTGATCTATGCTCTACCCCCCAACAGTGCCATGGTCTTTGCACCATGATATCATTCAATCCATAGCAATAATAATGCTGATTATGACTGGCTGTGTGGACTTGATTACTTATTTAAATATTCAAGCCTCGTACATAGGAATTAATATTTGTCTTTCTAACAGTAAGACTCTGATTTCTCTGTTATGATGAGAGTGAGATCTATGGTAACTTTTAGAGTTTATCATTGTGGTTGGGTCATGTGTGTTGTGCTTTTATCCTATGGCCTGAGGCACAGCAGACAGAACCTCCTAGGGTTCATGGGCTGCTAGGGCTTTTGAAACTGAAATCTTTGCTCCGAGGTTTGCTACAGGTTCTGAGATGTTACCTGAGACTGAGAGACCATCAGCTCTGGATGGAGACTCAAAACTTTCTTGTCTTAAAGACACGGTGCCACAGTATTTTATTCCTTTTTTAGTTTGCGTCTACTCAGTTGTTGTTTCTTTTCCCAATGAACAGATTAAACATGTGGACTGAGCAGACAACCTCACCGCTGTGTGGCTGGGAGAAGGCAGTTCTCAGCTGAGACTCTGTGGCTTTTTAAACTGGCCCTCTTGCATTCCAGAAGTTCACTTTAGGACCTTCAGTGCATGTTTTCTTCAATTTTGGTTTTCTGTCTTACTATATATATAGTTTTGTTGGATATAATTAGCTCTATGTTGCTGTGCGTTGTCTGCCTTCTCTTTACAGTTTTGTTCATAACTGGGACAAAGCAAAACAAAGTATAAGATAGTCACAGAGCAAACTCTGAGTGCTTAGAGTTTTGGGTACTAGGAAGAAACTTACACATTTTTTTTTTTTTTTGGTTTGGTTGCTCTGTTTTGTCCACTTTGTATATAAATTAAAAATGATTATAAATTCTGTATGTATTAATTATTTTTGGAAATTAATATGGTGGCAGTTATTCCGTACCTAGCTAGTTCCCCAAATAATCACACAGAGGCCTCTTAATAGTTCATAGTTTAGGCCTTAATTGGGCAGACTCTTAACTAGCTCATCTAAGTTAATCTGACTACCTAGCCACATCCAGCTATGTTGGATATAGTGGAGAAGCTAGATATACCTTCCAGGCCAGTAGTTACAACCATCTTCTTTGATGTCTCCTGGCAAAAAACAAAAACAAAAACAAAAAACCAAAAAACTAAAAACAAAAACAAAAACATTTCCTCTTTCTTCTTCTCAAAGTTTCCTTTTTACTCCCAGGAAGTCCCACATTCCACTTCCTGCCCAGCTAATTGGCCATCAGATTTTTAAAGATTATTTATTGCATATATTCTATATTTACATTTCATTTATCTCTTTCTGGTTCCCCATCCCCCAAAGGTCTCACATGCCCTTTTCCCTCCCCCTGTTTCCCCATCGACCCCTTCCCACTTCCCTGTTCTGGTATTCCCCTACACTGACGTTTTGATCCTTTCCAGCACCAGTGTCCACTCCTTCCTTATTGTCGGATATCACTTGATATGTGGGTTGTGTCTTTGGTGTCCCAAGAGTCTAGACTAATATCCACTTATCAGTGAGTGCATACCATGGGTATTCTTTTGAGACTGGGTTACTTTTCACTTGAAGAAATTCAGATGGCTGAGAAACACCTTAAAAAATGTTCAAAATCATTAGCCATTAGAGAAATGCAAATCAAAACAACCCTGAGGTTTCACCTCACACCAGTCAGAATGGCTAAGATTAAAAACTCAGGAGACATCAGGTGTTGGCGAGGATGTGGAGAAAGAAGGACACTCCTCCACTGCTGGTGGCACTGCAAGCTAGTACAACCACTCTGGAAATCAGTCTGGCAGTTCCCCAGAAAAATGGACATGATACTTCCAGAGGACCCAGCCATACCAGTCCTGGGCATATACCCAGAAGATTCCCCAGCATGCAATAAGGATATATGCTCCACTATGTTCATAGCAGCCTTATTTATAATAGCCAGAAGCTGGAAAGAACCCAGATGTCCCTCAACAGAGGAATGGATACAAAAAAATGTGGTATATATATATATACACAATGGAATACTATTCAGCCATTAGAAACAATGAATTCATGAAATTCTTAGAGAAATGGATGGAGCTGGAGAACATCATACTAAGTGAGGTAACCCAGGGCTATCAGATTTTTATTGAAGCCAATCAGAGAATGCCTTAGGTAAATGAGGGAGGACAAAGACACAATTTCACACAGTGTGCCCCAACATTTTGGTTTTATACACTATCTGTAGTATTCCTTTTGACGTAGAAGACTGTGTATATGTTATCTGTATATTAAAATACCATAGATTTTCTTTTACCAAGGCTAATTGGCTACTACTATTATGGAATGTCAGTCCTGCCCACAACAGAAGCTAGCGCTTAGCTCCTAGTGTGTCTCTGTATTCAGGGACCATCCTGATTAAATGGTAAGTTGAATGTGTTGCCTTTCTTCCATTATGTGAGGAAAACAGTCTTCATAGGATTCGTATGCTAGTTATAGATTATGCCCCCTCCAAAGAGTTAACATAAAGCAGGATCTCTTTCTTTGATTACTACTAGTTTGCTTTTTGTCTTATTTTCTGTGAAATTAATAAGGTGTTTTAGTTATAGTGGAGAAAATATTTAATGGTTTTTTTTGTTATCGTGCTTAGAAAAACACCATTTATAGAATAAATTTTTAGTAAAAAGGTATGTTGTCCCACAGAACAGTTCATAGGAATTTGTAATGAAGGGTGAATAAACCTGGGTTATTTATTTATTTAATGTGCCTAGGAAAGTCAAAAGAATATTTTAGAACTGAGGCCTACTTAATAACACATATCATTTTTTATAAATAATTACCTTTTCCTACACATATTTCTTGAACGTGCAATGAGCCATAGACCCATAGGTAAAGAAAACAAATGAAAGAAACATGAAGAATTCCTTGCTTTTTGGAGCTTACATAAAGGGAAACAGGCAATATTATACCACGAAGCTTATTAGAAGATTCAAGAACTCTGGAGAAAAAGAAATGAAATAATGTTTGTAGTGCTGTGGAATGGGAGATTACAATTTCCTCCATTTAGAAATGATGTCTTTGAGATGGCAGCATACATGGTAATATTTGACAAATAGAAGGAAGCAAGTCATCTAGGTTTCAAGAGCAGAAATATTCTAGGAAGAGGAAATAAGATACCACCCCCACTTTATTTCCCATTTCTTTTGTTGATACAATAATAAAAGTCCTTTAATGTTCTGAGTTGCTTAGAAAATAGTTTCTGTTCTTCCCTAAAGTCTCTATATGTCATGTAGCCAAATGCACCACAGATTCAAAGCAACCATTGGTGCTTGTAATACAGTTGAAGTAATCCATTGAGTCATACAAGAAAAATATGAACAAATCGGTCCCTCCTCAGGAGTATTTGCTCTGAGTTAGCATCTCCAGGGTCTGGGTAAGAAGCCCAGGCAGATGGGCTGTGTGGACTGTAGCACAGACAGGCTCTGTAAGTTAACAGATCTGTCCATTTATTATAATAAAAATAAGAAAAAGCATATTCTTTTCTATTTCTGTTCTTTTCTCTCTCTTAATGGTTCTGTAGTGGACTGGGCTTGGATTGTGATTCCTCTGTCTAATCTCCACATTGATCGGCTGCATAAAAAAGAGAAAAATGATCTAAAAAGGAATGGATTTTTTAGGCAACTCCAGTATGAAAGTAGACAGTTCCCTGCAGAGCATATGCTGATTACCATTGCCTTTAAAGAAGAACCCCACACATAACTTTTAACATGTACCTGGTTCTATCTGAAACAGACATTAATAAAACAGTATTTGGGTTTGAGAACAATGCACTAAAAATAGCCAAGGGCCTGTACTCCCATTTGGGAAAAATTACTGTGAAATGATTTTTTCCCCTTTCTTCTTCTGAGCATCTCACAAAGCAAAACCAATTCACAGTAACTCAGAGTATATTCTCAAAGAGACATTTTCAGCCATTTTCTCCTGGACCCTGGAGACCTCATTATTCGGCCATTACAAACAGACCTGCAGCGCATGTATGCCTCTGCACTGGTAAATTAACAGAACAGCACAGAATTTGCTATGCAGATACATTTACCAGTCACTGCCGTATAGTCACGCATGCCTGGTACATACTGCTTTATGGACTAAATGTGTTTTTCAAAAATTCTACGTGAGTTTAAAAGTATCTTTAAAGTTTTACATCCGTGACTCCCAGAGCAGGGTTATCAGAACCAGCAAGGTCTAGAGGCCTTTGTGAACAATCTATCTTCTATTCTATCCTGTTTTTCTAAATGCTTTGAGGGAGAATACAATGTCTTTTATATCCACTCACCTGCTTCTAAGGAGGCTAAGCATCTCCTCTGAGAATTGCTTTTAAGAAGGCTAAGATAGCCCTCCAAAATGCTGGAATGAAGACCAGGCTTGGCACTGTGCTAAAGCTTCATTCTCATGAGTACTCAGAGTAGGGGGTGGGGACAATGGTACCTTCCAAGGTGCATTGTAAGTCTCTGTTCACACGTGTATACCTTCCTGGGGACTGGAGATGATAGTGCTGCTTATTTTACACATAATACCATTTTACACATCTGCTTAAGTAAAAGAGTATTTTGAAGACAGTAGGTTGAGAGATTAAAATACTATAACATTGTTTTGGTTTTTATGGATTCAAAAGCCTAGTTGGCAGAATAAAACAGATGTACGTAAAGAAGTCCTTGGGTCAAATACAACAGCTAGTATGGGAAATAAATCCTATAAGTGAGTGTTTCAATTCTCTGGATCATCATGATGTATTTGTATATATAAGTGGAGGATTAGTATTGATGCTGAACATTAAGAAGGCTGATACTGGAATTGCTCACCCAAACCAGAGTTATTTAAAAAGCAGTTCGGAATTTCTAGAGAAAGCTCCAGAAAGGAAGACCAATTGAACGATTGAGGATTACAAAGACGATGAGGTCTGAGAAGAGAGGAGCAGAAACCAGCCCTGAGAAGTGAAACTAGGGTATCACCAGTGCCAGAACGGCCCTTGAAATTTCAAGATTAAATTCCCAGAATGCACTGTTAGGTTACCATTTGAGGAATGTTGGGATGTGAACTAAATTATGCTATCTTTCTAGTTGGTTGCTAGTGAGCCTTGAATACAAATATGTAATATGTGGCTATAAAACATACACCCTCTTCTTTCTCTTTCTGCTTATTATTATTATTATTATTATTATTATTATTATTAATTTTGGTTTTTAATTGCGTTAGGCTCTCACTCTGTATCAGTGGGTCTAACCTTGAGCTCTCAACCATCCTCCTGCATCAACCTTCTGAACGCTAAGATTTCAGGAAGGAGCCACCATGCCATGGCTATTTCACACTTCAGAGACCACACACCAACACTAATTTCTGAATGAATAAACCATAAAAGAGCAACTAACTAGATCATTATGAGACTCTGGAGTGAATCATGTATGTTTTTTTTCCAAGCCTTTGGTAAATTCTGTCATTTATGCAAAACTTTATATGAAGAGTATGTGTCGCTTAGGTTGCTTTTACTTATTAGATACAAGAGATGGTGACTATGACTTCAGAACTGACCAGGCACAGAAAATGAACAACTTGTAGAGGGGAGTAAGAGCATCTATGAACTTAATTCTAAAAGGAGAGGTTTGGAGTTGGAGATAACTGAGCATAAATGTCTTCCAAGAATTTTCTGGAGTCATCAAACAGGTGTAGGATTGGCAGGAAGGGGTTTGAGACTCACACAGATCTTTCAGGTGTTAGGCTGTGGGTGACATTGAGTTACAGATATATGAAAGGAAGATATTAAAATTATAACACAATATATTATAACTGTCAGATGAAAGACAGCTAGAATAAATAGTGAATAAGTTCAAAGTGGTGGATGGCAGTTGATCTGAAGCAGATGGGAAGATTTTTTTCCCAGAAGAATGGGAATTAAGATGTGAGCTTTGTAGAAGATTCCTGCTAGGAATCATTATCTAGAATATCAGGTACAAGGCCAGCTGTGCCTTCATGCTCTTTTAAATCTTCATTCAGCTCCTAGAAGGTGTCAAGGACGATGACAGACAGTCTGGATGTGCATATCATTGAGACATGATTTCTATCCATAGAATATAAAAAGTGAAAAAAAATTAGAAGCAAATGATTGTAATACTGGTCAGCCACATGACCCCTTCACTGTTCTTTGAAAAGCCCATGGAGAAATAGACACGGGAGCAATCCAGTCTGTTTGGACCACTTAAAGGATGACTTCACTATAAACTTGATGCTTGAACTGGGCCTTGAGGGCTGTAGACTATGACTGGGTGGTGAATGGGATGAGGTCATTCTGTGACAGGGAGCAGTGAGAGCACAGCTGAGAGATTTGGAGCACATAATTATGTAAAACACAGCAAACTCCAGTGTGCTGAAGCACAGGGATCATGGAAGAAACCTGGAACGCTATATTGTGGCAAGGAGATGATGGGGTGAAAGGAATTGGCTTCCGAGCTGGTGAGCATGATTGGATTTATTTTGTCAGAGTGTTATAATTGAATGAAGGGGTGGAAACAAAAGAGAATTCAGGGTTAACTCTGCCCAGTTTTCTTTGGGAGAGGTGCATTGTCAGTGATGGACACATCTTACTTCTTCAAGCTCTAGACAAATCCTGTTGGCCCCCACCCACCTATGGTGAGAAAACTATGTATATTTCACTGCACATTAATAGAAAATCCCAATCTGAACTCATCACATCTGACGGCAGAGTAGAAGTGTAATCTTGAATGCTACCTTCTGCTGACTTGAATTGTGAATTCAAGGCGAAAGTCCTTCAGGTAGAAAAATGGATGCCAGAGCGGTAACGCAGAGATGGCACCAAACCAAGGTGAGCCAGTTTTATTGTTTGAACAGACAGAAAACAGTAAAGATGCTCATATCATTCTACCAAGAAAATATGAAAATCATAGCAGTGTATTAGGTTGCTGTAGCTATACCATCAACATGCACCTATTGAACTTGTGGCAAATGACACGCAAGGTCTCCTACTAAGTGTGCTGAATAAATCTAACCATCATATATAATGCCCCCTCCCAATCAAGTTACAAAAAAGAGGGTTAATCTATCAATCCAGTTTTTTTTTGTGTCATCTATGGTGAACATCTGGAAGGCCTTGTGAGTTTCATTTTTCATATTGTCGATCTGCTATTATATGATGTCACATTTAAGGAATGAGGTGACTCTCAGAAATACACATGCAAAAGAGCAGGCAATAATAACATCTGTGGCTGTTTCGGGGTTATAAAAGCACTCCTAGCCCTTGGCATGTGCATATAGATTGCTGAATTTCATGAAATAATAAAAATAATAATGTTTTGTATTGCAATCATGCCTCACGCAGCTTTCAACGCTTTCCCAGGAAATAAATTACAGAAGCCAGTATGCACAGGCACTCGAGAGTGATTAGTGAAGGAACATGTACAACACTTAATGGTGCTTTGGGTGTTTCTCAAATGTCGATAATGTGTTCTGAATGGAAATAAAAGGATTATGAGGCGCTCAGAGGAGTAAAATCACACATGTCTTGTTGTTTGTATATTTTTGAAAGCAGCTGGGAATATGCTAAGATATTTTGGTTTTGATGGGCTGACCTATTTAGAAGACAACTTCTCTTTGCGAAGCCCTATGCTTAGCTTACACATGGCTAATAGATTTTTTTCCTTATTATATTTTAAATCTGTTTGTGTATCTTGTGTTTGTTTAGTTGTTTCTGTGTGAACTGGTTGATGTTTCACTGTCTGCTTACACACATTGCATAGCATGGCTCAGGAAGGGGGGCTAAACGAATGGCTCTACCTTATAGCTATGGAACAAATGATACCCAAAGATCTCCAGTGTTGGTCTAGAGAATAATGTCAATACACAACCTGCCAGCTTTATCTATAGTATATTATGTGTTTAGATATATTTAAATAGCATAATATAGTATAATAACGTATGAAGATTTTAAGGAGAAAGATTCTTTTGTTTCATGTTTATCCTGGAAGGCATTTGAACAAGAGCTCCTGGGAGTTATACTTTTATATAGTGCTTGTCCTGGTGAACACTTTAGAGTATAGCAACCTATTCAAGTTTTATAAGCATAAAGAGACCAAAGTTTGAAGATGCTGAGTAATGCTTTTGGATTCATACTCTGAATAAAACAGTCACTGAGTGCAGGAGCTTCGAGGCTCTGTGGGTGTGCCCTTCTCCATGTACTTTAGTGGTGTGGTCAAGGGATCCAGAGGTAAAAGAATGCCAAAGAGCTTCACAGATGAAGTGTAGAAGCCCTTACAGATTACATACAAGTTCAGCAATGCCCCCTAAAAGCTGCATATGCGACCAGTATTTAAATGTGTCTTTCTACATGTCAGGGTGTAGCCATTTCACATCTTCATAAGTTTGAAAAGGTAGGTCCTTTACACATACTATTTGAATGGCAAAGTACAATACAAAAGTTGGCAACATCAATTCATTTAAATTCCGTTTCTTTCCAGCCAGTTCTAGACATTGCCATCATATTAGTTACCCATCTCTTTGTAGTGACAAAAGACCAGGCAAAGACAACCTAAGGAAGGGTTTATTTTGGCTTTCAATCCCATCGGATATAATTCATCATGGCAGACAGAACTGCCACTGGAATCTGGAGGCAGCTGGCCACGGGCTGCATTGCTTCCACCGTCAGGAAGTAGATTGATGCTGCGATTCCTCCATTCCCTTTCTCTGGTGTGCTCAGTTCACTGGTGGAATGATGCTGGCCACATTTAGGATACATGTTCTTATCTTTCCACCTCAGTTAACAAAGCCTAGAAATTCCCTCACAGGGATACCCAGAAGTTTGCTTCCATGGTGATTGCAAATCCCGCCAAACTGATGATTAAGATATACTGTCACAAGTACTGGCTGAACATCTGTCATGTGTAATTTTATTATTATTTATTTTTATTTACTAACAGGAAAAGTAGGCTGGTTGTTTCTCTCCTTAAGCCTAATGCTTGTCTTGCCTTGGGAAGAGTAGTGCAACATAGGCGTGCCCCCTCCACTTTCTGCTTATCTAACCATGTGTTCAGGTCTAAACCAAACTGAGCACATTCCCAAGATTGATTGAGTGAGATCAGTGTATAGTAGCTCTACATGGGGAAGTGTGCAGGTGTTATCACTAGAGTGAGAATATACAGAGTAAATAAAATGATCTGAGCACAATACTGGGTTTTATATACAATTGGATTAGAATGCACATGTCATTGGTAGAAAGTTTATAGTTGTTTGAGTTTTGTAGAATGCTTAAATTCTCTGTAAAATAGGGGAGAGTTTATTGAATTTCCATTTATATCATGTGACAGAGTATCAAGCTTGTTGATATGTAAAATTGGTCAAAGCAACACACAGCTATGTGTAATATGCTCAGGCAATTCCAGAGTTTTCCTTGCAACTTCTTATTGGAATGTCTAAGCTTCCAATAGGATTACAGGATTAAAGAAGATTGAAGGGCTATTCCTTAGTATTTTCTACCCATTGGTATCTGTTTGTTATGTCAGCCATTCTGACTGACTACTTCAAGTATTCTGGGGTCTTCTTCTTCATAGTGCAAGTCTCATCTTCAACTTTATTTATGTACTCAGACAAGTGGTTCACAACATTCCTAATAGTGCAATTCTTTAATATGATTTCTCATGTTTTGATGGCCCTCTGACCATAAAATTATTATTTTTCTTTTAGCTTCATAACTGTCATTTTTCTGTTGTTGTGAGTTGTAATGTAAATATCTGATATTCAGTATATCTGATATGCAATCCTTAAAAAAGGATTGTTTGAGTCCCAAAAGGATTTTAACCCACAGGTTGAAAACACTACCTTAGAGGAACCAGAAGCTGTTTTCTTTAGAGTATTTTAATGCTATGCAACCACATTAGCAACCAGCTCCTTGGGTCACTTGTCTGTATATTTTTATTAGCAATAGATATTTTACTGTTCTGGTGCTGTGTTGTATGGGGCCTCCCTCATGATCTCTGAGGTGCCTCCAGGCTACATTTTGGAGAGGAGACAGATTTCGGAAATGTAGACATAGCTATGTCTCACCCTAGACTCGGCTCTTTATCAGATGGGCTACAGGACCCTCATTTCTTAGAGGACCAGAAAGGAGATAACTAATGCAATTTCTTTCCTCTCCATTTCTGAACATTCTCTTCTACTAGCCTACAAATCTCTTTCCTGGAGGGAGTTAGAAAAACTGAGTTGGCAACATTCTTTTCCACTTCTATTTCTGGATCTCCAGGGTTTTTACTCCTTATGTGCAAGGCAGGCCTTCAGTACTGAGGACCCTTATTCTTCAAAGAAGCTTGATTCTTGCAAATCAGAATACTAGGCTTTCAAAACTATTGTTTCCCCCCTTTCAGTTTTAAAATGTATTTATAGATTCAGTTGACTCATATTCTGAGCAGCATCCACCATTCCACTGAGGAAATAAATGTCAAGTGATGCAGTAGGTAAAAGGTTGTGGAAGAGTGAGGAAAAGACCGAAAAGAGAATGCTTGGTTTCCTAGGATTTTATTTCCCTGCATTACACTGCGTGCTATGTAGTCTTCTCTATGTAGAAATCACATACCATTCTGCTGCCTTGATACCCTCCTCCAAAGTGAGGCATTAGTCTCTCAATAAAATAGGATTTAACCATTGCCCATGAAGGGTCTCCACACCTGATTCTCTTGCGTGAGTACAAATTCATCCTACCGTTTGCCCAGACTATTAAAACGTCTTTGGGAAATCTGGTTATTACTGGGAGATGTTCTCACTTTGCTGACCCAGAAGTACTGTTTTCCTGCAGAATCTCCTTTGACTCAGTTTTCTAGGTTCATGGTCACGAGGGTAGGAACAACATCTTTGATGAGGTGACAGTGATGAGATGTAGCCATTATAGTAACATTTTTTGGAAGCATTTTGTGACAGTTTTCCAGGTACTTTCACCAAATGTTCCCTCTCTCTGGGGAGTCTTGTTTATTCCCCACTATGGTGCCAAGCATACTTAAGAGACAACATAAGGTACAAAGTTTGTCTTGGCTTCTGGTTTCAGATGATTTTAGTTCATGATCACATGCCTGTAGAGGTCATGGTGAAACAGAACATGAAGGACAAAGGCATACTGTGAAGAATGTGCTCCACTCATGGGGGTCAGGAAAAATAATAATAATAATATAATAGTAATAATGAAATGGTGGAAAGGGCTGGTGCACAATAGCATTGAAAAGCACTCCATTGGTGATCTACTTCCTCAAACCAGGCCACACCAGGTTCACTATAGGTGCAAATTCATCAGGGGATTAGTAAGACCCTCCAAGATTCAATTATCTCTAAAAGACCATCAGTCACCAAGCAACCTTTGCACATATGAGCCATATGGGAATATTCTTTACATTCAAACCATAACAGTCCTGATAGTAGTTTGAGCTCACATAATATCCCATTGGTTTCTTCAAATTGTATAAAATCTACAGTGTAATTCGAAATATTCCTATAAGCAGTTAGCGGCTCTTTCCATGTCTGTCTGACTGGGTTTTTCATTATACTTACCTCATGAACTAGGAACACTGCAGCATGACTAGACTGGGAGCTTCTCCTCCTCCTCCTCCTCCTCCTCCTCCTCCTCCTCCTCCTCCTCCTCCTCCTCCTCCTCTTTCCCTTCTTCTTCTTCTTCTTCTTCTTCTTCTTCTTCTTCTTCTTCTTCTTCTTCTTCTTCTTCTTCTTCTTCTTCTTCTTCTTTTGTTTCAGAGTACTTTGAATGTTGAAACAAAAGATTTCTTCATACTTTTTCTCTTCTATTTCTTTTAGAAAGTCAAAGAGAAATGACTATACATTTTTAAGAACAGAGTCAAGAGAGGTAGTTTTGGAATTGGGGAAATGATTCAGGTACACACTGTTGTCGTTTGTATGTAGCGTTTCTGTGGACAGTTGCCATCTATTGACATTCAGCTGATAACCAATCCAAAATGGCATCTGAGAGATGATGGGTAAATCTGTACACTGTGTGTCGTCTATGTCATTCACAAGGTCTTCTCATGTACCCTGTACTACTCTGACCCTCTCAGGATTAAGAGGCTTCAATTCAGCTAGTCTTTTTCCCTAACTTTTCCATTCCCCTGCAGCTAGTTTTATTACAATGCTATATACGCTTATTAACCATTTGTATATTTTTAGTTGAGTGCTATACTAATGAGGTATAGTCCCATCTCAACATTACTCTTTCACATGTGGATGCTGAGTCGTTTAAACATTATTTGTTGAAGATACTTCCTTTCATTGACCTGATGATACCTTTGTGAAATGTCAACTGGTCATGGACAGAGTTTATAGGTTTGTTATGTGAAAAACCATTTCCTAGGGAGATGCAACATACAATGCCTACTCACCCCATATAAAGAACCTATGATAGATCAAAGTACATATGGGACCCATGATAGAACAAAGTATGGACAGCAGCAAACTCCAACTTTGTGAACAAATTAGTTTTATTGGGGGTTACTTACAGGAATGTGTGTGTAGAGTTACTTACAAGAGGAGAAATGACTCAAAGGCAGTTGCATCACCAAAGGCCAACCCATTATGGGTGACAGTTCAGAAAGGCTGCGAACCTGGAGCACACTAAAGAGCTTGCAGGCAACTAAGCAGATAGGAGAGTGTCTTTTCCAAGTAACTCTTTTCTAAAACTCTTTTAGGCAGTTGTGCTTGTTTGTGCTTCTTCTAGACAGCTAGTGTGGTCTCATAATCTTCCATGCTGCTTTGATTGCCTGAGACTGACTCTCAGTAGCTTTATTGCTTTCTCTAGAAGAAAATGGTTTAGCAAAACCAGCCAGTTTTAGGAACTTCCTGAAGCTCTTTGGAATTGTTTGCCCACCTATTAAACAGCTTCCCACCAGAATGGATGTTGGAGGAAACTTACACAACAAGGTTATAGCTGAACACGATTTGTTTTGTATGTCTATGTCTTTGTCATAACAGCTAAGTCTTGTATCATAAACCTTTCTTCCTTGCTTTCAGCTCCTTAACTTGTAAACATTTGCCTGGTAACTTCAGGTTTTCTTCATGAATTGTCAAACCCAAGGATAGAAATCAACATAAATGCAATAAACCCTTCTTTATAGTTTTCTCTTTCTTCCTTTCAAAAAAAAATTTGGTATCCTCATTTCACAATATCACATATCCTAATGTATATGACAATGCATGTTTACCTTGGTCACTTTAAAATCTATTAATAATATAATTGAAAATTGAAAACATCCAAATGTAAAGATTCCAAATGACACAGTAACCATTCTACCTGAGACAAGAAATGTTCTAAGGCAATTAAGGTAATTTCAAGGAGAAGAAATGGGTCCAAACTTTAGGAATTCAGGAAGAAAATATTAGTAGAATGGTATTATTTGTATTGTTTTGGTTAGATCCAATATGAGAATGTATTTATATATGTATGTCTATACTTAGAATTGGAATTTACAAAATGAATAAAAGTAACAGAAAAAGAAAATTAATTTAAGATAGGGGGTAAATAGAATAATTTTCTAGAATACCTTAGATGTTAAAAATTTTAATGTAAATTTGAAGCCTTATTATTCATACTCTATGAAATTTAATATAATTGAAAACTAAAAGAGAATGGCCTACATATCAACCATTTAGAATGTTACTGATATTTAGTCATCTTGGCAGTTTGAATTCTGAAAATACAGAAATATATCTGCTAGTCTACAGATCTTCATCTTGCCTCTCATCCTGTAAATTATCAATGGGTTAATTATCACCTCTGTATCAAGGATGCAGTCTGAGGTCATATGAGTGTCTCAAGCTGGAAGAGTTGAATTTTCTCAGTGCACTTGTGATATTTCTAAATGATAAATCTGAATTCAGGGTAACACTTACTTTGCATTAAAAAACAGCTCAAATTGTATTTTAATAACAACTAAAAGTAAGGTATTTAATACCCATGAAGGCTTTTTACCTGGTTATTTATAGTGGCCATTCTAGCAATAGACAGGTTATGTGATCTCCCCAGGTAACTTTCTACACCTGTGATGCATCTGTGGGATGAGCCTCAAGAAATGTAATAGGCTGAGACATTCTTTCCTATCCTTTAGAAGTATGACTCTTTCCTTGGCATTTAGGTACATTGCTGTGAATTTCAGGCATTTATACTAGTATAAAAATTGTGTGCATATATTGGCAAGAAAGGTAAAAGGGGGAGTTCATATCCATATATCCATATATAGTGGGTTATAAAAGACTGTGTCCCTGAGGGGGATAGAATTGGATGGTGACATCAGAGGTGGGCACTACCATGTTACATTGTATACATGTATGAAATTCCAAAACTAATAAATCTGTGTTTTTTTTAAACCTACGGAGTTTGAGAAGGAAAGTGGGAAATTCACTCCTCTTGCTACAGTGCAGGGTGTTATCTTTTCTTGATCCATGACTCAGAGTAAAGATTTTTGTCATGACTATATATATATATATATATATATATATATATATATATATATATATTCACAGCTAACCTCAGTGACTATTGATACTGATCCGAAATGTCACAGCTATTTGGTTTGTTGTGTGTTTGCTTTTTGTTTGTATATATGACAGTTTCTGGAGAGAAACTATAGATTTCACAAGTATTGACTGAACAAAAAAAAAATCTAAACACAAATCAAAAGCAAAGGCGGCACTGAAGTTTGATCTTCAGTATCAGGGTTGGTTTTTGAGAAGGCACAGCTGTTGGCCAGGGCATGGGCAAACAGCACTAAAGTGCCTGTGACCCTACAAGCTCAGTGTTCTGCTTGGTTTTGTTTTGCTCCTTTGTTTTACAAAAGTATCAGCACTTGCCTAGGCCCTTCAAGGGGATTCTTTAAGAAATATTTTCTCAGTTCCTAGGAAAGTGAGTCATAGAAGGAATATCTCAGCTTAGTCAATGCGTGAATTGTATATTTGTTTTCAAAAGCCTTGAGCAATGATTTAGATTTTAAATTATTTGTTATTTCCTAATACTTTGTGTATCAGAACCAAATGTCCTTAAGCAACAGTTAAGAAGTGTGCAAATGTAGCAGATTCAGATGTTAAATGCACACGCACAGTTCTTGATTAATTTAGCAGCAACTGTGAGTCTGCATAAAGACCAGCATTTGGTTCTTTCTGAGTATGACTATGTGAAATCAACATGATTAAATATGAAATTCTGAATCTGGGGCATTGGAGGGTTCATAAGAGAAATAAAAAAAAAACCTGAGTTCTACACAATTATTATTGAAAATACTGTCTCCCAGTGTCTTTGAGGTCTGGTGGGGCCCACTGTCTCTGCTCTCCTTGCAGGTGGGAGGGAGTTGGGAGTGACCAGGCAGAGATACCACTGGTCTTCAGCCATGTTGAATCTTAGACTGATGAGGATCCTTGCGAGTATTTCAGTGCTATGGTACAGAGCCTGGGAAAGTTTGGGACAGAAAAGTCAAACCTTCCAGGGCAAGGTTCCTGTCTGTCCACAAATGTAGATCTCTCACAAATAGAGGCAGCACTGAGCTTGGTCCTGGGCACACAGACACAAATCAGGCATGCGTTCCATAATTGAAGCATATGCAATCTTATGAGAGTCTTTAGGTGTATTTACTAACAATTTCGATAAGGGCGGAAGGCTAGCAGTCCCCAAGGGTAGGTGAGCTGTCACAGGAGTTCTGAGCTAGGAAGATCTTAGGCCCCATATTACCAGCCAGCCCTCTTCACTGCATGCTGGTTTTGTTCCATCTAGCCTGTGCTGGGTGGTGCATCCCCTGGAAAGGAAGCCATTTCATGTTTTCTGCTTAGCTGTCTGAGTACCCAGAATGCATCTGGCCTCATCATTTAGACACTATAAAAAGAAACTGAATTCATGCTTTTAGGTATAGCAATTTTCTTATATAATTTGGCTGTTTATCTACTGCAAACAGTCTTGTCTTTGTATTCAAGACAAAACATTTTGTGATCATTGTCTTTCTGAAGTGACATGTAGATTTTATTTTCAGTTGACCCAACTTTGACATGCTTCTTTGACTATAAGTTAGCCTGCCTAATCTTAAGTCCGAGACTATAAAACAAAAGAAAAAAATACTGGCGTGTTGTATTTAGTGCCTGCTCGTTAAACTATAGTTAATTCTTTTTTGGAAATGTTACAGATTTTAAACAGTCAAACTCAGCCAATGCTAATTAAAAGAAGACAAATAGAAAGCAGACAAGAGTTAGATTCAGTGGATAAACTTAAAATAAAAAGGTTTCCCTTATTATAAGGAAACTATTAATATCAAGAAGTAATCCCTAGCTAGGAGAGTGGGATAATTAATTACAGTTCTCAGTAGAAATCTTATGTAATATTTTAAAGAATATTCTTAAAGCTGTAACAATTTATTACTGGGTTCAAGAAATGAAATCTGAATCTCACAGAATTCTGCATATGTGATGACTAAGCCAGCAGCTAGTGTGCTAGTTCCAGGGCACACACATTTCTAGGCGCCATTCTTGTCTCCTAGTCTTTTAGAAGCTACCTTCTCTTGACTGATATGTTCTATGTGCTGCCATTTTTGAGGAAGGCAGCCAAACCAGTTTTTAGAGATCACTGAGTATGTTTTGCAGTGACCTTTATGCTGTCTGTTTCTGCTGAGCAATTAAAATGCACAGTCAGTAGCGTGCGGGTAACGTGTAATTTGGTTCGGCCATCTTTGACCTTCTTTTCATGCCATGGTTGATTATTTGGCTTCCTTTGTATGCAGAATCCAGCCAAGCATTCGTGAATGTTCGTAGCAGGCAGTAGGCTTGTGAGGTGCTTGACAGCGCAGGAAGAGTGATAAGGCACTGTTGTCATACAGCTGCACAGAAGCCTTGAGAAGCACCGAGCGAGCTGTCAATAAGTGATAGTATTACTGCCAATTATCAAATCAAAACACGTTCAATAGGAAAACACTGAAGCCCTAGGAATAGAATCCAATCACTCACAATCCCACAGATGTACTGAGAAATGAAACTCCCTGGCATAAAATAGCCGAAGAACTGATGCCTGAGATTTGAGTCCTCTATGTACTCCTAAGAGCTCTTGTGAAACGGGCAAAGTCATTACAGATGTTTCTGTTTTCTTATTCTGTTTTCTGCCACTGGTGAGATGGTGCTCTACTTTCGGGTTGCCCTGGGGGGTCTAAGATGAATCATTGTACTGTAAACTTTACTTGCTTAAAGTGTTCCCCCAAATGCCCAGTTTTCCACTCACCCTTCTTCAAGGAGTGGTATATCTACAAAACTTGCCAGCTATGCAAACTATGATCCTAACACAACAGAAGTTTGGATCTGTTAAAAATTACACTGTCTTTGGAAATCCTCATAGATAATTAGAAAAGCATTTTGATATATTTTTAGGGAAAATATGAATAATACTGGTAAAAGGGATAAAACATAATTTACTTTCTGTAGACATCTCTGCTTATAGATGCTATGTCATAATGTTGTTTGGTTATAATTTGGTTAAAAACATCAGATTTTGGTTAAAATGAATCAGATTAACTTAGCAGTGTTTAACTTACATTCCAAAACTTTCTATAACTCTATGTCTTTATTTTACTTTCCCAGAACATGAAAAGAAATCTTGAACTATGTGTAACACATTTTCAAACCCAAACCAAGTATAAACTATTTTGAATGGCAGTTTTGAAACTATTCATACTATTTGTTAGTTACTTCATTCTAAGAATAGCAGGCCACACATGACAGATTTATTTAACTAGGTGACTGTGGAGATAAAGGTGGTAAGAGAGCATCATGGGCCAGGAATATGGCAGAAATAGGATTTGAGCGAAATACAAGGGACCTGGACCTAGAAAGAAGTGAAAGTATTCCCAACTGGGTAATGCTATTGGCTAATAATAAGACTTCAAAGCTATTAGGAACTTGCCTTGTGAAAGCAGAGCTACTTTTATATTTACAATGAATAATTTAATCACTTTGGTTAATATTGTTGTCATTACTTATTTTCAGACTATGATTTCCAAGATTTATTTTGAACAGTTAATTGAAATGTTCATCACTGGTTGAACTTGAGAGTTATGCTTAAGTATTATGTTGTGAGTTTTAATATTTTATTCATGTTAGTATTTTCCCCCTAATTTATAATAATCTTGAAGCATTCATATCTAGCTTTTACAGAAGACATGGCCGAAAAAAGTTTTGGCTAAAGGTAAGGAGTAGAATTTGGATTTCCAGAACCCATGAAAAAACTGGGCAGGTGCTGCAGCATACCTTTAAACCCAGAGGCAGAGATAAAGGGTCCTCAGCCCTGAGATGGCTGTCTAGACTAGGTCATCAGAGAGCTTTGGATTTAGCAAGGGATGATACCCCATGCCATCCTGCGGTCTCTACACTCAGCACACATGTGCAGAAGTACTCCAACACATGTGCATGCACACATATGTGCACACACATGCACACACTGCACATATACAAATGTACACATATGTGCGCACAATGCACATGCTACACATATACAAATGAAAAATATATTTCTAAAATAGCTCCTACTTTCGTCTACCCAGAGGTCACTTCATCAAGTTTTTTTCTGTGACAGAAGTTTATTAGTTAAAGTCAACAAACCTTAGTTGAGATTTCAAGATCAATTTTTTTTAATTTTTATTTTCTATATTCTATGTTTACATTCCAAAGGCTTTCCCCTTTCCCAGTCCCCCCCCACCATACGTCCCATAATTCCTCTACCCCCCCCAACTATTCCCCAATCATTCCACCTCCCCCCACGGTTTCTCTGTTCTGGGTAGAACTCTCACCTCATCCCATGCCTGATGCTCTGTTGAGATTCCTGGGAGTTCTGCTCCATTTCACAAGAACGGATAGAATTTTAAGCCATAGAAGCCCACTGCATATTCATTGATTTGCCCTGGAAAAATAAATGTAGTGTGATTTGATTATATTTCATAGATTCAACTTTGAGTTTGCACAGGTTTATTCCAATGTTTTATTTTCTTATTGCAGTAAAAGACACTTCTAGCATTAACAGAAAATTTAGACAAGTACTATTTCTTCTCCCAGAAGCCCTTGGCAGCATCCCTCTCCTCCCCAGCACTGTGCCCCACTGGTTGGGTGGTTGCAAACGGCAACACTCAGTAGGAATTCCACCTCACATTCTCAGAAGTCAGAGCTGTCTTTCCTAATCCCAGGAACTGGCTGTTCCTAATGCACTAAAGCATATGAGACACACTTCTTGCTGCAGCTTTTGGGTAAATCACTAAAATCAAGAACCAAAGACACCCTTGCATGGAAGATTAGAAACAGGCAGTAAAATGATAAACTGTACAGAGAATCAGAGAAGATGGAGTCGCACCGGGTCAGAGGCCCCATTCAAATCTAACTGGTGCTGATGAGGGCAGCTCTCGCTTTTCTTAGCTCCAAATGTCTTTCCCTTCCTTTCCCTCCTTCCTCCTCCCTCCCTCCCTTCATCCCCCATCCATTCTCCCTCCTTCCTTCTATGTCTATTTATCCATTTTTATACCCTTTTCTTTCTCCCTTATGACCTCCTTCTCTGAGGCTCTCATGCAGACTGGCTTTCCTTATATAGAGGAAACTGTTCAATGAACTGATTTTTCTACTATGTAAAATAATCCGTTCAAATATTTATATTATGCACGCCATGTTCATGATTAGCCATAGCAGTTATCTCTAACAAGAGGGAGGTGTGACCTTGATCTGAACTCTGGTCCAAGTTAGATTATCTTAGGTCTTGTCTCTAAAGTGAATCCAAAAATGGGACACTGGGAAACAAAGCATGCTAATGTGTGTGAAACTGCCTTACACACCAACATTTGCTAAAGAAAACCTTCACAGGGCAAAGAAGCCAGACTCACGTGTTGCCAACAGCCTTTGTGGAGAAAGAGAAAGGCAGCACCTGCAGGTTTTATTATTTACATGAGAGAAATGGAAAGGGAATCCTGAGGACATATTTTAAAAAAGGACAGAACATTCTAGCTCAAATGGACCATTTCCCCGCCATGTCTTCCTGAGACAGGCTGCTGCTGCTCTCTTAAGAACACACCGAGCACACAGGTTTCTCTTGTCCCATAGGGTTAAAATACAGGAAGGGGCTATGAAACTTGTCTGCATCTCTCACCAACTGGCTTCCTCTTTGGGAAGTTGGTAGGGACAACTGGAGTCCTTTTTTGAAGTTGGTAGGGACAACGAGACTGTTTCAGTAGAGACGGGTTGTTTTTCTCTTTCTGGAACTCAAACTCCTCGTTGGCGACACCATGTTCCTCTCTCGGGTATGAGCTGGGTAAACTTGACAGCTCTAGCAGTGATGGCTCAAGGCCAGCTCGAGGAGCACTTGACCTACTTTGACTCGGCTTTCTGAGCTCATTATTACACGTCAAGCAGGTGGTATCTTGGGAAGTAATAATGCCTCTTTGACTCTGTTGCCAAGGCCTTTAACTTTTGTATTTGTAATAGATCTCAAAAGTACACATTAGTTGTTTAGCTGAGCAAGATCTATGTGTATGCAGTACGGTTTAGTACAAGGCACCCAGGGTATTGAATATACCCACCTTCATTTGCTGCCCCATCTCCATTACGTTCAGGAGCAGATAGCTACAGCTGGCAGATTTATTGAAGCTACAGGAGCATTCGCTTTATTAGGCTCTAGGTTCTCCCATCCTTCTTCACTTTTGGCAGAGTTTGTTTTTTAGTATTGCTGATGACATCTGACTCCCTGGGTTGGAATCACACTTTCAGATTTTACTGAGAGAACATGGCACATAGAGCACAGGAAATGCATCACTGAAGGAGACAGCAAGTGCTGTGATAGAAGAGAAAATATTTCCAGGTTTCCAAACTTTTTTTTTTTTTCTTTTTTTTGGTTTTTCGAGACAGGGTTTCTCTGTGTAGTCCTGGCTGTCCTGGAACTCACTCTGTAGACCAGGCTGGCCTCGAACTCAGAAATCTGCCTCCCTCTGCCTCCCAAGCGCTGGGATTATAGGCGTGTGCCACCACGCCCGGCTTTAAACTTTTTCAAGTCTAAGCTTCCCATTATAAATCTGGACGCCCCAAAATGTATACTAGGTAGGTGTTTATTAATTGTACTCCTTGCTTTCAAGCATTTGCTAGGTAGTTGGGAAGATTTGCAGCAAGTTTTAGGATTAGAGTTAGATTTATAAAACAAGTTTATCCAATAAGCACATAGTAACGGTATTTTCTATGGTAGCTACTTTGCTCATACTCACACACTTACATGTACATACATACTTGCATACTCACACAAACTCACATGAGCATGCATACTTGCATTCTCTCCCACACATGCACACACTTATACAAATACAAACACACTCACACTAACACACATTCATATACACACATGGGCACACACTTGCACATACATTCTTAATTATATCCATGCATATACATACTCACATGCATGTATGCTCAGATATACTCACACAGTACATGCATGCATGCATGTACGCATGCTCATGTGCACACACACACACACACACACACACACACACACACATAGAGGAGTGTTGTGAATAGGCCTGGTGCTGTTTGTATTTTGATGCCAATTGAGCTTTCCTGGGAGGGGCTGCAGACAAGGAGTGAGTCACACGCACTCAAGTGACTTCTTGTGAACCAATCATCTAATGAATAAAGGAGCCAATCGCTGGGCTAGTAGGAGGGACTTCCGGGTTGGACAGAGGAAGAGAGGAAGCAGGAAAGAGTTAGGTCTTTTTGGGGTCAGGGACAAGATGTAGCTACAAGTGTCTCCGGGTTTCAGTGGTGGATCCATCAGTATTTGCCACCAAAGGATTTAGATTTAATAAGACTTACAAGATTAGGATTTTAGTTGCTATGCCCAGTGATCAGGTTACAAATGTTTCTGAACTAAGTTTTGTTGTGTTTTCCTTCACACAGGCTTGTCTGGGTTCAAGAGAGAAAGATATAATGGCAAAGCATAGGTTTGCCTGATGTGCACCACAAAGGTCATGGGGGATTTGAAGCACCAGGCTGGCATGGTAGCGACCTGCCAGTGGGGACCTAGTGAGCTGTATGGAGAGATTTTGGAGCTCTGAGTCAGTCTTCACAAGATAAAAACAGGTTGGCCATTGCCCACCAGTACATGGCCAGCCAGGCCAGCAGGGCAGCTCTGACAGTGCAAGCATGGTCACAAGCTTTTTTTAATATTTCCCACAACACAGGTGTCTCCTGATTTTAATAACATCATTCTTGCCTTTCAGATACACCCTTCACTGGAACCTCTCCAGTCTTGCTGTGTCTGTATTAACCTTTGTGGCTTTATTTCCCAACACTGTATCCTTAGGATAAACAATGAGGCTCATGCTACAGTTTCCCTTCATCTTCGTCCCTGTGAACCAATGTTATATTCAATGTTTTGCCGTGGGCTTGTTTCTTTAGACTGTAAGGGCCGCTAGAGCAGTTTCTCTGCTCACTTCCACATACCACTTGCCTATGCTACGAGCCTTCTATTATGATAAACTCTCAATAAAAGTCTCACCCTCCTCACTTTTGCTTCCCCTCCCCCTCCTTTCTCTTCTCTTGCATTCCTTTTATGAGGTTCTTGAGAGCCGACCCAGAGCCTCACGTATGCTATAGGCACATATTCTCATCACTGAGTCAGGCCACCTTTATTTTTGTAGTGAAAGAATCCTTTCATATAAAGCTTTCCAGAATGGGCTTAGATACAGTGTTTACCCCTTTCTGATAGGTCTTTTTCAAATCCTTGCTACATTCTTTTTCTTGATATGGAGTGGGCATGTCTGATACTCTCCATGTATTGTGCACAATGAAGCCGTATATGCTGGAGGAATGTTGAGGTAGAGCTCAGAGAGGTGTTCCAGGCATTGGTTTCAATAGTTCTGTTACGGAATCATTTGCACACAACAATACATTCACAGCTAGATTGGGACGTGATGACTTTTCATGGCATAAGAAGTGATAAATGGGCACATGGGGGAAGACCAGGCCTCCCACACTACACCTCCACATCCTCTGTGGGAGAAGTCACCAGGCCTCCCACACTACACTTCCACATCCTCTGTGGGAGAGGTCACCAGGCCTCCCACACTACACCTCCACATCCTCTGTGGGAGAGGTCACCAGGCCTCCCACACTACACTTCCACATCCTCTGTGGGAGAGGTCACCAGGCCTCCCACACTACACTCCACATCCTCTGTGGGAGAGGTCACCAGGCCTCCCACACTACACTCCAAATCCTCTGTGGGAGAAGTCACCAGGCCTCCCACACTACACTCCAAATCCTCTGTGGGAGAGGTCACCAGGCCTCCCACACTACACTCCAAATCCTCTGTGGGAGAAGTCACCAGGCCTCCCACACTACACCTCCACATCCTCTGTGGGAGAAGTCACCAGGCCTCCCACACTATACCTTCACATCCTCTGGGGGAAAAGACCAGGCCTTCCACACTACACTCCACATCCTCTGTGGAAGAGGTCACCAGGCCTCCTACAGTATACTCCACATCCTCTGTGGGAGAGGTCACCAGGCCTCCCACACTACACTTCCACATCCTCTGTGGGAGAGGTCACCAGGCCTCCCACACTATACCTTCACATCCTCTGTGGGAGAAGACCAGGCCTTCCACACTACACCTCCACATCCTCTGTGGGAGAAGTCACCAGGCCTCCCACACTACACTCCAATCCTCTGTGGGAGAAGTCACCAGGCCTCCCACACTACACCTCCACATCCTCTGAAGTTAACACTTTCTTTGACATTAAAAGTAGTTGGCAGGGAGCATATTCCTATGCTGGGATTCACTGCCAAATTAACCAGCTTTTCATGATGATAAAACTGAGCTGGTTTTATTGTTTCCCTTGTTAGAGGAGGGGACAGGAAAGGCATGACACTTGGTGACTTGCTGCTGTGTTCTGAATAGTAATTGGGTTTTTCTTGTCCTGGATCTGCATTCTCAAGCTGCAAACTATCCTGTTATTTTTGTAGATGTGGCTGATGAGCTCCAGGATGGTCTCCTGGATTTAAGTACAAATTTTATGCCAAAAGTTGTCAAAGAGCTTTTCCGAGATAGCTTCTCTACTCTACACAAAACATCCTTTCATTCTGTCTTTATTATCTTTCCATTAAACTTTCTGTCAGTTTGTCACCTCTATTTTTAAAAAAGTAATTTTTTTTTAGATGATGCGGTCCATTTATGGAATGTGTTTAAAATTCCATAATACAGCTGACTTGTATTTTCTAGGTGTAGCATTAGCTGTGATGACCAAAATAGCAAGCACAATTTGAGGGCATGTTTTATACAAAAAAAATATCCCCAGTATGTAAAACTGTTCAATATGTTATTTTTAAAAGTAAATATATATTTTTCATTTAATACTGCTTTGGTGATTTTAGGTATCTGATCTATTAATTGCTGTGTGGACTTCAAGCTCTCAAACTTAAATAATTTCTGATAACATCATGTTGAGAGGGAGTTTAAAAAATTACAAACATCAAATAAATCATCTAAAAAGACAAAACAATATTAAGATGCTCAAGTTCAAAGCAAAGATGCTTTAATTCTCTTTTTTTTTCTGGAAATGATTTGGAATACATAGGATTTTTTTTAATTATCTTCTATAGTTTTAGTTCTTTCATTTGTTCATCCATATGTTGCGAACACACAAGGGAACTTGACTATAATTCTATGAAGGAATCTTAAGATTACAGCATAGAGCTTGACATCTATTTAACAAATTTAAAGATACCTATTCATCTGGAATATCAAATAAGAGGATGCTTCTGACTGCGCTCAATAATTTCAATAACTATAATTAAAATTATCTTAAACCAAAACAAAAAAAGGTCATTTGTTGTATAACTCTTAATTTAGAAACTAAACGAGAGGAGATAGGGAATTGGAAGAGCCAACAAAATAAAAACCCTAAGATAACTTTCTTGAAAACAAAAAAAGAATGATATTTCTTGGTCAGTTACAGTGAAGTCATGAGAGCTAGCACGGAGGAGTCAAGGATGCGGTGGGAGGTTCGGGCGCAGAGGACCCTCTCTGTTCACAGAAGGTTAACAGGATGGTGAGTTCTCAGTGTGGACTGGATGCTGCGGTGGAAAGAATCCTATGCCACTGCCCTGAAAGAAAGTATGTCAAATTCAGGCTCGCTCTCTGTCTCTGCCTCTCTGTCTCTCTGTTCTGTCTCTGTCTCTGTCTCTCTGTCTCTGTCTCTGTCTCTGTCTCTGTCTCTGCCTCTCTCTCTCTCTCTCTCTCTCTCTCTCTCTCTCTCTCTCTCTCTCTCTCTCTCGTAGATTTTGGTGACAGAAACACTGATCCAGAGGGACAGAGGGGAGAGGAAGACAGGTGGTGAGGTGGTGCATGCATTTTGTTTTGCTTTGGAGAACTATAGAAACTGATGATTTTGAAGATTAACTTGAGACCCTCACTTGAGCCACAGACACAGAATTATTTACTACTGTTTTCTAGGGTCTCTCAAGGACAGTTTAAAACATAATTAGTTTCAACTATTTTCTAAAAATATTGCATGGAAGTTCTTGAAATGTGCAGTTCATAGATTTTTTTAAATTACTTTTTTTTTTTTTTTGCACTCCAGTCATTACCCCTCTCCCAGTCCCCACTCCTCCATCCCACAGTTTCTCATCCCATTCCTCCTCACCCCTGGCTACAAGAGGATGTCCCCGCCCACCCCCACCTGCCACGCCTCCCTACTCTCTGGGGTCTCAAGTCTCTCAAGTGTTAGATGCTTCTTCCACTGAGGCCAGACCTAGCATTCCTCTGCTGTATATGTCAGGAGCATTGGACCAGCTAGTGTAGGCTGCCTGGTTGGAGATCTCAGGGTTCGAGTTAGTTAAGACTAATGACTTTCCTATGGGGTTGTCCTCCTCCTCAGCTTCTTTCAGTCTTTCTCTAATTCAACCACAGGGGTCCCCAACTTCAGACCATTGGTTGGGTGTAAGTATCTGCACCTGTCTCAGTCAGCTGCTTGTTGGGCCTCTCAGAAAATAGCTATGTTAGACTCCTGTCTGTAAGCACACCATAGCGTCAGTAATAGTGTTAGAGCCTCTCCTTGAGATGGATCCCAAGTTGGGCTGGTCACTGGACCTTCAGTCTCTTCTCCATTTTTGTCCCCACAATTCTTTTAGACAGGAACAATTCTGAGTCAGAGTTTTTGACTGTGGGATGGCATCCCTCCACTTGATGCCCTGTCTGTCTACTGGTGGTGGATGCTACACGTTCCCTCTCCCCACCATTGGGCATTTCATCCAAGATCCCTCCCTTTGGGTCCTGAAAGTCTCTCAGCTCCCAGGTCTCTGGTACATTCTACCGGGTCCCTCCAACTCCTACCTCCAGAGGTTGCCTGTTTCCATTCTTTCTGCTGGCCCTCAGGGCTTCACTCCTGTACTTCTCATACCTGATCATGTTTCCCCTTTCCCCTCCACCCGTCCCTCTCCCACCCATGTTCTTCCCTCCCTCTGTCTCCCATGATTGCTTTCTTCTCCTTCTCAAGTGGGATTGAGGCATCTTCACTTGGACCCTTTTGCTTGTTAACCTTCTTGAGTTCTGTGGATTATATCCTAGGTATTCTGTACATTTTTGGCTAATATACACCTATTAGTGAGTACATACCATATATATCCTTTTGTGTCTGAGTTACTTCACTCAGGATATTTTCTAGTTCTATCCATTTATGTGCAAAATTCATGATGTCCTTGTTCTTAATAGCTGAATAGTATTCAATTGTGTAAATGAGCCACATTTTCTGTATTCATTCTTCTGTTGTGGGACATCTGGGTTATTTCCTGCTTCTGACTATTATAAATAAGGCCACTATGAACATAGTGGAGCATGTGACCCTGTGGTATAATGGAGCATCTTTTGGGTATATTCCCAAGAGTGATATAGCTGGGTCTTCAGGTAGCTATATTTCCAGTTTTCTGAGGAACCTCCAGATTGATTTCCAGATTGGGTGTAACAGTTTGTGATCCCACCAGCAATGGAGGAATGTTCCCTTTTCTCTACATCCTCGCCATTTTAAAGTAAATTGTGTACCATTTTAATTATTGTAATAATTGTGATATCTTAATTTTGACCCATCTCACCTAGGCATAGACTATCTCATTGTCTCACATTCCAACACAGAGTATGTTATACTCCCATTAATATGTTCAGTATAATATGCTGTTCTGAGAAAGATTAAATTCATATAACTTATGGCAATAATTTTATTATGAATTATTGTCATTAGTCTTTTACTATTTCTGATTTACAAATTAAACTTTACCACAGGTATGTGTGTGGAGAAGTGACATAGTTTAAATAGGCTTTCATGGTGTCTATGGTCTTAGGAAGCTACTAGGTATTTTGAAACCAATCACCATTTACATACCATCTATATTGTAGATCCTGAGGATAGACATGAATACAGTTGAGATGGACAGATGTGTTAGAGCTTTAGAGCTTATATCTCTGAATAACTTTAGGACACATAGGCCCCAGGAAAACTAAGGTCATTGCAGCTTGATCATAAATTTTTAAAGCTGTAATTCACTCCTAAATATGGCATTTTTTAAATGTATAAAATAATGGTACTTTGTGGTGATTTCTTTATTAATTGGGTTGTTGATGTTCCCAGATTTCGGCACCATTGATGGGACTTAAAAGAGAGAAAGGGTGTTAGTGAGTATGGCATGGCGATGTGGGGGAGGGAGTACCTAAGCGGGCCCATGCCCAGGCATCTCTTCCCCTGAAGGACCACACATACACACCAACATGGTATAGAATAGAGTTTATTCAGGGAATAGGATGAGAGTCAATGGTATATTAGAGAGAGAGAGAGAGAGAGAGAGAGAGAGAGAGAGAGAGAGAGAGAATAGAGAGAGAGCAGAGGCCGGCCATGACCACGTGGAGAGAGGGGGGAGGGGAGCCCAAGAGGGGCAGAGAGGTGAGAGAATGAGAAGAGAGGGGAAGGAGCGGGGGGGGGGGAAGAGAGAGAGGAGGGGCAGGCAGCCCCTCTTATAGTGGAGCAGGCATGTGGGGCGGGGCATACCTGGCTATTGCCAGGTAGCTGTGGGGTGGAGCTTGAACAAAGTACCAACACTTTGTAGTTCATTTATTTAGTGCATATTTCTTTATGCCCTTCTTTGATTAATTTCTGTTTTCACCAAAATGCCTCACAGGTATCTAGGACACAGGCTCAACTTTTACATTATAGCAAGTCAGCTTCCAACACTTCCTGTCTGGCTACAATGCTGAATCCACCTGAAACGTTTTAAAGAACCCTTGATAAATCCAGATGTAATTATGCTGGAACTCAGCTGTGAGAGCAAGTACTAGCTGTAAGTCTTTCTTGTCAAGTTTTAGAATTAAAACTCTTCTTTCCTGTTGCTTTGTTCTCTTCCTTCTTAGCATTTGTTTTAGAATATCAGCCATTTGAGTTGCTATCTGTTCCTCGTTTCACCCTCTCTTCTGGTAGTCTAGTCCTTTTCCCTCCCTTCCCCCACACTTCCTTTCTCCGTTTTCTCCCTCTTAGGTCTTTTGGAGAGTTCTCTAAATGAGTCCATTTGAACCAACCTAGGCACAGAGTTTTCAGACCTGACTACTCTGTATAAAATCGTGCTGTGTTGCAGCCTTTGCACTGTCTGCATTGGCTTCTAGTCATTTCAGAATCATGGTCTCTGCATTAACAAAGATGACCTGACTCAGCAGAGGCAATGCAGGCTGAATCGGCGAAGGATCTTTCACTACAACTGATTTTTCCAAGGTGAGATTCTAAGATGATTCCCTAAGCATTTAGAGTAGAAGACATTAGAAGGAGCTTCGCCTTCGTTCCCTTGCTCTCTCCCTCTATTAAATTATCCTTCTGATATCATATCTGGTACTTATATATACATTGTAAATGAAAGGCTATGTTGAAGCAGTTTTCTATTAATGCTAATGCCCAATTTTATGTTATCACCATATAAAATCTTCACCCTGTTTCATTCAATGAATTGGTTTAAAGTATTGAAATTATATCATAAGATAAAATTAGAGATAAAAACCTAGTTTGATTTTGTTTATAGCAACTGAGAGCTCTGTGGTTTTGCTCTGTGGTTTCTTTAAAAATCCAGTCCGTGGTTCAACCAGAACTTTGTTACGTTTACTCTCACAGGATAACTTATACCTGTGTGACTCCCATTAGCATTTATAGGCATAAATAAGAGTTTGACAATTAAGGTGATCACAGTGCCATCTTGAGAAACACGAACTTGTGGTGCCAGGAAATATTTGTGAACCCCCAAAAGATGACCAAGGTGCTGACTCCTATGGAATCGCATTAGAGTCTCTTTATTCAGGCTTGAGCTTGGGCCACACCAGTCTCCGATCCAGGAGGTGAGCCCCAAGCCCGGTTTCAGGCAAGCATTTATAGAGGCAGACAGGGTGTATCTAGCTGGGTACACAACTGGTTGGGATACCATTATGACCTTTAATGTAATTGGCTGGTGCTGGGAGCCAAACCATAAACTTAACTTCTGCTTTGCTCCTGATTGGTGATGGTTAGGAAGTGAAGTGTCAGGAGTGGGCTTGTAACCAGGGGGTGCAGATGTGTTGGCGAATAACCTGCACACTGGTATTAGACACAGGTTTTGCTGGGAGGTAACCTGGAAACTGGTGTTAGACACAGGTCTTGTTGGTGGGTAGCCTAGAAACTGGTGCTAGGTACTGACTTGTTAGTTAGTTTTAGTTCAACCTTAGGTCAAGTTCTCTAAGATGGAGTCTGAACCCAAACGATTTTCTCTCTTATTCTCACAGCCTCTGCAAGTCCCATCATAACTTGCAACTTTTGGTTTGTAATTCAGTGCACTATTTCCATTGGCCACACACTTGATAGATGTTGATAAAAACTGAAAAGATTGGGAGTTTGATGACCACCATTAAAATATAATATTATACATTCTCCCTACATTATTTTTATCATTTCCAGTGTGATTTTGATATGGAAATGGGCCCTGGTTGAGAGAATGCCCTCCAGCATGCTTCTTTAGAAACTCCAGCAGCTCATGAACACAAGCACATACCTTTCATACGTTGGAGTGAGCATATGTAACCTAATTTGGGGGAGTTAATCTGTGGTTTTTGTATTTCTTCTCTTGTAAAATGGGACAACATCATCTTCTCTACTACATTCCAATGTGTTCTGTGCCAAGGTATCTGAAGAATTCCAAAGGCCATTTATAGTAGAATGTACCATTTGTGCCATCATGACTGTGATCGAGACCCTAAAACTTCAGAATGTAAGTTTTACCTTCATAAATGTGTAAAAAAAGAAAAGAAGTTCCTCCTGATAGTCCTTTTCTCTTTTACTAGAGAAGCCACTATTACAACAAGAATCTTAGAATAGTCTTTAGAAAAGAGAGACCAAAATTCTGGATTAAGGCACAAAATTTTCTATTACTGTGGCACATGTCTTCTGGATTTACAGGAAAAATAATAATAAATTAAAATTCTGATTTATGAGTACTTATTATGTATATCATGCTCAGTTCTGTGTTTTCCCTACATTGGATGTTTTGGCAAATATTCCTAAGACAGCTGAGTGTAGAGGCGGATATCCATAATATCAGTACCGAGGTAGGAGGATCATTAGTCAGACTGGACCACACAGGAGAAGGAAGAGGAAAGAAAAAAAGGGAGTAAAAAAGAGAGGGAGGCTTTTGATTGCAGAGCAAGAGATTAAATTGAAAGAGCTTAATTTCTATTCTAGAGTTAGCAGGTTCTTCTTCTTGGGAAGAAAACTTATATAGAATGGAAAATTTTGCTTTAAGATATATTTTCTTGTGTGTGTGTGTGTGTGTGTGTGTGTGTGTGTGTGTGTTGTAGGATGTGTTTACATGTGTGCACACATTTCTATGAAGATAGTATAGAGCATTCTTCAATATCCATCACAGGATCTGAAACTGGACAATATTTAGTCAAAGAACAACCAAATACAGCTATTAGAAACAGATGTCACAAACCCCCAGATATGTCCAGGAAAACC
This sequence comes from Apodemus agrarius, assembly GCA_964023405.1. NCBI lineage: Eukaryota > Metazoa > Chordata > Mammalia > Rodentia > Muridae > Apodemus > Apodemus agrarius. The sequence continues at coordinate 24,566,507 of OZ030027.1, read as the reverse complement.
GGCATGATCAGTCAATAATAATTGAGACTTCAGGCCTTTATACAGAGAGTATTAACATCTGGGAGGAGTTAATGGACCAATCTACTATAGATCATTAATTCAACAGCAATTACTCCTAGGAAATATCTTATTTTGAAGTTAATACTCTGTCTTAAATATGCATATTCAAAGCAAACTGCTGGTTTATTATACCATGTCTACTACTGGGGCAATGGCAAAGCAGGAGCTCCTAGAGGTTGGTTGTAGTTTTCTCTAACATAATAGGAGAGAGGGTCAAGTCCATACAGGTGAAAGGGAAGCTTGCTTTGCTCTCTCCATCTTGTCATAGATGCTGGAATTTACCTTCACCCCTGTTCATCCATAGAACCAGGCAAAGCAGTACTCACTGGGCAATGCTATGTAACAATTAGGTGAGGTGGTGCAGCAGGGGAAGATGAAGAGGGAAAGAAGACCAGTGGGAAGAACTGGCAAAGGAAAGGCTTGAAGGAAAACAGAAGAGAACTTGTAGACAGCCTCAGAGAATTCTTCCTTTGTCTCCTCAGGTCAACTGCAAGATTTTTGTCCATATCACTGGTGTATTTCACATTGTCCAGGCCATAGTAATTCCCAGGACACTTTATTTCCCTATAATGGCCTCCCTACCACCTCTCTTGGATCCTCACAAGATAATTTCCACCTTGAAGTGAGTTCAAAATGTGAGCTCCATACTTGGTAGCTAGGATCCTTTTGTGCTAGTGCTGGTAGAGTTGTCAAATAGGGAGATGTCTTGTAGAGAACCTTATTGAGGTGCCATGCCACCTGGCAGGAACTTGACATTGACCAATGGGAAATTTCTGTCCCTGCCTTTGAGCAGGAACTCCTGTGTTAACCACAATCCCTTCCACCTAGACCTAGGGTGGAGTGCTCAGAACAATAAGAAGCCCATTGTTCTTCAAGGACCTGCAGCTTCCTGAGAGATACTAGCCACCTGCGGAGCAACCAAACAAACCAGTTCTGTGGAGAATTTCCAGCCTTTGGGGGAAGGGTTTTCCCCTGCCTATATATTTGGAGTCCTCCATTAAACTCTGAGACCTTGAATAGCAGGTGTTGTCTTGGTCTCCATCTCTTTTCCCTGCCTTCCCATACATCCCCGACATCCCTTCCAGGTAACCCATCCAATGTAACTGCGGAGAGTTTCAGTGTCTCAAGGAGCTGGTGCCCATCTCAGCTTCTCTTCAGTCCAAAGGAATTAATGTTTCATATTTGTATTCTGTTGACTACAGAGCAGTTGACTGGTCTTGTCTTGGAGAAAGGTGTCTCAGTCTTTTTCACCTCCTGTAGTGATACTAGCCTGCATGCCATTTACATTACTGCCATCATGATCTCTTTTCCAGAGAAGTTCAGGCAAAAGTAATTTTTCTGCAGTGAGATTTTCCTACCTCATATAAATTGGTCCCATGACAGGCCTTATGCTGACTTGTCTGTGACCTCACCAGGTGAGATCCCTGGTCACTGTGACATCATCTTCATTGCTCCCCTTCTCTCAGCTCATCTCTCTCTCTTTCTCTCTCTCTCTCTCTCTCTCTCTCTCTCTCTCTCTCTCTCTCTCTCTCTCACACACACACACACACACACACACACACACACACACTTGTAAGTAGCATCTTCCATGTGAAAGATGCATGGGGAGAAATATTTAAGTTATACATAGAGTTTTAGATGGTGGAACTGGTTCTATTATAGTACGTAAAATCAAGGTGGTAGCCAGAGGAATACCAACATTCATGAGAAGAAGAACTCAGAATTACCACTGATGGGGAAGGATTGCACAGACACAATATAACCAGCACAGTGGTGTCACAGAATTAACTTCAAGATTTCAATTGACTTGCAGAACATTGTTTCTGGTCACCCCCAAGAGTCCTTCTCATGCATCTTTTACATAGAAACTGGAGATGTAACAGTTATGAACTAAAATCCATTACTTCTTCCCAGATCTGCTATTTCTGTGAATGAGGTTAATGTCAATTTTTTACCATGTTCCCATGATATTGGCTTCTTATAAGCATTTGTGACTCCCATGACTAATACAGATATTCCATATCTTTAGTATTCTTTTCAACTTCAGTACATTTTCTTCAGATTTCATTTTGTATTTATAGAATGAATATTGTAGCAATTCATGAATGATAAAGGATTTTAGTCCCATTGTCCATTCTCCCAACAACACATCCTTGAAATAGTCATAAGGTAGTTGCATAAAATAAGAACCTATGCTAGTCAAAAGAAATAGGATGTTTAAGGCTTATGAGTATACAAAGTATTAGATATGTTTTGAGTAATTTCATGTCAAGTAATTGGCTAAGATCAGATCTGTGAGTTCTATAGGTGAAGGCACAAAAGCCTTGGAAACAAATGGGAGAAGTCTCAGATGTTTGTTTTACACTTTAAAAGACTGGGACATTTTTCTTTAAATGTAGCTTTGTGGAACACAGCACACTCTTAGACATATTTTCCCTTCCTTTATTGCATCTTTCCCTTAATGTAATGTTCCTTAATTTACCATGATTGACTTGAAAATTTTCATCTTTAGAATTTAGTAATTCTATTATTGTTTTAGTTACTGTTTTATTGCTGTAAAGAGACACCAAAACCAAGGCAGCTTATAAAACAAAACAAAACACTTAATTGGGGGCATGCTTAGAGTTGCAGAGAATGGTCATCATGACTATCATGGTGGAAAACACAGTAGCCAGTAGTCATGGCAACAGATCAGTAGAATAGAGCTTAACGTTTTATCTATTGGCAAGGGGAGAGAAAGGAGTAGCTTTTGAAACCTTCAAAGCCCATTCCTCCAAAGAGGCTCCATGTCCTAATCCTTCCTAAACAGTTCCACCAACTAGGAGCCAAACATGTAAGACATTCTTGTTCAAACTACAATAATTATAGTTAGCCTATATAATCTTCATTTTCTTTATTCTTCTTAGGATTCTCTGAGCTTCTCAGTTCTGTGGGCTAACATTTATCATCATCATTATTGAAAATTATACTTAATGTAAACTCTCCAAATAGTCTTTCTATATTTTCCTTTCACTACCTCCTGTCTCTTCCTTCTGAAGACCAATTATCACATATAAGTCTACATATGAAAGAGACTAAGAACAAGGAGATCATTGTAATGTTTGAGGCCAAAACTAGACTGATTTTTCAAGGTCAGTTAGTTGATCTATAGAGCAGGGTCCTGTCTCAACATCCAAATGAAAAAGAGTGTAGGCATGATCAGAATTTCCCTAGTTGGGCTCAGGCCTGAGTGCCCATGATGCTGTGATGTCTCTCTAGGCTTTACCGCTCAGAAGCTATCTATCTTATTGTGGGAAGCTCAGCTTGTTTTACCACCCACCTATCATGTTTGGCTCCCATGGAATCCTGTTTGATAGTTCTAACTCCAGCTTTCTTTGCTTTGGAAGATATCTTAATCTATTTTCTGTAGCTATAACTGAATTCCATATCATAGGTATTTCATAAAGAATCAAGGTTTCATTCAAATATATGTTATAGACTTTGGAGGGTCCTCAATTAATGAGTCTTCTTACTGATGAAGACTGCAGAGTTCTGAGGTAACAGAAGCTTTACATGAAAAGTAGGGTTATAGGCAAAACAATGAAGGCACACTAGCCAGTATAACAAGCCAGCTCTCTCTAGATAACCTATCAATGTCCAGAGGGATCAATTCAATCACAAGGGTGGAGCTATTATGAGCCAATTACCTTTAGGTTTTTCAAACTGGCCCTCTTTTTAAATACCTCTTGATGGGGATTAAATTTCATCATGAGTATTTCCATGTATGCATGAAGGGTACCTCTGAACCTGCTACTCTTCCTTGCATTTTGGAGGAGCTCTAAATGGATGAGGTAAAGACCCAAAGTGCCATATTTCTGCCTTTCTTGCAACCTTTGGGTGTTTGGGGCTGATTGAGATACAAGCAGACTTAGAATTTGACAGAAATACATCCTCCAAGTGTGATCCTACCTCTTGGTATTAAATCATACAAATACAGGGCAATTTTCTGGAAAATACTTGGAAAATGGTATCAGACATTCTCTTAAGTGGAATCTTTTGAGATTCCAGTCCGCCATGTTAGCTCACCTGTCACTCTAAATAGTTTGGTAGAATTTGACATATTTCTCTGTTCCCCATCTGTTACATACTCCTCTCATAATTCTGCCACCGATCAAAGCAACCATGGCTCCTCTCTTTTTTAAAAAAAATTATTCATTTCTTTGCATCCCAAATGCTGCCCCTTCTTCTGGGTCTCCCCTCAAAACATACCCTTCCCCTTCCTTTTCTCTTCTGAGAAATCAAGAACCACTACCCTGGCACATCAAGTCTTTACCAGATTAGGTGAATCCTCTCCCACTGAGGCCAGATAAGACAGCCATTGGGGAACTGATACCACAGTCAGGCTTTAGGGAGAGACCCTGCTCCTGTTGTTGCAGGCCCACATAGAGACTGGGCTGCTATATATGTGTCAGGGGCTTCATTCTAGTCCCTGTGTGTTCTTTGGTTGATGGTTTAGCCTCTAAGAACTCCTAGAGGTCCAGTTTAGTTGATGCTGTCGGTCTTCCTGTGGGTTTCCCATCTCTTTCAGCAGTTTCAATTATTCCCCCAACTCTTCCAAAAGAGTCCCCAACCTTTGTCCAATGTTTGGGTGTAGGTAATTGTTTCTGTTTTAATCAGCTGCTGAATAGAACCTCTCAGGGACAGTTATGCTAGGTTCCTGTCTGCAAGTATAACAGTATTATTAATAATGTCAGGGACTGGTATTTGGCCATGGGATGAGTTTTAAGTTAGGTCAGTTATTGGTTGGCCATTTGCTCAGTCTCTGCTCCATATTTGTCCCTGCATTTCTTTTAGACAGAGCACATTTTGGGTCAAAAATTTTGTGGGTAAGTTGGTGTATTTATCCTGCCACTGGGTGGTTCTGCCTGACTACACAAGGGGAAGGTAGCTCTTCAGGTTCCATGGCCTCACCGTTAGGGATCTTGGCTAAGGTCACTTGCATTGATTCCTGGGAGCCTTCCCCATCTCAGGTTCTGGGACTTCCTAAAGATTCTCCCATCCTTCCACACACTCTGGCAGCTGCAGATTTCCATTCTTCTGTCTCTCTCCAAACTGCCATACCCCAAGTCTCCTCCCCTTTTCATTCCCTACACACTTCCCTCTCTCCCTCTGCTTCCTATGACTATTTTTTCCTTCTTCTGAGCATGACTAAGCATCTTTGCTTGGGTCTTCCTTCTTGTTTAACTTCTTTGGGTCTATTGGGTATATCATGAGCATTCTTTACTTTAAGGCTAATATCCACGAATAAGTGAATATATACCATACATGTCTTTTTGGGTTACCTCACTCAGGATATTTTCCAGTTCCATCCATTTGCCTGCAACATTCATGATGTCCTTGTTTTTTTTTTTTTTTTTTTTTTACTTTTTTTTAAAATTTTCTATATTTTATGTTTAAATTCCAAAGGCTTTCCCCTTTCCCAGTTCCCACCCACCATAGTTCCCATAGTTCCTCTCCCCCCCAACTGTTCCCCAATCATTCCCCCTCCCCCCTCGGTTTCTTTACTAAACTGGATGCAATCTTTACAGGCCCAGGGTCCTCTCCTTTCTTCTTCTTGGGAATCATTTGACTTGCTATTTGTGTCTTGAGTATTTAGGGCTTCTGGGCTCATTAATATCCACTTATCAGTGATTGCATTTCATGTGCATTCTTTTGTGATTGGGTTAATTCACTCAGGATGATATTTTCCAGGTCTAACCATTTACCTACAAATTGCATGAATTCATTATTTTTAATTGCTGAGTAGTATTCCATTGTATAAATATACCACATTTTCTGTATCCATTCCTCCTTTGAGGGATATTTGGGCTCCTTCCAATTTCTGGCTATTATAAACAAGGCTGCTATAAACATAGTGGAGCATGTGTCCTTATTGCATGCAGGGGAATCCTCTGGGTATATGCCCAGGAGTGGTATGCCAGGGTCCTCTGGAAGTGACATGCCCAATTTTCTGAGGAACCGCCAAACTGATTTCCAGAGCGGTTTTACCATTTTGCAATCCCACCAACAGTGGAGGAGTGTTCCTCTTTCTCCACATCCTCGCCAGCACTTGTTGTCTCTTGAGTTTTTAATCTTAGCCATTCTGACTGGTGTGAGGTGGAATCTCAGGGTTGTTTTGATTTGCATTTCCCTGATGACTAATGATGTTGAACATCTTTTAAGGTGTTTCTCGGCCATCCGAATTTCTTCTGGTGAAAATTCTTTGTTTAGCTCTGTGCCCCATTTTTTGATAGGGTTATTTGTTTCTTTGCGGTCTAACTTCTTGAGTTCTTTGTATATATTGGATATAAGCCCTCTGTCGGATGTGGAGTTGGTGAAGATCTTTTCCCACTTTGTTGGTTGCCGTTTTGTCCTTCTGACAGTGTCCTTCGCTTTGCAGAAACTTTGTAATTTTATGAGGTCCCATTTGTCGATTCTTGATCTTAGAGCATAAGCTATTGGTGTTCTGTTCAGGAACTTTTCCCCTGTGCCCAAGTCCTCCAGGGTCTTCCCAAGTTTCTTTTCTAATAGTTTCAGTGTGTCTGGTTTTATGTGGAGGTCCTTGATCCACTTGGAGTTGATCTTAGTGCAAAGAGATAAGAGTGGGTCAATTCGCATTCTTCTGCATGTTGACTTCCAGTTGAACCAGCACCATTTGTTGAAAAGGCTATCTTTATTCCACCGGATGGTTGTGGCTCCTTTATCAAAGATCAAGTGACCATAAGTCTGTGGGTTAATTTCTGGGTCTTCAATCCTATTCCATTGATCTGCTTGCCTGTTGCTATACCAATACCATGCAGTTTTTAACACAATTGCTCTGTAGTACTGCTTGAGGTCAGGAATATTGATTCCCCCAGAAGTCCTTTTATTGTTGAGAATAGTTTTAGCTATCCTGGGATTTTGTTGCTCCAGATGAATTTGAGAATTGCTCTTTCTAGATCTATGAAGAATTGAGTTGGGATTTTGATGGGGATCGCATTGAATCTGTATATTGCTTTTGGCAAGATGGCCATTTTTACTATATTGATCCTGCCAATCCAGGAGCAAGAAATATTTTTCCATCTTCTGAGGTCTTCTTCAATTTCTTTCTTCAAGGTCTTGAAGTTCCTGTTGTACAGATCTTTCGCTTGTTTGGTTAGAGTTACACCAAGATACTTTATGTTGTTTGTGGCTATTGTGAAGGGTGTTATTTCCCTAATTTCTTTCTCTGCCTGCTTGTCCTTTGAGTACAAGAAGGCCACTGACTTGCTTGAGTTAATTTTATAACCTGCCACTTTGCTGAAGTTGTTTATCAGCTGTAGAAGTTCTCTGGTGGAGTTTTTTGGGTCGCTTAGGTAAACTATCATATCGTCTGCAAATAATGATAGTTTCACTTCTTCCTTTCCAATTTGTATCCCTTTGACTTCCTTATGTTGTCTAATTGCTCTTGCTAGAACTTCAAGTACTATATTGAAAAGATATGGAGAGAGAGGGCAGCCTTGTCTAGTCCCTGATTTTAGTGGGAATGCTTCAAGTTTCTCTCCATTTATTTTGATGTTGGCTACTGGTTTGCTGTAGATTGCTTTTACTATGTTTAGGTATGGGCCTTGAATTCCTGCTCTTTCCAAGACTTTTAGCATGAAAGGATGCTGAATTTTGTCGAATGCTTTTTCAGCATCTAATGAGATGACCATGTGGTTTTTTTCTTTCAGTTTGTTTATGTAGTGGATTACATTGATGGATTTCCGTATATTGAACCATCCCTGCATCCCTGGGATGAAGCCTACTTGATCATGGTGGATGATCGTTTTGATGTGCTCTTGGATTCGGTTAGCAAGAATTTTATTTAGTATTTTTGCATCTATATTCATAAGAGAAATTGGCCTGTAGTTCTCTTTCTTTGTTGGATCTTTTTGTGGTTTAGGTATTAGCGTAATTGTGGCTTCGAAGAATGAGTTGGGCAGTGTCCCTTCTGTCTCTATCTTGTGGAATAGTTTGAAAAGTATTGGTGTTAAGTCTTCTTTGAAGGTCTGGTAGAATTCTGCACTAAAACCATCTGGTCCCGTACTTTTTTTGGTTGGGAGGCTTTCTATAACCCCTTCTATTTCTTTAGGGGTTATGGGACTATTTAGCTGATCTACTTGATGCTGATTTAATTTTGGTATTTGATATCTGTCTAGGAAATTGTCCATTTCCTCCAGATTCTCCAGTTGTTTTGAGTATAGACCTTTGTAGTAGGATCTGATGATCTTTTGAATTTCCTCAGTTTCTGTTGTTATGTCTCCCTTTTCATTTCTAATTTTGTTAATTTGTATACTGTCTCTGTGTCCTTTGGTTAGTCTGGCTAAGGGTTTATCTATCTTGTTGATTTTCTCAAAGAACCAGTTCCTGGTCTTGTTGATTCTTTGTATGGTTCTCTTTGTTTCTATTTGATTGATTTCAGCCCTGAGTTTGATGATTTCTTGTCTTCTACTCCTCCTGGGTGAATTAACTTGTTTTTCTTCCAGGGCTTTAAGGTGTGCCATTAAGCTGCTAGTATATGCTCTCTCCAGTTTCTTTTTGGATGCACTTAGAGCTATGAGTTTTCCTCTTAGCACTGCTTTCATTGTGTCCCATAGATTTGGGTAGGTTGTACCTTCATTTTCATTGAATTCTAAAAAGTCTTTGATTTCTTTTTTTATTTCTTCCTTGACCAACGTGTCATTGAGTAGAGTATTGTTCAGTTTCCATGTGTATGTGGGCTTTCTGTTGTTTTTGTTGTTATTGAAGACCACTCTTACTCCATGGTGATCTGATAGGAGGCATGGGATTAGCTCGATCTTCTTGTATTTGTTGACATCTGTCTTGTGACCAATTATATGGTCTATTTTGGAGAAGGTACCATGTGGAGCTGAGAAAAAGGTATATTCTTTAGCTTTAGGATGAAATGTTCTATATATATATCTGTTAAATCCATTTGGTCCAGAGTTTCAATTAGTTTCACTGTGTCCCTGTTTAGTTTCTGCTTTCCTGATCGGTCCATTGAGAAGAGTGGAGTGTTGAAGTCACCCACAATTATTGTGTTAGGTGTAATGTGTGCTTTAAGCTTTAGTAAGGTTTCTTTTACGAATGAGGGTGTCCTTGCATTTGGAGCATAGATGTTCAGTATTGAGAGCTCTTCTTGGTGGATTTTCCCTTTGGCCAGCAAGAAGTGACCTTCTGAGTCTCTTTTGATGATTTTAGGTTGGAAGTCAATTTTATCTGATATTAGAATGGCTACTCCAGCTTGTTTCCTGAGACCATTTGCTTGTAAAATTGTCTTCCAGCCTTTTACTCTAAGGCAGTGTTTGTCTTTGACACTGAGATGTGTTTCTGTATGCAGCAAAATGTAGGGTCCTGTTTCCGTATCCAGTCTGTTAATCTATGTCTTTTTATTGGGGAATTGAGTCCATTGATGTTAAGAGATATTAAGGAATAGTAATTATTTCCTCCAGACATTTTTGAAATCATATTTATTTATTTTATTTATTTTTTATATTCGAGAGGTTACCTTCTTTTGGGTTTGATGAGAGGAGGTTTCTATCTTGCTTCTTCCCGGGTGTAGTTTCCGTCCTTGTCTTGGTGTTTTCCCCCTATTATCCTTTGTAGGGCTGGATTTGTGGAAAGATATAGTGCAAATTTGGTTTTGTCATGGAATACCTTGATGTCTCCATCTATGGCGATTGAGAGCTTTGCTGGGTAAAGTAGTTTTGGCTGAAGTTTGTGTTCTCTTAGAGTTTGCATTATATCTGCCCAGGATCTTCTAGCTTTCATGGTCTCAGGTGAGAAGTCTGGTGTTATTCTGATAGGTCTTCCTTTATAAGTTACTTGGCCTTTTTCTCTTGCTGCCTTTAATATTCTTTCTTTGTTTAGTACATTTGGAGTTTTGATTATTATGTGACGGGATGTATTTCTGTTCTGATCCAGTCTGTTTGGGGTTCTGTATGCTTCTTGTATATTCATGGGCATCTCTCTCTTTAGGTTGGGGAAGTTTTCTTCCATAATTTTGTAGAAGATATTTGCTGGCCCTTTAACTTGTACGTCTTCATTCTCGTCTATACCTATAATCCTTAGGTTTGGTCTTCTCATTGTGTCCTGGATTTCCTGGATGTTTTGGGTTACAGCCTTTTTGCATTTAGTATTTTCTTTGACTGTTGAATCAATGGTTCCTATGGTATCTTCGGCTTCTGATATTCTGTCTTCTATCTCTTGTATTCTATTGTTGATATTTGCATCTATGGCTCCTGATTTCTTCCCAAGGTTTTCTATCTCCAATGTTGTCTCCCTCTGCGATTTCTTAGTTGTTTCTACTTCTGTTTTTAGTACCTGGATGGATGTGCTCAGATCTTTCGCTTGCTTGATTGCTTTTTCATGTATTTCTTTAATAGATTTTTGTGTTTCCTCTTTCATAGCTTCTACTTGTTGGCCCACGTTCTTCTGTATCTCTTTAAGTGATTTTTGTCTTTCCTCCTTATTGTCTTCTTCTTTTTGATCCATCTTCTCCTGCATTTCTTGAAGTGATTTTTGTATTTGCCTTGTAAAGGCTTCTAACTTTTGATCCATTTTCTCTTCTATTTCTTTACGAGATTTTTCTATGTGTTCAGCTACCAGCATCCTGACCAGTGATTTTATATCCAAGTCTTGTTTTTCTGGTGTTTTGGGGGTATCCAGGGCTTCCTTTTGTTGGTGAACTGGGTTCAGATGCTGTCATGTTGCCTTGATTTCTGTTAGTGACATTCCTTCGTTTACCTTTTGCCATCTGGTTATTTCTGGTGTTAGTTGACCTTGTTGTCACTGGCTGGTGTTTGAATCTCCTGTGAGGCTGGGCTTACCTGTTGTTTCTCTACTGGTGGTTATGCATGATTGCTGCTCAACGGGATCACGAGCTGGCTGCCACCCGCTGACTCTGTGCATGGCCTGAGGTCTCCGGGAAGTGTGGGGGAGTGCAGCAGAGCCTCGGCAGGCGCTGCTGGGCCTGCCTAGTAGCGAGAGCCTAGCAGATCCCCCCCCCACGTGGTAGCCCCTGATGGAATCTGTCTACCTGTGCCTTTCCAGCTGTGTTCTGGTTGCAATATGGAGGCCTGCAGCTATCGCTGGTCCGAGGTCCTGGGGAGCTGGGTGGTTCCGGCTGCCTCGGTGCACGGCCTAAGCTCGCAGGGACGTGCTGCAGAGCCTAGGCGCCTGGGCCCGCCTGTGGGTGAGAGCTTAGCAGCTCTCCCTGCTCTAGCCCCAGACGGAGTCTTTACCTGCGCCTTTCCAGCTGTGTCCTGGTTGCAATATGGAAGCCTGCCGCTATCGCTGGTCCTCACTCTTCTTAATAAACAAGAGTTGTTGCTTATCCTGGTTCCGCCGGCAGGGTCTGAGCACCTGGCAAGCTGGCTAGGTCTGGCTGACCTGCTACCGGCTGGATGGGAAGCTGCAGACAAGATGGCGCTGCCTGCAGGGGGTTCGGGGTCTGGCCTGCGAGCGCAGAGCGCAGGCACGGCCGCTGTACTCCAAACCGCCAGTCTGTGCGCAGTTCCTGCCCCAGACTTGAGTCCCCGGAGGTCTTAAACTCGGGCTGTCTCTGGTACCTGGTTCCGCCGGCAGGGTCTGAGCACCTGGCAAGCTGGCTAGGTCTGGCTGACCTGCTACCGGCTGGATGGGAAGCTGCAGACAAGATGGCTGTCCTTGTTTTTAATAGCTGCATAGTATTCCATTGTATAAATGAACCACATTTTCTGTATCCATTTTTTAGATGCTCTCATCCAGTTTCTGACTATTATGAATTAAGTTGCTCTGAATAATGTGGAGCACTTGTGTTCTTGGTATGGTAGAACATCTATTGGATGTATGTCCAAGAGTGGTATAGTTGTGTCTTCAAGTAGAACTATTTCCAGTTTTTCTGAGAAACTGCCAGATTGATTTCCAGAATGGTTGTATGAGTTTGGAATCCCACCAGCAATGGAGGAGTGCTCCCCTTTCTCTGCATCCTTGCCAACATCTGCTGTCACTTGGGTTTTCTATCTTAGCCATTCTGACTCGTATAAGGTAGGATTTCAGGGTCCTTTTGATTTGCATTTCCCTGATGACTAAGGATGCTGAACATTTCTTTAAGTGATTCCTAGCCACTTGAGATAACTCTGTTGAGAATTTTCTATTTAGATCTGTACCACATTTTAAAATTAGGTTGTTTGGTTTTTTTGAATCTAACGTCTTGGAAATCAAGGGGGTGCAAATTGGAAAAGAAGAAGTCAAGGTATCATTATTTATGGGTGATATGATTATATACATAAGTGATCCCCAAAATTCTACTAGAGAACTCTTTACAGTTTATAAATAACTTCAGCAAAGTGGCTGGATATAAATTTAACTCAAAGAAATTAGTAACCTTCCTTTATACAAAGGATAAATGGGCAGAGAAAGAGATTAGGGAAATAGCACCCTTCACAATAGCCATGAATAGTATAAAATATCTTCGTGTAACTCTAACCAAGCAAGTGAAAGATCTGTATGATGAGAACTTCAAGTACCTGAACAAAAAAAATTGAAGAAAATGTCAGAAGGTGGAAAGATCTCCCATGTTTATGGACTAACATAGTGAAAATAACCATCTTACCAAAAGTAACCTACTGATTTAGTGCAATCCCATCAGAATTTCAACACATTCTTTTTTACAGACCTTGAAAGAGCAATTCTCAATGTCATATGGAAAAACAAAAACTCAGGATATCCAAAACAATCCTGAATAACAAAAAAAAACTTCTAGAGGAACTACAGAGCAATAGTGATTTCAAAAAAAAAACCTGCATGGTATTGGTACAGAAACAGACAGGCTGATCAATGGAATTGAACTGAAGACCCAGAAATAAACCCACACACACCTATAGACACTTGATTTTTGACAATGAAGCCAAAACTGTACAATGGCATAATGAAAGCATCTTCAACAAATAATGCTGTACTAACTGGATATCTACATGTAAAAGAATGAAAATAGATCCATACTTATCACCCTGCATAAAAGTCAAGTCCAAGTGGACCAAATACCTCAACATAAAACTGGATACACCAGTCCTCATAGAATAGAATGTGGGAAATAGCTTTGAGGAGACAATTTCCTGACGAGAGCACCAATGGTTCAGGCTCTAAGATCAACAATTGATACCTGGGAACCCATGAAGCTGAAAAGCTTCTGTCAGGCAACGTACATTGTCAATAGGACAAAGGGATCCCTACATAACCCTAAATCGGACAGAGGACTAAAATCCAAAATATATACAGAACTCATTCTCTCTCTCTCTCTCTCTCTCTCTCTCTCTCTCTCTCTCTCTCTGTCTCTCTCTCCTTGAAAGGGCTTGCCTGTTTTTTTTTTTTTAATTTAATTTACATGGGTTACCTAACATGTTCAGTTCTTGGATGGATTTTAAGAAGACTACTATTTTGGACTATTTTTTACTTGTTATTTTGAGGGTAGAAGGAATATACAAGCTATGGCTACATCTCAAATCCTCTGAATTATCTAGTTATTATATTCTTGCCTCTTGTGTCCTAGTGTGCCTTCCTGTACTAGCAATCCTGTAAAACCCAAACCTACACTGCTTCTTTTCAGTGAGATTCTAGGTCTAATTTGGGTTTGGCTGGTTAGATCCACTCATGAAATACAAGTGAAGAGAATGCTTTGGGTTGTCTTTGCTGCTGCTTTGTGTCTTTTTGTTGAGTACAGTCAGAGAGGTGGTGCGTCCTCCTTCCTGGAACTTCTGCAGTATCCAGCCTTGTACCTGACCTGCCCCTTAGATTTCTAATTAGAAAAATACATACCAGTGTAAGAAGCATCTGCTGCTTTCATAGATTTCTGGCTCTAGGATGAACAACTCTAATAGATTTTAGGTAATACAGAATCACTTGTTTTTTTAAAATACTATTATTTATTTACTAGAGTTAACAGTCACAACGATAATTTTCTAATGTCTCTGCTTCTTGACTCTTACAGAGAAAGTAAATGTCTATGAGCCTATGTTATTAAAAGCTCTGATAATCACTCTGGAAGTCATTGCCTCAATCCTATAACAAGCCCAGACCTCTCAAATACGTTCTAAGAGATTTGGTAAACCCCTTTGTGTTTAAAATAACCAGAGTGTGTTTTTTTTTTATCTTCATCTGATTCTTGGCAGAGACTCATCATCTGTCATTTGTGCTGTCACTTGCCATTAATGAAGCACTTTCACCCATGTGATATCATCTGTTCTTCTGTAAGTTTCAGGAAACTAGCATGCTATAGAGTATTAATGCAGTTTTTTTTAAGTGTACTACTGTGAATGAAAAAGCAAAGACTGATTAATCATAAAAATGTTTTTAATCACACACCCATTTTATGTTGTGCTTCTTTTAAATATTTTGAACATTTCTCCAAGCTCCAGTTGTGATCCCAACCATTCCCCATTGACCTATGTCTAGAAGTGTCTGTTGTAGATGTGTTATTACAACATGAAAGTAATAGAGGGAGATAATAGATCAAGGAAATTTACCTCCACTGCATGCTGCATCCCAAGCTAAAACTGTAAGCTAGAAGTCGAGGCTCCTGAACCTGAATTCAGTAGATAAAAGGCTTGGAGCAAAAGATCTACACGAACAAAAGAGGGAAATTGAAACCATCTATATATTTGCATATATATGTATATTTTGTAAGATTCACCCCACTTCCATTCTTCCAAAGGAAATAATGAACAATGTTCAACAAATTAAGCTATCTAGGTATGGCGCTTTAATGACTAGTCAGTTAAAAGCACAGCCAGGGGCTGCACTTGGTCTTTCAAAGCCGAATCCTGTTGATGTTTTAGATACATGCATTGTATATGCAAGCTATATAGCTGACACCAGCAACTAAAATTTTAAAGAAAAAGCTAAAAACAAAACAAAACAAAACAAAAAAAACTGGACTGGATCTTGTGACAATTCCTTGTTATTTTTCTTGAAATCTGACAGGAAATTCTTAACCTGCGGGGCTTAGCTCAAAACACTCAAATGGATGAGAATCTAGAAAGTCATTTTCTTTTAGCTCCTTTAGCTCTTCCAAAGCCTACTTCATCCAGTGCCATGTGCATGTGACAACATGATCCCACAGCTAAAAACAGGGCCTATTTCACTGACGCCTTGAATTTACAGAAAATGAAACAAAATCCCAGATAATGACGACCATTTTAGAGTCTGTTTCCTCCAGGAATCAAATCAAAGGGCTCAACAGCCTGTCACTGAGAGCCGAATAGAGCTGAAGCCGATTTGGTGGTACCTCCTTATAGGAATGATAAAACACCGATTGCTCTAATCTGTCCCTCAGCACTGGTAATAGTAGGTCACTTCTAATTACTGTTCCCTTTCTGGGCTATATAAAGATAAATACACGGGATATTAAAACGCCTTGCGGGCTGGTTATTCAATTGCTACATACAGAATCGATTTCATGAAGGAAAGAAAGCAGATTAGATTCTAAGATGTAAATGTGCAACTTGACAGACTGTAGCGTATTTTTCGAGTCTATCAATAGCATGTCAGCCCACATTTTCTTGCTGGCTATTGTAGATTTTTGTTATATGAGAGGGCAGATTTGATGATCATAAGAACAACCATAACTGCTCTTCTCTTTTAAATAATAAGAAATTGTGTTTGTGTTTTCTTTGTTGTCATTCACGTTATGCAACGTGATACCTTTGGATTGGAAGAGCTGTCTGCTGGCCAAGAAATGCTCATGGTTTCTCTTTTGCTCTTCTTTCCTCACTTAGCCCTCAGCTCAAGTTCACAAGTGTGTGCTCTGTTTTTCCTAGTCTTGCTGGGTCTTATGACTATAAACTAGGGAAAACATAAAACACATTTTTTCCCTCATTTTTTTTTTTTTTGCTTCAGATAATCTTATTGTTTTAGACTGGGAAATAAATAGCCAAATAAAGGGAATTTCAGAGTTAATATTATTTAGCAATTCATTTACTGAGCTTCCATTTTACCTGGCCAATAACAATTGAGTATTCCTAGTATACTGCTACTCTACCTATTCTGAAGATTTAGGATGAGCATGCTCTCGTGTTCTCTCCTTTACAGACAAGCCACCCATGTAAAGTAGAAATATGATGTTGTTATGGCATATTCAGTGGAGGTGTGATTTACTAATATATTTCAAGGTAGATTTCCCTTTGTTGAGACTATAAAGAGAGTGTAATATGCCTTCTTGGGTTACCGTAACCAAATGCCACAAATGGGCTGGGCATGTAGTGGCTGAAGATCTAAGATCCAGGCACTGGCACTGCAGGTAGACACTTTAGACTTGTGTTTTTGGCTCACTAGGTAGCTGCCATCTTACTTAATACTCATGTGACTTCTTTATGTACGCAGTGAGAAAGGTGAGAGCTCTATTTTGTCACTTGTTACAAACTTCACATAACCTTAATTGCTTCCTAATATGAATCATCTTTAGAAAAACCAAATTGGATATTAGGGCTTTGACATATGAATATGGTTGGAATATAGACATTGAGTTACTACTGTTGTCTTCTTTGCTTTTCTATTGCTATGACAGGAAACCAAGACCAAGACGACTGATAAAAGGAAGTGTTTATTAGGGCATATGTTTTAGAATCTATTGTAATCATTGTGCAGAACATAGCAGGGATCAGGCAGACATGCACTGAAGCATTAACTGAGAGCTTTGATCTTGATCCATAAGTGTAAGGTAGAGACGCCAACTGGGAATCATGTGGACTTTTGAAACCTCAAAAGCTACTTCCGGTGACACACGTCCTTTGACAAGGCCATACCTTCCAATCCTTCCCAAAAAGTCCCACCAACTGGGCCCCAAGTCTTCAAATATATGAACCTATGGAGGCCATTTTCATTCAAACCACTACAAGTAGGTAGAATAGGGGATAAAGTGGAAGATGAGTTAATGCAAGTTCTGTTAATTGGGAAAACTGCTTAAACACAATGCTTTATGGAATAGAGATACAGATGAAAGGTATGGGCATCTTGGAAGTGTTTTAGACAACTAAATAATGAGCACAACTATCCTGAGGTTAAAGCAGATGAAATATGTGGGAAACACCAAGATAGGCAGGGTTGGAATGAACAGGAGGAGTGGTGAGAAATGAGAGTGGAGAAAGATGTAGCTATGGACTTTGCATATGCAGCATTTTCTAGAATCTTTTTAATTAAATTGATTAATCCTAGATAGTGGGATTATTTTGGAAGGTTCTGGAGACATTAGAAGGCAATGGTCTACTTCAAGCGTATGCATATCGTTATCTTGCATCTAGCACTTTCCTGTCTTGCTCTGCTGTACTTCTTACTGCCATCATGTCTTGGTTAGGGGTTCTTGTTCAGTGATAAAATGCCATTAGCAAAAGCAATGTGGGGGGAAAGTAGATTTCTTTCAACTTTCAGTTCCATGCCACAGTGCATCATCAGGAGTCAGGGAAGGAATTGAAGCAGGTACCATGTGAACAGATTGTATAAAATCAAACTTAGAATGTTTTTCTATCAGAATTTCAGACAAGGTGAGGTTGAAGTTGATGAACCTGGAGGCAGGAACTAATAGAGCAGACATGGAGGAGTAATACCTACTGGCTTGCTTCCCATGGCTTGCTTCCCAATGGCTTGCTCAGCTTGATTTCTTAAGGACCTCAGGCCCATCAGCCCTAAGGTGGAACTGCCAATGGTCAGCTGGGTCCTTCCACATCAACCACCAATCAAGAAAATGCACCATAGGGTTTCCCACAGGACAATCTGGAGGGGGCATTTTATCAATTTAGATTACTCATTTTCGAAATGACTCTAGGTTGTGTCGCATTGACACATAACTAGCCAGCACATATGATTGAAGAGGTCTCCTCTACCATATGCTTCTACTACCATGGTGATATGCCTAAGACCTTAGTATCGAGCATCTAAGATGAAATGCTGTAAGCCTCCCAAAATCTTTTCTTCATTGAATTGTTCTCTCAGTTGGATCATAGCAAAGCAAAAGTAGATGTGGATTGTAACTCTCAGTTTCACCAACTCCCTTGCACCATGGCAAATATTTTTAATGGCCATATGTTTCTTCCAAAAATAAAATTAATAGGATGTAACCCACTTTGATGGATGTAGTCTGGAAGACAAATATGAAAAAGCATTCTTAAAACATGTAGAATATAGTTACAGAAAACCTGTACCTGGGAAAGGATGTGAATCTGAATCATGCATTAATAATGCATACAGAGCCTGATTTTCTGTCTCACTGCATTAAATACACTTGTTTTGCTTGTTAAAATACTCAAAGGTATCATGTAAACAGATTGTATGAAATCAAAATTAGAATAATTTCCTCGATCAGAATTTCAGTCAAAGTGATATTTAAATTGATGGCAATTTTCTGAGTTAATTTCTTTTCAGTATTCTGATATTCTGATATGCTAATAATTCAGTCAATTGTAATATCTGTACATATGATATGCCGCATACCTGTACATTCTTGGTTTTTTCCCCTTTTGGGCTATACTGAACCTGTCTGTGTTCCAGATGAATAGGGTAAAGGATGCTAAATCAGACAAAAATTCAGAAATAGAATTTTGAAAGCAGTTTTGTGAAGGAAAAATGAAGTTTTGATGCCACACCTAAAAGATGATTGAAGGTTAGGGAGAGTTACTTTCTTAAAAGAGGTGCATGAGATAAGAACTTGTTTGATTTTGGGAAGAGCTGGCTGGGCAGAGTCTTCTGGTGTTAGTGGTCCCAAAAGCAACCCAGCACTGTCCTGGCAGATGACCTAAGTTTAGAATGACAATTCAGGAATAGAGAGAAACACTCAATAGTTGTCATGTAAAATAGCCAAGGCCTTCAGCATATGTGAGCATTTTTCAACTTTTCTGTAATTCCTGTTATCTTGTTATACTGACTTAAAGTAAGATATTTCATAATATTAGTGTGTCTGGGATATTCTGGGATGTTTATTAGGCATGAGGAGGATTAAATGGTTTCTAAAATGACTCACATCTTTTAGCTTGTAAACATTTTATTGCAAGTTTGTCCTCATGATTATTCAAATATTTTAAATGATTATCGATGAGTCATGTTTCATATACTTGGTTTTTATTTTCTCTCTGTGCTTAATTATTTCAGCTGAGCAGATGAACTTAAAAAACACAAATGCCTTATTATATATGGGAATTCAAATCTGTTAGTTCTGTTTCATTTACTGTGCCAGAATACCCTGGCAGAAACAGCCTAGGCAAGAAAGTTCAAAGTTCAAGGTTACAGCCATCAGTGCAACAAAGTCACAGTGGCAAGAACTTGAATTAGCTTGTCATACCACATCCATACCCCCAAACAGAGAGTAATTAATGAATACAGACATATTTCCCACTCAGCTAATTTTCTCCATTTTTATAAAGTTCAGGATCTCCTGCCTAGGGAATGGTAGCTCCCACAGTAGGCAGGTCTTCCCACCTCAATGAACCTCAGTGAACCTCAAGACAATCCCCCACAGATAGGCCCACAAGTAACTTGATTTAGGCAATCACTCTTTTCCCAAATGATTTTAAGTTAGGTCAATTTGATAGTTAAAACTTACAAAATGCTAAGACAAGATTTCCATCTATCATTTTTCTTATCTTTATATGATGATGAATGAAATTTAAATGTAATTATATTTTATGTTGGAAGCTGGATTAGGATGTAGATAGGTTTTAAGGTATAAAAGTGGTTTAATTGGTGGTTTTGTTCTTTTGCTAGGGTTTCATATTTATACCAGATTAGTAGTAGCTTTTATCTAATAAAAAGAAGATATAAAGGAGATGTGAGATGGGTATTTTTTTCTTAAAAAAAAAACAGATAATGGTTGTGTCAGATTGAATCCCGCTTTAGTGCTCATAGAGTTTTGGCTTTGCAGAGTCTAAAGTACTGGGAAGACAGTTTTCCTTAACATGAAAATGGAGAGAGCTGACTTGGGAAAAGCTCTTGAAAAACAAATCCTCTACAAAACTCGTAGGAGGAGAGTTATTCTTGTTTCCTTGAAAGAAGTAGGGAGAGGGGGGATGAGGCCAGGCATAGGATAGTGGAGTAGCTCCCTCCACATAGAGATACAAACCTAATGTCTGCAGAAAACTCTTCCCCTAATGAAGGAGAAATCTTTCTGCATCTAATTTGTGAATTGTATTTAGGCTCTGTTGAAAGATAATGAAATTTGTGAGGTCATTCAGGCTTGGTCAGTTTCAAAGAAAGATAAAATATAATGAAAGGATTCTTATTAACAGGAAAACACTGGCTTCTTCTTGACAGAAGAATTACCACTGGAGACATCAAATTCTATTTCACAGAGATTGAGTTCTGATGAACCAAGAGGATATTCCAAGTGCTGAGGATTGTGCCCAGAGGCCATCATTCTGGCTTTTACATATTTTGAGTGTATCAGCTATACCAGCAGCATTTTATTTCTGTGTGGTCATTAGATTTTATATTGCTGCAGAGACATATAAAATGAAAATTACTTCAGAAGAAGCAGCTTACTAGACTTTATCAATTTTGGTGTGAATAGTCATTCTATTATTTTAACAAGTATGATTGTTAACTGTTCAGAAACATAAACAAAATTAACTTCTGGAAACTTAGAGTGTAGAGCCAAAAGCTCCCCCAATGTCTTCTTTTTTCTTTTAAAAATAAGAAAAATGAGCATCTTTAAAATGGGATAGAAAACTGTTATAAAAAGATAGATGTATGTTCTCATTAAATACAGTGCTCAATTTTGGTTGTCATTTTTCTCCTTGTAGCTTCACCCCATAGCCAAAAATTCTATTCCCCATAATTTCAGACTTACTAAAGAGAATGATTCTTTCACTATAGAAAAGATAAAACAAAGAGAAGCAAGAAGACATCATTGAATAGCTGGATATCTTAAGGTCTGAAGTGAATTGAGAAGGAAGGAGATCTAGACAGGGATTCCTACACTGGGCCAGACACCGTCACACTGATTATCTCATTCAAATGGACAGGAGTCTTAGAGGCAAGGATTTTTGCCACCAAAGCCCATAGTTTGATCTGGATAAATAGTTATCAGGATCCAAATGGAATCCATTTCATTCTGAAGCAAGTGTTCATGCCAAAGTGCTGAGTTCTGTTAAATAAACTATTAAGCATTTCTGTAAAGTCTGAGTAGCTAGTAACATCAGAATATTATTGTCAAGATCAAAGTGACCCCATGTGTGTGAATGTGTCTTACGAAGTTCAATGTGCCAAATGATTGATGTATTGCAGATATAAAATTGAAAATTTGGAATGATTACACAACTGAAAAAGAGGTCCTTAAGATATAGATGTCACAGGAGCTGTATTAATAAACGTGGAAAATAAAAATACATTAAAATACACTATATGTAAGCAATAGCGAAAATTATTGCCCAAAGCAGTATGTATATAGGAACCTAGAATGTTGAATGGGAAAACTACTGTCAGAATTATTATGCTACTGGCTGATTATCTGGGAACAATATAGAAAATTGCATGGTTTTCAGAGGGCTATGTTGCTATAGCCTAGGACAATATCTGTGTAATTAATACTTAGTGAGAAAAGACATGTATCAGTGGGTATTAAACTATATTATTTTTCTTCATGGCTATTAGGGAAATCTTTTTATATATTACTTTTCTAGAAAGGGAGAGGAGAAAAAAAATGGAAAAAAAGCAAACCTTCTTCACCCTTCAAAACTGCATCCCTTCATTCACACGTAGTAATCTGACACAACCAAATTTTCCTGGCTTACAAACCATTTGCAAATTGCCTGGCTATCACTCACTCACCTTGTTTCATCCTTGCCTACACATTTGTCAGCCATCAGAACCACCTACAATGTCTTCCACTCAGAATAGCAAGATTGCTAACAAATCCCTTTCAAGCAGAAAAATAAATGTGTGCAGTCAGGTGGTGCCATGCCTTTCTCCTCCTTTGCTGTGACTGGGGCCCACTTGGCGCCCAGAATCACACTGTCCAGATGGTGTGCTCCTCTCTGCTCCTGCTCACGCACATTCTCTGCCAAGGCACCGAGTGCCAATTTTCTGGTGAGAATCTGCTTTGCAGAAAGATAGCGAGCTGCCCAGGTTGTGTCACCTCCCTTGTGGTCTACATACAACTGGAACTACGGTGAGTCATGAGCCAGTGCTAGAGAAGTTGAAGAGGACAGGAAGACAGGAAGCTTGCATGAAAAAGGAAAATTATTGAAATGAAAGGCAATCACCCCTGTGAACTTAGGTCAATTATCTCAACTCTTTAGCTTTCCCCTGTCTCCTTGCTAAGACGAAGAAGGCATTGAGTTGGGTGACAAACCACAGCTCTTTGCTTCTAACATTCCATAATGCTCTGCATCAAAGCAATGATTCCATCCTGACCAGCCAGGAATTTGGGGGAGGCATAAATAAGTTTCAGATAAGTGTGGGAGGTAGCTTCTTTATAGCAAAACTAGGTCTGCCTGCTGACATATTTCAGTGAGATCCTAATTTTGGATCCTCATGTTCTGATGTTGAGAAGTTTTCTAGTCAAGCGAAGATTTCTTGCGATTTAGACAATTGCTACAATGCTGATACAGAAAAAGATGATTTAATGAGTTTTACTATAATTTAGGTGTTAGGGACATGGTGGTGAACAGTCTAGAGTCCACTGGTCTTACAGCAATGAGTGGTGGCTCATTTCAACAAAATTCAGGCAATCTCTTCACAACAACGCCAAATCATTGCAACATGGTCTTCAAATAAGTTTTGCTAATATGAGGCCATTCTGAAAGGCTCTTGGTAAGAATGTCTTGGCTTCCTAATTTCCTACTGTAACCCTCCCAGCATCTATGAATACTTAGGAGTTTAGAGGAGCAGGATTTGGAGCTGTCCAGGGTTCTAAATTCTTCTAGGAAAGAAGCAGCTTGTGGGGTTGTGGCTCAACTCCATGCTATCCTGTGTGGTTTTAAATATTTCTTTGTAGTTTGCTCTATGTAGAAAAGTATAAATCAAGGATAATGCTCGAGATGAAAAGAAAACACCAGTGGTTTTATATTTTAGCTTACTCATATCTAGGATATGAATCATTCTTAATAGCAATTTTGAAAATGTAATTAGAATACATAAAACCACCCTTCTCTGCTACTTGATTCAGTATGAGTAAGGGTATATGTGGGTCTTGACAAGGAAACTGTTTCCTTCTCTGACTTTGCTGTGTTCTACCGATGAGCATTTACTAAAATGAATGAGTGCTCCTTTCTTTCCTTTACTTTTTATATAATGCACATTTCATTTTGTATGGCATATATACTAGTGTGCATGAGAAAATCCCAGATTATAAAAGCCATAGAAAGCTTAAAACAGGGAAAATTTGGGTATCAGAAGTATGTTACTTGCTCAAATAGTATCTTGGTCCATTTTCTGTTGATATAGTAGATTAGCACAGGCTGAAAGATTTATTAAGATAGGAAATTTATTAGGAAAAACACTCTGGATGTTGATCAGTATAAAGCTGGAGACCAGGATGACAATGGGAAGGGCCTTTGCCTTCTTTCTGGCAGAAGATACCGCATGGCAAATGGGAAGTGAATGCGTGTGAGACAATTTGTTTTACAACAAAGCCATTCCATAAAATTAATGAACTCACTTCAGTGAGAACCTACTCACTTTTGAGAGAACAGCATTAACCAATGAATAGGGTTGAGTTCCTTACTATCTAAACACCTTCTATTTGAAACCCCTTCCAAACTTGTTTTAATGTTTGTTAACTTTTCCACATATGATGTTTACGGGGGAGGGGTGTATAGTAAAATCATTACAGGCTTCCATAATAAAGTATCATAAACTTAGTGAGTTAGACAACAGAAATTTATGTTCTCAGAGTTCTGACAATTGAGTCCAAAATCAAGGATGGAAGGAGAGAGAGAGAGATAGGGAAGTCAGAGAGAATGAGAAGCACTCTAGTGGCTTTTACATGATGATGTCAATTCTATTACAAAGTACCCTGCGTCTATGATCGAATATAGTTTGCTTACTTCCTTAGAGACTCATATCCAAATACAGCCCCACTGGGCATTAGAGATTCTCCAGTTAAATTTCATGGAAGCACAACTATTTAACTCATAGCATGCATACCCTCTAGGAGACTTTTGTTTTGATTTTGAGATAAGGTCTCATATAGTGCACTCTGGTCTCAATGACTTCTGATTTTCCTGCATCCACTAGAGATTATAGACATATGTCACCAAAACTTGTTGTATGTAGTGCTGGGATCAAATTAAACCCAACACCTCTTGTGCATGCTGGGTTGACACTGTACAAACTGAGGCATATTCCTAATTCATTATAGTATTGGAGTAGTTTGTAGTGTAGTATGGTATTTGAAGTAATTAAATCTCACTTTGATTTATGATTCAGGCCTTAACTGTGTGACCATGGGTAAATTAATTTTGAAGTAATTTGTCAAAGATAGTTTGAGATTCAACTGGGTTATGTTAGTGACTGGTCACAGGGTTACAAATATAATAGAAATAAACTATGCTGTCCATATAAATCCTTAAAGAATATGGATAGTATTTGCCAAATACTACTTAGATTCTATGATTATCCCCAGAAATCAGTTGGTATTTTAATGGACCCTACTTTAAAAATATCATACAGTTTTTACATTCAGAGGGTCATCTCCATGGTTACTAAATTCAACACACACTAGTGTCTCTGAGCAGAAGGAGGGCTGGTATAAGATGACATGGCTAATGTAGCCGGATGTCACAAAATATAGGAAATTCCAATTGTTTACTGGGTAGTGGTTTTTAGTCATGCCATGTAATTGGTTCCCTCATGTCACCTTCAGGGCACACATTGTCTCTAAAATTCTGGGTAACAAGGGAGTTTCATTTTTGTTATCCAGTGGGGATTCAGTTCATAACATTTAGTATACAATAGCTTTTCTTTCTTTTTTCTTTTTTTAATTTTTATTTTCTATATTCTTTGTTTACATTCCAAAGGCTTTCCCCATTCCCATTTTCCCCCCACCATATGTCCCATAAGTCCTCTCCCCACCAACTATTCCCCAATCATCCCCCCCCATGATTTCTTTGTTATGGGTCTACAAAACTGGATTCAATCATAGTCTTCTGTTTCCTTCATCAACAGGAAAATCCATTGGTTAAATGCTTATCCTTTAGTGAGCTCATTTACACTAATAAACACAGGCTCTTACACAGATAGACAGACAGACAGACAGACATATGCATGCATTGTGCACACATGCACATAGACAAATACACACACAGAGACAAATGCACGCATGCACGCACGTGCACACACTTTTCAAAGCTCATGAAAAGTGTTTGAAGGTTAAGAGCTTGGGACATAAATCTTAAAACCCACTTTGGTCCCTTCTAAAGGGAGATGACCCAGCAATGTCCTTTTGTTTAACAACTTAGAGATAACATCCTTTAATTCTCTATTGGTTTTCAAATTAATTTATTATCAAAACTATCAGAAGGCATCTTACAAGTTGTCTCGAGAATCTCCAATAGGACTTCAAGTACAGTCCCTCATGCCGAGAGATTTTTCAATCACTTAAAGATGCTTTTACTTCCTAATTTAATTTTGGTAGCATCAGAATGCTTCAGAGAGCTGTGTGCTTTGGGAGTCAGGTGTCAGGCTCTTGTCCTTCCTCTGTCACTAGGAAATAATGGCCACAGGAAAGTCACTGCAAAATCTGAAGGTAGACTGTGTCTTCAGTTTGCTTAATCTCTGACCCTTCATATTCTTATTTATGAAATGAATCTAACATACTACACAGCAGTAAACTCTCTTTGTAGTTTGTGCTAAAAAATACATGGTTTAACCTACTACATATATAGCAAGTAGGTTCTTTTTATTATCCCATATTAATCTTCTTGATAAACAATGTCTGTTCTTGTAAGTCCTTAGAGATTGGACAGTTTTGGTAAATGCTACTTAGTTTTGTGGATGTTCCTGAAAATTGATCTTTTAACGTGACTCTGCTTTAGAAAATGTTAGTTTCCATAGGCAATGGGTCCTCTCTGTATATGTATTTGCATGTCTGAGAGGAAGAAAAGGACTATTCCCACACCCTAAGTATGTGTCCCACTTGTCCTGCCCTTTTTACTGCTAGATCTCCTATAGGATGGGAATTAGTGCAGTATTATCTATATTTGATAAAAGGGTTACATGCATAACCTTAATTAAGAAACATGCAAAGTCAAGTCTATTAAAAGCAATCAAAATTACGCCAAATAGTTCAAATTCTGTGAGAACCATTTACAGCACAGATTGATATTAGTTTGTTTAAAGGCTTATTTTATGCCCTTTTTAGAAAGATCTTTGAAAGTTTCAAAAATGAGAATCCATGGTGGGTGAAAAAATTCCTCCTGCCAGATTTCAGGGAGTTTTGATTTTGCTTTGTTTGTGTGCTTTTTGTTTTTTGCATTTGCATTTGCAGTCTGTATTCATTCAGTGCCAGTTAGAATGAAGGCAGTACCCCAAGTTCTGTGGAAAGATAGGAGAGAAGTGTGTAGTCCCAACCCTTAGAACCTAGTATTTAGGCACAAACAACTTCAGGAAAGAAGCTGGGAGTGCCCCAAGCAAGGACACTCTTCCAGATCTGTAGCACTCTTGCTCAAGAGCTGGCCCCAAAACAGTCTTGAATTACTGTTTCTAAGGTGAATCTGAGTAGACTGAAGGAATTCTAGAAACATAATATCAATGGATTTTAGAGTGATGTGTGTGTGTGTGTGTGTGTGTGTGTGTGAGAAAGTGTGTGTGAGTATATTGTAAGACTGTGTGAATGTGTGTTGGGGTATGTGTATGTGATATGTGTGAATGTATTGGTAAGTATGGGTGTGAGTGTGTGTGTGTGTGTGTGTGTGTGTGTGTGTATGACATGTATATGTGTGAATGTGGGGTATGTGTGCGAGTGTATGAGTGTCTGTGTGTGGTATGTGTCTATTGTGAGTATGGTATGTGTGTGGCTGAGTATTTGGAGTCTGTGTGAATGTGGTGTATGTGTGTGTATAGTGTGTATATGTCTGAGTGTTGTATGTGTGAGTGTGTGATGTCTTGTGAGTGTGTGGTATGTATGGGTGTGTGTGTGTGAGTATGTGTATGAGTATGTGTGTGTATGGTGTATGTATGCATATGTGGTGTGTTTGAGTGTGTAGTATATGTGTGTTTGTGAGTGTATGTATATATGCATGAATGTGTGGGATCTGTGTAAATGTGGTATGTGTATGAGTGTTTATGTGTGAGTGTGTAGTGTGTTTGTTGGGGAAAACAAATAGATAAATCAAACACAGAAAAGTTGTATTAAAATATAAAATCAGAAATTTTCTCATATAATAGAATGTATATACACAGACAAATCTTAAAACTTTTTTTTATTACTTTCAAAACTGCCATACCATGTGATGGATTTCTTTTTATGGCTTTTTTATAATGTTTTACCTTTATTCCTCCCTTCTCCTCCACACTCTTGGGTCCCTCCTACTGGCCTTTTCCTCTATTATTATAATTATTATTATTATTATTATTATTATTATTATTATTATTAATCTGCTCTACGCCAAACGTCGTCCATGACCCCCCCTTTCACTTCTCATGAAGCCCACGCTCCTCAGATCCCTTCTGCCTCTCTCATGATCACCATCCTAGTACAGCACATGCATATACAGATTCAGAGACAAATCAAAATGGAGTCTCTGCATATGAAAAGATATGCAATGCTTGTCTTTCTGAGTCTGGCCAGTTTTGCCTAACATAATGACTTCCAGTTCTATGCATTTCGTTTTTTGTTGTTGTTGTTGTTGTTGTTGTTGTTGTTGTTGTTTTGTTTTGCTTTTTTTTTTTTTTGCAAATGCCATAACTCAATGTTTCTTTGTAGCTGAGTAGAACCTCCTTCCACAGTTTCTCAATCCCTCCATGTGCTAATGGAAAGCTCGGCTGATTTCATTTTTAAACTATTATAAAAATACAACAATAAACATATATATGTGTAGCTCTGGCCTTTTCCGCTGGCACCCAGTTCCTGAATAACAGAGACTTATTTATGTACAATGTCTATGGCCTTAGCGTGGGCTTGCTCTCTAAGTATCTCGTAATTCCGTTAAGCCATATATATATATTTCTATGACTGCCAGGTGGCTAGTTACCTCTACACCTGAGTTACTCTGCATCCAGTAGCTATTCTTCCTCCACCCGAATGACTTCCTTTAGTGATGAACAGCAATGTGGAAGTGTAGGCTGAATGAATTCCAACTTGCTTCTTGGTCATGATGCTTGTGCAATAGAAACCCCGACTAAGACAACCCCTTTCCTAGTACCTCGCCTATCTTACTCTCTTCGGTTTCCACTGTTGAGCAGTGATGAGCCTGTGAAGCTACAATGGCTTGGCTTCTTATGATCTTTCTTTGAGTCATCTTCATTTGGATTTTGATCCCCACTAATGTTCAATGAGAAACTGACTGCAGTAACATGTAAGACAATTTTGCAGCAGTTTCGTATTGATTTTCAATAGAATCTAATTGCATACTTCCTGGTGAGGTTCATAGACAGCAGTCCTAGTGTAACGGTTGGGGAAAATGTAGTTGATTTTCAATAGAATCTAATTGCATACTTCCTGGTGAGGTTCATAGACAGCAGTCCTAGTGTAACGGTTGGGGAAAATGTAGTTTATTACTCTTGAGAGATAAGCATATTTAAGATAAATTAGTACTTAATATGAGGAGGAAACTAGGACACTGGAAAAGAATAAACAAAGTATGAATAATAAAGTAGATTGGTTAAATGTATGAAAAATCGCAGAGATACCATAAAATTCATGCAGAAGAAGAAAAGATGGATATAAAAGCCTATACAGGAAAGACAGAAACTAAGTTAGATATCTAAACAATTGCTAGGTTGCACAGAAGTGCCATGTTATCAGCTATCTTAGCCAGATATCTCATGTCTGAAAACTTTTTCAACTCATCTGGAAAAGTATAAAAAATATTATAGCACATCAAATTTGGATTTGTAAACAGAGTTTTATTCTTCTGTTTTCCTGATAAGTATATCTCCATTAGCTCAAATAATACCTTCAGTGCACAGTTTCATACATAGAATAAAAGTGCCATGTACTGACATCAGGTAGATAGTACCTGTGACCAGTATCATTCTGAATCTAAGAAGAAACTTGTTTCTTTGGGGGACATTACTGGGGGACCTTACTGCAGGACATTACTGGGAGATTCAGACTATCTGAAATATCATAAAATGAGTTGAAATATGTCTTTTGTGTATACTTATTTATACCAATGAATAATTTTAAAATAGAAATTATTAGGGTAACTTATTTTCATAATGGAGCCCTGATGTCTTTAACATTTTCTACCATATGAAGTCACCACCCCTTCTTTTCTAATTTCTTCATGCCTATTCTTTTCCAGGCTAATGCTATTCATTCATTTTATTTTTCCATTATTTGTCTATTAGTATTTGTTTGGCCTTTAGTCTGAGCTGTTGTCCTTGTTTATAGTATAATTAAAAGAATGAGAGTTATTTATTCAAGAACCATTTGTTGGGTCTGCAATAAGTTAGGCACTGCAGTAGATGCCACTCATAATCAACATGAAGGAGTAAAGTTCTTATCATCCTGGACCTCACAAATACTTTAAGTAAGGAAAATAGAAAGTATGTAATATTTATTATATAACATAAAATACGTTGGAGATTTGGGGAGAAAAACAACGAAACAAAATAAAGATTTACTAAGTAAGTGGATTGACTAGGTTTACAGTCACTACAGAGGTAAGCAGAAGTCATGAGAAGAGATGACTTAAGTAAAGCTTAAGGAAGTGAAGATGCAAATTGTATAGATACTGAGACTAGGCAATCCCTAAAAATAATGCAAGTTTGAATGTCCTAAGGTTACTGAAAGATTGATACTTTAAAGAAAAGTAATGGGCACTCGGAGGTCAGTGAGGTTCAGAAGAGTAAACCAGAGAATCGTGGGACATACAGTGGAGCCTGATCAGTTAGGATGTTGGCTATTATCCTGAAAGCCTTGATGTTATTTTTAGAGAAACCCTCTGGTTGCTGATGACAATTAGACAGAAAGTGGGCAAGGTGCCCAGATATGATATTATTGCAATAATGTAGGAGAGACATAATGGCATTATGGAGACTTGGTGTTGAGAAGCAGTTGAAGTCTTCATAGAGTTTTAAGCTAGAACCAATGGGATTTGCTAACCTTATGATCAAAAATATGATGCGAAAGGAAAATTCATGTCAGGGATAACACTATGCTTCCTCAGTCCGAGTCATCATTTACTGATACCAGAAGGAGTATGAATGGAGGAGCAGTGGTGAAAAATCCCAAGGTTAGCTTTGTATCTGTCAAGTCTGAGTAATCCCGATGGAGGTCCGAGGTGAAGACGAGCGTGCACTATTTACCAGCATATGATTACATTTTCAATGGAAAATCATACAATAGTTACCAGCATATGGATAGAATTTAAATGGAAAATCATGGATAATTAACACCACTCTGGGAGCAAGCAATGTAAAAGAAACCAGTCACACATGTATTTATATACACAGAGGATAGACAGCCTATAGAAAGAGAGCAGCTATCCTTCTTCATATTAACTGTGGACTTGTGTCTTTTCTCTCTGACTTTTCCATTTCCACTGTCTGAGTTCTTCCTACGATTGCCAAACTGCTTATTCTCTTTCCTGTAGAATCCTGTCTATTGTATCCTCTGTGAAGAGAGGTGTGGTATAACACTCACACAGCTAGAGGCTATGTGATATGAACAGCTTTATTGTTCACACAATGAAGGTCCTTGAGGAGACCAGGATAGGTGTCTTACTAGGCTGGGATTCCTTTTGTAGCTGGAGGTTGGAGATTTGTGAGTTTACCCATATATGGGCAAGAACTTATTTAAGTGGTTCTGAATAGCTTAAGAAAGAAATTTCTAGGCCTGCCTAGCTACTCTCTTCTACCCCCAGTTTTCCTTTCTTCCTAAAAGTTTTCCCAGATGTGGGCACAAA
Source organism: Apodemus agrarius (assembly GCA_964023405.1). Classification (NCBI taxonomy): domain Eukaryota; kingdom Metazoa; phylum Chordata; class Mammalia; order Rodentia; family Muridae; genus Apodemus; species Apodemus agrarius. The sequence continues at coordinate 24,535,395 of OZ030027.1, read as the reverse complement.
GGGAGAGGAAAGACTGCAAATATTCCATTGAGTTAGCAGTCAAATACCAAAAATAGACTCAGACTCCTCGTATCTTGATTATATGTCATTATTACTTTGGACTTGAGCTCAAGTTAATTTATCTTTCTTACATTTAATCTGATAAAATTAAGCTTATCCTGGAATGCCAAAATCTAGGAACCTGATTAAATTGAATACTGTTTTTTGGTTATACTTACTAGGTAGTTAATGACTTGTAAATGTAAAGATTTTTTAAACTATTTTATTAGTTCTATGATAATTTCTTGTAATCTGTTTTGATCATATTCACCTCCTTTTTCCAACTCTTCTAAGATCTGCCCTCCTTCCCCAGCCACTGTACTGTGCTCCATTGAAAATAATAGCCATCGTGATCAATGTGTGCTGGCCCAACGTGATTAGATGTGTGGTCTTCTATTGAAGTATGGCTGATGGGTCTTGTGTAAGCTTCAACAAGCTCTGTTTCCTTATAGTTATCTAATGTCTCTGGTTCTGACACTTTCTATCCCTGTCTTCTGAAATCATCCTTAAGTCTAATGAGAATTAAAATGAATTACTCTATAAAAGGGACCAAGTGCCACTATTAGACAACATAGATTGACAAAGAAAATAACTCAGTTGAGATAATATTTTACTTCTTTTGGAGTCTTTAACCAATGAGTTTCAATGGACGCCCCACTAAACATTTCAATAATTTGATGGTAGGACCCTATTCCTAAAGACAGCCTGTACTTGAGTCCTAGAACATATGGAGAGCAACTAATAAACATACGTACAGACTAGCCTTTAGAGTACCACAGGATGAAGTCATAACTCTTACCCTGCTATGATTTCTGTGAACCACAATAATGGCTAGCTTGGAAAGACATGCCCATAGGTACAAGAGTAGCATAAACATCGTGGAAATAGCCAATCAGTTTCTGATTGTATTTAATTCCCACCCAATAGGATGAAACCGATTCCTGGCCTAGAAAGGCCCTAGGTGAGAACCTAACACCATCATTCTCATAAATAAACATTATATTGAAACAACTCCTAATGACTTATTATTTTGCCTCTAGATTGTCTCGTCTCTCAGTCCTCATCAGAGAAGCTTCTATCTGAAGTAGATTGTGATTAATAAAGTGACCCACAATTGGCCAGGTTGCATATCTAAAGAAATGGCAGAATGCCCAGCCTTAAATTGAAAATATATACCACACTTCTTCCTCTCGAGGCTCAGGAACTTCAAAACTTTTAATAGCACATATTGTTTTTAAAGTAGAGCATTATAAAGTGAAGAAGAAAGTTCAGTGTCAACCCCACTCAGCTATTTCCTCCAGATCACCATAACCCATTAACTCTCACTTGAGAATAGCTGGTCTTTAATTCACCAAACTGTTTCAAAGAAAATGAGGTTTTTTCTTTCTACTGCATAGTATTGTGTTAGTTAACAACAGTATATTGTAGAGTTCAAAGTACATGAAAGAGGGATTTTTAAAATGTCTTCACCACAAAGTGATGGTGCTTAAGGCAATAGAAATGATAATTGCCTGGATTTGATCATTATACAATGTACACATGTAAAACACCACAACACAGTTCGCAAATATGCAGCATTAGTGGTTAGCAGCTAAATACGACATGATAGGTTATCAACATCTTTGGACCCTGGTTTAAAAGCCCAGGTGATCTGTTGAATTGGCAGGAACAAAGGAGGAGGATTTGCTTTTTGAATTTTCATTGATCATGATGTCACGAAGTGCATACAAATTAATTTCAACATAGTTTTATTGATTCACCACTTCAGCTAAAACTAAAATTTACTAACTTGGCACCAGTGACGTATGTATCAGCATTTGAGAGGCAGAAGAAGGTGGATCTCTGAGTTTGAGACCAGATTGGTCTACAGAGCAAGTTCCAGAGCATCCAGGGCTATGCAGAGAAATTCTGTCTTGAAAAACTAAAAGTTAGTGAGTAAACAAACAAACAAACAAACAAATAAATGTTTTAATGTAAATTTACTATTTTATTTGTATATGACCATTTAAGACTGTTCTTATATTTAGAGATCTCAACTGCAAATTCTTTTCCTTCTGGGCATTGTGATCAAGATCATAATCCGGAGACAATGCATTCATCTTGGGCAGGTTGGTGGTAACAATTTTTACTTTCATGGGGGTGTGGAAGGAGAGAACCAGTATCTATACCATCATCATATAAAGTTCAAAATCATGGCTTTCTCTTGCTTCAAAACCATCAGTCACTTTGGGTTTTGGTTTTGAAATTTTGACTTTTCCTGTCATCTTGGCGCAGTTATGACTTCAGTATTTCTGATCTGTGTTTTTACTAATACTGCCACTCTCCTACAACAGTCATTCGTTCATTCATTATGTTTTCAATACTTTTATAGAAAAAGTATTAATGTTTATTCTAGTTTAATGTTTATCCTATTCTTGGCCCTGAGAAAATGAATAAGAAAGGCACAAGTGCTTTTCAACTGTGTTTTTCTTTTAAAAATATCCATAGCTGTTCTTTTCTTTTAGTTTTCTTTTGCGTCTCCTTTTTATCATTTGCAATTGTGCTCAAAATTGCATTTTTTGAGAACATCATAACACTTTTGAGTCATAATCTCTTTAGGAGTCTCATGCTATGAATAATGCATATTTTCTCTCTAAACATTCTGCAGCCGTTCATGGAATGGAGGGTGCACGATTCATGATGTTCAGCTTTCATTTGGAAAAAATGAAAATTCAAGACTACACTGTCACTTTCTGTTAAAGTTCACCTCATCTCTCTTCCTTATATCAGACTTGGCCACAGCTATTGTTTCTTTGTCTTCCTAGAGTTTAAATTGCCATTATTGACAGTTGAGAATCTGTTACAAAGTTGGTTTCTGGCCAAATAAGTGTTTGACCAGCACATGGATGCTTGAAGCATTTCTTTCCTTCTTAATGCCAATGAGAACAGAAGATTCTCCATTGAGAGGGTGTAATTGCTGAACCACTATGGGAACACCATCATGGTTAACAGCATTAATGCAATGCTTTCTAGTATAATGTGCCCTTAAGAAGTAGATATTTCTATACAAAGTTAGTCATCTCAAACTTCAACACCTTTTGCTGCTTTTTAAAAAGTCTGTTCCTTGTGGATGTGACACATCTTGCTATTACCTTGTTCTAATTGAGAGGTTAATCAAATCTTAGTCATGATTTTATTTCCATATTTATTTCCTTATTGGGCATCATGCTGGAGAAAGAGGTGAGAGTTCTATATCTTGATTTGTTGGCAGCAAAAATGAAACTGTGAACCACTGCACAGGCTTGAGCATCTGATACCTCACCACCCACCCCCCCACCACCCCCGCCAGTGATGAAAATCCTCCAGGGAAACCACACCCACTCCTATAAAGCCATACTTCCTAATAGTGTCAATCCCTATGGGCCTATGGGGCCCATTTTTGTTCAAACCACCACAGTGTCTATAAGAATAACTGCATTACAAGTTTTGATGAATGAACAATAATCTATTACATACTTTCTCACGCACGTTCAGGTGGAATAGTAAATTTCATCTTTATAATTCAACTGAAATAGGAAATTTCAAGGGTAGGATTGTAAATGGAGAGAGGCCATGGTTAGGGTTAGGGTTAGGGTTAGGGTTAGGGTTAGGGTTAGGGTTAGGGTTAGGGTTAGGGTTAGGGTTAGGTCATGGTTAATGGCATTAATATTGTTAGGCAGGATTGTAGATGGAGAGCGGTGTGGCTTTGTTGAGGACATTCTTCACTGGCGGGGTGAGTTTTGAGATATCAGAAGCTCAAGCTTGTCTAGTACTCTGGCAATGCCAATCTCAGTGGTTAAACTGGATGATTTATTTCTGGAGAATTTAAACTTTAGAGAAGACAGAGATGAGTAAATAAACTACTTTCAGATAATATGTGTTTATAAAGAATAAAAGAAATATGCTTTTCTAAGATGGCCCAGGGACATTTTTTCAAGGACTGTATCTGTGCATCAGCCAGGATATTATAAGAGATAGTAGTAGACACTGAGTCCAGAATATTAAATAATATGGAAATTTGTTTTCTTATGCAAATATAGAAGCATTCTATTGTCAAATTATCTAACAACCCAAGCATGGGAAAAATCAGAGCTTCAGAGATGCCTACTTCTGCATTTGGACTAGCTATTCCTCTGCCTGAAAGATGGATACAGCATTTCTTCATGTTGTATCCCTACATGTCTTGTGCAAAGCCCTCGGGGATAAAAAGATAGATCAACCCATTCTTCTCATCAATTTCTTTATCAGCAATATTCTTCTTGTACCTTAGTGACAAAATTGTTACTCAGTGAATGCTATCACCCTGGCTACCCTAAGGCTTAAGTTTTAGGACATTAAGTCCTCTGAGTTTGAATCGATTTTCCTAAATATATGACTGAAAACCAAAGGCTAATTATTTTTTAAAAGGCACCAAAAATAGGGACCCTAACCCTAACCCTAACCCTAACCCTAACCCTAACCCTAACCCTAACCCTAACCCTAACCCTAACCCTAACCCTAGGCAACCACTGTTGGCCATATAAAGTCTAGTCTTCATTAATAAGGAGTCAGGTACATGAAGAACTGAGGGAGCAATATGCAAGGGAACCAACCAAGTCCCAGTTCCTGAGACTGCAAAGTAGCTCAGAAGGATGATTGAACAGACAGATATGTAACTGCTACATGGTCCCTTGATATTGCAGAGGGGAGAATGGGATTAAATGGGAAGTGTTGAGGAGGTATTTCATTAACAGTAGGCTCGGGGGCTGTATTTGTTTGATCATGTACCACACTTGTGTTTTTAATTTTTTTCATTTAGCTTTGTAGATTACCTAGTCAGTGTATCCACGTTACCTTCTTTAAAACACATGAGATCGTTCAAAAGTGTAAAATGAGATAAGAAACATGGTTCAGAATAGATCCAAGACTATAATAGGGTGTGGTGATTAGTGTTGGATGTCAGCTAGACACATTATAGATTCACCTGGGTGATGGGCCTCTGGGAATGTCTGGAGGATTATCTTGACTAGATTATTTAAAGTGTCACTCTGGGTGCCACCATTCCCTAGAAAATGGTTTGTGAGCAGAATACTACCTTGAGCATACCTTGTTTCCTGTTTCCTGATTGTGAACATAGTGTGACTTGCTGCTTTGAGTACCTTGTGGCTTGACTGCCCAGCCATGAGGGACTGTATTCTCGAGCTATGAGCTGAAATATGCCCCTTCTCTACTCAGATGCCTTCTGCAGAATGATTTTCACAGCAACAAGAAAGAAACTGAGATCTAGGCAGACAGCAGACGATAAGTATGAGCAGTCATTTTTTTCTTGGTTCTTCTCTTGCATCCATATTAAAATATCTTCTTCCTGTTCTGTGTAAGCCTGGATGTGAGATATGAGGGAGAAGGGCAAAGGATATCAGGAAGACTTTTGAATGCGGTGGAAACTCCAACTTAACTCCTGTGTTTAAGTTTACAGTTAAGAGAAATGGAGATCCTGAGTATCTGAGTTAGAAATCTGGGGAAATGGCTGTGTCTGTTTCTGAGGCAGGGAAGAACCCTGTTGGGGTCATAAAACTATCTAAGGATTTCATGAAACAAAAATGCTTAAGAACCCTGTTTTCAAAATCTTTGTCATAAACTTATCCATTGTATTTTCTGAAGAGAGACATCCTGTTATTGTTCATGTCTTCATGGTAAGCTACATTCTCCCAATTTATATACCCAGTTTGATGATAGAACAGTTGGGAAAGATGATCTTTATCAGACTAGTTACCCCAGAGCAGAAGTGTGAGCATAATAGACTTAACACTCCCTTGTGAGCATGTCAAAGTCCAGATGCTGTGGTTTATGAAGTCTCCTGCAGAGGGATGTGCAGTTATTTTTATCCCCCCATCTCTTTCCTATCAGAAGTTAGCACATACTTTTTCTTGAAGATGGAAAGTAACATTAATTTCTTTTGTCCTTATAATCAAATTGAAAAGGACTCAGAGTAGCCCCTCCTGTGACATCTCATTGTAAATGTTTGCCATGATCCAGATGGCCCTGTGTGGTGGACAGAAAGGTCCCATCCTCCTGTGTCTGAAAATGTCCCATGACAATATGCTCGTGATAGGCATTGATCTCTCAATACTTAGATGTTTCTCTTACACATTTTACATAACATTAGTAAAATTTCAATGTTAAAATTTACAAATTCTACCTACTTTTGTTTTACTTTATTGGCAACAAAACCTTCTGTAATTTTTCCTGGCAAAATGTACTATATTATTTGATTAAAAAATACTGTAAGTCAGAGTGTATATGAATGAAAACATAAATAGGTGGATAAATATATTTCTTACTACATATATAGAGATATATGTAGGTGATGGGTAGATAGATAGATAGATAGATAGATAGATAGATAGATAAAGGCTGATAGAGACAAAGGCAGACAGACAGAGCAAACTGAGATACGGAAATGTGAGATGTTGGCATGCCACTGGCATTCAGATACTTAATTTTCTTGTAACATGAGTGAAATAAGAAAATTACTATTTTTACTTTTCCTTTGAGTAAAAATTACTATAGCACAAATAATTTTTTGGATAGGAAATATACAAAACCAAATGAGGACAAATAACAAAAATAAAGAGAAGAAAGTAAAAAAGAAAAGGAAATAGAGTTGAATTTTTCCAAAAATTTAAAAAAATTGCAAAGCCAGAAACAAAAATTTTAGGATAGAATTGAATATATTCAAATATTTCTGAGGAGTATTTTCTGCCACCCCTTGTCTTTTCTTTCTTTCCTTTCCTTTTCTTTTCTTTCTTTTTCTTTTTTTTTTTTTAGATTTTTCTCTGCAGAACAGTTTTCACTGTCAGTTTTGAGTTTGTATCTTTCTAGCTTCTACATTAAAAAGCCTGTTTTTTCTACTTCCTTTTAGTTCCAAATGGAAAATTAGCCCATAAAGAACTCAAACTGGACAGGTTAAAGTGAAAGTCTAACTGCTGTCAAAGCACTGGGGCAGACTAGTCAAGTCTGTGCAGTCTCAGAGCGGCTCCTAGTCATAGCTTTCCCGGGAGCTAAGGTCATACCCAAAAGAATAAGGGATGTTGTTTTGGGAGGATGCCTGACAGAATTAAAAGAGAAGGAACCAGCTGGGTGGTGGTGGCGCACGCCTTTAATCCCAGCACTTGGGAGACAGAGGCAGGTGGATTTCTGAGTTCGAGGCCAGCCTGGTCTACAGAGTGAGTTCCAGGACAGGCCAAGGCTACACAGAGAAACCCTGTCTTGAAAAAATAGAGAGAGAGAGAGTGAGTGAGTGAGAGAGAGAGAGAGAGAGAGAGAGAAGGAACCACTGAGTAAAGCAAGCATAGTCACTAAAACACATACCTGCATGATAGCCAGAGGCATGACAGATTAACTTAGTACCAGGGAAGAGAGATGTACTAGACCCAACCCTCTCCTGAGTCCTCTGTCTCAGTTAAACTCATTTTAAGTGATTTTTCTTGAAAAATTTAGATCCCTAACTCAAGATCAGCACTTTTCCAACAATCCAATCTCACTGAATTGCTTTGCTTTTTATGTCTTTGTCTTTATTTAGAGAAACATACACTTTTTAGTGTCTATTGTTCTTCGGGACTTTCTTTTCCATGGAGTCATCTAGTGTGTCATGGATCTGAACTGCTTCTGGGGCAAATCACTAGTTCCTTTCCACCCTGAGACTGATTTACATGCAGAACAGGGTTGCTCAGAATGTAATGCAGCACAAATCTGGAGGGAATTCTACCTGTGTTCAGTATAAGCCTGTGGTGGTTTCAATATGCTTGTCCTAGGGAGTGGCATTATTAGGAGGTGTGGTCTTGTTGGAGACAGTGTGTCACTGGGGGGTGGGCTTTGGGACCCTCTTCCTAGTTAGGTTGGATCCAGTCTTCTCCTGTCTGCTTTTGGATGAAGATGTTGAACTCTTAGCTCTTCCAGCACCAGATCTGCCTGGAGGCTACCATGTTCCTGCCTTGATGGTGATGGACTGAACCTCTGAACCTGTAAGCTAGCCCCAGTTTAATGCTGTCCTTTGTAGGGGTTGTCTTGGTCATGGCATCTGTTCACAGCAATAGAACCCTAACTAAGACAAAGTCCAACTTCTAATGAACCAAATGAGTTTCCAAGAAGGTAAGTGATATACCAGAGTCATGTCTGTGTGCCAGGGCTAAAACCTAAAGATTGCCACAATGCCAGGGTTTTGTGTCCTTTTTTGTGCATGCCTAGTGGAAGAGAGGGTAGAGTTAAGTTCTGAATGCAAATATGCAGCTCAGAACAGGATTCTCCAGTTCACTGAGCTGAGCACTTACTGCTGTTAGGACTCTAAAGGAAAAAAGTTATGTTTTGGCTTGGGCACCTTGGGTGAGGAGAGCTGCTCCCCTTTTCCCTACAGACAAGATGTCCTGTGTTGAACAAATCATCCCACTGTGAGCACGCAGAGCCAGCAGCACCCGCCACCCCATGCTCTCAGCCCTGGTCCAGCCAGAATCTCACCACCATTTCTCCCTCTTCTGCTCAGCCACTGATGCTGCAGCATTCTGGTCCTCCTCGTTCTCCCTGTTTCCCAAGTGGCCTCCTTCCAACTCAGCATCACCATAGTGATCTGTCTAAAATGCAAATTCGTTCTCATCATGCTCCAGCCTAAAATAGTGCCATGCCTACCCTTTCCCGCAAGCCCCACAGGATGGCTTGTTCCCTTCACACCAATTTCGCCTCTTTAGTCTCTGTTAATACCAGACCTTGTCCCTTAACTGAGATTGTGAATTGACCTAATGATTAGAACTCCTGGTGATCAGATGATGGAGCTCTCTGTTCATTTCCATGTATCTAGTGAGGCACAAATACCCATTGAAGCAGCGGTCTTATAAACCAGACTAGGCTTAAAAAACAAAAGGAATAGAGCCATTTAGTAAACAAATTAATGTTTTATAGAAAAAAAACCCCACAAGTTCAAAGGATTGCATTTATAATTTACTCCATTTTTTTTTGAGACTGGATTCATTTCTAGCATAATGATATGGTAGAAATGGATTTTGAATTTTGCAGCCTAATTTGAAGCTTTGGAGAATATCTTAGCACTTTTTCGCTAAATGCAGACAAGGAAATTTTGTTTTTTATTTGCCTCTGGGACTTTAAGTTTTCTGAGTTCTTGGACATCTTATACATTAGCACTCCAGTTTGGTGTTTGAAAAAAAGCAGAGGAAATGAACAATAAAGGAAAAATTGCTAGCAAGGTTAGAAGATGATAAGTACTTCTATACATAGAAACCAACGACAACAGACGACAGAGGCCATACTAGTGGTTATCTGAATTAAGTGATAGACTTCCACATCTAGGTATTTCCTTGGAAACAGAAAGACCTGCTGCCTTACTCAGTTGTCAACTAGAAAATTAAAACCAACGCTGTCCCTTTCACTGAAAGAGCAAAACATTGTTTTTTAAAAAAATTTTTTATTGGCTGTGTTCTTTAAAGTATATGTGGAATCAAAGAAGTAACTGCATGACTTAACTGTTGTCTGCTATCTAAGGGTGCTATAGGATCTAGGAGAGAGGGGACATAATTTAGTGGGTGAACTCATCATTAGAAAGACTGAACAGATAAGGTCAGAGGTGGTAAGTTTTAGTATCTTCAGGGGAAAATTTAGAGGCAGGGTCAGAGTAGACGAGTAAACTCTTAGGGCAGGGCCGTGTTTTAACTGTGGCTATATGTAGATATCGTCTTGGAATCATCACTGTTAGCCAAATCGATTGTAGGCTTCACGTATCTCATGGTAACCACTTTGGCCTGCCTTGTGTTTTGGACTGGGTGATACCAGGCTGTCATTTTCAGGCACCCGCGGCTTGAATGAGTCAGCACCGGTGAGTGACATCCTCATTTCTGATTCATTGGCCTTCACTCTTTCCTGCTCCCTGGACCATGTCTGGCACAAAGAGACACATTATAGAAATTTATTGCAGAAAACATAACATGTTTTCATTATATCTATAGTCCAGAAAACAGACGTTTCCTACAGATGGTAGGACAATCTTAATTTTAAAGACATTTCCCTTTATTCCCCATTGACTTTTTTGACATTCCTGTTGCCTGGGCCCAATTATGAGCCTTTCCCTGCAAGATCATGTCCTTATCCTAATGGCTCCCACACATGTAAAATCTGGTAGTATTTATTCAATAGCCTTTTTTTTTTTTTTTGCCAAGCCACACCTTTATCTCAACTTGTATATTGTGATTTTTGTCTTATTCTTCTCGCCTTGGATTATTCTCTTCATTTCTGGAACAGTTTTCCATTGGTACCTTATGGCTCTTTTGAAGGATCACTGATTAAGCAATGTGGGATAATATTTTTAACTCTACAAACATGTATATTTCACTCATATCTAGTCAATTAGTAGGGCCTGCTCCTATGTGATAATTCTCTCAGAATTGAAACCTTCTACCTCAGAGGAAGTCTCTTTGATACTGTACAAATAAACCTTTCAGAAGTCTCAGGATGTTCTTGAAACTTACAAGATTCATGAGGCTCTTCTGAAGGTTATATATACTGTCAGAACTACTAGAGTGGAACCTATCTGAACAGCCCAGTCGCATGGAAGTGACTCTCCTCCTTCTTGAGCTGCCTACAGGTCATGTGGAGAGCTCCAGAAAAACAGCTTCCATGAACTGTCACACATTTTTGATAGAATATTTGGTGATGCATCTTCTTTTGCATCATCTCTATTCCTATAATTAACCGTAGTAAACCCATTGGTTCACCAAGTTCAACTTTGGTGCAACTGTTTCCTTGATCTCTTGTCCACATGTTCTCTATTTGGGTGAGTAGATCTCTATTGGAGAAGTCAGACAACACATCCTCATCCTCCAGGATTTCCTAACTGGAACATCTCTTTTTCCCTCCCGGAAGTCACCTCCGCTCAAGCTTTTTTTCTGCTCATGCAGGTTATTACAGCCTCCCAGAGGCTTTTTCCTGTCTGCAGCCATTGCCACACACAAATAGGCTGGCAGTTTTGATGCAGACATTTTCCCCACAGAGAATTTCTCGAGTTACCAGCTTGCTGACTTACATGCAGTTTTAGGATGTGCTATTTTGCGAATGATTGGAAAGCCAGAGATGCCACCACAGTTCTTGCAAACCTGTAAAGCTGGATCTTCCTCTTGGAACTTTGCTCGTGGTAAAGCTCTCAGCTACAAAGTTGAACCTTGCTCCCTGTCAGGGCTCAAAGTCTCCTGTGATGTGGCTCTTTTCTGAATTTATATTTCATTAACTTGGAGACTCTAAACGTGCTGCTTTATATATACTTCACTTTCCTTTTCTTCCAAAATTATTTTTTTTTTAGTGCTGAGGCTGCACCCAAGACCTCATGCTTACCAGGTAAGTGCCAGACCATTGAGTTAACTATGCAAGTCCTACCCCCAGGAATCATAAGTTTACAGATACGCTCTAAGCTCATTAATGCTGAGACCTTGCCAAATAATGTACACCATTTTATGGGCTTAATAAATATGTTGCAATGCTTAAAATATCATGGCTACATTTTATTCTGTCATTTATAGACACCAAATTCCAGCTATTTAAAAGCCCCTAAGGATATTGCTAGATGTAGCTGCTCTACAATATTTACATTCTAGTATACTTTGGGCAGGTTTCTCAAAAGACAAAATGGCTAAAGAGAGAAAAGACTCCTTCTATGATTTAATCAATGATGTTGCAGGCATGCCAAACTCATTTTAATTCCACAATGCTCTTCCAGAGACAAATTTAGTACTGATTATTCAATAGAGAGAATTTATAGTCATCATTTTTATTCTTATATTTTGATAGTTGATAAATGAACACTGTTTACTGCTCTCACGCCTAGAATTTGTTTTGCTCATCTCTGCTTACAAGGATGTAAGTAAGAGCAACACAGACAGTAAAAGTAATTGATATAACAGCATCAATAGAAGTCATGATGGTATGTACTGTTTGCAAAGAGTTTATTGTGCCCCAGGGCACTATTATAAATAGACTACTTCAGTTACTCTTGTATTTACCTATGGTATGATGTTATTTTCCATAATAAGATCAGTAAATTTGCTTAAAACAACTAATAAGTTGTATGAAGACTGTAGTTATTACTCACGGTAGATCTGGAAGCCATGTGGACATTGAATTTCAAAAATGGGGTCTAAGATAGTATTACTTAACCTATCAAAGTCAACTGGGAATAGTTCATTATAGTTTTAACTATAGTGTCTTATGCATATGTTATTGGGGTCCTATATTATCATGTGATTTCCTGTGATTTCATGAAGCTAATTGAATCCTGACATTTTTCTGAAGCCACCGATCTGGATAGATGGTCTACAAAACATTGGAGAGTGAAGTTGAGGAATTTAGAAGTTCTAAGTAGAATAGTTATAATCTCACACTCTACCCCCTTTCTTGAGCATTATTTTAAATATTCTGATCTATTTATAAATTCAAAAACTAGGCTATAATATTCTAGAGCTCACTTTAACTTTGACATTTCCAGTCATAAGTAGGAAGTCCAGAAAAAATTTTGTTTACTGAAAAAGCATGGTGCAAACAGTTTACTAGAGGGATTTCTTTCTTTCTTACTTTGTTTTTTCTTTCTTTGTTTCTTTCTTTTTTCCTTCCATTATTTCCATCTCTCTTTCCTTCCTTCCTTTCTTTTATCTTTTTTCTCACTTCTTTCTTTCTGACTTTCTCTCTCTCTCTCTCTCTCTCTCTCTCTCTCTCTTTCTCTTTCTCTTTCTCTATGTCTGTCTGGTCTTCCTTTCTCTTTGAGGATATTAATTATGAGAGACTATGGAACCTTAGTCATTTTGCTGATTATCTCAGTAGTAATCTCGTCATTCTTCATTTGTTCAGAATCTTCCTCAGAAAGTGCTCTTGGCAGTGCAGCTGCTGTGTATGTTGATGATGTAATGTGTGAATCTGGTCCATAGTCAGACCCATTGCTGTGTGACAAGTCTCAGTTATTTGTGGCTTGTTTTGTAGTTCTATGTGACATGTGCATGATATGTTCTTGGCACAGAGGTTGAAAAACAGAAACATGCCACATATAAATAAGAGCATTTTGTTTTAGCCTTTTAGAAGCTTCAACAGTTTAGCTGTTTGTATTCAGTATGTATTTTGTCTTTCACTAGTTCCAATCTGTTCAAGGTGATGCAATTAGAGGAAAGGGGTTCCTCTGGTTTTACTTCCCCCTTCTACTACAAAAATCCATAAATTTCTTTTTTAAAGGGATGTCTCAGATAATTCCAGAGAAGTTTTCTGATTAAGTCATGGTCTCATTATGATGAACTTTCTTCTGTAAAACTTTTTCAAATGTGCTTCTTGGCATTACCAAACACACAGCACCCAAATATTTACAATTCCAAAGTCAGAGTTGTGGCAAAGTTTTCTAGTCTTCCAAGACTAGATATTCCTGACCACACATGGGTTAGCTCAAGGTGAAATACAGTGCCATTATATTCTGGAGAGTATAATAAGAACATCAGGAAGATATTCTAGTCTTCCAAGACAGGTTATCTGAGAACTTAGATCACTGTGAATGATATAACCTCGACAGGCTTCCTGTCTGCTTCTGCTATGAGCTATTCTGGTATAACTCAAAGTCGACTGTTTCTGAGATTTCATAGACCCTTTGGTTTTGTCATCATGTTACTTCTCATAGCCTGGGGCTCAAGCTTTTCTTTATGGTAGTGAGATGATATATTTGAAATTGCTCCTCTTCTTTAGTCTGAAGTCACATTTCTTCTCAAGAGAGAGGAACACACTGTACTTACAAATTAACCTTTGGACGACAGTTCTGGAATTCCACATCTGCCCTTCCTGAGTAGCTAAGCAGAATGTGCTCACTTGTTATATCTAAACTAAATCTGATGGTGTTGGCATCTAAGCATTCCTGACCACACATGGGTTAGCTCAAGGTGAAATACAGTGCCATTATATTCTGGAGAGTATAATAAGAACATCAGGTGAATTTAGGGATTCTTGGCAACAGGTTTCTGCTTCATCTTCTCTCCATTCTTTTCTCCCTCCTCAGTTCATTTATCCATCTCCTCCTTCCTTCCTACTTTCCTTCTCCCTCCATTCCTTACTACATTGACTACTTCCCTGTGTGGAATAAGAGTGAGCTTTCAGCTTAAATCAGAGTTCATTGTCTTCTGTAAGTCGGAAATAAATAAATTCAACCTTGGACCAACAGAATACTCAAATCTAGGTAGGGTGCAAGATGAACTAAACAAAAACAAATTCATTGCTTTCATAGTTTGGGCTTTTTTTTCCAGACTTCTGTTTCTTGTCACACCTAGAAAGCACTTTAGAGTCCATTCAACCAAAGGTGATCTTTTGTATTTACAATGATGTATCCAAGGTAACCCAAATGCTTTCTGGTACCCAAAATACTCCCCAACTAAGTCTCCTCTTCCCCCATCTCCATGTACACTTGCCTCTATGAAAACTCCTTTGGTGCCCAAGATAGGTAATCCCAGATGAGATCCCAGCAGCCCAGGGGGAATGATGTCATTTAGGCTCCATGTAGGGGAAGGGAGCTTTCAAATATGTATCTTTTATTGCAGGCATGAGGGCATATAGCAATCAAGATTGGCTATGCCCCTTGAGTCTAGACTGGCATTGGGTAATAATAGCTCATGATGACTTCAGATCTGTCAACAGCTCTACTTCCAGGAAACACTGCCTTGACCCCGCTGCTTATTGCAGATAAATACCACTTTCCATTTAATTTGAACTTGTCCTCAGTTTCCATCATGGTCAGACTGACACAATACACTGTGTCTTCAGGCTTTTCCCAAGTTGCAACCTTGTGATACGCTGCATTGCACCTAATCTTTATTTCTGTCAGAAAACCATCATTGGGAAATTGAAGAGTTCGAAGTATGACACTTTGTGACTATTAATCAACAAATTCAGATTTTTTGACAGAATTGATTTAACTGAGCATTCATGTTAGATAATGAGAAAACTTCATTGCAAAAAGAAATCGTTTATTTATTAAGTTATTCTTGATGCCAGCTGTGTTGGGGAAGAACTGAGCTGTACCTTGTGCTTAGAGGCAGCAAGAATGGTACTGCTTACGTATCAAGCTGGAGGGACTATAGAAAACCCTCCACCATGAGGGTTTCATCATTTTTCCATCATGAAACCTTAAGAAAAAATAACTTGACACAATAAAGAACATGTCAATATGTTATTTTTAATCTGAAACAATGTCATTCAAGCAGTGCCCTAAATGTTTTCTAATAGTGGATCCACCCTTCTTACAAGGAGGGCAATATTATAACAATATTAAAAGTATAAAATCATGAATAAAACAAAAGAAAATCTAACTATGGATTTATTATCTAAAAATAGTGCTTGTACAGATTTTCTCCATATGACCCAGCCCAAAGTCTCCCTTAATTGTATATTAGTTGGTGATCACCAAGATGTACTTGAAAACTGTAACACAATCCTTGAGAAAATCTGTTAATGTCTGGAGTAGCTAGCTATCAAAGTATGGGATGGATCTCCTTAGGAACAGGAAATAGAATAGATTGTTATTGATGAACATGGGAGTGGAATTTGGGGATGGGACAGGTGTATCAACCTGTGACTGAAGGGAAGAGATGATGAGAAAGGGGATACAGGGAGGGACAGCTACAACTAACAGCCATGGGGGGCTTGTATGGAAGCCTCTTGGAGTAGAGGCTTCCTAAAATATAAATGTATATTCAAGTGATCTCGACATAATTGCCATTAAGAGGAGAGACAGAACTCCAACTGAACATGGACATCTCTTTTTACCAAATGAAGTTTCCAGTTCTGGAGAGAGGTTACATTTAATAGGGTTATTTTCAGGGGTGCAGGAGTCCCCTGGCCATCCCAGAACAACTCAGGATATTGCCAAAGCAATGGTTGCTCTCCACAAACTGATGCCAAGGCCCCATTGCTAAAGACGATACTTAGACAACTCATTGGATATGGAGAATTCGAACTGGTGCCTCCCTAGAACCTTCATGATAGCTACTCAGTCATACACGGGACTACAGTACATAGGGAAGGCCTTATACATCAGAACAGTCAGCATAATCATTTAAAGTGCAGTTTCGGACTCCTCTTGGAAAATTCAAAGAAAAAAAATATCCATGCAAGAGAAGATAATCTTTGTCTTGGACAAATGCCTGACTAGCCAGATGGACATTTCCTAATGTCCAGGACTGCACACTTAATTGTGTGCACTGGACCAGAAGTGGAAAGATTGGAGAGCTCACTCACTATCTGTGGATGAGAGGCCATGGTCCATACGTCACTAAATCCAATTCTAGAATGCTTACTGCGGACCAGGAAGAAAAGCTCCAATAAGGTCAGCAGACTCTGGGCCTAGTAGGATTAAACAGATTCATGATAAACCCCTTGCAGTACACAGGGAATGAAATCATCAGGTGGCCACAAGGCGCAGGTGTGAAACCAATCCAACCGTGGGAAGTTTCTGAAGTAAAATTTCAAACACGCAAGCAAACAAGCAAGCCAGCTGTAAATGTTGTGGATTTGATTCATGGCTGTTGACATTAAAGGACATAATGATCATAAAGGTGTTGCAGGGTTGTTAAAACAAAAAGCATTAAACAAATATAAAATGGCTTGATGGGGCCTTTGTGTAATAATTGATAACAGTTGCACTACTGTTTGTGGCTAGAATACACATCCATTACCTGATCCTTAAAATAACTTAAATAACTTGAAATAATAATAATGGTTCACATTCCCACGTACCTTTGAAAACATTTCCATCACACCAACGCCTCCACAACCCTTCCTGAAGTTGTGGGTCATGTTAATCACTAGTGATGCAGTTGTAGCCTAGGGCTCGCAGAATGGATCATGTGCTATTAATTTGATAATCTAGGGAATTTCGGACAATGCCCAATTTTAGATATATCAGCTGCGTCTAACTGGCAATCTTTCTCTAATATTTTTGTAAACCCCCTTCCTTGGGGCACAAAGTAGAAATGAATCCTTCTGGAAGTCTTTTTCTCTAATGTCCTATAAAAATACTGTCATCCTAATAAAAATTGACTTTGAATGGTAGAAATGATGAAGTCTGGTTTCTAGATCTGCTGGCGATGAACTGGGATCTTCTGACAGGGTTATAACCTCTCTTAGTAAACTAAGACCAAGAATGGAGACTGGGTAGGAGCTCCAGATACGAGGAGAGAATGCAAGATAGGAAAGTGTCTCAAGTACATGCTGCCTTCTGGGTTGCTGGACCCTAGATGGCACTTGTCTGTGGTGGTAATGTCTGCTTCGTGATTTTGTAAAATGATGCCTAATGATTGATGTAGCACCAATCAAACTCACGCTCGCTGTGTAATGAGGGAGATAAGTGTGGTGGATGGCAGAGGCTGCTAGGGACAAGGGCATGGCGTTTCTCCTGATCTGAGAAATAATATGATGATTGTAGATAGAGTAATAAGAATTAATCGTGCTCTCTGTCTTCTTGCTCCAGCTCTGTCCTCATGC
Organism: Apodemus agrarius; assembly: GCA_964023405.1. Lineage (NCBI taxonomy): Eukaryota > Metazoa > Chordata > Mammalia > Rodentia > Muridae > Apodemus > Apodemus agrarius. The sequence continues at coordinate 24,517,809 of OZ030027.1, read as the reverse complement.
TCCATTCCCCTCCCCCATTAATAAAAGAGTTAATCATTAAACTGAGCAAACGACCCTGAAGAAATAAGGGACAAAATAGTGAGTGACAGTCTTTCTCTTCTTTTCAATTTTTGAAGTCATTTAGATTTTTTTTCACGCATTATATTCTGATTACAGTTTCCCGTTCTCAGATCCTCACAGATCCTCCCCTACCCCACTGCCCACCCAAATCCACACCTATTCTTTCTCACTGTCCTTAGAACACAAATAAGCATATAGTAATAATAAGATAAAAACAACAACAAACTGAAATAGAACACAACTAATGGGCAGATAAAAAAGGGTTAAAGAAATAGCACAAGAAACACATATAGATGTAGAGACACAATAATTTTCACACACAGAAATCTCATAGAAACGCAAAATTGAAAACCATAATATATTTTCAGGACATCTGTCAGGTAAAAAAAAATGACCTGAACCAAAGAATTATGAGACAAAAAACCTCAAAAATTTCAATTGAGTTAATTTTATCTTGGCCATCAACTTCTGGGCAAATAGTCTGAATACCCTATGAGACTGTGTTGGAGAAAACTAATTTTTCCTTTGTCAGTGGTTATCTAAGACAGCTTCCAGGTTAGAGGTGGGGGATTGTGCCCACTTATCCTCCTAGTGCTAAGACCCTGTCTGACCCTGGCCCATGCAGGCCCTGTGCATGCTGCCGCGGTCTCTGAGTTACCTATGCACCAGCGCTGTGGTGTCTAAAAGGTCTTGTTTCCTTGGTGTCCTTCATCCACTCTGGTCCATGACATCTTTCTGCCACCTCATCCATAGATTTCCCCAAGCCATGAGGAGAGGTGTTTGATGGAGACATCCCATTAAGGAGTGAATGCAAGGCCTCTCAGTCTTTGCTCATTGCCAAGTTGTGGGTCTCTGTATTTGCTTCCATCTGCTGCAGGAGAAAGCGTTTGCAATAACTGAGCAAGGCAGTGCTCTATGCACACAGCAGAACATCATTAGGAGTCATTTAGCTGCCATATTCTTTGATATGAAGATTAGTATTGGGTTTTCCCTTAGGTCTCTGGCCTTTACAGTCTCAGGATCTTGGCCAGCTGAACAGTGTTGGGTTTCATCTCAAGGTGTGGGCTTTAAATCCAATCAGACAGTGGTTGGTTACTCCCATAGCTTCGTGTTACTTTTGCTTCGCTACGTCTTGCAGGCAGGTCACCATCGTAGACTGGAAGGGTTTTGAGCTAGGTTGGTGCTTTCGGTTCTCCTCTGGTATCGTGCAAAGTACCTTCCAGTATCACAAACACTACCTAGTGGGCATGAAGGCTCCAGGTAAGCACCAACTCAAATTCTCCATGTTCAATGGGTTGTGTAGGTATTGTCTTCAGCAATGGGCCCTAATTATCAGTTTGTGAAGAACATCCAGTACCTTAGGCAAAAGTCTCTGCTGTTTGGAAATTGTTGTGAGGTCCCTTTGGCCTCTGTTAAATGTAACCTATTTGCAGAACTGGAAGCTTCGTTTGGTAACAAGGGATGTCCATGGGGTTCTGTCTCCCCTCTCATTTGGCAATTTTATTTAGGTCACTTTTATGTAATATACATATATATTTTAAGAAGTGCCTACTCTACAAGCTTTCCATAGGACCCTTCAAATGGCCCTTAGTGCGGTTGTCCCTCTCCGTATTCCCTTTCTCATCCCTTCCCTCCCCCTCACCATGTGTCTTCCTGTTTCATGCTCCTGCGCCATCCCCACATCTATCAGTAACATCTATTCTACTTTCAATTTCTAGGCAGATCCATCCCTGGCCCCAGTCCCTAACCTCTGTGTGTTTATATGGAGTGTAGCTTGCTTATTGAAGACTTAACCACTAACATTCATATATAAGTGAATACATATCATATTTATCATCTGGGGCCACCTCATTTAGTATTTTTTCTAGCACCAAACATTTGCCTGCAGATTTCATTTTTTTAATAGCTGAGTAATATTGCATTGTATAAATGTACCACATTATCTTTATGCATTCAGCTGTCGATGGATATCTAGTCTGTTTTCAATTTCTGATTATTATGAATAGAGCATCTGTGAAAATGGTTGAGCAAATATCTCTGTATGGGTTCAATTGCACTTTAGGTAGATATTAGGATGAGAGAAAGGGGGAATTTTGATCATGGCTTTAATTTATTAATTTTATTATTGGTGCATATTGTATATGGCCCAGAGAATGTACTGTGTTTATTGTATTTCAGGTAGATGTTAAGATGAGAGAAAAGGGGAACTTTGATCATGGATTTAATTTATTAATTTTATTATTGGTACATAGCCTGTATGATTCAGAGAATGTAACTGTGATTATTGAATGAGTGAGTTTATTATTAAGCCTATGCAATAAAAAGCAAAGTAGCAAATAGCAAATAACAGGGGGAGCAGGTAGATAGAAAACATTATCAAACCTGGCCTCACAACATTCAGCAGAGATGACCAGAGCAGCTCAGCTGAAAGAGCCGACAGGAGTTCACATCATCAAGCCTGGGGCTTACAAACAGGCTGCAGAGACCGAAGTGCCACACCGAGTTCCCGATTGAGCTTTGCTGCACAGCTGAGCTCCAGGCGGCTGAGCTTCTGGTGCTCTGTTCCCTCTGTGGGCATTTCTGTGCCAGTATGTGGACATTAGCAACCTCTGTTGGGTGTGGTTGGCTGCCAACTGTTTTCAAGGGAAAAAATGTATTCACTCTGGAGATATTTTGCTCTTCATGTTCCTCCTGCCAGGAGGTATGCTGGGTTACCTCCAATACCCAAACCAGGGACGTTAGAGAGCACTTAGTGACAAGCACAGTTGGGTCTGAAACAAGAGGCAGGAGACAACATTACTTCCAGGGCCAGCTGTTGGTAAGATCAAACAGCAGATAATAATTTACCAATATAATGTATGTTGCAATACATTTGGGCTTTCTCTACCTTGTCAATCTTAGTAATTTATATTCATTGCATAGATTGATATTTCTGCCTTTCTTCTGCGAATAATTTCCTGATAAATGCTTGTTTCTGATTCCAGACTTAAACAAGTTGTGTCACTTTTGAAATACCCAACAGCAGGGAGATAGAACCAGAAGAGACTACCTACAGTAGATAGACACGGCCCCCAGTGGAGGGATGGGGTCACCCACCCATTTAAACATTTTTAACCCGGAATTGTCCCTGTCTAAAGAAAATGCAAGGACAAAGCTGGAACAGAGGCTGAAGCGAAGGCCATCCAGAGACTGTGACCCATCCCATCCTCAGATCCAAACCCTGACACTATCGCTGATGCCAAGAAGGTGCTTGCAGACAGGAGCCTGGTCTGGCTATCTTCTGAGAGGCTCTGCCAGTACTTGACTAAGACAGATGCAGATACTCACAGCCAACCATTGGACTGAGCCGGGGGACCCCAATGGAAGTGTTAGGAGAAGGGCTAAAGGAGCTGAAGGAGACGGCAACTCCACGGGTAGAATAACAGTGTCAACTTACCGGACCCCTCAGAGCTCCCGGGGACTAAACCACCAACCAAAGAGTATACATGGGCCGGTCCATGGCTCCCGCTACATATGTTGCGGTACCAGGTCATTACATATGTTGCAGAGGATGACCTTATCAGGCATCAGTGAGAGGAGGGGTACTTGGTCCTGTGGAGGCTTGATGCCCCAGAGAAGGGGGATGCTAGAGGGGTGAGGCTGGAGTGGGTGGGTGGGTGAGGGGTACCTTTTTAGAGGCAATGTGGAGGCGTGTGGGATTCGTGGAGGGGAGACTAGGAAAGGGGATAACATTTGAAATGTAAACAAATAAAATGATCAATAATATATTTAATAATAATAATAATAAAGAAATAGCATGTGAAATATATACAATCAAGTAAACACAACTCAATCTAAGGATCCAAAACATAAAACTTATTTGTGTGTGTATGTGTGTGTGTTCACATGTGCATGTGAGAGTATATTGTGTGTGTGTGTGTGTGCATGAATGTGTTTATGTGTGTGTAGGTGTCTGTGTGTGTGCCTTTGTGCATGTGTGCCTTTGCCTCAACATCTGTGTGGAGGATAGAGGACAATTTTTGGATGTTAGTTCTCTCCTCCTCCTTTATCATCCAGGTGATTAGTATTGTGTGGCAAATGGCTTTTCTTACTAAAGCCGTCTTGATAGCCCTGAACACAACTTCAGACATCTCACCCAAGATGCCTAAGACCTTCTGTGGAGGGACTGCCTGACTCGATCTAACCCGTGAGCTCCAGCAGTGTGACCCACTCGCTTTGTCTGACCCATGAGCTTCCATGGTGTGGTTCTCCTCACTTGATCCCTCCTTTTATTCTTCTGGCAGGTGGGCGCAAGGGTGCCCTCCAGAAAGTATTCTGGCCTTACCTTCTCAGGGTCAAGATTTAACTGTAGCAAGATTCTTCATGGCTAAATACCTCCCTAGATGGAGAACATTTCCTTATTTTTTTCTTTTTTTACTATTTTAATTGTTTTAAACACTTTTTAAAATTTAAACATATTTTGATCATATTTCCCCCTCCCCCAAGTCCTTCCACATCCTCTCCCCATCCCTACTATACGCCAAACTTTAAGTCCTTTCTCAAAACACAAAGCAACAAAACAAAATCCTAATACAGCAGCAAAGCATCAAAAATCCCAAATCTAGAAAACCAAACAACATCCCAAAGAAACTCAGACAGACAGACAGACAGACAGACAGACACACACACACACACACACACACACACACACACAATTACACCCACAAAGTGTGACTAAATAAAAGCACACACAGGAAAAACCTGTGTAGTCCATCATATGTCGGTCAACTCCTCCTGAGCATGGCGCCTGCCCTGGAGTGGTTGATGTACTCAGTGCCATAAGATATCTTTAGAAGTTTGATTTTAGTGGTTGCTAAATTTTCCAGACGACCTTTTTTAAAAAGGGGGGCATATTGATTTGCAGTTCCCTGGATATAAAAATTCCAGCTTTATAGTTTATGCTTTATAGGAAATAATTAACAGTTATTTTCACTTAGCATAGTTCCTTTAAGAGCCCACTGTGGCTTTCATAGCTCTGCTATCTGTTCTGTTATATAGGTTGCTTTTTTTTTTTTCCCTGAAACCTTTTCAAAGTTTTCTTTTTTTCATCTGATGATATGCAATTTTACCCCAACTAATGGAGCACATGTTTTGTTTTGTATTTTGCTTATTTTGTTTGTTTGTTGGTGTGGAGGGATGGCTTTCAGATGACATTAAGTGTTGTGTCACAAAGCCACAACTCCACGCTAGCTTGTTTTTGTGGGGTTTTGTTTTGTATGTATGTATGTATGTATGTATGTGTGTGTGTATGTATGTATGTATGTATCTATCTACCTATCTATCTATCTATCTATCTATCTATCTATCCATCCACCTATATATAAATGGCACTGAGTGGTTTAGGATAGAATTAAAGTCTTCTTAGTCAGCCAGGCGTGGTGGCACATGCCTGTAATCCCAGCACTTGGGAGGCAGAGGCAGGCAGATTTCTGAGTTCGAGGCCAGCCTCGTCTACAGAGTGAGTTCCAGGACAGCCAGGGCTACACAGAGAAACCCTGTCTCGAAAAATGAAAATAAAAAATAAAAAAAATTTTAAAAAAAAGTCTTTTTAGTCAAGCCTCTCAAGCTCTGGCCAGAACTGTAAGCTTAAATTACCATGCCTAGCTTAGAGCTTGCTTTGATGTGTTGCCTTAAAAATGTAAATGTTTCACCCAATTTCTCTTGGATATTAAATCCAGGAGAACCTGTTCTCCCTCCGTGCCTGCAGCCCTTCCAGTCAGTGCTATTCCACTATCGCCTTTCCTGTGTGTCCCACTGTCCCTTCCTTCAGGACAGATCAAAGCCACTAGTTGTTCTTCACCTCTTTGTTCTCTGCTCTTACTTTTTTCATTCTTTACCATTGTAATATCATGGGAGACACTCTTAATTTTATGTTCCAGTTCAATTCTGTTTAGCCAACATAAGTACACCATCTCCCCTATATCTGTTCTTCCTTTTTTTAAATAATATTTTATGTATATAACATCTGTATTTTATAACTACATCCCTTTCTTCACAACTTCATAAGTTCTTACCTCTGGAAATTAAACAAACAAACAAACAAACAGCAATTCTTTCAGAGATTATCTTCTACTATTCTTCTCTAGCTATGTTTGCTTGGGACTTATTGTTTTAATGTACCTGTCAGTTGTCATCTATAGGAAGGAATTGCCTCTGGTTTTCCCTCTTATATAGCATGGTATAAATAGTTCATTCCTCAATGAACCATAAGCAAAAAAATAAACTTTGTTTTTTCTTTTAGATAATTTCCCATATTTTTTCAGAGTTATGACAAACATAAGCATAGTATAATTATCACAACAATTATTTCTTCTACAGCTAAAATGACAGCAGCCATCACCTATTACTAATACTATTATTAGGCTATGGATAAATCCTCTCACTTAATTTTTATACTTATATAAAGTAAGTGTCACTAACATCCTTCAGGTGAGAAAAGTGAAGCATAGCAAGGTTAGAGAAGTTGAAAAACCTTGTCAAAGAATTCATTTATCCAGCACTTAAACTAGTGTTGGTCTCCAAATCTCCTGTCTGTTTGATCCAGTGTAATAACCACAGTCCTGGACAAACCTAGTACTGAAAGGTCACCGAGACCTCTGACACTGACGTTCCTAGCAAATTGTTTTCTATGTGCACAGGTGACTGGTTTCATTAATCACATTGTTATCTCATTCTTGATGTAAGCTTCTGAGCTATAAGAAATTCTTCATTGACACTCCCATCTGAGGTACACGGATAATTCTGTGAGTAAAAGAGACACATAATGGTCTAAAACAAGAGTCAGGATGTAAGGAAGGGGGAGAGTGAAGTTGAAATCTGAGAGAGAAAAAGAGGAAGGCAAAGAAAGTTTAACTTAGACATCCCTGTGTCCTGAGGTGCGGACTCTAGATCAACCTTTGGTTCTGACAATACAATTTTTATCATTAAGTTTAGTAACATTTATCATGGTTAATGGCTAACTGCTACTAAGAAAGGCATAGGAAATAGGACATTAGGGAGATTGCCCAGGAGATTAAGTGCTTACTAGGCAAGGATGACGGCTTGAGTTCAGATCTCCCAGACTACACACAAAGTCTGGTGCATTAGTACTCTAGCACATGGAAATAAAACCTCACTTGAATATCAAGTCTTCTGGACATACAATTAAAATGTAGTCATTTGGATGAGCCCAAATCAAATCTCACCAGTGTCTGTAGTAAGAAGAAAATAACACGTCAACACAGAGGCATGAGATGTCATGTGATACCAAAGGCAGAGGATGGACCGAGATGGTTTGAACACATGGACTGCCAAAATTGTCAACCATTTTAGGGTTTCTATTACTGTAATAAGATGCCATGACCAAAAGGGTTTATTTCAGCTCACAGTATATAATTCATCATGGAGGGAAGTTAGGGCAGGAACTCAAGGCAGAGACTATGGGGGAGTGCCTCCTGCTGGCTAGCTCACTCATGACTCAGCCTGCTCTCTTCTACAGTTCAGGACCACCTGCCAAGGGCTGGTACCACCTACAGCTGGCTGGGCCCTCCCACACTGATGACTGATCAAGAAAAATGACTGCCAGTCAGCTGTGTCTTCATGGAGATGTATGTGTGGATGGGAGAAACAACTACCACTGTGTCTGCACCGTAGTGAATCCACAGGGACTCACAGAAATGAATGCAGTAGCAAGCCCTGCCAATTTTGGAAAGAATGTGCCAAGCTGTCCTCCGAGGATCAATAGGGACACATTGCTGGCCTGCTTTCCTCCTTCAACTACCTTGGAGCCTCAGGCTATGTTTGTATCTGTCTGCCTAGATTCACAGACAGGAGCCTAGCATAACTGTTTTTGTGAGAGCCTTCACTCAGCAGGTGACTGAAACACTTGCAGAGACCCACAGTCAAACAATAGAGGGAGCTCTCAGGAAGTCTTGGGGAAGAGTTGGGGGAAGCCAGGGAGAGGATAGGGACTCTACACAAAGTCCAATAGAATCAACTAACCTGGACTCCTGGGACCTTCCAGAGCAAAACCACCAACTAAAGAGCATACAAGGGTTGGAATAGCCACCCCCTGCCATACCTAGCAGATATACAGCTTGGTCCCCATGTGGGTCCTCCAACAACTAGAGTAGGGTGTACCCTGACTCTGCTTATGGATTCTGTTCCCCTAACTGAGCTTCCTAGTCTGACCTCAGTGAGGAATGATATGTCTAGTCCTATAGAGACTTAAGGTCCCAGAGTAGGCTGGTACCCATTTGGGGATCGCCCCTTCTCAGAGTTGAAGGGGAGGTGGTGGAGGGAGGAGTCATGTGAGGAGGGACTGGGAGGAGAGGGAGGGGCTTTGATTGGTCTTAAAATGAACAAATAAATATGTTAATGGAAAAACAATTATGTTGGGAAAATTCTGAAAATTCCAACTTAAATTAAAATAGAAAAGAAATATGCCTAATCGACTTGCCTAGAGGTCTTTCCTACAGACGCATTTTCTTAATTGAGAGTCTATTTTTCCAAATGGCTCTTGCTTGTGTCAAGTTGACATTAAAAACTAACCAACATGACACCTTTGTCCAGAATCGGGGAGAAGGCAGTGAAATGGTCCCCTGCAGCATTCTTCTGGATGCTGCTGACAGTTGATTCTGGGCCCCTGGGCTCTGAGCTGTGACATTGTAGCTATCTGCTGCTGTAAGTCATTTGCTTTGTGAGACATCCTTCTAGCAGCCTTAGGAAACAAGTATGCATTCATTACTTCCTTTTCCTTGAAATGAGTTTTAGAGTTCCTTAAAGGCTGTTCATGTGGTAAAGGGCACAAAGTTGTTTCCAAGCAAGAGGATCTTTGACGAGTCTGTCAGTTCTCCTTGTCCTTCCTCCCACCCTGCACAGCTCAGCATCTTTGCATAAGCCACACACACAAATGCTGGTGTTCTATAGGAAAGAGGAAATGGTTTCTTCAGGACAAACTGCTCACTGCTGGGAGGACACTATAGTTTATTGCCTTGTTTACCAAGCTCAGAGGTCAGCAAAAATAAACTTCTGGCATTGCATTCAAGGTGAACCAGTTTTTCATTTTATATCCTGTCTTCTCTTTGGAGTTCTGATAATGTTATATTTTCAAAGAGTCAAACAAGACTGACCCCTTGATTTCCTTTAGAGTCTACCACCCCCTTAGAAGGAGAAGAAGAAAAAGAAGAGAAAGAAGGAGGAGGAGGAGGAGGAGGAGGAGGAGGAGGAGGAGGAGGAGGAGGAGAAGAAGAAGAAGAAGAAGAAGAAGAAGAAGAAGAAGAAGAAGAAGAAGAAGAAAAAGAAAAAGAAGAAAAAGAAGAAAAAGAAGAAAAAGAAAAAGAAGAAGAATGCTCTAATTCTCTCCAAATTCTCTGTGAAGATAACATCTCTATACCATCTCACTTCCTTCTGGGGAAAGCAAATACTTAGATTGCTTTAAAATGGCTTTGAGTGGGAGAAAAAATAGAATCATCCTGCCCTTCTTACCAAGCACACAATGACTGACTGCTTCAAATGATCACAGTTATGTTACTTAGTCATTTTTTCCCCAAGAGCATACAGATATAGTTCTAATTCTTGTTTCTCCCCATTGACTTCCCATCCACCCACATACAACCTTTCCTCTTTAGTTATTTCTCTTTGCTGCCCAGCCTACCTACTTACCTCCAATCAATTTTCAAAAGAAAACTGTGCATAAAGGAGATGATTATATAAAATGTTACTGTGAGCTGTGACGGTGGGCAGCATGGTAGGATATGGAAGTTGTTTGTTGAATAAGACTTTTGGGAGAGAGGAGAGCTGAGACGGGGAAAGCTTCCCCTGACGTCATGTCCAGGCCTGCTGCCTTAGGTTCTTGACACTCAGTGCCATGATTGGGATACAGGACACAAGATGAAGAGCTACAGTTAGGCCCCCTACTCAAATCCTCCTCTAGGTTCCACTTGTTCCTACTGTCCTTTTGGGAAGTTCATATCTTTAAGATGTGGAGAGAGGTGATAAAGAGGTTTACAAAGCCTCTTAGGTTCAATTCTTGACTACTTTTTGAATTCCCTTATTTTCCTTCAGTCTTAATCAGTTTATATATAAAGTGGGAATAATGATGATGATGATGATGATACCTACTTTGCTGAGTCTCTGAAAAGATGAAATGATACAACGTTCATTGTTGGCCTTCAAAAGGTACTCACTAAAAGGGTTAACTGCTATTTTTATAGTTAAGATCTGTCTTTGTGTATTCCGGTTAATTTATTTTTTGTCGTTGTTAATTTGACATGAGCTCGGGTCATCTGGAAAGAGAGCATCTCAATTGAGAAAATGCTTTCATAAGAGGTAGACAAGACTGTTGGCGCATTTTCTTCATTAATGTTTGATAGAGGAGGACTCAGCTCACTCTGAGTGGGTCCACCTAGAACAGGTGAGCCTGTGCCTTACATGAATATAGACTGAGCACAACCAGGCAGCAGGCATAGACAGCCAATATGCTGTCTCCCTCCACATCCTCTGCATTAATTCCTGACTCAAGGTGCCTTCCTTCCTTGAGATCCCGCCCTGACTTTCCTTCATGAAGACTGAAAACCAACAGGTAAGATGAACTATCCCTTTCTTCCCCATGCTGTTCTTGGTCACGGTCTTTAGCTCAGCAATAGAAAGGATTTGTATAGAGAACCAGGTTTGTTTACACGTGGTGGTGCTTAATATTGTGGCTTACAACAGGTTCTCGGACATGGAATTAAAAAATACTACTTTTCTGCACATCAGGGAAATAGTAACTCTGTGTACATGGGAACAATGTTATTCATTCTGCGAAGTTTTTTTCTATATTCTTTGTTTACATTCCAAATACTTTCCCCTTTCCCAGTTCCCCCCTCCCAATATGTCCCATAAGCCCTCTTTCCTCCACCCATTCCCCAATCACCCCCTCCCATTTCTCTGTCCTGGTACTCCCCTACAATGCTGGATCAAGCCTTTCCAGGACCAGGGCCTTCTCCTTCCTTCTTCTTGGGAATCATTTGATAAGCTTTTTTTTTTTTTTTTTTTTTTTTTTTTTTTTTTTGGATACTATTCCCTCGCAAGAGGGGACATCAAAGTCAAGCAAGTGGCACAGCCCTCCTGCCCCTTGCTCTGCCAAGAGCCATTGCTGAGGTAGAAATGCAGAGAATGCTTTGGCAGGCAGACAAGATGAAAGCTGGAGACAGGCCAAAAGTGCAATGAGACGGTGGCCACAGGAAGATCTCTCTGAGGAACCTTGGGTGCCGAGCTGCACAAGGATGCAGGAAGCAGCTGTTTGACGCCAACTTTTCCACTGCTTAAATGCCTGTTAATGGGCCTGTCTCCCTGCGCTTCTGTGCAGTCCCTGTAGTGATGTTATAGTTGGAGACCCACTGTGCTGAGCCTGAGCCCTCTGCAGCCAGCTAGCCAGAGGGATTGAAAGATACAGCACCTGAAGAATCGCTTCCATAGCTCTCCATAAGGATAACAGGCAGAAGAAGGTGCTTGGACGTAGCAATAAAATCAATTTAAAGGTGCACAGAAATGAGTATGCTCCGTATTTACACAGAAAGGGAGGGGAAAAATCCTTTTAAATGAAAAAAATTGAAAATGATACATAAATTTTATTTTAGATTTTGTAAGTAGCGAGAAACAATTCTGTCGTTTTGTTTTGTTTTGTTTTGTTTTGTTTTTGTTTGTTTGTTTCCTGAGACAGGGTTTCTCTGTGTAGCCCTGGCTGTTCTGGAACTCACTTTGTAGACTAGGTTGGCCTTGAGCTCAATTATGTTGGTTTTTGAATGGCTCATTGTTTGTCACCGTTTGAATCTGGTTTCCTTTCCTCACTTTTCCATGTCTCTTAGTGAGTTTCTACGAAGCCAAAGCTTTTTCCTACTTCTTTCATAATAATGTCTTAAACTAAATAACAGGAAGCAGCAGCTAGAGATTTTATTTTCAGATGTTATTTTCTTTCTGTCTCTTCAATCAGTGATTTGCTGATCTGTTAACTTCATCTTGTCACGGATAAAAGTGAAGTACATTTTTATAAAATATACTGTCAGTTTAATTCAGCTCTTAAAATTAACCATGACACTCTGCACAAGCCCGTGTCCACGGCTAGGAGAGATGCAAAGGGCAGGCCAGTCAGCGGAAGAGACTGTATTTAATCCCTACTCGTGTTTTTAGATTTACTTTATTTTTGATTTCGTGTGTTCGTGTATGTGAGCATCACATATGAATGCAGGTGCCTATAGAGACCAGGAGACCATGTGAGAACTTCTGAAGCTGGACTTACAGACAGTTGTAAGCTGTCTACCGAGAACAAGACCGGGGTCCTCAGCGAGACCTTTAACCACAGACCCGTCTCTGTGGCTCTCTACAGATACAATTTCTATACCACCCAAATTTCTGATTAGTTTTTGGCAGGCCTTCTGTTCCCCAGTCCCCTGGTACAAGGCACCTTCTGACTGGCTTTCAGTCATTACTGGTTCCATTTTTTTTTTGATTTATTACAAAATGAATTCATAGAACATATAGTCTTTGACTTTTCTTACCTACTTTTTTTCTGAGAATTTTCTGAATTATTTTAGGTAGCTATCTGTTCATGCTGATGAATAGAATTCTGCTATAGAACTGCTCACGTGTGATCTGTCCATGTATCAGATGACAAGTAGTCATATTTGTTTTAGTTTAGAAGGACGGTTTTAGGAGCACCTGCATGCAGGTCTTTGTGAACATGTGCTTACTTTTCTCTTAGATAAATACACATCGAAGAGGACCTGCAGGGTCACAAAGCAAGCTTGTTTGTCTCTGTAAGAGGTGTCCAAACTACCCTCCAGAGGGGTGTGAAAAACCTATGCCTGGGGTCAGGGTCCAAGGGTCCAGTTGCCCTAGGGTCTTTACAGACTTGGCAATTTCAGCTTTTTCCATTTTAGCTATGTTAGTATAAGGTTTCAAAAGCAACAAGATTTTAATTTACATTTTGTTAATGAATAATTGTCTTTCTATTTTACTAAAATGTATTTTTCATATGGACATTTTGCTGGGTTTCTGTTAAAATCGCTTTTGTTTTAAATAAGAGATTGTTTCTTTGGTATTTTCCTCTTACCGTATGGATTTTTAACTTCTTTTCTTTTCTTTTCTTTTCTTTCCTTTTCTTTTCTTTTCTTTTCTTTTCTTTCTTTTCTTTTTTTCTTTTCTTTCTTTCTTTCTTTTTTTTTTTTAAGATTTATTGATTTTATGTGTATGAGTGCTCTATCTGGATGTATACTTGCATGCCAGTAGAGGGCATCAGAACCCATCATAGATGGTTGTGAGCCACCATGTGACGGCTGGGGATTGAACTCATGGCCTTTGAAAGAACAGACAGCGCTCTTAACTACCATTTGACCTTCTTCAAAAGCAGTTTTATAAAACCTGACTCATTGTCACGAGGTTTTCATGTTGATTTGACTCTAGAAGTTTCTTTGGGGTTGGTATTAAATTTGTAGGTCTGTTACCATTTTAGTTATATTTTATGTATGCTGTAAAACAAGTCCAGATCGTGATACCCTGTGTCTGCAGTTATCCAAGAAGTGATTATTAGAAAACTTGTTTCTCAACTGGATGACCTCATCTCTCTTGTTGTTTCTCAACTGAGCTATTTCTGCATCATTATTGAAAATTAGTTTGCCCTGTGTGTGTGTGTGTGTGTGTGTGTGTGTGTGTGCGCACACGCGCTGTGGTCTATTTCTAATATGTATTTTATTCATTCTCTTTATTTGAACACATATTTTTAAACCACACTATGTGTCTTTGGTGGCTAAAGTAAAATGGGTTTTGAAATCATTCGGAGAGCGAGTCTGGCATACACAGCACACAAGAAGAAACAAGAAAGGCCCAGCTGAAAAACACGGTAGTCCAGGCTGGAATCCTGAGAAGTTGTTCTCTGATATCCACACGCAGGCTGTAACACGCCCACTCGTGTGTGCACATGGACTTTTTATCAGACTGTCATTGTACATTTCTCGTTTCATGAGTACTATTATGATATTCTTCATATTCACCAAATTATTTTACATATCCATTAAAATGCATATTTTTAAAAAAATTTAAATAGTAAATGACATTCTGCCTTCAAGACTGCTACCAGTTTAGTCCTTTTTTTCTCTACTAAATATTGAGGTAGATATATTGAAATATTGAATTGCAATTATAGATTTTCAATTTCTTTCAGTTCATTCCAAATAAACATGTCATTTTAATGAATCAACAAATCTTTCATTTTATGATAGAACATATTTGTCTTAATTAAATTCCTCTGAAATACACTATTTGCAAAGAATTTTTTCTATTCTTTCTCTGTATTTTATATTTAAAGTAAAACTTAAGGGTTTATATGACTGGGTTTTGACATATTTATTGAATTAATTTCTGACTTTTAATTATAATATCTAACTGTAGAATGTATCTTTATTGATATTTTGATTAGATATACTTTTTGATATTTATTTTCTATTTTATGTATTTATTATTATTAATTTCCTTCCTATTTTCTTGTCTTCCTGTAGATTTATTGAACATTTTAAAATAGATTCATTTTTTTACTTCATTGTTGACTTCTCAACTATATAGCTTTAATGAGTTGCAATATTAGTTTAATAGTTCAATGGTTTAGAATATGTTATTATCTACTTTAAAGTAGAAATACAGCACTTTACATATTATAAAGAAATGTAAGGCAGAACACTTCTGTTGCTATGATAAATATTTTGATAAAAGTATTTTAGGGGAGAAAGAATTTATTCTGCCTGCAAATTCAGGCTACATCCAAATTCAGGCTATCAGTCCAGGGAAGACAAGGCAGGAACTTGCAGCCGGTCACATCATACTTACAGTCAAAAGCATAAAGAAACAAATGCATGTATGCTGCTTGCTCTTGCTTGTGCTTAACCTGATTTCTCTGCTTTCGAATAAGACCACTTGTCCAGGGAATGGTCCACCCACAATGGGCTAGGTCTTCACACATTAATCAACCCAACACAATCCCCCACAGCCATGTTCATATGCAGCCCAGTGTCAACAGTTCTTCCTTGGGGCTCTCTTCTCAGATGATTCTACATTGTGTCAAGTTGGCAAAGCTAACTGTCACAATTTCCATTTCATTTCTATAGTATTTCATGCTATTGTTTTATAGTCTGCTTAAATGTAGATAAGACTATAATGTAATTAGTTTTACATTAAGCCCTCAGTTTAAAACAAACTGATTATACCATGATCATTTTGTTGGTATATACATTTGTTCCCTATTATCCCAGCATGGCCAGAAGTGAAAGCTCATAACATAACCATCCTTGATGTTTAGTCTCTAAATGTGTCCAATTCACAACCCAAAACAAACCCTCTAATTAAGTTACCCCAGTGACGTTGTTTTGGGATTCAAATCTGCTGTCTTCACTAAAAGGTCTGCAATCTTAGGTAAATCAGCCCATCTTTCTGGGATTTATGCTTCCCTTTATTTAAAGAAATAGTTATATAATATCATCTAATTGACCTCCTTGTGATTATATAGTTATTCCCCAAAAGAACCATCATTTTAGAATGTCCGAAGACCTGAGCATTCTAAATCACATCATATCTGAATGTCAGTCAGAATAGACAATGTTAGTCATCCATATCAAAGATTCAGAGCCAGTTACAAAGTCACAATTTTGGCTTTACCAGTCTGGATAAAGGCTGAATGTCCCAGGATGATCAGATTTTCATGATCAACTACAATAGGCAAATGATATTCATGTTAAGATTCATGTGTGTTTCATTTCCTGGCACTTTGCAGCACAGCTTTGCTATGGTACATGACAGACCTGGAAATGTAGCCTTCAATCAGGCAAAATCCTTATTTAGATGGTCAGTGCTTTCATTCACAACTGCAAGAAGGCCTCCTTCTCAATAAACAGTTCTCTAAGATCTCCTAGTTTCCTCTGAAATGTTTGATATATTCAAAGGATCTTTGCTTTGGTATTAAAATCCAGATGATTAGTCTTTAGTAGGTGTCAGGGAAGTAACTGTCTACTCTCTAGAAAGATGGAATATTATGTAGTACTACCCCAGTCCCCAGAACTCTAATGCAGAGATTTGAGTTTTGGCGCTGTCTCTTTTGGGCTATGCCTTTATCTCTTCTTCACCTTAATTTCCTTACCTAGAATATGCAAAATAATACTTTCATTGAAAGCATGTTATATCAAATACATAAAAATTAGTACATTGAGGAATGAAACAATAAACATATAAAATAAATCAGGACATAAAGACCTGGGATAATATCTCTTACTCAGAAAGTGTTCTAATGCTGGCCATTTTAACATTATATTTACTGCTGATACTGGTGTAGGTGAGTCTCGTAAACCTCAGGAAGTAAGGCAGTATTTTCTTGATGATATCTATCTCACTTTCTTTATCCTCCGTTACCTATGCGCTCTCCCTAAGGTTTTGGCTGGCAGCCTACCTTCTGTATCACAAACTGAATTGACAGAATAATTCCCCAGATGCTTAAAATATTTCTCCTTCCAGTAATGCTGTATTTTCTGGAAGACTCTAGAAGATACAGAAGCCCAAAATGCTAATGAATTAATTGCATGCTCAGGAAATTTAGCAGACTACTGTGGAGAGAAATATTGGCAAGCAATAAAAAAGGAAGTCGTCTGTCTAGCAATTTCCAATCCTGCTATTGGCAACTTTGAGATTATACAAGGGTCAAAGAGATAACTCAAGTGGCATAGATATTACCTATGAAAGTGAGATAGATATTATCAAGAAAATGCTGCCTGCCTGTGCTCTTTTATTCAATTTCCATATTGGGTATTTGTCTACTTTTTTAAAAAGTTGGAAAACCACATATATTTGCTAGAACAGTATATATTTCTATATGAGGAGTAGCTTCATAGGCTCCATGGGAAAGATACTCTTCTCCAGTAGGGTATCCTGGTCTCTATGGTTTTGAATGAGCTGCCTGGCTTAAGAAGATGCACAGGATCATCATGATCAAATTGCCTACTGGGGGTCTATAAAGGGGTTACTGAACATCATAAAATAAAATGGAAGCCAATGCCACTTTTTTGAATTACCCAGTGACTGTTGGAGCAAATGAATTCCTCTAGTGAATTCCCAATCTGCATATAGATTTATGTACCACATCAAAAGCAAATTCACACACAAAAAATGTTTTTCTTTTTCTTCTAATTTTAGAGTAAATGAAACAAAATCCTTTATACTCTTCATCTCCAGCTTGGCTTTAATATCTTACCTTCCAGTTTTCTTTTCTGTGTTTACACGGTATGTAGCATGCAGGCTCTTAAATGTTTAAATATTGTCATTTACTATTAGAACTGGAGGACACCTCACACCGGCAATCTTGAGCCTATTACCCAGGAAGAGATTCCACAGAGTCCTACATTAGAAAAATGGTATAAATGGTAACATATTGTAAGATCTCTGTAAAGCACTCAGTATACTCTATAGAGACTGGCGTCTTGGAATCACCTGAGGTAAGTTACATGAAATGCCTGCGGTGGTATACTGTGAAACCTGAGTTGTCAAGTAAAAGTGACAGCATTTTAGTGACAGAATTAAACTGGGTAGAAAATACAGTGGAACCAGGCCTTTTCTTTGCCGATCAAAAGTCTTATTTTCCCATCTATGAGGATGCTTAGTCTACTTCCTTTTTTCCACTTTTCCCCATTAATCCAAGAACGTACATTATATCTTATATTTTCTCTGGCCCTTAGTCATAAATCCTCAACACAGAATACATATGCTTGATTAATTCATACAGATGGACAAAAGAGTTGAGTAGGTCCTTGGATGGGCTTTCATAGATGAAAGAGATCAAGACCTAGCTATGATTTATAACTCTAATTAACCCTTTAAAAACATCCCACAGGGGAGTTGAGCAAAGGGAGGTGACGTAGACTCAAGTGTACATGAACAGAAAAGGAGAATTAAAATTTGTTATGCTGGTGTCTTTCAAAGTCGATTTTTAGATTGCTTGCCTGGCACATACATTGGCTAAGATGATCTTGTTAGCCCATGAGAACTGTTGTATAGAAAAATGAATTAGAGGTGGCCTTGGGTTCTTGTTAATAGCCAAATCTGATGTAACTTACAGGCATATATGAGCTCTTTACATACTGTATTTACCTTTAAATACAGTGAAATAAGTGGTCCTACATCTCAGTTCTCTTAGTGTGAGTCAAAGTCTCAGCTTTTACTCTACTTTCACAAGAAAACCTTTCAATGGTCTTAACACTCAGAGATGGCCTATTTCGGCAATCTTTTTAAAAAAGTGTTCAATAAATGATTATTAGGTTAAAGTTGTTAATTTGTATATTAACAAAGAAGGGTATGTGTTCCAAAAAATCTGTATTCTAGAGCTAGATAAAATAATAGTTTTCCTTCTGGTTTTTCTAAACACCCTTGGTATTCTCTTTTGCCTATTCCCACAGTGAAGTTCCCCATTTTCCCCCTTCCCCTCTTCAATGAACCTTTATCAAGCTAGCCTCCTCTCTGTAGCTCCTTCTTTCCTTCTTCTGCACTGGGACTATTATGACCTTGGCTTCTATGGATATTTCTGTTTATATATTCAACCTAAAAATTCAGAGCTAGGGTCCACAAACATGAGAGAATGTTCAAGTCTTGTCTTCCTGCATGTCAGTTACTTTTACTCAGTAAAAATTTTCCAGTTCCATCCAGTTACCTGAAGATTTCACAATTTTATCTTTTGTTATGGCTGAAATGTACTACACTGTATTATCCACTTACCAGTGGATGCAAATGGAGCTGTTTCCATTTTCTGACTCTTGTGAATGCGACATCAGTGAACGTGGCTGTGTAGGTCCCTGTAGCATGGTCTAGAACCCTCGGGGGATATGACAAATGTTGGTATAGTGGGACAAATGGTGAATCTATTAAGAGTTTATTGAGGATTCTTTATACTGATTCCAGTATAACTGCACTCTTCCACAACCCTACCAACAGCGGATACATCTTCTTCCCACATCCTTACCAGCTTTTATTCTCACTTGTTTTCTTCATCTTAGCTAGGGAAAGATGAAATCTCCAAGTAGTTTAAATTTTGTACTTTCCTGATTACTAATGATGTTGAACACTCTAAAAGATATCGCTTAGCCATTTTTATTTCTTCTTTTGAGAGTGCTTGGTTCTGATCTGTAGACCACATTTACTTATAAACTGGGCCATTTATAGGCAGCAACACAAATAAATAAATAAATAAATAAATAAATAAATAAATAAAAAACATCAAAACCCAGCACTGCT
The DNA here is from genome assembly GCA_964023405.1 of Apodemus agrarius. Lineage (NCBI taxonomy): Eukaryota > Metazoa > Chordata > Mammalia > Rodentia > Muridae > Apodemus > Apodemus agrarius. Next base: position 24,498,435 of record OZ030027.1, on the reverse strand, counting down.
CATCTTTACAAACTTAAGAATGATGGTAAAAGGAAGCATGAAAGAAGAGGAGGGGGGAGGGAGGAAGGGAGGGGAAGAAGGGGGAAGGGGACGGGAGGGGAGGGGGAGGAGGAGGAAAAGGAAGAGGAGGGGCAGTACCTTGCCCCACACATGAACATAGGGTGCAGCTGAATTTGATTCATACATTATCAAATCTTAATTCTTCTTAATTAATACTGTCCTCTGAACAAAGGCCATATTTCAAACACATTCATTCAGGACTCACTGGAATTCGATTCCATGTCACCTCTTTTTTTTTTATTTTCTATATTCTTTGTTTACATTCCAAATGATTTTCCCTTTCCATGTTCCACCCTCCCCATAAGTCCCATAAGCCCTCTTCCCTCCGCCCGTTCTCCATGTTACCTCTTTAGACCTTCTTCTACTTCTTTACTCAAACCCTAGACTCCAGCCAATACAGGAAGTATACTGGCCTCTGTGTATCTGGAAAGCACCTGTTGCTGTGGTTATCCTGGTTCTTTAACATAGAACAGAGCTGCACAGCTGAGCACTCTGCACTAATAGACATTCTTCTAGGCCATCCAATATGGCGTCCATTTGACACCATACTCTCTTGACCCCTGAGCATTTGGGACCTGGCTTGTATGACTGAATTTGTTATTGTACTTCAGTTTAATTCAGATTAAAAGAGCCACATGCAGGAGTGGTTACTCCAGTCAAGGGCAGACAGAATGCTTTCTTCAGTGAATCTTTCACATGTTGTCTAAAATCTTAAGGCGCTCATAGCATAATCTTCCTCTGTCAAGATAAATTCTCTGATACCTCCAGCTAAATACTCCTATTGTAACTACTCCTGGACATCAGCATTGCACTGAACATGCGACTTTTACTACTGGTGCCCCCATTCTGCTTTTACTTCCATTGCTCTGCTTCTCTATCCCAGACATCAGGGATTTCTTAAAAGGAAGACCTGCTCAGGAGACTTGCGTGTGGGATGTGGAGGTTAGTCTTGTGAAGGAAAAAAAAAATGGGTTGGAGAGCGAGGTGCCACAATCTCCTGAGACTCCTCAAAGAGTTGTGATGTGCCATACACGGCATTAGATCTAAGATGGCTCCCGGGACACCAGTGAGACCGCAAAGAGGAACCTAGGCCAGGGAATGGCAGCTTGCCCCACCCCATGAAAGTCCTAACAGATAGCAAGGCTCCCACCCCCACTCCCCAGCCTCTTCTGAGCAACCTCATCAGGCAGGGCTTTCGTTGGGGCATGGTGGCAGGTGTGGCAAGATCTGATTGGATGAGGATTTAGAGGCTTAGGGTTGGCTCAAACATTGTGTATAAGCTGATGTGATGTGCAATAAACTCAGAGCTTCACCCTGATGCTGGTCTCCAGAGTCTGATGATTTGTCATGTGATCCCATAGCCCATCCTTGGTCCTTATAATGATAAATGCCTGTAAATACCCCAATCTACACATTACTAGATTTCAGACACACGCACATATACATACATACATACATACATACATACACACACACACACATACACACACACACACACACACACACACACACGCACACACACACACACACACACACACACACACGCATGCATGAAAGGTTCATATGCTAAAGTACTGTGAGATGCTGAGAAATATGTACAGGCTGAGAGTCACTGAGACAGTGCTGTAGTTAACTGAAGTGGCCGCCTATTTTCTTTTTCCTTTTTTAGCTTGGAAGCAAAAATAAGTGTAGTTTTCGGAAGTCCTAATGATTTTTATTGAAGTAAATGAGGGAAGGGGCCATTCTCGCAGAAGAGACTCTTTAAAATGCCTGGCAAGTGTCCTGGTAAAGTAGTTATGAATTCACCCTGCCTCACACTTTTATTCCAGAATTAGTTTGGGAAATGATGAACTGTCACTTCCTGAATCTTCTGCAGATGTTGCTGTTGCTGGAGAAATGTCACTGTGAAAGATAAAGGACCATTATTCAACAGAGTGTTTCAGGCTGACTGAATCAGGGCTGAAACGTTATTGAAATGGTAAGATAAACTCAACTACTTTTAGGTAAAATAAAACTTAGATTTTTTTTTTTAAAGTAGCTGCTTCTGAATGATGGGCAAATGTCACCGACTCGTTTTCAATGGTATTTCATCTGTTAAGAGTGAGAGGACTGGACAAGGCTTTGAGTCCCTCCCTGGAGCTCTGCAGCTGAGGTCCCCTTCCCCTGAGATCTCTCCCGTGATAGTTGCAGCTGAAGCGGAGGTCATTAACATTTTGAGAACACTGCAAACTGACAGTGTGTAATGTTATGACATTTCATCTCAGGACATTTAATCTCTTTTAATCAGTGTTTATGTTGCTGATACTTCACAGTTATTTGCTTTCACATAAAAATGGAATACCTCGGTCAAGCCGCGAACGAGCCTGATTTATTATTCATTGCAGTTGCTGGCAGATCTTTTCCCTCTTCTTTTTCCTTTTCTCTTCTTTCTCCTCTAGCTCCCTCCCTCCTTTATTGTCCATGTCTTTGATTTCTGCTTTCATTTCTGCTCTTTTGGGAAACAGTTTTAGTTTGTGTCTTTGGTGATAGTCTCCCTGGTCAGTTAGTTAGTGGCTTGCTTTGTCATGACATTGTCTTAGGAAACTTCAAATGGAGAGTGTGGAAGAAAGACCTGAAATAACTGTTCATGGGTCCATTGCCCTCGGTTGGAAACCATCTCCCCTGAAAGTCATCCCACACGGCTTAGCTGTAGGTGTTAGTCTTTCTCCTGTCTTCTGTCTCCGCTTATTTAGGGCCCTGTTTTAAGTGTCTCTCATCTGTCTTCCTGTTTCCTTTTCCATTTGCTATTTGATACTGGGTACACTGTAATAACATCAAGATACTTCTGCTTCTCTTTCCTCCCCCCCCAAAAAAAATGTTATAATAAGTGCAGAACTGAATAGCGATTATTTTAAATCACAGAAATAATATTCAATTGTCTCTGAAGGATGTTGTTTTTATTTTTGAGAGTTATTAATAAGTGTTCTGTCTGTCCATAGGCCTACATGCCAGGAAAGGCATCAGATCTTATTATAGATTCCTGTGAACCACCTCGTGCTTTGGAATTGAACTCAGGGTCATGGAAGAACAGCCAATGCTCTTAGATGCTCAGACATCTCTCCAGCCCCTGAAGGATGACTTAGGAAAATGTGAAAGCAACACGCATTGAGCAGAAATTGTCTTTGCAGTTTTGAATTACAATTTTGTTCCAGAGTATCAATGTGATTGCTCCCCTTGTATTGCTAGGAAGAGACAGAGAGGTCTTGGGCTGCAGCTCCCAGGCAGTCAGTAGATCCCAAGGGTGAAAGATTGACAACTGACAGTATGCCGTGATACTAAGCTGTGGTCCTCAGCATACTGCATGTATGAAGTGCATTGCCGTCTTCATACTGTCTTCAATTAAGGTTATGTGGGATGAGACCTAGTGGTAAGTATGCTGAGAGTAAGAAAGTTAGTATAAATTTCACTCTATCGACTAGACATGGTTTTCTTTACTTTTTAAAACATAGATATAATTTCTTTTACGGATTTCTTGATTTAAAAACGGGCCAAAACTGATCTCAGTGTAAGACATAGTTTCCCAAACTTGGCCAGGTTGACATTTAAATCTGGTTAATTATTTGGAGGAAACTGTCCTATACATTGTAGAATTATCAGTTATAGAATTGTCCAAATTTTCGCTTTCTGTCTACTAGTCCCAATCTTCTATTCCTAGGAAATAATTGCATCTCCAGATATTTCTAAATGCCTCCTGTAGAAAGAATTCCTTGTTGCAATGCCCTATATTTGCAGAATGTGCTTTGTTTTCAGGGAGCTCCCCATGCTCTGAGCAGTAGGTACAGAGGAAAGAAGATGGTCTATACTTGAAGTCCTTCTGCAACAACACTGAGATTTTGGCCCTGGTTCATCCACCATGATCAGACCAATGGTCTTCACCAGCAATCTCTGTGATCTCTCAGGTGCGGCCCTCAGCTCCTTGTTATTTTTGACAGTAAGGTGCTGTGAGGAGGCTTCAGATTTTTGTCCAGCCAAATCCTTGGGAACCCTGTTGAGCTGCAGATCAATTGAGATCTTGCTGGTTCTGATCTTTTTTTCCTGGCAAGGGCTTAGCTCTGTCTCAGATTCTAGATTGTCCCTGGGAAGACCTTTCTACAGGACACTGAGCTCAGGAGGCTGTCTTTTTTTTCTGGGCCTTTCCCTACAGCTCTTCTGGTTCCCATAGTCTCAACCATTTTTATGAGTTGTGAAGACAAGGAGACCAGACTTTTTATCTGAGTTTGCAAACATAATGGTTTATGACCTAAACGTTATACATTTCCAAAGTATTTCTCACTTGTTTTCTACTATGTCACTTCACTGAAACAGTGACTCCAGTTAAGTGACAATGGGAAAGGGGGTATAAGAAGATGGGAGGGAACAAAAGCTTTTAGTTAAACCAATTTTATCCTTTAAACATGATGTATTAAATTGTTGCTTATTTATTCCATTGTTAGATTTCTACAAAATAAAAACCATGGTAAACCCAGAAAAAAAGGCAACCCATTTAATCCTCAGTCTACAGATGAAGGAAGGGGCAGATAATCTTACTCCTCCCATTGACCAAATTGAAAGACGGCCAAGGAAGTACTAAAGCACACTTCGTCATGTAGGCATGGGCATTTTTTGAAAGAACTGGCATTGGCAGAGCAACAGGAGAGGAAAGAACCATCCTGACTGCAGGTCGTCAACAGCCTGGAAGATCTCCTGGAGTAAAAATGAAGTGAGAAAGTCAGGCCATTAATTAATAGTGAGGTTTCTCAAAAGGTTTGAAAGAGAAATACCAATGACCCACCTATATTACCCCTTAGTGTGTACCCAAAGGAATCTATTTCCTACTGTGAGCATCCAAGCATATCCACCTGAATTGTTCTCCATTTACAATAGAAGGAAATGGAACCAGTATAGAGATCCATTAAGAGATGAATAGATAATGAAAATGTAGTATACATACATGATGGAATTTTATTCAGCTGTAGAGAAACAGAGTCATTACATGTGTAGGGAAGGCAATTAATATCGGAGGTACAATTTATAAAGCTCACAGGCAATATAATTAGATTTTAAGGCAAGACATACATAGAACAGGATAGGTGAAAATCTGAGCTTCCAGGAGGGGAGATGGGGGAAAAGTTAGGTACAAAATAGAAATACATAGCTTAGAAAGAGGAGAGAAAAATTACTTCCCGAATGAAAGCAGGCTAGTGAGCTGAGGAAAGAGCTCTAATACATCTAGTCACAGTGTGCGGTCTTTTATAGTCACCAGTTTGTACTCTATCCACATTGTTTTGAGTATGCTTTGTTGGTTACTTGATGCCAAGATAAGGTGTTTAATAAAGCTTAGAGTCTCCCTTGGCAGGCTAGCTTCTTCCACGTGTAATCTGGATACATTCTTTTGAAACTATTCTGTCATAACTTCTCCAGAGCTGTGGTCCTAAAAACAAATTTTTTCAGGACTTAGGACTTATACAGCTATGGTCCTGTTTGCTGTTCTCTTGTTTTGTTTTGGGGGGATATGATCTCTTGGAATATATATATATATATATATATATATATATATATATATATATATACACACACACACACACACACACATATATACACATATATACATACATACATATATATATATATATATATATATACACAAATATTAAGAATTTGGTGAAAGACTGAATGGTAGAATAAACTAATTGGAAGTTAGTGTGAAATTGTGAACATTGAGAGCCAACAGTGTTATACATGTATATATGTAAACAATCTGTCCAATCTGTCTTAATATCCTTGTATTGTAGCTGAGGTGGCTGTCATTGTAGTATCTTATATGTTAGAAGTTCATATATATGATTCAATGCAGACATGTATAAGGCCAAAATTCCCATTCATCCCTTTTATAGGCTGGTTTATCATTGCTCTCTTTTTCACAAGTCATCGTAATCTTTGGTTATATTTTTCTGCTGTGTGTTTAATACTATGTAGATTATCGATTTCACCTGTTGAGAATGAACCAAAGGCAATGTTTTACCATGGCTTGGCTTAGCTTGCATTTCCACTCTGTAGTGACCCTCTTCTTGGAAACTGTATACCACTTAGACCACACCCAACATGGTCTCCATGGCTTTTCTGTACAAGAGGAATGGTGATTTCCCAGAACTGTAGAACATGGAAAGGTGGATAGAATGGCTGGAACTTGGCTGACAATTCCTTGTCCCCCTGTCTTGGCTTCCAACTATGGCTACTGAATACACAGAAGGTCAGTTACGTCAGTATTGAAAGAAATAGTGTTTTAAAATTCAGCTATTATATAAGCAGTAAGGCAGACCTTGACAGAGATAGGTTCCTGACTCAAGGTCATACAGGGCTCGTGCATGCTATTGTAGCTGCTAAGTTTACATCTGCCCACCTTGCTTTATTAGGGATATGTCATCCTTATATTGGATAACTCTATGTTAAGTCTTTTTATGTGCATATATATGTATGTATGTATGTATATACATATGTGTGTGTATAGTATTACTATTTCATATGTTTGTCTATATATAAGAAAGTGTTTATGGTACCAGAATAACTTTCAGAAAGCTCTTTAGTATTATTTATAACCCCCCAAATATGATTTAAGATGCATTTTCTTGTTTTGTTAGATATATTCTTTATTTACATTTCATATTAATTCCCCTTTCCTGGTTCTCCCCTCCCTGAAAGTCCCATAAGCCATCTACCCTCCCCCTGTTCCCCAATCAACCCCCTCCTTTTTCCCTGTCCTGGTATTCCCCTGCACTGCTGCATTGAACCTTTACAGGACTAGGGGCCTCTCCTTCCTTCTTCTTGGACATCATTTGATATGTGAATTGTGTCTTGGGTATTCTGAGCTTCTGAGCTAATATCCACTTATCAGTGAGTGCATACCATGTGTGTTCTTTTGTGACTGGGTTACCTTGCTTAGGATGATATTTTCCAGTTCCATCCATTTGCCTAAGGATTTCATGAATTCATTGTTTCTAATAGCTGAGTAGTATTCCATGGTGTAAATATACCACATTTTCTGTATCCATTCCTCCAGGAATGCAGGGATTGTACAATACATGGAAATCCATCAATATAATCCACTACATAAACAAACTCAAAGAAAAAAAAAACACATGGTCGTCTCATTAGATGCTGAAAAAGCACTTGACAAAATTCAGTATCCTTTCCCACTAAAGGTCTTGGAAAGAACAGGAATGCAAGGCCCATACCTAAACATAGTAAAAGCAATATACAGCAAACCAGTAGCCAACATCAAACTAAATGGAGAGAAACTTGAAGCAATCCCACTAAAATCAGGGACTAGACAAGACTGCTCTTTCTCTCCATATCTCTTCAATATAGTGCCTGAAGTTCTAGCGAGAACAACTAGAAACATAAGGAAGTCAAAGGTATACAAATTGGAAAGGAAGAAGTCAAATTTTCACTATTTGCAGATTATATGATAGTATACTTAAGTGATCCAAAAAACTCCACCAGAGAATTCCTACAGCTGATAAACAACTTCAGCAAAGTGGCTGGATATAAAATTAACTCAAGCAAATCAGTGGCCTTCCTATACTCAAAGGATAGACAGGCTGAGAAAGAAATTAGAGAAAGGATGCCCTTCACAATAGCCACAAACAATATAAAATATCTTGGTGTGACTCTAACCAAACAAGTGAAAGATCTGTATGACAAGAACTTCTAGTCTCTGAAGAAAGAAATCGAAGAAAATCTCAGAAGATGGAAAAATCTTACATGCTCTTGGATTGGCAGGATTAATATAGTAAAAACGGCCATCTTGCCAAAAGCAATCTACAGATTCAATGCAATCCCGATCAAAATCCCTACTCAGTTCTTCATTGAGTTAGAAATAGCAATTCTCAAATTCATCTGGAATAACAAAAAACCCCAGGATAGCTAAAACTATTCTCAACAGTAAAAGACCTTCTAGGGGAATCAGTATCCAGGACCCCAAGCAGTAGTACAGAGCAATAGTGTTAAAAACTGCATGGTATTGGTACAGTGACAGGCAGGTAGATCAATGGAATAGAATTGAAGACCCGGAAATGAACCCACACACCTATATGGTCTCTTGGTCTTTGACAAAGGAGCTAGAACAATCCAGTGGAAAAAAGCCTTTTCTTTTTTTTTTCTTTTTTCTTTCTTTTTTTTATTCGATATATTCTTTATTTACATTTCAAATGATTTCCCCTTTCCTGGCTCCCTGCTCTCCAAAAGTTCCACATGCCGTTTTCCCTCCCCCTGTTCCCCCATCCACCCCTTCCCACTTCCCTGTTCTGGAATTCCCCTACACTGATGCACTGAGCCTTTCCAAAACCAGGGGCCACTCCTCCCTTCTTCTTGGACATCATTTGATATGTGGATCGTGTCTTGGGTATTCCAAGATTCTAGGCTAATATTTACTTATCAGTGAGTGCATACCATGAGTATTCGAGACTGGGTTACCTCACTTAGTATGATGTTCTCCAGCTCCATCCATTTGTCTAAGAATTTCATGAATTCATTGTTTTTAATGGCTGAATATAATTCCATTATGTCTATATACCACATTTTTTTAGTATCCATTCCTGCTATGAACATAGTGGAACATGTATGCTTATTACATGCTGGGGAATCCTCCGGATGCCCAGGAGTGGTACAGCAGGGTCCTCTGGAAGTGTCATGCCCAGTTTTCTGAGGAAAAGCTCTTCACCAACCCTACATTTGACAGAGGGCTAATATCCAATATATACAAAGAACTCAAGAAGTTAGACCCCAGAAAACCAAATAACCCTATCAAAAATGGGGTACAGAGCTAAACAAAGAATTTTCACCTGAAGAACTTTGGATGGCTAAGAAGCACCTTAAGAAATGTTCAACATCATTAGTCATTAAGATAGCCTTTTCAACAAATGGTGCTGGTTCAACTGGAGGTCAGCATGCTGAAGAATGCAAATCAATCCATTCTTATCTCCTTGTACTAAGCTCAAGTCCAAGTGCATCAAGGACCTTCACATAAAGCCAGACACAATGAATCTAATAGAAAATAAACTGGGGAAGAGCCTTGAGCACATGGGCACAGGAAAAAAATTCCTGAACAGAACACCAATAGTAGATGCTCTAAGATCAGGAATTGACAAATGGGACCACATAAAATTACAAAGTTTCTGTAAGGCAAAGGACTCTAGAAAGCCAAATAACCCTATTAAAAAATAGGGTACAGAGCTAAACAAAGACTTTTCACCTGAGGACTATCAAATGGCTGAGAAGCACCTAAAGAAATGTTCAGCATCCTTAGTCATCAGGGAAATGCAAATCAAAACAACCCTGAGATTTCATCTCACACCAGTCAGAATGGCTAAGATTAAAAATTCAGGAGACTGCAGGTGTTGATTTGGATGTGAGGAACACTCCTCCACTGTTGGTGGGATTGCAAGATGGTACAACCACTCTGGAAATCAGTCTGGCAGTTCCTTGGAAAAGTGGGCATGATATTACTCGAGGACCCTACTATACCACTCCTGGGCATATACCCACAGAATTCCCCAGCATGTAGTAAGGACACATGCTCCCACCATGTTCATAACAGCCCTATTTATAGTAGTCAGAAGCTGAAAAGATGCATTTTCTTCACTAGAAGCCTAAAGCACTTAATAGACACTATGAAAAAATATTTTGACAAAACACGGATCTCAGCTATATTTTTAAAAGCATTGTTATTAAAAATAAATGCTAAGTCAATTCCCAATGAATAGATTTTTTTAGAAATAGCAGAGATAGAGGATTATCTCCCCAATGAGGCCAATGTCTATGAGGGTGACACTGTGTCCTGGAGCATAAGCACCTGTGTCTTGAGAACCAATCTAAGCAATAGGACTATATTTAGACACTTGTCAAATCAGGCCTGAGGCAGTGATTAACCCAATAACATTTGACTAAGAGTGTATGACCAGTTCTTTAAAACTTAAATTATAGTGTAAGTTAAAAGGAATTTGTGCTAAATTAAAAGATTTAATTAATGTGAGCATCTACTTATAAGTCAATTTGTACCATGTAAGAACATAGACACAAGTACACTATATAGTTATGTATTTAAGTAATATATATGTATATATGTATATACATACACAGTCTTAAACATAGAAATTTTTTTTAAACAAACTCATTTTAAAAAACAACCTGTTTCAGTAAGTGTTGTGGAAGGGCCTGGTGCTGTTCTTGTGAACAAATCTCCTAACAAATAAAGGAGCCAATCACTGGGCGCATAGGTGGGACTTCCGGGTTGGACAGAGGAAGAGAGGTCCTCTCTTCCTAAGTCTCTGGAGCACTAGAGAGTTAGGTCCTTTTGGGATGGGGACAGCATCTGGGTAAAATATAGTTGCTAGAGTTTCCTGGTATCACGGCTGATCTGCAAGTATTCACCACTGGAAGAATCGGATTTTAATCAGGCTTACAAGATTAGGTTTTGCTTGTTGCGCCCAGAGATTGAGATACTATTGTTTCTGAGCTAAGTTTGTGTTGCATTTTCCTTCACGTGGCGTCTTCTCTGGGTTCAAGAGAGAAAAGTACTGTGGCAAAGTATGGGTTTGCCAGATGTGCACCACAAAGGCCGTGGGGGATTTGAAGAATGGGGTTGGCGTGGTAGCACCTGAAGTGGGAACCTGGTGAGCTGGGTGGGAAGATTGAGGAGTTCTGAGTCAGAGTGTCCATGAGATAAAAACAGGTCAGCCATTGTTTGCCAGTGCATGGCCAACCAGGCTGCTGGGCAGAGGCACAAGCATGAGAATGTGCTGGTGCATTTTATTAAAATATTTGCTGCAACAAGCAAGGCTCTGGCAGAGCCTCTCAGGAGACATATCAGGCTCCTATTAGCAAGCACTTCTTGGTATCAGCAGGAAGCTGGGTTTGGTGGCTGCACATGGGATGGATCCCTAGGTAGGGCAGTCTCTGAACAGCCTTTCCTTCAGTCTCTACTTCATTCTTTGCCCCTGTATTCCCTAAAGACAGGAACAATTCTGGGTTAAAATTTTGAGAAGGGTGGGTGGCTCCATCCCTCAACCTGGGGCCATGCTTAACCTCTGGATATGGTCTCTACAGGTTTTCTCTCCCCTTTGTTGACCTCCCACCCAGAGCTCTCAGGGTCTAAAACACCAACCAAAGAATATACATGGAGCTGTATGTCCATGTCTCCAGCTGCATAGATAGCAGAGGATGGCCTTGGCTGGCATCCATGAGAGGAGAAGCCCTTGGTCCTGGGAAGGCTTGATGCCCTAGCATAGGGGAATGCTAGGGTGGTGGGTAGGAGAGCACCCTTGTGGAAGTGGGGAGACGGGTAGAATAGCAGTTTTCTGAGGGGAAACCAGCAAGGGGAATAACATATGAAATGTAAATAAAAAATAACCAATAAAAAAATAAAAAAAAACTGTTGTATGCCCAACCTACTTAAAGCTCTGTCATTAAGATCCTACGTGTTCTAGTTTATATCAAAATCATGTCTTTAGAAATACATATTTTGGATTAAATATTGCTTATGCTGTTAAAATGTGATCTAAGCAACAGTCTAACTTTCATCTGTCAAGTGATATGAAATCTTTGGAAAGTATCTCTGAAGTGACCCAAGATCAGAGAGACAGACCCAGTGCCCCTCCCCCGTATCGGGAACCTAGAATGTGGAGTATGTGAGTACGTGGGGGCAGCAGAGGGTAATAAATATGAAGAGATCCGGTCTTAGTCAGGGTTTCTATTGCTTGTGAAGAGACACCATGACCACAGAAACTCTTAATAAGGAAAACATTTAACTGGGCTGGCCTAGAGTTTCAGAGTTTTAGTCCATTACCATCATGGCCTCCGGGATAGTGTTACACAAGCAGACATGGTGCTGAAAAAGGTGCTCAGAGTTCTACATCTGGATCAGCAGGCAGCAGGAAGGGACTGTGACACTGGGCCTGACTTGAGCGTCCGAAACCTCAAAGCTCTCATCCAGTGACTTCTTCCACAGGAGCATGTCACACCTCCTAACAGTGCCACTCCCTATAAACATATGGGGGCCACTTTCATTCAAGCAGTCACAGACCTTAAGGAGGGGGAAAAGCAAATGTAAAAATAAGTGATGAGGAAACACGGGGGAGGGGGGTGGGAGTGGGGGGATGTACAAAGGACACAGAGGTCAGGAAAGAGGAAAGGAGACAAGGGGAGGAGCTACAGCAGGCATCAGGAGTAGCAGGGGTGGGAGAGATGAGAGAGAAGAGGAACCTACAGAAACACTGCTTGACAATGTCATTGTTACACCTAAAGTCCGTGTGCTAATTTTCTTAAAGCTAGCCAGCACATGCAGGCTTCATTCTTCACAAGCGCCGATATCTGTTGCTGCTTCTGTCCCTCCTGATGTCAATCTCCAGCTTCTTCAGCCTTTTGAAATGAGCCAGACCAGGGAGTTTCGAGAACATCAGCCTTAGAGTAGGACCTCATCATTGACTCCCCCTCTTAGAGACTTCTTAGACTGAATAGCTAGTGGACATTGTATAACAACCTTGTCTGGATCAAGCAAACAACCATTTTTGGGTTATCCTGTCTTCTATGTTATAAGCCAATCTAGGAAATCAGCAATATATACTGTTCCTTTTCTTCTAGAGCGGTGGTTCTCAGCCTGTGGGTTGTGACCCCTTTGGGGTATCATATGACCCTTTCACAGGGGTTGTATATAACAGGATTACATATCAGATTTTCACATTACAATTCATAACAGAAGCAAAATTACAGTTTTGAAGTAGCAATGAAAATAAATTTATGGTTGGAGGTTACTACAATATGAAGAACTGTATAAAAGTGTTGCACCATTAGAAAGGTTGAGAATCACTGCTCTGGAGAATTCAGACTAGCATAGCTGAGCAGGATTCTGAGGACCTTAGGAACTCACAGGGAAACAGAGGACTTGGATTATAGTAGGCTTCCACACAAGATGTCCTGTAGGTAGGACTCCCGTAAGAGGGGCGGGAATCCAGTATGACCTGGGGAATCTTATTTGTGGTCTCTGCATTATGGTTTGTTCCATGTTAATGAGATAAAGCTTTCTTGGTCTTCTGGTGCACTTTCAGTCAATTAACCATTTGTCTTTGTTAAGTCACTAGTGAGCTCCTTTCTCCCAATTCTGCAACATATACCTAGTGCTGTATTCTGTTAGAAAGCATTGGGTAAGACATTGAACTATGCATACATGATATTGTCTTTCTTAGTTTTTCCACTGAACATTCTATCTAGGATCAGGTAGGTCTTACATGACATTTTCTTTGTTTCAAAATTACATTTCTCTAATTACTAATGGTTTAAGTTTCCGTTTACATATTTTTCTGAAGCCTTTGGGTTTATTTAGCTGTAAACTGACCCAAACATCTTTCCCTATATTTAAAGGTTGGGATTTCTGTTTCATATGAGCCAATTTTATGTACAGTCTGGATGATAGTTTTGCTGTCATTTTAGACACATGAAATATTTCTGACATATTTCTGCTAATTTTACCCTCAAAGCTATTTCCTAATTTTGGTGTGACTGAATCTGATAAGTGATGTTTGGTGAGAATCATTTGAAAGTTATTCCCTATCCCTAAGGCATAATATCTTCACTCTTTATGGGTCTTCTTGATTTATTTCTTTAATATTTCTGCCTTCTGTTTTGGCATGTAATAATGATGTAGGTTTTCTCACTTATGAGCAGTTTTCCTATCATCATTTGCTAAGCAGGATGATGAGTACTGCAATCTTTATTATGAATTAAATTCCAAGATATGGCTATTTCACAGATCTCATGGTATGCAAGTCATTTTGTTTCTTCTTAAATTAGTGTCAGACAATTTTTAATACTGTAGTCTTGTGGTTCCTCTTAACAGCGATCAGGGTAAGTGTCCATGTCCTTTACAGAGAATGTTGATATTCCCTGAAGTTATAATTTAAGACTGCTTGGAGATAAACAAATGTGGGCTACTTCTAAGATCATAGGCAAGTTTTTGGCAGACGAGTAGATTAATGGAGATAGAAATAGCAGACACATTTAGTCTTTGCGCTTCATAGCAGGGCACTGATGTTTGGTAAATTAACAATAAATTATTAAAGGCACGTTTATTTTTGTTATAAGGCTTTTAAACCATATGATTGAGAAAGTGCTATCTTCTAGAAATTCTAGAACATACTACAGTAATTAATGAATTTAAAGTTTCATGAAGGTGTTATATAGGTTAACAAGCAACTGAATTGGGGGAAAGAGGCTGATGAACATGGAAATTGAACAATATGGGCAACATTTATGTGATCAGAATTCCAAATGGGTGAATTTATACCTGTTTCTGCGGACTAGCAACATGAGACAAATACCTAAATGCTGCAACAGCAGCATACTGGCAGGAAATGAGGAGAAATGGCAGGAAGGTCCTTGGGCTGTCAGGTTTCAATGTGTCTATTGAGCAAACTGAAGGCAGCAGTCGCTAAACCTCTAGCCAGGCAGGGAATTCTACTCTAATCATTGGATTATTTTTGGTATCTCTGTTCATCCATGTATGCCAGTGCTTCCATGGGTGAGTCTCCCAACCTCTCCTCACTCCGAGTGCTGCCTAAACTTTGAATCAGCTCCTTTTCTAATAAGCTCTGCTAAATTCATTTTATTTGAAATATTAAAAAGAAATGGATTTTGGGACAAAGAGAAAGTAAAAGGTAAGGAAGAGAAGAAGAAGGATGAGGAGGAAGAAGAAAAGAAGAAGAAGAAGGAGAAGAAGAAGGAGGAAGAGGAGGAGGAAGAAAGAAGAAAGAAGAAAGAAGGAAGAGGAAGAGGAGAAAGAAGAGGAAGAGGAGGAAGAAAAGGAGGAGGAAGAAGAAGAAAAAGAAGAAGAGGAAGAAGAGGAAGAAGAAAAGGAGGAGGAAGGGGGAGGGGAAAAGATATACTGGAAAACACTGTAAGTGGCAGGCACCTGTCATCTAAGTATAAGCTTTGAAAAGAGACATATCTAATATGATACCACTCAGAAAACAAGGAGGAGAAACAATAAATCCACCAGACTAAAACTATGTAAACTTATTGGCTTTTGACCTACAAAACTACCAATTTCATTCGGTTCTAGCTATATATAATACCAGACAACATGGGTAGAAAAATCTTCAACATGAGGGCCATATATTAAAGGCAGTCTCCTTCAGAATGTAGTAGCAAAGAGTAAAACTATAAAAATTAAAATGAGAAAAAATGCAGGGATCAACAAAAAGATCTAGTGTCACTAGATTCCGTAATTGTCCCTTGGACATGTGACGTGGCAGTTGCTACTTCCTATTGCTGGACCTGAGGTGATGTAGGCCCTGTACTTTATTTCTCAAACATTTCCTGACAAATCTAAGTAGGCTTTGGTATTATAACCATTTTATTTGAACCATCTGGGACAAAATTTCTATTCCTGCCAGAATTTTGTTACTCATTTGTTCTGTGGCATCAATAGTTGTTTGCCCAACATCTAGAATAATGCTTTATACATTAGAAATAAATCAAAAACAAGTCCAAGAATCCTTGATCACTAAGTACTTGAAATTTCTTATAATAACTTAAGGGTCAAAAAGTCTTGAGGAGCACTGGGTAATTCTCATAGAGGTGTAGAAATGGATACTTTGGAAGAAATTGCTAGCGAAAAAATCTACCAAAACTTTGTCATACATTTTTTTTGAAGCAAATAATCTGATCTTTAAATGGAGAAGGGTTTTTTTTCTAAGTTTGCAGATAATAGTGAGAGACATGTCACAGAGATCTGTGATTTCTTTCTTCCTAAAGCTAAATCCTTGATCAAACTCTAGACCTGTGTCACTCAGAAAGCTAACCGTGGAGGGAGAGTCTAGTTGGCAGGGAAGGAAATGAGATGCTAAAGCCTTAACAGAGAGGAAGGAAGTTGCAGCCATAGGATGGGAACAGAGCAGGTGGCTCCTAGACACATTCTTTCGGATGCATTCATAAAGGGGTGTTTAGTATGGGAGGAATGTAAGAGTGTCATTTGTCTTGATTGTGTCCCAAAGCCCTTCGCAGAATTTTTTTTTCTTGAAGATGCTTTTACAAAAGTGAGCTCAAATTGCCTTGAAAATTGGCTGATGAACCACAGAAAAGCAAATGCATTCTCTCTAAAACAGCACCTGAAATGACAAAGGGATTTCTGTCCTTTCTTCTCCAGTCCTCCCACAATCTCAAAAGCTACCTGCAAGTAATTTTTCTCCTCTCAGCTACAGAGTAATTTAAACTTAGAATATATTCCACACCAAGTTTGGTGCTCCGGGTTACAGTGGCCACACTGCAAGGCAAAATGAAGGACTTCTTTGTGTGTTTGTAGTCTGATTCATTGGGATTCTTGGCTTCTTCGTTCTGTATAGAAATTTCAGGATTAATTTTAAAATATGGGTAATTCTAGAAGATTTGTGTGATGGTTTTTATATGCTCGGTCCAGGAAGTGGCATGATTAGAAGGTGTGACCCTGATGGAGTGAGTAGTTGTGTCACTGTGGATATGGGCTACAAGACCCTCATCCTAGCTACCTGGATGCCATTTTTCTACTAGAAGATTTCAGATGAAGATATAAAATTCTCAGCTCTGCCTACACCATGCCTGCCTGCCTGGATGCTGTCATGCTCCTACCTTAATGATAATGGACTGAAGCTCTGGACCTGTAAGCCAACCACCAGTTAAATATTGTCTTTATAAGAGTTGCCTTGGTCATGTTGCCTTTTTACAGCAGTAAAACTGTAAGACAATTGGAACTTTTTTTTAAGCTGTGGGATACATACTTCCATTTATCAAGGATGTTAGTGTCATCTAGGGAGGGAGCTGAATGAGATGCACATGTGCCATAACATGTAACAGTGTGAGCTACTGGAGAGGAGAGCTGGGATGACATCATTCCCATCTGGCCTCCGTCTCCTCTTTCCTCTTTAATCCGTCTTCCTATCATAACCTTAGAAAAGCATAACATTGGAATTGTATTACATCTTTAACACTCTCCAGAGGTTTCCCATCGCACTTTGAAAATAATTCAGAAATCTTCTTATGTTGACCGCCACTGACTGAGTGATAGGGCATACCATTGAAGAAACCCTGCTTAAAGGATGGAAAGAATGAAAGACTGATAAGTGGGTGTATGCACAGTTAGAACTGACGACATAACAGTAACCACCTAGTTCTGTTATTTTTATTTTTTATTTTATTTTGTATTGGGATATCCTCTTTTCATACAGTCATAGGGATGTGAATTAAAATGGTGATACAGTATGAACTTTAAAATATCAGGCTGTGGGCTGGCAAGATGGCTCTTTGGTTAAGGGCACCTGTCCCCAAGTCTGACAGCCTGAGTTCAACACCAAGACCTATCTGGTAGAAGGAGAAATCCTAGTCCTGCAAGTTATGTGTGATCTGCAGACATGTATCATAATATGTTTCATGTATGCATATTCATATACACAGAAAACAATTAAGTATAATAAAGTAAAACTTCAGGCTGTGGTTTTAGGAAATGAATCAGATTAAGTCGAACCAAGAATGCATTTGTTTTAGCCACGTTTTATGTTCTGGGCTTGTCTATAAGTCTATGTGAATTGTGTTGTGTGATTGTTAAGAAGATGTCTAATAACTTCCTCAAGGAGCCTGATATAGCTGTCTGTTGAGAGGCCCTACCAGAGCCTTACAAATACAGAGGTGGATGTTCACAGCCAACCATTGTACTGAGTGTGGGATCCCCAATGGAGTAGTTAGAGAAGGAACTGAAGGAGCTGAAGGGGTTTGCAACCTCATAGGAAGAACAAGAATATCAATGAATTAGACCTCCCAGAGCTCCCAGGGACTAAACCACCAACCAAGAATTACACATGGTTCTAACTGCATATGTAGCAGATGATGGCCTTGTCAGGCATCAATGGAAGGAGAGGCCCTTGGTCCTCAAGAGATGCCCCAGTGTAAGGGAATCAAGGGTAGGGAGGTGAGAGTGGGGTGAGTGGAGGAAGACCCTCATAGAAGCATGGGGAGGGAGAATGGTATAAGGGGTTTCCAGGAGGGGGGAAACTGAGAAAGGGGATAACATTTGAAATGTAAATAAAGAAAATATCAAAGATAAAAAGAAAAAAGAAAGAAATATGTAATCTTTAGGACCTTGAAGGTAAGATAAAGGCTTTTCACATTTCAAACATAGAAATAATTCCATACTTATTGGTGTAATAAAACTCTAAAATAAGTTCTGTGTTATACATGTTCTTAATTTGGAGTGATTTCAGTTCACAAACTAATAGATTAATAAATCAATCTAAGTCAATTATCTTTAAAAGTCAATTATCAAATGACTCATTTTTTTTTTATTTTAACAGAAGCCATTTATTTATTTTTAAAATAAGACTCAAGCATATTCTTTGCATATGCATCTATCAATAAAGGTTCAAATTTCTTTTATTATATTCATCAGAAGCCTAACTTTCTATATTCTTGAGAGAAAAGTGAGAAATTCCAGATACTCTTTCACTATATAAGGATCAACCTTATAGTTCTTTTTGCCTTTTTCTTTCTCTTACACTTGAAGGTTGTTGTGTCTAAAACTAGTAAGACAATGGCTTTTTAAGCCTTTTGTAAGGAAGCTTATAAAATTACGAATTTATTAAGGGGTGAAAGCAAAATTTACCTGCAGGCATGAAAATATGTTTAGGATGCAGTTAGAAATTACATTAATTTAGAAAAATAGCAACAGCAAGTTCTTCTCTAGGGTCTATGACCTCGTCAGCTATGGATAGTTGGCTAGGTTTAAAGTACCAGACATGAATCTTCTCCTATTGGCTAAGCCTTAAATCCAATTAGACAGCTGTTGGTAACACCAAGATAAAAGTACTACTATTGCACCATTGAGAATATCTCAACTGGGCCAAGCGGCATGCTGCCATGGACAAGGAACACTTCACAAGGTCTCACCTCTAGATGAAGAGGGACAGGCAACCAATGGCTGTTGAGATTGTGGTGGCGAGAATGTCAGTTTTCTCCAGGGACAAGCTGCCTTATAGATTAGCCTATCTTGACTGTTCAGCTCCAAACACCACACACTATGAGCAACACTATATGAACTCAGCAGGATATATCTATATCTATATCTCTATATCTATCTATCTATCTATCTATCTATCTATCTATCTATCTATCTGTGTGTGTGTGTGTGTGTGTGTGTGTGTGTGTAATACTATATGAACTTAGGATATATGTATTTATATATATGTGTGTGTTTGTATGTGTGTATGCGTGTGTGTAATAATTTAAAAGAAGCAATAAATTTGAAATGTGGTAGAAGACGTGAGTGGAGGGAGGGGAGGAAGGGTGGAATGATATAAATATAATATTCTTATATGAAATTGTCAAAGAAAATTTAAAAGTTCTTCCAAACCACTCAACTTCAATTGGTGGAAAGAATTCTACCTATATTCCCACTTACATTTAGTTTATTAATTTGTAAATTAAATTATTTAACTATGATTACATATATATATATATCATAAATTGATTGAAAAGAAATTTAGCCCAGTTTTAGTCAGAATACTGTTAGAGGAAGAGTTAATCAGGAAAATCTTGAGAGAATGACCAGTTCTACAATTTTTGAGCCAAAATTGAAGCAACATTTAATTAAACAATAGCCAGGATGATGGACCCTGGCCTTGTCCATTGCTGGATTGCCCCCAAATGGTGATAGCTCACATTTTGCAGAGACTTACAAAGTCACACCCATAAGGCCACTATATTTCCCATCTGGTCCAATCAGGAGCTGGCATATATCCTGACATAGTTCCTGCCCACCTACATGTGATCAAGCATACCCCATGCAGGTAAGAGAAGCAAACTTCTTCAGGAGAGCACACACATGTGTCTTGTCATCCTTCATAAGCAAGTCTCCAACATTTTAGGAAATACCTGTCTTTGGGTAAGCAGCTTACAGGTTAGAGGCATTTTCTCTTCATGAATCTCTTAGGCACAGTAATTAAAACTTCAGACATAACTGGTTCTCACAGCTGCCCACCCGAGGTGATCACTGAGACACAGTGGATAGCCGGTTGAGAGTCTTCATTCCAGCTGACTGGTACTACATTCATGTATTCCAGTCTTAAGAGTAGACTTGAACATTTACACCAAAGGGTTTTTAAAGGCAAAATCCATGCCCTGGTATTAACTTACTCTGTCCGTGCAAAGGAACGTTTACACAGCAAGCAGTCTAACAGAAGCTAAGATAAAGGGATAGCTGGAAGAAATTCTCTGGAAGAAGCTAAGATTAGTTATTTAAGGAATCTTGATCTTGGGTTCCTAGACTAGAGGTTGGTAATTTTTCATTGGATTCTCCATCAAGGAGATAAAGTTCTATATACACCTTAAATGGCCTTTGAAATAATACAAGACAGAGGAATCACTGCACTGGCTTTCTCTGTCACCGTATAAATCAGTAGTGGGGACAGAATGTCAACATTCATGGTCCAGTCTGTCAGTTGTCAGCCTTTATCTTGCAGTAGAGAGGTACTGGCAGGGTGGGGTGCGGTGGGGGGTGGGGAGAATTTCTGTTGTCTTATAATCACATGATTAACAGTGATATCAAAACAAGGAATATAATATAAATGAACAAGCACAACATAGTCTGACGAGCTGACACCGTCAATATCCTGGCCACAAGGAACTTGACTCTCTGTGTCTCACGCAGAGCTTAGCCTGTCCTGGAGGCTGTGGCTATGGCCACGGTCTGCAGCATCCCTGTGCTTGTGAATCAAGATCCTGTCTACATCCTTCTGCTAAGATGGTGCTAACTTTAAAACAGGTGAGGGAAGCTGGTTTGCAGAGCAAATGGAAGACCAGTGAAGCTAAAACAGACGTGTGGAGTTCCCACTCATTTACACGGGGGTGAAAGTAACTTTCATTCTGACACATGTACAGGGACTTTCAGGAACACCGTTGCAGGGACGCTAACTGTCCTGAACATGGTGAACGTGGCTCTGACAGGCCTTGCCCGTCTCTCCATTCCCTCGGCCTCGCTAAAAGCCATTGTTACATTCCTTTATAAAGTACTGAAGTGCAGCAATCCAATGCCCCCTTTGGCTCACCTGATTAACATGACCAGTTAAAATCACACACCTCAGCCTAACCTGGGGTTTCCCGTTTCACCTTTATACACCACCATTTGCCTGCGGGCCATGTCTGTTTCCTCTCTACTCAGAGACAGCCCTCTGTCTAGTCCCTTCCACCTCCAGCACAAACACTCCTTCCCCTTCTCCCTTGCCCCCCTTTCCCCTCTCCCTTGTGCCCCTCCCCTTCTTTCTCTTCATCTATCTCCTCCCTTTCTCCTTCATGCCTGCCTTTTGTCCCCCTGGATCAAATAAATCTCCTTTGTGCTGAGTACTTGGTCTGAAACTTTGTCTTGGGGGCTGTGAGCCAATATTTTTCCTTTTTAACTGCCTCATTGGAGCCCCACACCCCTGCAAGCTAAGTACTGCAGGTAGAATCTTTACCCTCGTTTCGAGACTGAGGAAGTTAAGGCCTCTGAAGATTAAGTGACTGATCTAAGGCTTTCAGTACTAGTCTGTAGCTATAACTCAAACCACATCAATTCCAGTTTCGTTTTCCTCTACTGCAGCATGTTGTACAGTAAAGTGTCCGGATTAGGAGGGTTAGCAGGGAACGTGGAACCGAGTGACTATTTTTCTCACGTCTTCCTTTGTGAGGCTTCCATTCTTTTTCTTATCTAGTTGCAGAAGTGCGGCAGCCATTCTCTGTCTCCCGGCAACCTTCTCGTCAGCTTGTCTGGCAGTGTAGCAATTGGAGTTGGGAGTCTCACATTTAAAGTGTATCCATTTCAGGAGGAATGATGACTTCTAGGTGATGCGTTTATAAAAAGATAAAGAAGTATAGGATATGTTCTATGCTAGTGTGGTGTGGTGTGGGGGAAGGGAGTGTCTCAGGAGTCCATGCCCTGAGGCATCCTTTCCTTCTGAGGGGCCAGCCACACGACAGTATAGTATAGACTAGAGTTTATTCAGGGCATGGGTAGGGGAGTTAAGGGGGTAGTAGAGGAGGAAAAAGGCAGAGAGAGGGAGAGAGTAGGGATGTCAGGCCTGCCGTGACCACGTGGAGAGAGGGGGGAGGGAATAGGGAAGAGGGGGTGATGCAAGATATTTCCTATCCATTCACATTGAGGCAGTGAGAGGCCAGTGATTGGAGGGGAGAAGGTGGCGGAGCTAAGAGAAGGCGGGGCAGAGAGAGGAAGTAGAGGAGGAGACTCACAGATCCAGATGGCAGCAGATGTGTTTCTGGTGTGCTGAGAGGTTAGAAATATTGGGATAAAACCTTACCATTGTAATTTGGCATTATATAATTGGAAGTTACATATACTTAAATATATTTGGTTAACTACTCAAGTTTAAGAGTCATGTTGCCGGATACTTGGAAGGACTGGGTGTTGGGCAGGAGAGTGGGACCCGCTGGGACTTGGAGCAGAGGCCTGGCAGGGTGGTACTATATTTTAGTCGTTTCCCAATACAGGAGGGGAGAAGGGAAGAGCCCAAGAGGGCAAGAGGGAAGCAAGAAGCAAGACAGGGAGGGGGCAAGTAGCCCCCTTTTTAATGGTCCAGGCCTACCTGGCTGTTGCCAGGTAACTGTGGGGAGGAGCATACCTAGCTGTTGCCAGGTAACTGTAGGGTGTAACTTAGAATGCTAACACTAGGAAGAAGGATGATCTATGACTTCTAAACCAAAGTTCCATTTTGTGAAAACAGAAGATAGAAAATCATGGATTTGAGGAGGAAGGCTAGAATACTGGTACTGTTGATCTCACTGGGAGAGAATAAGACTGCTACTACAGTTTTAAGCCAAATTTATGGCAAGCTTTAATTAAATACTGGCCAGGATGATGGGCTTTGGCTAGGTCCTTTCCTGACTTCCCAGAAAATGGCAACAAGTCACATTTTGCAGACACACCCATAAGACCACTGTACTTTGAATCAGGTCCTTTCAGGGGCTAGCATGTCTTCTGCCGTACATCTTACCTGCCTACACCCAATCATGGGCAAGTGTACATCTTACTATATTTCCTGCCCATGAACCTCCAGCCTACATGTGATCAAGCACATCCAGTGCAGGGAAGAGAAACAAACTTTTTGAGGGATGTAAAAAAAAAATGTGGAAATAAAGACATTGTTATCTTCTATAAACAATAAGTCCAGCATTTCAGGAATTATCTGTTCTTGTTAGAGGCATTTTTGTTTGATGGATCTCTTAGGCACAGCAATTAAAACAACATAACTTTGGCTCTCATAGATAACCTTTGGTACAAGAGTCTCACGGTAATATTTCAAACTATGAAAATTATTTCTGCCAGATATGGTAGCACACGCTTTTAATCTCAAGACTACAGTGGTAGAGGTGTGTGGATCAGATTGGTCTAAGTAGCGAGGTAGAATGCCGGGGCTACACAGTGAGAACCTATGCCAATAAAAAAAAGTTATATAAATGTAAATAGATAAATGTGTCCATGTGATTAAATCTTAGGGCCACTTGCTAAGTCTGAGGCTTTATAAATTTTAATTCATTATTTATTCTTCTGACTAATTTCTAAGTGTTTATATCTCTGTGTGTTACTACCTTGTATTTGAACGGAAATATTCAGTTATATTTTAAAAACATTTAAAATAAAATGTTTTAAATCTATATGTATCCACGTATAGAGTTGATATGTTTTCTTAACTTTCTAAATTAAAAAAGGTTATATGCCTTGCTTCTGCGTATAAAGTACATCAGATGCACAGAAACACGGCAGGAGCATGAGATGGCGGATGCGGAAACATACTCGGGATCTCTGAGCTGCACACCGCAGGCCACACCCACAGATTGCCTTTGTAAATCTCTCGGTACCTTACCCCAGCGATTCGTTTACTCTGTGTCTGTGCTGGGGCAGACCTGGGTAATTTCAAGAGACTGACCTGCCTGTAGGCCCTACGCACCTACAATCTCTCCTTCGCAGGAAACGCCTTGCTCATTCCCGACTTGGTGAAAAGCAGCGACATCTTGGTCTCTCTTTTCTGCCTCAGCCTCTGTTTGTTTATCTTTGACATCAGAATTGTGGATCGGTCCGTCTTCCTGAAGTCAATATTGTGACCAGTATTCCCAATGCCAATGTTTTCATTTACTGTTTGAATCAATATGCTTAGGTATAAATACTTAATTAGCTCAGCCCTTCTCAGTTAAGTCTAACATTGAATAAAATCCTGAACGTTAGGGTTTAATCAGCCACAGATTCCTACACAACACGAAAAATAGCAGCTTAAATAAGAACTATTTGAAATTTCTGAGTACTCCTGCTTAGAGTACTCACGTCAAGCATATCCCAGCTGGGTTCCTCATGCGCATGAGTAAATGTAGTTATCTGGCAGGCTGGGTGTCCTCCGAGGGCCTGACATAGGGTCACCCAATGCTTTCTGTCTTTTGTATTTATTGATTGAGTTAGATGGTCAGATTAGTGTGTCCTCATGGCAAAGCCAGGCGTCCAAGTGAGAAAGTTGGAGACTCTACCTTGTTAGTTTTAAAGTCAAGAGTTGAGGTTTTGCATTCGCAATGGTCTTTCAGGTGCTGAGGGTTACTGGGGAACAAATCTTAGTAGAGAAATAAATATTACTTGTAGGGTGAAGCTACTCAAGAAAGAGTTCTGTGAAATATTGTCAAATATTTTTCAGTCCATATTATTTTGATTACATGCCTTACTAGTACACTGTAAATTTAGCACATTTTAAAACATATCTGCTAACATGGTTTGGTTATAAACATATTTAACCACTGGGCTGGCCAGGGGAATCAGTGGTTAAGACCCTTTGATGGTCTTGCAGAAGATCAAGGCTTGACGCTCAGCATTCCTGTCTGTAAGTGCAATTCCAGAGTATCCAGTTCCCTCTTCTGGCCTCTGCAGTGTTCCAGGCACACATGCAGTGTACATACATGTTTGTAGGAAATATACTCAGGCTCCTAAAATAGAATAAAATAAAATACATGTGAAAAAAATCTTTCTTTATCCAATCTTTCTTCTGCAGCATTCAGGCACTGTCCAGATTTTCAAATGGCATAATAATTCTAAAAATTAATTGGTTTTTAAAAGCTGAGTAGTATTCCATAGTGTAAATATACCACATTTTCTGTATCCATTCCTCCATTGAGGGTCATCTGGGTTCTTTCCAGCTTCTAGCTATTATAAATAGCGCTGCTATGAACATAGTGGAGCATGTGTCCTTATTACATGCTGAAGAATCTTCAGGGTATATGCCCAGGAGTGGTATAGCAGAGTCCTCCAGTAGTATCATGCCCAGTTTTCTGAGGAACCACCAGACTGATTTCCAGAATGGTTGTAACAGCTTGCAACCCCACCAGCAGTGGAGGAGTGTTCTTTTTTCTCCACATCCTCGCCAGCACTTGTTGTCTCCTGAGTTTTTGATCTTAGCCATTCTGACTGGTGTGAGGTGAAATCTCAGGGTTGTTTTGATTTGCATTTCCCAGATGACTAAGGATGTTGAACATCTCTTAAGGTGCTTCTCAGCCATT
Organism: Apodemus agrarius; assembly: GCA_964023405.1. Classification (NCBI taxonomy): domain Eukaryota; kingdom Metazoa; phylum Chordata; class Mammalia; order Rodentia; family Muridae; genus Apodemus; species Apodemus agrarius. The sequence continues at coordinate 24,472,764 of OZ030027.1, read as the reverse complement.
CAGTATTCTTCAGGTGAAAATTCTTTAAGTTCTGTACCCCATTTTTAATAGGGTTATTTGGCTCTCTGGAATCTAACTTCTTGAGTTCTGTGTATTTATTGGATATTAGCCCTCTGTCAGATGTAGGGTTGGTGAAGATCTTTTCCCAATTTGTTGGTTGCTGTTTTGTCCTATTGACAGTGTCTTTTGCCTTACAGAAACTGTAATTTTATGAGGTCCCATTTGTCAATTCTTGATCTTAGAGCATAATTTATTGGTGTTCTGTTCAGGAAATTGTCCCTGTGCCCATGTGCTCAATGCTCTTCCCCAGTTTCTTTTCTATTAATTTCAGTGTGTTTGGTTTTATGTGGAGGTCCTTGATCCACTTGGACTTGAGCTTAGTACAAGGAGGTAAGAATGGATTGATTTGCATTCTTCTGCATGCTGACCTCCAGTTGAACCAGCACCATTTGTTGAAAAGGCTACCGTTTTTTCCACTGGATGGTTCTAGCTCCTTTGTGAAAGATCAAGTGACCATAGGTGTGTGGGTTCATTTCTGGGTCTTCAATTCTGTTCCATTGATCTACCTGCCTGTCACTGTACCAATACAGTTTTTTAACACCATTGCTCTGTAGTACTGCTTGAGGTTGGGGATACTTCTTAGGCAAGTGGGTGGAACTGGAGAATGTCCTCCTGAGTGAGGTGACCCAATCACAAAAGAACACACATGGTATGCACTCACTGATAAGCGGATATTAACTCAGAAGCTCAGAGTACCCAGGAAACAATACACATCAAATGATGCCCAAGAAGAAAAAAGGAGAGGCCCCTGGTTCTGGAATGGCTCAATGCAGCAGTGTAGGGGAATACAAGGACAGAGAAACGGGAAGGGGTTGATTGGGGAACAGGGGGAGGGGAGAGGGCTTATGGGACTTTCAGGGAGGGGGTATCCAGGAAAGGGGAAATTATTTGAAATGTAAATAAGAATATATCTAATAAAAATACAAAAAAAATAATTGGAAGAAAACTATTTGGTCCGCAGTCTATAATTTATGCTCTGTCACGAAAAACTAATATAAAGTTAAGTTTTGGCCATTTTTTTAAAAAAATATTTTTACAAACCTAGTCAAAAAACATGTATCTCATATCTGTTTTAATTTATAATTCTCTGGCTTTTAGTAAGATGGAACTCTTTCCGTATATTTTTATTTACATTTCTTTTATGGATTTCCTGTTTCTTTTACCCATTTTTCTACTAGTTCATCCTTTTTCCCCCTGATTTTAATTTTGTATTTGCTTTCTACATAGTGTTATTTATTTTCCTATCCTTAAACATTGTGTGTGTGTACGTTTGTATGTGTGTGTTTGCCCTTATGTATTGCATATATGTTCTTCCAAATGTTCATCTTTTTCTTTGTTCACATATCTTTTCCCTAGAGCTCATCTTTGATCAGTTAAAAAAAAGTTTCTTTAGTTTTTTTTTTTTTAGAAAAAAAGGAGGTTTATAGGCTTTGTTCAAGCTTACTGATCCTTAATACTATAGCAATGTCCTTCTGTGTTCTTTTTTTTTTTTTTTTTTTTTTTTTTGGTTTTTTCGAGACAGGGTTTCACTGTGTAGCCCTGGCTGTCCTCTGTAGACCAGGCTGGCCTCGAACTCAGAAATCCTCCTGCCTCTGCCTCCCAAGTGCTGGGATTACAGGCGTGCGCCACCACGCCCGGCTCTGTTCCTTCTGTGTTCTTATTTCAGTCTACATTTGTCCTTTTCAAAGATAGAATCATTGACAGCCAGAATGTGTGCTGAGATATGTGTTGAGATTTGTTAGATTTGTTTGTTTTATTTTGTTGGGTTTTTTTGCTTTCGGTTTTTGGTTTGGTTTAATACTTTTGGTTTTTGTTTTGTTTTGTTTTGTTTTGTTATCATTTTTGGTTTGGGGGATTTTTTTGCTTGTTTGTTTTGTTATTTTGATCATGAATTTATTACAGAGTACACTTGCACTAACCTGGGAGGTTTTCCAAGTGGCCTCTTGGTGTACTGAGAAGGTACAGTGTGTGAGCCAAGCATACTCCAGTGTGATGTACAGGTTCATGCTCTCCATTATCTGCATGATCATACAGGGAGGCTCCATCTTTGCCACCATGAGTACCTGCAGTCCATGTGGAATGTTTATGTTGTGTAGTGGGGACAAAAATACATAGCTATGTTTCCTGTGTAGATTCAGGCTATCTTCATCATGTCATAATATGATGTGTAGTCTGGCTTTGAAAATCATAATAAAGGATTTTATCATTTTGCCCACAGTTCTTAATACTTAAATAACAATTGTTTGGAGAATCAGGTGTGGTGGCAGATGCTTCTAATCATCATTCAGGAAGTGTAGACGGAGGATCAGAGAGACAGGATCATCCTCCACTACACAGCAAAGATGTAGCCTGGGTTGTGAGGCCCTGTTTCCAAAACAACACCACACACACACACACACACACACACACACACACACACGCTGCAGAAACAAAATATTTTTGTACAAGGTTTTCAAAATAACACATTTTTCTGTAGTAATATTTCTTTTATTGGTTTTAGTCTGACTATATTTTCTGTTTTCTGAAATGTCTTCTAATAATTCATATTTTCCTAGAAAATTGTAAACTTTACTCAGGGTTTCAAAATATATTTTCATAGTGTTAAGTCTTCAACATATTTAAGTTTGTTTTTAAATATTTATTTTTCATATTTTAAGTGTATTTATTATATTTTTCATTTTTTTCTCTTAGTGTTTTACTAGTGGTTTGTGGCTAAATTCAATTTTCACCCATCCATAGGTCATTTATTTCTATATATATTTATCAGTTTCAATTTACATTTCCTCATTTATAAATTTGTTATTCTATCTTTATTGTGTTTTAATTTTATCTTGCCAAGTGGTTTTCTTGTTTTTGTGGTTTGTAAATAGAATAACTATTTAATCTACTACATTACTATTTAATGATATAAATACATGAGGATATACATTTTATTTCATTGAAGCTTTCTAATTATTCTGTTATGTTTCTTTTGATTTACTTGTTTGAATTACAAATTTTCTGTGGACGACCCTATGTTTTTTGAAAGGGATTTGCTTAGTTTCATTTCAGCATTATTAATGTTACCTTTTGCTTTGTACCTTTTGGTATCTGTTAGTATTTTCCCTAAGAGCTAACTTATGGTGAATTTTATGAGTGATCTATCAGTATTTCATGGTCAATTTCTTTACTTTCATGTCAGGCTATAGACGATATATTGTTATATGTGTTTTGTACATTGCTGTAAAATAGATATCAACCTATATTAGCATTTTATATTATCCCAGGACTCAGTAAAACCCTTGGATTCTTTTCGTCTAAAGCTCGGTGTGCATTTCTAGGTTGGATGGGTCCAGGTTTGGTTGAGTTTTAATGCAGATCTGCTAAGAAAGCAAGCCACTCTCAGAGGACCTCGGTGCTTCTCAGTGGGAGCCTTCTGCATACATATCCTGTCTGACATCTGGGTTGGGTTCCTCAGCTCAACAGACCACATCCTTCTTCAGACACGCGATGATGCAACAGACACTCTGTGTGCTGTTTTAATTTTGCTGAGCACATATTGTCTGAGCTGAGGCCATTCCCTAGCTTTGTTGGACATGGTGTTTTCTGTATTTTTCTGTGTTTCTCCTGCTTGGGGGGTTTTAAGAGATTTCCCATTTGACAGATGTTCTTTGTAAACATTTTTCTTTCATTCTGCCAGTTCTCCTGTTTATCTCAGTCTGTGATGAGATCCTTTACCCATTTCTCTGCTAAGTCTTTGTTTCGATATATTTTCTCTGGGACAAAGCTTTTTCTGGTCAAAACAAATCTGGATTGGCCTCACGCTCTCTTGATAGCCTGCACTATTTCCTTTCTCTGTTGTAAACAGCTTCAAGCAGTCTCCTTTCCATTTCATTTAAACAACACAGCTTTGTGTAAATTTGATCTCCTCCCTATCCAGACAACACTGTTATTCTTGGATCCACTGTTTCCAAGAGAATCACTGGACTAATCTTTTTCAGTGTAACCAGACAATGTTACTTTTAACTCACATTGGATGCTTCACACCCGCTTTTCAGTCACTTGAGAACAGTCAGAACAAAAACTAAACCCCCTTGTCAGAAACAGCTCAGTAACTTGATAAATTCGGAGAACATGATCCTATGTGAAAAGTCAGAGGTGACTTTTCCTGTGAACCAACCGAGCATCCTCTGTGGAATATCACCTTATCCCTTTCTCTGGGTAATGTTTGAGGGTGTTTGCCAGAAGCATTCTGTAGAGGATGGACTTTCTGCTTCTGAGGCCTGTGAGTGTCTTCAGCACAGATAGTGGCCTTAGGTGCTCTTGATCTGGAGCCATAGACACAGCAGGAGCTCAGACAGTCACTCTCTCATCTTTACATCTAAGCTTTCCTCTTAGCCTGTGAGTGTTTTAAACTACAATACAGAACAACCCCGGGCTTTTTTCAGATCAGTAAAGAAAGTATGGGGACTTTAAATAAGAGAAAGCGTGTGAACGCTGGTACCCAACAGCTCTTGTCAGGTATGTGCTGCTTCCTGGGAACTGATGGGGTTAAAGGCCCATGCTGTGAGGTCAGGGAGAATTTTGACACAAGTAAGCCTTCCCCAGGCTAATGCTCTGTGTCCCTTCCCCAGGTTAATGCTCTGTGTTCCTTTACTTTTCCAGGACTCTGACTTTATACAGGTGCTGGAATCTCTCTTTCATGCCATTTTCTTCTTGAGACTCACCAATACCAATAACCTAAAGGTATTCGGCCAGAGGGATCAGAGGAGAGGAGAGGTAGGATCGCTTCACTAATGCAATCGCCAGGTTCTGCTTAACTGAATACTGGTTAAATGGTATAATGATTTGTTAGTTTTTTCCAGAAGATGGGGCCAAGTCTTTCTAGGAATTCCAGAAAGGCAGTACAGTCCTTTTATAACATTTGTTGCTGATTTCTCTACCTTTCTACCCTCACCTTCTCCCTTTCCCTCTCCCTCTTTCTCTTTCTGTCTGTCTGTCTCTCTGGTGCCTGCTAGATATATGTGATTAAGTCTCGTGGATCAAATATTCTGTGGTCTTTTTCTGCGGTTTCTGGCTGCGGTTGTTGTTTTTGTATGGCACAGTGAACAGCATGACTCAGTTTGCTCAGGGAAGGAAATAGAACATTTCCTGTAACTGCACAGCCTGAGGTCAATGGCCAGGATGTTGTGCAGGAAGACGACCCCATTTCTCTTTTCTCTGTCTTGACACCGGCATGAAGGAGTTGTGTTCCTCCCGCTGCTTGGGATGGTTTGGTTTGGAAACAGTGGACGCCTCTGTGAAAATCTGAGTGCCTAATGCCTTCTGTTCATAACTGCCAGGGCACAAGTTTTTAGACCCAAGCTTGGTTCAGTGTTAATCTGGATTGGCATTTTGGGAGAAGCACCTAGGCAGTTGGAGAAACCATACTCACAACCAGAACACAGTAAGATGAAGACACACACACACACACACACACACACACACACAAACCAATAAACATGCTCAAGTAGGAGAGAGGTAATTTGTCCAGAAATGCATATGTTTCAGATGGAAACCCTATGTAAGCACAGGTTCATTCCTACTCAGATGGAATGACCAAAGCAGATAGCCAGAAATTGGAATCTTAATTAGATGTTGAAAAGGGGCACCATCTTGCCAGTCTAGTCGGGACAGTATCTCAGTGAAGTGGACTCATTTCTAGCTCTGGCAGTTGTGTCTTCCCGTCTTCCTCTCTCTAAGGACCATTATGCAGCTGCAGCAACAATAGTTGCATTGTGTCCTTGTCCTACCTTCTTTAAGGTGGCCATGATGAACCACTTGAGAGATGAGTGCTTGACCCTGAAGACTCACTCTGGTACTTTTCTGTGTAGGGAGGTAGACAGGAGGGGAGAAGAGGCAAGAAAAAGCCCGGAAGGGAAGGAAAGGAAAAAGAAAACTGTAGATAGCATCAGTATGAAACTCAAACTCTTACAAGCTTGAAGGTTGGGCTAGAGTATTTTATCAAGCTATATTTTGTCTTGGGTCCTTTGGTGAAGTCTCCTGCGTGGAGTCTGAGTCTCAAGGCCACACTTCTTGGTTGTGTGACCTTTGAGAAGCTACTGAAACTCTGGGATGTCAGCTTCTTAACCCACGCAGGGGAGTAGTCCCACATCGTAAAGATTTTCTAAAGTTTAAACAAGCGTGACGTGCTCATTGTAGGTCTTGTACACACATTTTGCTTGGAAAATGGCAGCTATTAGGGTCCCACGCAGTTTGAGGAACAGAGAACACAGAGCAATGAGCACTCTTGGAAAAGTATCTTGAGTATTGATTTTCCTGTGCCCATTAGAATCTTAAGCACTCTCCAAAGGCAGACAATATGGGCAAAAGAGGGGGACTCGGTATCTCAACTTCTATTTAGAACAGAGTGTTTCATTTTTTCCTCCAAATAGCCAGATTCTTTTATTTGGTGATTCAATACATTTTAATTCAAATAGTCACCACAAAACTTAGGCACAGAATAAGCATTTTACAAACAATGTATTATGCTGATTTTCTTTGCAATTGCCTAAGAGTACAAAAAGTGAATTCCTTAAATGATATACTTCTGTACATAAAATATCCATGGATTAATACAAGTGTATGGAGCAGAGTTTAAAGGTAATAAAACCCTAGTATTGAAATAAACAGGATATGTCCATACGGCATAGCATAGCCCAGAACACTGAGCCTGGAAGCGGTCGCGATTTCTGGAAGGTGTTTCTTTGGGCTATCCTCCTATTTCCCACAGAAAGGGGTAGGCTAGCAATGGCTCCATGTGAGTGTTTACATGTGCTCTGTTCTATTTTAATCTCTCTAAGAACAGAATCGGGAACTGATGTTGATTCAGTTGTTATCAAAATGTCTCTGCAACCTACCAATTCTAAAATCTTCCCCATTCCATCTTTTCAAATACGGATGACTCTAATCTGTAGCACCAGACAAGAAAGAAATACATATGTTTTTGTCAGCGCAACAAGATTTTTATATCAATCATCTTCGTTCTTCTGGCTATAACAATTCTGTTTAGAAAAAGTTTATCAAGCTAAAAATAATTGATCTAGGTTTTGTAAAAAGGGATATTAAATACCTTTGGTAAAAATAGAAATATTTCACAAGATTAGAAAAACCAACAGTTATATTGTCAAAAGGAGAATATAAAAATGTACACAATGAAACACAGAAACCACCCCAGAGGGAAGGAAAGGGAAGGCCTCCCCTTTGTGCGGGTAGGTATGCTTCCTGCAAACCACGATCGTATCTCTCTTCTTTCAAATGGCAGAGAAGTTGCCAAGCATGGAAAAATTCAGTCTTTCCTATCAGCATGGCACATTTAATTGATAGCAACATAGCTGTTCTCTAAAAGCTTTGAGTTTATAGAAATCAATATATGCAAACATGGGGGGAACACCCAATTTTTTCTGCATTGTTCGCAATCAAGTGTGCATTTTTCACCATTTTCTTGTGCTGACTTTGCTTGCCCATATCACGACAACTAAGCTATAGCATGCTGTCTGTGGAAAAGAAATACTGTCGCTCTGGAGCCTGCTAGCGATCTACATTTATTTCATTTGTTTCTGTGGTCAGAAGACCATTGTTTGGACTTCCTCTAAAGGGCAGTGCTGTGTGATTGACTCTGCTTGGCGCCTTGGGTCCTTCAGAAGACACTTTAAGTCCTGCAGGGGACGGCTGTTGAAGCAAACAACTGGGGTTTTGGATGGAGACAAGTGAGACCAAGGCTGGTGGGGATGAGGGTTGCTCGTGGGGGACACAGAATGCCAGTGCAGACGTGTGCTGCTGTGGAGGCTGCAGTTACCCTCCCGTGTTTCCTCTACACAAAGTCACATTCCTCATGGTGTTCCAGGGCCACATCAGTGAGCAACTTATGTAATCCCTTGACTCCAACTTTTGGTCTCAACTGAAGGACCTCATGGTACTTTTTTGTAACTACGTGGGACACACTGACATTCATTGCAGTTATGGAGGCAACAGGCACAATTTCCTCCACAGCGCTTGACCAGGAGACAACCTGGCCAGAGTATGGGATCTGTCCTCTTTAGCTCTTCCTGTATGGATACTGAGAAGTTCTGGGGTGTACAGCTGTAGAGTTTTACCTCTTCTTTGAGAAGATTCAGATTCACCACTTTGCTTTTTTTCTCCATACAGGAAAGCTTTGCCCCAAAGCGGCCATGTTGGCTTGTAGAGGCTGTCAAAGTCCACCTGCCATCGATCTGGTTCCAGGAACCGAATCAGGTCTTCCAAAGTGCTGAAGGCAGTCACAGCGTCACAGCATTATTGAGCAGGTCCAATGACAAAGCTGAAGGTGGCAGCACTGAAGGACTGGTGGTTTCTGTGACTTGTGGCATGATAATACTGTAGTGGATGCAGAGTCCAGGTTCAGATGGAAAATACTCATCAGATACAAACCTTATCCCGATATGATTTCCTTTAGACGTCTGCTTTCCTGGCACAGTCCCAGAACCACACCAGTGTCCTAAAACACTTCCATCATTGGGTTCCCCAACTTCTACAAAATCATACTTGAATAGATGGTCTTTTGGGTCTTCCAGCCCAAATCTCTCATCAAATGTCAGCTGGATCCGCACATTTTCATCTACTGCAACTAATCTCCATATCAGCATGGTATTTCTTGGATAGGTATGAGGAAACTTCAGGCTGTGGATGCTCCTATTACCAGATATAGTGACAACTCTCTCATGTCAGGGATCTTGCACTCCTTTTAATGTTCTTTCTCCTCTTCTCTATGCTAGTCCAGATGCTGGGTACAGTTCCTCCCATTCTGCTCCTTGTTGCTGGAGAGCTGTAACTTGCTGATCAGGTTGGACTCAGCCTGAGTCCCTGTTCTTTGGCCGGCCAGGGCAGATGTCAGCAAGAGGAGACCAAGAGATTGTTTTATTTTATGGGTCACATTTGAACTTTGTAGTTTACAAAATAATATAAAGAAAAACCCATGCAAGAAGAAAAGTTCCAGTATGGTGTTTTAATTTTTTCAAAGAAGGATCTGAGCCATGGGGAATGATCTGCCTCTTAGTTATCAATTGATTTTGAGGATGTACAGGCTGCCCATTCCCCATCTCTGGGAAGATTCTCAGACCCAGGCCTGCCATGAAGCAAGGCTCTGACCTGTTTCCATGACTCCAGGATCAGAGTGACTCAAGTCACAGACAGCCTTCCCAGTCAGGATAATTTCTCAATCTATTTCTGAAGATAGCACCCAGGCAATTGAAGATAATAAGAATGGCTCCTCACACCATTGCAAGACAATATGCTAAACTGTTCCTTTTGTCAATTTAAGCATAATTTAAAGAAAAGCAATTCTGAAGCACAGAGAGAGGGGCTGAGATGAATTTCTGATTTTTTTTTATTGGAAGTTTTTAGGAACCTTAGTCAAGGGTGATTAAGAAAAGCAAGTCTGTTATAGTCCAGTTTGGATGTCACTTCCCCATTCAGACACTGCTGATGTAATGCATCTCCAACCCAAGACTGGAATGACATTTTTCTTCAATCAAGATTTTATTCATAACTACAGTGGAAGGTTTAGTCTTTGCATCTGCAGTTGCTCAAAGATTATATTGCAAATCAACTGATTTCTAAAGACGCTTTGATTCTGAAAAAAAAAAAGCCTGTTGCCAGTTCAGTAATCATAATGACATTAATAGGCTGTGTTCATTTCATACTGCAGTGCTTCAGCTGGATTACAGATTGACAGGAAGACATTCACTCCCAACACACATGCTGTAAGGTTCCATTAAGTCCCTGATTTAATTTTCCATGGATGCAAACTTAATCAGAGGGGAGGTTGCTACCCAGGAGAGAAGCAGATGTGGGTGTTTTGCCATAGCTTTCTTACCCCTCCCTACCCCCAGACTGAACAGATGCCCATAGATGTGGAGGCACTGTCCACACAACACAGACAAAAGATTCATTCTTGCCATGTGTCTGCCCTTTAGCACGTGGGGTTCTAATATGAGAGTGAAGAACTCGTGTGGCACTCCATCTCCTCCTTAGTCTCTAAGCTTGATGTCTGCAAAGTTTCATTGCTGACCATTGAGAAAACAACGTAGAAGGCCTCGACACCCCAGAATGAATCTCTGCTTCCGGCTTTCCAAGGTGCTGGGAAGCTTATTCTGCAGTGGTTTTCATTTGAATCCAGTGTGTGACCAAAGTTCAGGCATAGACTTTCCAGGCCAAAACACCAGTAATCAAAATACCCATTGGTAGGGTGTGGTGGTGCATAATGTTAATCCTAGTACTCACCAGAATGAGGCAAGAAGCTTTTCAATTGGAGGTCAGGCTGGATTATGTAGCAATTTCCAGACAAGCCTAGGCTACAAGTGAGACTCATATCAACAAAGGGGAAGAGGAGGAGGAGGAGGAGCAGGAGGAGGAGGAGGAGGAGGAGGAGGAGGAGGAGGAGCTGAGGATATATGACTCAGTTAGTAGACTACTTGCAGTGTAAGCATGAAGAACTGAGTTTGATCCTAAGCAGCACTCACAGGAAAACACATGCTACAGGACAAGACAGACCTGTAGTAAAAGGACTAAGGAAGCAGAGACAGGAGGATCCCTGGGACTTGCTGTGCGGTCTATCTAAAAGCTTTGAGTCCAATGAGACATGCTCCCTCAAAATAAATAAGGTAGAACATGACTGAAGTAGATATAAGATATCAACTTCCGTCACACCAATGTGCTCACACACATGCACACTCTTATTTTAGTTGATGCTCAAAAAATTGTGTCAACATGAGAACAGTGGGACTGATTTTTTTTGTGTGTGTGTGTTCTCTTGAACGCAATATGGCTACAATGGGTCTCTGAGACAAGTGGTACAACCTATTTCTTTTTGTGAGAGTTCATGATGCCAGAGTCGGGGCTAAGAAAGTACTTCTTTAGGAAAAGACCTACAGGGCATAATGATAGCCAGGATTCAGCATCGCTCTGGCCCACTACTCTGATATTATCATTGATTTGACTCATTCCAAAATCAATACAGCAAGAAAAGAGAGGTTGTTCTTCTTGGACATTTCAACAGAGCTATGACATTGACACTGAAAAGTGTCATTGACTCTCCTTTCAAACTCTTAATTATATCAGTCGGGAACTTGAAAAAGCCAGACTCCACCTCAATGAAAAGAGTTTAATGAAAAATACTGTCAAGGTGAGTAGATTCAGAAAAGACTCAAGACACTTAGATACAAACAATCGTACAAAGCTTAAAGAGGAAAATGGGAGAATAGTTATCTCAGAATTACAGCTTGGGCAACAAAGAGGGAATTTCCTAGCAGGAGCTGTGAAATCACCTCAGACTACAAATGGAGATGGCAAAATGTCCCCAGCCCTCCAGCCCACTTTCATCCATTTCCCCTTAGTACCTCCTACTGGTAGCATCCATGACAAATGACGAGGGTGAGTCTAAGCTGGCAATAGGAAGAGGTGAGTTTCATGAGGCACAGAAAAGCCTTAAATGGTGAAGAGGGGTCATGGGGCAGGGAAAAATTGGAGAATAGGTACACATTAATTTAGTGGGGTTTTTATTTTGTTTTGTTTTGTTTTAATTTTCAGTAGCTCACATCCCAGGGAGGTACTCTAGCCTATGGCACAGCTGAAGGAACTAGTTAGCAAAATCAGAGGAAATACAGGAGGTTCTGTGCACTGATGTTGCCACTCTCACTTTTACAGAATTGTTACTGATTATCTACTATTAGAGTATTACTCCACCATGTTAAAGAGAGATAAGATTCATTCTCAATTTATTACAATAAAGACATTAAGACTGCATGGGAAAGAGCCATTTCCGCTCTTTCTGGTGGTACCTCTTGATATGTTTATTCTTCTACTCAAAATTTTAAGACGACAAAAAAGAAAGTGCTAAAGATGTTAAACAAGCCTCCGGAAGCAGTATCCAAGACAACAGGACGTTCCAGCGAGCATTTACGTAAGCTGCCTTAGCACATAGTTGTAAGAGCTGGTTAAGGAGATTGTCGCTGATTTTGATATGATTCATGGTCACGGAAATGGACACATTCCCTAAAGAGATGACACATCTATTATAGACTATATATTTGCTTTCCATGTGAACAGCTCATTGGGATGTTATCTTCTCTTGGACTCTGGTAGATAAGAAGGGCGGGGAGAATAGGAGTGGGGAAACCAACCTGTCTCTGAGGACGACCGTGTATAGAGAGCCCACTGAGGCAGCGGAGGGTACAGTCACTTCACAAAGCTATGTTCGTTACCTTTCTCATTTTTGTGGCAAAATGATTATCAAGAGTATACTGCTGTAGGAAACTGTCTTCTGGTTTGCAGTCCTGGCATGCAAACTATGATGTTGGGGAAGGCACAGAGGCAGGAGTAGGACAGTAGCTTCTCACATCGCATCCGTGACCAGGAAGCCAAGTATGGACAGCAAATAGAGCTGGTTATGCCGCCTGAAAGCCCAACTCCATTGACTTATTTCCTGTACCTTCTAAAATTCCACAGCTTTCCAAAATGGAACCACCATAGCATCAGTTGCCAAGACGCATGAGTGTATTGGGGAACATTCAAAATTCAAACCACAGTATTTGGCCCCTGTTTCCCATAGCCTATGGGAAACTGTGGACTTTCACAGTAGAATATCATATAACCATGCTCATTCCCAAAGAGACGAATAGGTGCATAGCAAGAATAGATTGGACCAAAGCAAGACTAAAATCGTGCAGGGAAACCATCAAATCTTACAGTCCCATGTCTGGCATTTGGAGCTCATGATAGAATCATCTCTTACTGCTACAGCACACACAGCTTTTTATCCTGGTTCTATTTAGTAACATCTTCTTTCAGAAGTTGCTTTACAGTTCTTGCCTCTCTAATATCCCAGGGACTCCATAATAACTTAACATCCACCTTCAAAATTCCATGCAAAGCTCTCCCAGGGCCTCCTTATGAGGACTTCACTCTCCCTGTATTATTGCTTGTCTTGTGTATCTCTGTGGAACCATGAAGCAAGATGTCACAACCCCTTTAATGTTGTACTTTGTTATACTCTCAAAGCCAGTAATTCTTGAGCAGCATTACCAAGCTCTGCTGATCCTTGGGATGGGGTTTTCCCCCTTGAACACAGTTACAGCAGTGTGTGTGTGTAAACTCTGGGGAACTAGTTTCCTAGCAAGTTGTTTTCCATACATAAGTACGCCTTGTCATTCTGGTTTAAGCTTTCTCCGTTCGGATAAGTTTGTATTTATGCAGCTGAGTTTTTGATGGGTGCATCTTGGCCTCAGAACACCTTACTCATTGCCTGAGTACAAAGCAAGAGGTTCCTCCTCCACAGGCTGCCACTTGAAACTTATGTGAGTCCTTATCCCTTACAAACTGCACGTTTTCCACACCCTTCTGTCTCACCTATTGCTTCTGCTAAAACATGTAGGTATAGATAAAAATACTGAGTCATAACCATGCCTTAAACTAAAGAGTAACCTGATTCAAATTGCTGGCACACACATTAGTCCATTATTTTTAAGTTCATCCTCCCTGAAGTTCTTGGGTCACAAGCATAATGCATCCAGACCCATTGGCAGAACGCAGCCTGAAATGCTTCAAGCCCAGTTCCCACTAGAGTCCACATTGCCCTCTGATATTGTATGAGCCCAGGCTTCCATGGTCAGCATTTCTCGTACAGTTCCTCTTTTCTACTCTCCCAAGAAAATGGCCCATTGATCTTTGCTTATAAGCATTTTGGGCCTTCTTTAGCACACAGCTGTACATTTTAATTTACCTTTCTCATTGCTGTGACAATATACCTGATGAGGGGTATATTAGAGAAGTACGGGTTTCTTCTGGCTTACAGTCAAAGGGACATATTTCATTACAATAGAAGGACCATGGCAACGGGAGTGCAAGGTACATTAACACATTGCATCTGCAGTAAGGAAGCAGAGTGGTCAGAGAGTAGGACCAAGCTATAAAAGTTAAAAGGAGACACTGATGATCCACCCCCAACCCCCACCCCCACCCCCACACAAACCAGCTTCCACCTGCTAAAGACTCTACAACCTTCTAAAACATACTGCCCTCTGGGGAACAAGTATTCAAACACAGGAGTCTACAGGGAAAATTTCCACATTCAAAACACAACATCTAAAATTTTTATACTGTAATTTGAGATTAGACTGTCTGGATGTCATCCTCTAATACCAAATAACATATTTCCTCTGCTGTAGCTCAGCTCTGTGCCCCATGGGCCATCAAGATCTTAACAGAGTCTATAACAATAACTCTGTAATTCCCTTGTGATGTAGTTGATTAATCAAATTCAGTATAAATCATAATGTAGAAAACAATATTAAGTTCTTTCTCTTATACATCAGGTCACATAAGAAATGTATGCATCTTGAATACTTCTTGAGTTACTTATATTTTGCAGAGTTTAGATTGATTTTATAGCATATTTTTCTGTTTGTTTGGATGCTTGGTGTGTGTGTGTGTGTGTGTGTAAAATCTTTGTATATGTATATGATGCATGTAATGGTTAATATTTACTGTCTACTTGTAAGAATCAACAATCACATGAGGCATGGCACTCTGGGAATTGTAGAAAGAATATCTTATGTCTGTATGGATGTGGCACCTGTCAATAATAAATCTGATGATCTATTGGCTTAGGCAGAAAATAGGAGATGGGACATCCAGGAGGAGAAAGAATGCTGGGAGAGATCCAGGCAGGAAATTTGTGAGGGAAAGATGTGACAAGATGGACACATGATACCTAAGCACAGGTAAACAGTCACATGGCAGAATGTAAGTTAAAATAATTCAGTTATCTAAGTTATGATATAGTCAGAGTAAAGCCTAGCTGTAATACATGGCCAATATAATTCTAAATATAATTTGAGTCTGAGTCTTATTTCTGAGAACATGGGGCTGGGAAGAAGAACCAGAACTAACTTCTCCAAGGAAGCTCATCTTGATTGTGTTCATTGAAGTGGACCATTCTTGGCAGTGGGTCCCTTGTAACCAGCTAATTCAAGTTTCTGCTGCCTTAACTTCCCCATCATGATAAAGAGCATCTTGAACTATGAGACAAAATAGACCTTTCTCCTTTAAGTTGCTTTTGTCAGAGTATTGTAGCACAGACACAGGGAGAGAGACTAAAATGTGTGTGCTTTTTTGTGTGCATAAATGCACACATGAATGCCACAGCACACATAGAGGTCAGAGTCCAACCTGAGGTGTCAGCCCTTTATTCTGCTTTGTTTTACCCAGCATCTCTTTGTTGTTTTGCCATGTCATAGGCCAGGCTAGCTCTTCCATGAGCTATAGGGCATTCTTTGTCTCTGCCCTCTATCTCACAGTCATGGGAGCATGGAGTTTTCAGTTATCTTCTACCATGATCAGCATTTTACATGGATTCTAGGAATTCAAACCCAGATCTTTATACTCTTGAGGCAAGTGTTTTATCCACTGAGACATTTTTGCTTCTATATTTTATTACTAAATTGTTTTCGGTCTCAACATTCTTTCCTGATTGAACAGAATTAAGCATGTGCTTTCATCCCTTTATTTCCTTTCATAGATACCAAAAATGCTGAGAAATATTTTCTGGGGCAATTGAGCTTAATGAAACATTGATATTATGTATAATTAAAGTTGTTCTTGTTTATATTTTATACTAAGAGTTGAATGATAAGTAACCCTAACTCCTTTATTTTTAGAAATGCCCAATCTAACAATGAAGGCAAACCCATGGCAATAGTTCCACCTAATGTACTAAATGACAGAAACGTAAATGATTATTTTTTTCTGAATGCAGGCATTCTGAACCAAGACCTCCAAATTGATTAAGTGAATTTGAAAATTTTGTTTCTTTTAAGAACAACTTTCCAAAGTCTTCATTTCAAAGATAGAAGATCACTGTTTCTTCTGTCAACTGTGTAACATGGTAAAGTGGAGTGACTCTATAAGAAAATAATGTGTCTTTCCTGAGTCCTGGTGATAGACCCATGATTGCAATGAAGAAGCCTCCTTGGGGATTTAACTTAGAGCTAATGCAGTTATGTTCTCAGGCTAGGTAGACTGAGGGGGTGAGCGCAAATTTTGCTTTCGCCATTCACTAACTTAGCTCAGCCATCAACATGAAACCCTTTTAGGATAAGACATCTGGGGCGGGAGTCATGGAGTTGACCTCAAGCTCTTGTATATACAGCAAATATTAAAAGTCTAACCGTAGTTAGGAATTTCTCATTTTTAGATTCAGAGTGAGCACAGTGGTCTGTCAGTGTTTTAGAAAAAAAGCTCTAGGACCCCCTTTCAATACTAAAACGCATGTGGATGCTCCAGTCCATTATATAAAGTAACACAGCAGTGCATTCAACCTACTCCCATCCCTCCACATGCTCCAAATGCGCTCTAAGTTACTTATAACACTGAAGAGAATGTAGATGTTGTCCGTTTGGCAGTCACATTATTGTTTATGAGATGATAAGTCATGAATTTTGTACATGGCCGGTACACTTTAAAAATATTTTTGATTTGCAGTTGGTTGATTATGTGGCATGATTATGGAGACAATCATGCCTGTGTAACAGAGCAGTGTTTATAATTAAATAATAGAACATGCATAAAAGGCAGTTAAGTGGTGGTCAAGAAATTTTCCTTAGATATATAATCCATCCTTCTATGTTTTCTTGCTGAGAAATCCAAGAGTCCTCAGTGTCTATGTAATGTATGGAAATATAAGTCTAATGTTTTCTTCTGCAGTTATGGAATGTTATAATGGTGAAACTGACACTGGCCATTTAACAGGGAAAGGCACAAAACTTCATGTGGCTTCAGTAACTAGCTTGTCAGCAAACATTTTAGAGAGCCCACGCTTACTGATCATCTACAAGGACTTGACTTTACCTATAACCTGGCCTCCCTACCCCTGCCCTTTGTAGTTTCCATCTGCATTATAAGTACGCCTCCTCTCATGAACATTTTTGAGTCATACTTCTTTTCCAGGAAAGCTGAGTTGGCCTAGCATGGACGAGGTGTGAATGAGGTGTTATTAATATAAACGTTTTATCAGATCAAGCATCGAAATAGGAAACTATGAAACCAACTAATGAAAACAAAATGAATATTGTTTGCTAAATTAATGCTGTCATCTTCCCCAAATGTATCTTCAGACCGAAACAGTCCAGTGGCAAAAATAGAATGAGCTGGGAACACTTTGTACTGGGGTAGAGGATTTGAGCACACAGACTGAATTTCCAGTGTGTTAAGCTGCTCACGTGTCAGTGGCAAATGAATGCTAACCTGTGTGCAGACACTCTCCCCCTGAAGCTGCATTCCCCTCTCTGTCGGAGCTACTAAAATTACAGCATCAAACATCAACCTCAATGACAAAATCAACTTGTACTTTGGAGCCTGACTGAGTGGTGGCCTCCATGCTGCATGCTTACCTGCCTTCTTTAACAGTTTCAACTCTGAAGTCGCTGAATCCTGCCAATGATGAAATATTTGCATGAGTGGCCTCTCTAGTCAGTACAAATAACAAGTAAGGAAAACACACTGTGCCATGTGGAAGGTAAATGATGCTATAGAAAGTAGTGAAATTAGTTATTTTGGCTTGTTACACTCATTGACCTTTATAAGCCTGTATTACTCTTTATAAGTAGATCACGCACCCAACCAAGGTCAGTACTTATAAGAGCAAAGCCTTGTTCAGGGCAGTGGTTCTCAATCTGTGGGTCATGACCCCTTTGGAGGACCAAATAACCAACCCTTTCACTACATATCAGATATCCTGCACATCATACATTTTCATTATAATTCATAACAGCAGCAAAATTACACTTAAGTTATGACTAAAATAATTTTATGGGAAGGAGGTCACCACAACACGAGGAACTGTATTAAAGGATAGCAACACTGGGAAGGTTGAGGACCACTGCCTAAAAGCTGCCAGGCTCTGGGAGTATGGATCCCAGCCAAAGGCTTGCTTGGTCTCTGGGGTTCAGAATGTCAGGGATTTGAAGGCTGTTGGTTCCAGACTTTAAGAGAGTGAGTGGAAAGGATGCTGCTTCTGATTGCTTTGTTGTCTACTCAGTGTATTTCATGGGGGATGGGATTCTGCCGCAGTAATCTGGGCTATGAACATGTAGTATAGTAGTTATACTCTGATTTTAGGAAAGGTATTTTGCTGATAAGGTATGTTCTCTGATCATGCCACCCTTAGAGAACCCTAGTCAGCAGGTCAGCCCAGGTAACATATAATGTGTAGTAATCACAACATGCTCCTCAGCTCAGTCTAATGGCTGCATATAGAGTGCAGTTTCTGTAAAAAGAAGGGAAATTTGACATGAGTATCTGATCTGAAGAAATTCCTGCAGAACCTGTCAAATACAGATGCAGCTGGACTGAGCACAGGGACCCCAATGGAGGAGTTAGAGAAAGGACTGAAGGAGCTGAAGGGGTTTGCAACCCCATAGGAAGAACAACTATATCAACCAACCAGACCACCCCCACCATCAGAGCTCCCAGGGTCTAAACCATCAACCAAAGAGTACACATGAAGAGACCATCTGGCATCAGTGGGAGGAGAGGCCCTTGGTCCTGTGAAGGCTCAATGTCCCAGTGTAGGAGAGTGCCAGGGTAGTGAGGTGGGAGTGGATGGGTGTGGGTAAGCACCATCATAGAAGCAGGGGGAGGGGCTGAGTAAAGGGGTTTCTGGAGGGGAAACCAGGAAAGGGGATAATATGTGAAATGTAAATAAAGAAAATACCCAATAAAAATAAAAGAGAGAAATTTCAGTGCTACCTATTTTCATGCTTTCAAACCCAAACATAGTTGTTTTGCCTTGCCTTGGAAATTTGGAGGTAGTTAAGACAAAGAGTTGCAGCCAAGTAGAAAAAGAAAACATATCCACACTAAAATGGGAAATTCTGTAAGGTCAGAGAGAGAAGGAACATCACTCTTTAGTGAAGGCTCTAAAGACTGAGCATGGGGAATTTTTCAAATGTGACAGCAAAATGTCTTAGTCTATTGGATTATGGTAGAAAAAATTCCTAAGGCTGAGAACTTTACAAAGAAAAGCTGCTTATGTAGCTTACAGGTCTAGAAACCCAAGAACACTGCATTGGCATTGAGTTCTTATGAAGGCCTCTTGGAAGATAGCATCATCATATGGGGGAAGCAACATGTGAGCAAGAAATACCACATCAAGATCAGAAATGAGAGTCTCAGGAGAAGCTGAGCCATTCCTGCAAGACATAACCCACTCGGCAAGTCTAGTCTTACTCCCTTCATGATGGCGGTCATTGTCAAATCATCTCTGGACTCTACCTCTTTGAGCTCTTACCAACTGGGAGTCTTGTCACTTGGGGTCCTAATCTTCCAGCATGTGGATCTTAGGAGGATAAACTTCCAGCATAGAGGAGAGTGATTGAGACCTAAACAAGTTCTTGTGGACTAAGTAGTTATTCTCTAGACTAGTAGAAAAGAATCAGCATCAGGGAGAATAATGCAAGAAATGATACAGGTGAATGAATGAGTGGTTTGAAGACTTTTTGAAAAGCTTAAGAAGAATCCTTTTGCTTCCTGGCCTTCATTTTATTTTGCCTGGAGTAAAGTAAAGGAAAAGCAAGGGAAATATAAAGTAAGAAAAACATGCCATGTAATGTGAATTTAGAATGTGAATACATATGACATCACAAAAATCTTGACATATAGGTCGCACTCTACATGGGCGCACAACAGCTTTAAGGGTGTTCAGGAACTGCAGGACTCTCAGTAGCTGCTGTCACTTCAGTCATGACTAGAACCCCAAATTTAAAAAAAAAATGTTTAGAAGGATGGGTTTACATTATTTTACATCAGTGTTCCTCTCCATTATAATGACTACTATTTCATAGATGACTAGGTGGTGGGTCCCATTAGATATGCTTCTTAGAGTGACATTGGAAGTCTCCCAGGAAGAGTTTCCAGTCATAACCTACATTACTTCACATCATATATAGGACTTGGTATTAATACAAATGATGTTCTTTGGCATTATTGATAACATCCTTTGAGTCAAATACTAGAGATTTTTTTTTAAAAAGTACAGATGCATAGGCTTAGAAAGCCCCTGTAAAAACCATTCCTTAAAGACAACAGACTCTGGGCCTTGGTTGGGGACAGTTGATATGGTTTGTGTTACTTTAAATAAAAATGTCACTCTTAGACCGAGATATTTGAACACTGGGCTCCCAGTTGGAGAAGTTTTGGGATGAGGTTAGATAGTATAAGTAGTGCAGTCTTACCGTAGAAGTCTGTCACTGTGGACAGGCTTTGAGAGTTACCCCACTTCCAAGTCTCTTTCTGCCTTGTGCTTGTTGTTAAAGATATGACCTCACTGCTCTCTGCTCCTGGCACCATGCCTGCTACTTGTTGACATGTCTTCCCACCATCATGGACTGTTATCCCTCACAACTACAAGCCAGTATAAATTCTTTCTTTGTTAAATTGATTTTGGTCATGGTATTTTACCACAAAAAAGAAAAGTAGCTAAGATGCCCTTTAAAAATTATGTTCCAGATACATTTTGAAGATAATATAAATAGAATTTAGTGATGAACTGAAAGCAGAGTGTAAGTGTGGAGAGGGTTCAGTGTTTTAGCTATAGCTTTGGGATGGGAAGCTTTGAGATAGACTTATCGTTAACCAAGAACGAAAAGGTGTCTTTGTGAGGGTTCCTATTGCTGTGAACAGGCACCATGGCCAAGGCAAGTCTTATAAAGGAGAAAACTTAACTGGGACTGGCTTATAGTTTAGAAGTTCACTCCATTATCTTCATAGAGTGAATTATGGCAGCATGCAGGTGGACATAGTGCTGGAGAGTAGGTGCGAGTTCTACATCTAAATCAGCTGGCAGAGACAATGACACTGACCCTGGTTTGAGCTTCTAAAACTTTAAAACCCATCTCCCATGACACACTTACTCCAACAAGGCCACACCCCCGGATAATATGAGTCTATGGGGGCCACTTTCATTCAGAATACCACAGAAGGCTTCAGGCAGAACAGAGATGATGGTGAATATTAGTTCTCTCCCCATTGTGGTTAGAATCTAATACAGGTAGGCAGAGTTAGGCTGTGGTTGGCTGCATCCAGACCAGTGTTTTAAGATGGAGGGCCTAGCTGGAGATAAAAATCTACCATTTGACATCTTACAGTGATAAGCCACAAAACTAAAAGGAACCACCAAAGAATTTAGACTTGGCACTTGTCAAAAGTTCCTGAATGAGATCCTGAGTGACAAAATTGGCATGTGGAATTTAAGTCAATGGACATAAAATTATGGACATTAAAAATCGTCTCTGCTGTCATCAATCTGAAGTCATGGAAAGCAAATATGACGAAATGGGCTTTGATGGAATGACTTTCATGCAAGGCTAGACAACCTAATCTACAAGATCGCGTTACTATCCAGGCCAGCATCCAAAGAAAATTCCTCAAATTTCTTTGCAGGAATCCAGCCCAAATAAATACATTAGATTTTGATGCAAATAGGAAATTCACATACCAAAAGAGAAAAATAAGAGAATTTACATCCTGCGTTATCTTTATAAGTTATGTGTGTGATCACCAATTTTATTGGTGAACTTTTGCCTCAGTGTTGTGTGACTCTGAATGCTTTAACCTCAAAGATGGGGTCTATGCTAAGATACCTTACTTTGAAACCTCCAGATCTGTAGATTCTTAGTCCACAGTTTACATAAGTAATAATTATTAAGCTCCTAATTAAACCCAATCTAAAATTTGTAAAATTTGTCCGTATCTTTTCTTTTCCCCTGTTACCCAATATAAAAAAAGAATAAATTGGAAAAAAATCTCACTTGAGTTTTTTTTTTTGTTTTTATTTTTTATTTTGTTTTTTTTTTGTTTTTTTTTGTTTTTTTTTTTTTTTTGGTTTTTTGAGACAGGGTTTCTCTGTGTAGCCCTGGCTGGCCTGGAACTCACTTTGTAGACCAGGCTGGCTTCGAACTCAGAAATCCGCCTGCCTCTGCCTCCCAAATGCTGGGATTAAAGGAATGCGCCACCACCGCTCGGCCCTTGCTTACATTTTTAACATGTCTATTCTGCCTGTCACATGCTACATTTTAAATATTAAATATATTTCTATGGCCTGGGGAGCACTATCATTTTTTACATTGAGAAAATTTCAGATTCTTGTGTACAGGCATCATGTGGTATGTCTATGGGTTTCAAGGAAAGTTGAGTTTAATCTTTTCTAGGCCATTCATGTAGACACTCTAACAATCATCATGAGAAACCTTATTTGTCTTGAAAATAAGGGGTTTTGATATTCAAAGAATCGTTCTTGTTGTCACCAAGGAACTGGAAGCTACATTTACATCCAAATTCTGACACAGCAAGATTCTAGAGGACATATTTTGGACACACTTATCTTCACGTATGGGAAATTCCATGTCCCTGAATTGATGTGTGAATCTATTTCTTTAAATAAGTTGAGTATTGTGAGCCATAGCCATAATTTCACTCCTATTAAAGTAGAGGCAGAAGCATGAGTTCAAATCCAACCTGGGTTGTAAAGTTCCAGGCCTATCCGGGCTGCAGTATGAAATGGTCTCTTACCCAAACCACTGCCCCAAATAGAAAGTTGTACATGGATATTGGCATATTAGGGGAGGCAGGATTATAGGAGCCAGAGTCGTCTAGGACATCACAAGAACATGGCCCATAGAACCAACCAAACAGGATTCATAGGGGCTCACAGAGACTGAAGTGACAAACAGGGAAATGTATGGGTCTGAGCTAGGAACTGTGCATATACCTTATAGTTGTGTGCCTTGGTGTTCCTGTGGGACTCCCAACAATGGGAGATGTCTCTGGCTCTTTTGCCTGTGTGTGCTTGGAACGCTTTACCTCCAATGGGGTTGCTTCATCCAGCCTTGATATGAGGGTTTACGCCCAGTTTTAGTGTATCTTGTTAGACCATGTTTGGCGGATATCCCTGGGAGGACTGCTCTTTTTGTTGTTTGTGTTGTTATTGTTGTTACTGCTGCTGCTGTTGAAGGAAAATGGAGGAGGAGCGGATCAGGGGAAGAAGGGAGGTGTGTGTGGGGGCCAACTTGGGAGGAGTGGAGGGACAGGAAAACTGCAGTCGGATATAATGTATGAGAGAATAATAAAAGAGAAAAAAAAGAAAA
Organism: Apodemus agrarius; assembly: GCA_964023405.1. Lineage (NCBI taxonomy): Eukaryota > Metazoa > Chordata > Mammalia > Rodentia > Muridae > Apodemus > Apodemus agrarius. Next base: position 24,449,512 of record OZ030027.1, on the reverse strand, counting down.
AATAGAAAATTTCCCAAATGCATTAAGATAAATTTTAAGTAGTATTCTACTATGCTCTAAAGTCTTCTTACTAAAAAAAATTCTTTTACATTCATAACACCAAAATCATTTTTCCTGTTAGAAAATATATCTAGAAAGTAGGTTTCCCCTTTTCCTCAGCTCTTATTTGTTTGCATTTTTTCTTTTTCTCCTTTGCAGGTCAGCTCTGGGTTTTCAGGGTTGGCTTTATAAGCTTTAGAGGTTCTATCTCAAGTATAAGTGCCTTAGTTGTGGACTGAGAACACTGGGCTGGATTAACATCTAAAGTGCTTACCATCCTTGCTTCGAGTTTAGCTCAGTGTTAACTGATTTCAAAGGTCAGAGGTGCTAGCAGGTCTCCGAACCCAGCATCAGACCTTTCCTTGGGGCCCCTCCTCCAGGCTGGAAGCCCCTTCCCCGTTCATCCTTTCCTTTGCACCTTCCATGGACACTTTCAGCTGAACCTCAACTGCAAGGTGATGCTGGAGCCGATGTGTAAATCACCGAGGCAGAAAGCAGCTCACTGTCGCAGAGGAGGTGGCAGAGAGAGTAAGTAAAAATAGCTAAAGGGATGGAAACACCCCGAGGGTGTGAAAGCTCTGACCTCCCCCATTTCATTTAGTTTTGCATGGTATTGATCTTTCCCCCTTCTCTTCCACTTCTTTTTATTTTCCAAGATGCAATGGCCTTTCTCATCGGTGACACACTGTAACTGTTTGAATACATGAACAGACAGCTTCTTATTCTGTGAGAGCACCCACTGAATAAGCATGAGGACCTGGGGTTAGAATCTTTAGCACCCATGTAAAAAGCCTCATCTATTCCCACACGCACCTATAAACACAGAATTCTCTGAACAGCCAGATAGTTGGATTTTGCTTGATACAATCATAGCTACAGGCTCAGTAGGGGGCTGTACTGGCTAGTTTTGTGTGTCAGCTTGACACAGGCTGGAGTTATCATAGGAAAAGGAACTTCAGTTGAGGAAGTACCTCCATGATATCCAGCTGTGGGGCATTTTCTCAATTAGTGATCAACTGGGGGAGGGCCCCTTGTGGGTGGTACCCTCTCTGGGCTGGTATTCTTGGGTTCTATAAGAGAGCAGGCTGAGCAAGCCAGGGGAAGCAAGTCAGTAAGGAACATCCCTCCATGGCCTCTGTATCAGCTCCTGTGTCCTGACCTGCTTGAGTTCCAGTCCTGACTTCCTTTGGTGATGAACAGCTGTGTGGAAGTGTAAGCTCAATAAACCCTTTCCTCCCCAACTGGCTTCTTGGTCATGATGTTTGTGCAGGAATAGAAACCCTGACTAAGACAGGGGCCTTTGTCAAGGAGTGAGGTGGAGAGTAACAGAAAAAGACACACAATATCCTCCTCTGGTCTTTGCTTACACACGTGGGTAGAGGTACCAGCACACTATGTGTACAGATCATGCACACACACACACACACACACACACACACACACCACACAACTTGAACAGGAAGTTTCTTTGTTAGGACATATGCTATGCCTCCATTATCATGTCTCCCTTTGAAGGAAGGCTGTAGACCTCAGCATCACAGAGAAATGCATGCATCGCCACAAAAATGGCGCATCTGCGTGGCTAACAAGGTGCTGGCACTTTAAAGATGTCCGGAGTTCCCCATAAAATAGGCATACAGGATGTGGTCCACCAACCATCTCCAAGAAGAAAGATGCCTATAATGTTCGATCCAGCAGGTGAATCCATTGCCCTCAAACATATGTTCCCAGGTAATGCGAATTCAGTTTCCTAAGCCAGAATTATTTCCACCTTAGGCATCAGCTCACAGTGAGCTCCTTAATTACTACAACTTTTCCCAAGCATGAGCTGCCAAGCACTGTAGATCGCTGTGGTTTTTCCAATGTATAGGTTACTATAGATTGTTCTATAATATAGAAACATTCAGTTAAATATACATCTATCTAGTTATGATGGAGGCCAAATATGTGTTTTCCTTTACTCCAAAATAGATTCTTATCTGTATTGCTCTACCACAAAATTATTTAAAAGGAAGAGAGTAATTTGCCATAAAATTTCTCTAAATAATTTATTTATTCACTTTTTAAACCTGTGACTTTTAAAAAAATGTATTCTGGTCTTGGCCCTATTCTTTGAAGATGCGGGGGTGGATAGGAATAAGGAAACAGTTCTTACTCTTGGGGACTGCATCTGTGGAAGTCTGGTGCCATTAAACTGAGTGCTGCAGTGATTTTTCATCTTCATTGATTTGTAGATATCATAGGCTGAAAGAATGCTAATGAAGACCAATTATTCCGAAATAATTGGCAGCCATGGAGAGTGTTGTCGTTTACGATAATTATGAGCTCACGGCGTAGGTGCAAACACATGTGTCTGAGAAGGTTCGAGCATCGGAATGACCTGGCAGATGCAGTCAGTGTGGTGCTACCTACATATCTTAGAGTGCGGTATTTCCTCTGTCACCAAAATTCATCCCAGAAGTGTACATGATACAACATGCATGTTTTATACAGGACAGTCATGAAAGAGTTACACGAGTAATGAAATTTTATGAGCTAAACAATTGCCCACACATCATGGCTGACATGGAATCTGCCCAGTAAAAAAAAAGGGCGAAATGGAAATTTTGTCTCTTTTGCTTTGGACTTTTTATAAGGGTTACTAGCCTTCACATAAAGTTTCCTTATAACCCCACTGGAAGTGGGAAGGATTTATCACACGGGGAAGTTACATTCAGGTGGTCTGGAGATTTCTTGACATTCTTCAGAAAGGGAAACGAATGCCAGGCTGATAAGGCATGCCTTGACCGTTTTTGTCCTGAGGAGACTGTCAAGTGGACTCTGGACCGTGAAAGCCATCTCACTGTACTTGATGCCTCAATAAGGCAGCTTAGTCCTCCTTGAACAAAAACAGCTCCCGGGATCGTTATCGCTTGGTTCGTTTTAGCACTAGCTACAGATTGCTCATTCATTTGTCTTCTGTGCACTAATGTCCAAACTGTAATGTTATGGGCGGGGGGGGGGAGGTTTCTGGGCTCTCCCCATGCATTGGAAACATTTAAATATCAGTCAAATAGCAAGTACAAAAAAAGCTTTCTTATGTTATGTTTACGTTTTATTTTGTTTTGTTTTGTCTTGCCTTGTTTTTGTTTTCTGCCTGCTGTCCTCAACAGAAAGCCCGTATTCAACCAAGACAGAGGCAGAATTGTGTAATCCCGTGGAGCTGGAATGGTTTAACCCAGGCTGTCTGGAGCAGAGTACTTGTCTGAGCTGGGTTGTATAATCACAGGCTGTGTGGCTGCTCGCTGCCCTTCCGAGAGCACAGCTCCTGGAAAAAGATGATTGTCGTAGTGGGCCACTAGCTCTCCACCTGTGATCCCCAGTTTCAAGGAAGGCAGACTGATCGGAGTCGGCGACATTCTGGGGAGAAGATGCAGTGGCTGGGAGAGTGAATCTGGCAGTGTCCTCTGAAGATGAGGATGGGAATGGACGCAGCAGTCAAGCGAAAGGCTGGCAGGATGGAAATTGATGACCACATTACACATTACCCTGAGGCTCATACATTATTCTCAATAAAAGGCTACAAATAGGAAGGCCACGATCTCTGCGCATCCCTAATTACAGCTCTTTTTCCATCTGTTCCTATTCCTGTACCTTGCTTCATCCTAACAGAGAAAGGAACAGGTTTCTATAGTGTTTAGGAGTCAATTCCTGGCCCTATGAAAGAATAAAATATACTACCAATATGAGCTGACAACATTTTACCATTATTGATGAGAAGGCTTCAAGGTCATAGGAAATATGAGAATACAGAATGATCAGTACAGTACACATTTCCTGTTCCATGAGGATGCGTGAGTGTGCGTGTGTGTGTGTGTGTGTGTGTGTGTGTGTGTGTGTGTAGTAATTCTTTAGTCAATCACATTTATTTTTCAAAGTAAAGCTGAAAGCACAGAGGAGTAGACAATGTCCTTGCCAGCTTCTGTCCGTCAGGTTGTACTCAGGATGGCTTGCCGAAAGAACAGCTGCTGTCTCAGGGACAGGAAAGAAGCCATGAAAGCTGGAGTTCGGGGACACTGCAGGCCTGATACGTCATCAACGGACAGAGTTTTTAACTCTCTCAGTGACCTTTAATTCTCCTAGCAGGCTAGGCTGTCTCTGCCTCCTTGCACTGGGATTACAAGAGCATGCTCCATCCTGAGTTTTCGTCTGTTTGTCTGCTGGAGTGCGTTCTGATGACTGAATTCAGCTCATCCTATGTGAAGTCAAGCATTTAACCACGGAGCCATCTTTCCAGTTCTTCCCGATGCTTTTCTTTTTCTTCATTTCTTCTTCATTTCTCGTTTTCTATTCTGTAGGGCTTTGTGTGTGTGGTTTTTTTTTTTTTTTTGGTTTTGTTTTGTTTTAAGCTATTTTGTTTTAAGCTATCAAATCTGGTCATCCATTCCCCTCCCCCCGGCACTCTCAAGCCTATGTGTACATTATTGCTGAATAACCTCATCCTTTCTCCATGAGAACCTTCTTATGCCTCTGTGTTATGGCAGTTTCCTATCTTGGGCTTCTGCGGGAGACCAGCTAGGAGATGCCCACTCTCTAGGCTACAACAGTTCTTCATAAACAACATCATTTGTCACAACTTGTTGAAACTTCTTGTTTACATTCTTGGTGCTGTAGGTAGCCCAGATCCTCCTGAAGGTGGGACCCCCTTACAGCGTATAATTGGCAGTCAATTTTTAATAATATTATGTACTTACTGACTAAAACCTCAACCTCACTGAATTTCAAAAATGAACGAACATATGAAGGCTGGCTTATACTGGCTCTAGAGTATGTTGGTTAATTTAATTAGCTGAACTCTCTCAGGACTAAGAAATTGGCCTTGGATTTCCAAGTATGTATTCTGTTTAGAATAGTTAAGAAATAAAAAGAGCAAGTCGATACCTAAGCAGAGATAGGCTATAATGGCCTGTTTCATCCCAGAAAAAAAATTCATAAAACTAAAGGCAGGAGAGACCTTAACATGTATTCAGGCCAACTTCCAGGTACAATGGAAATAAACTTCCCCAAGGTCTCACACAGAGTTTTCAGCTGAATACCAAGTCTGGAAACGTGTGACCCTGCACAGCTCTGTCCATACCGCTGTGAAGATTCCATTTCCAGGGCTTAGACATCCAGCACGGAATGCAGAGAATGTGGTCTTCTCTCTCCCTCTCACTGAATAATTTTTAGCAACTTCTTTGATTACTTTCTGTGTCCCCGCTGTGCTCGGCTGCGCTCACCCTTGTAGAGGACATATGGTCACACAGCAAAGAAAATTATCCAGTGCGGGTTTTTTTTTTTTTAAACAACATCCCCTCAGTCAATCAGCCAACAAGTTATTTATTGAGCTGTTGCTGATGTGACCAACACGAGGCTCATAAGATAGAGCTGGCTGCCTTTAAACGTGATTCATCAATTAGGCAACTCTTTGCGTGATTTTAACTTGGCATGGCTCGAAGGACAATATTTTTCAAGGTCACTGAGAACTCGGAGTGGGAAGCTGCCTTGGTAATTGATTTTACACGGAATCGTGCATTTTTGGCTGAGTCTCAGTCTTAGCTGCAAGGCTGTCAGAGAGGCAGCATCTAGGAATGACTCTGGTCCTCAGCTAGACCCGCTGCGCCCGTCTGGCCTTCCAATTCGATCACTGAGACTGAATATCCACAAAGAAACAGTGATGACACAGGGCAGCCAGTTCAACATCCAAATCTTCATCATTTTAATTAGACTAAAACACTACATGGACACATTTATATTAAACATAGAGCCAGAGATATGGCTCAGTGATAAAGACTTGTGCTGACAAGCTGGAAGATTCCTGAGTTTGATTCCTGGAAGAGATGGTAGGAGACTATTAACTCATTCAATTCGCTCTCACACCTCAACATGTGCATGCTTTATACACATACACAGAGCTTTTAAGAGTAATGTCAGCCCAGGAGGTGGTGGCACACGCCTTTACTCCAAGCACTTGGGAGGCAGAGGCAGGTGGATTTCTGAGCTTGAGGCCAGCCTGGTCTACAGAGTGAGTTCAAGGACAGCCAGGGCTGCACAGAGAAACCCTGTCTCGAAAAAACAAAACAAGACAAAACAAAAGAGTAATGTCAAAAATTAGAATATATATTTACTGAAAATTACAATATTTTTCCTGGGTATCCTGTGTTTCTCTATGCCACATCTGGCAATTCTAAATTAGGACCTACTACGTGTAGATAACATTAAGGACAAGAAGAAGCTTAAGTCTTACCTACACGACCTTCTTGAGTTCGATTTTGCTATGTTAATTGGTAGCAACTGGTCTGACAGTAAGTTAGCAGGGTCGGGCTACTGGCCAATATTTGGGTCACAGTGTTTTGGGGGGGTGGTACTGTGTAATGATTATCAACTCAAGATAGAGGTCATATATAGGAATTTGGAAACTGATTTTGACAATATTTTGGGGAAAGTTATGTGATTCCCATGTATCCCCGGTTCTTCGTCTGTGAAATAGGGTGATGATCTGTACCTTAAAACCACCAGTGATGGGGACACCAACCCACTCACAAAGCTTTGGACCCCAAATTTATGCTATCTACAAGAAATTATGGCACTGGGGATGGAGCAGAGACTGAGGGGGATGACCAACCAATAACTGGCCCAACTTGAGACCCATCCCATGGGCAAGCACCAGTCCCTGACACTATTAATGATCCTCTGTTATGGTTGCAGACAGGAGCCTAGCATGGCTGTCCTCTGAGAGGCTCCATTCAGTAGCTGATTTAGACTGATGCAGATACCAACAGTCAAACAGTGGATGGAGCTTAGAGACTCTTATGGAAGAGTAGGAGGAAGGATTCCAGGCCCTGATGGAGATAGGAATACCACAGGAAGACCAATAGAGTCAACTAACCTGGACCCTTAGGGCTCTTAGAGTATGAAACCCAACCAAAGAACATACAGGGGCCAGACCTAGGCCTCCCCATGCATATGCAACAGATGTGCAGCTTGGTCTTCATGCGGTCCTGAACAACTGGAGTGGAACTATACCTAAAGCTGTGGCCCGGACATGACATACGTCCTTGTAGCTGGGCTACCTAATCTGGCCTCAGTGGGAGCAGATGTGCCCAGCCTCACAGAGACTTGAAGTGCCAGGGTTGGGGGATACCCAGGGGACCCCACCCGCTCAGAGGAGAAGGGGGAGATGGAGGAAGGATTGTGGGGGAATTTGACCTGGAGGGGGCCAGTGAGCAGAATGTAAAGTGAATAAATTAAAAAAGTATAAAAGTTAATAGACTGCACATGCACCAGTATGCCACTAAAAACTTTAACAGTCATTATTTACAAAGCCCACATATGTTTCTATATGTCTTTACTTATTTAAAATAATCTACCCTGTTTTCTAACACTATAGCAAATATCTAGCAAATACCTAAAATGATCAATCTTTTAAAAGAATTGATTCACTTCTACTCGCAGGTTTGGAATGGCGCAGATTCCGTTGTTCCTGGTGCTTTTTGCTTTTGAGTTTGTGGTAGTGTCACATACTATAGAAGGAGGATGTTCTGCAGGGCGAAGTTCAGGGAGTAGAAAGAGAGGAACAAACGCAGACACCAGGGTGGCACAATCCCCTTCCCACACACCCCTCCCTGTAAAAGTCCCACTACTTTCTAATAACACCAAGATCTGGGTGCAGGGCAAGCCTATAGCATATGTGCCTTTGAAGAATTTCTAGATTTAAAGCAGATCAAACTGCTTATGGGTAACATTAAGCCCAAGCCACCTGTTCAAATCCATTTCGTAAAAGGATTTAATCGCATGCTCCTGAGCATTGATGCATTCAATCAAACATCAAGCAGTGCTCTACCGGCTTAGCTGTGTGGCCCTGTATATCAAACACAGATGCTAGCCATCAATCAAGATTAGTCGACGTCTACAGGAGTGTCATACTAGAAGAATTAGGATGTGAATGATTTCGGGGAAAGTAAGAAATTTCAGAATTATTTTTAAGTATAAATAAAGCAATGGAAAGGTAAGTGGCTCCATCAAGGGCTGGGAAAGGCTGCACTCGTTTATTAGCACTCTTCTAAAGGATTAGGGACCTCCCGAAATGGCTGAGAAAAGATACTATGATGAGGATATGAACACAGTGTCTGGATAAAAGAAGTTTTGTCAGTTAAAGAGTCCACAGGCTTTTAATAGAAAAAAAAAATCGACTAAAATTTGCTAAGTAGGAAAACTCTTGACAATTTTAGATAATGTCACAATCTGATTCCATGTAACCGTGCCGTTAAATAAGGAAATACAAACATAATTTAGGATTCTATCTTTGGTCAATGAAAGAAATATCATTCTTTCTCAGTCTTTTTGCTTCTAATAATCCAGACCGAGAGGTGAGGTTTTTTTTTTTTTTCATCTTTGACTGTAATATAAATGAAAAAATAATTTCATTTGCATATAAATTAAATTATATCCTGTTACTCTCCAATTGCCACTTGAAAATGAGAAGAAAAAGTCAATACATTCAAAAGCTTTGGAAATAAGATTCCGAGGAAGACTGCCCAGGAAGTAAGGCCCGTTGACCAGTGCTGCCTGCTACATTCTGCATGCAGGGGGATGCCTGCTAGGGGCAGGTGGCTTTTGGCCTCAGCACCATGATGTTGGCATGACAACCTCAGGTCCTATACATATCTTTCCAGTTGTCCTGTTTGCTAAGGGCCTCAGCAAATTGAAAGCCTTGCCTATCCGTGTTGAGGTTTTGTCTTTTGCTTGTATTATAATGTTAAATACTGCCGACCCCCCAAGGCCTGATTGCCTCCCCCAACCCAGGGACAAGAGCTTCTGCCTGTATCCAAGGGACATATCCAAGTGATGCCTTGTAACCTTGCCCTGCAAGTTAGCTGGGCAGAAGAGAGAGAGTCAGGGTTCCTAGGTTCCTCAGACTTTGGGTCTAAGAAGACCACACAGGAGGGAAAAGGTGGAGGGAAGAAGCTGTCACTGGAGAAGTGAGTTCTGAATACAAAGCCACGAGGGCTGGCCAGTTGCAGCTAAGAGCAGCCGAGATGGAACATAGCAAGTTATAATTTGGGGTTATTAAAGGGGAAATGACTTCTAATAACATAGAAGGTAGATATCTGCTCCGCTCTAGGGCTGAGTAAGGCTTATTATAGAAGTAAAAGTTGTGTGTCTTTTGTCTGGGAATTGAATGACCAAAGGCAGGGTAGAAACCCTGATTTGAGATTAAATATTTACTACAACATATCCCAATTAAAATGCCAGTGGAAATTCTGAGTCTGAATCAGAAATGTGAAGTTAGTGAAACACACACACACACACACACACACACACACACACAGAGAGAGAGAGAGAGAGAGAGAGAGAGAGAGAGAGAGAGAGAGAGAGAGAGAGAGAGAGAGATTGGACAAATGAACTAAAATTTGCTCTGATGTATATTAACACACAAAAGAAAACCTTTGCAGTCAAATGTGTACTATTGACACAGGAAGATACAGGACAAGGATGGTGTTTGATTTAGCCTCATTTCTGCTGCTGTGACAAATGCCATTACTCAAGGGCAACTTATGAGAAGAAAGGCTCATTGTTTGGCTTACAACTCCAAGCCGTGGTCCATCAGTGAGGGCAGTCAAGGCAGGAAGTCAACTCAGGCCAACTTGGACATGACAACATGGTACTAACAATCAAGCCAATCCCTACCCCCCAGACATGCTCACAGGCCAGTTTAATGTGAGCCGTTCCTCAACAGAAGCTCTCTCTCAGATGACTGCAGGCTCTGGGAAGTTGATGCTTAAAACCTAACTAGGACAGTATAGGAAGCTACAATGTTGGTGGCTGATAAATCTGATTTATCACTAAACACTGGAAACATGTTAGATCATTAGTACTTGTCACTAAAGTGACTAATTATGATTCAAAAAAATAAAATTCTAAATCTCATGAAATACAAGATAAAATTCAAGCAAAAATTTTCTTTGAAAAGAGCAAAAACAAAGTTTCTGTAAGGCAAAGGACACTGTCAGAAGGACAAAACGGCAACCAACAAAGTGGGAAATGATCTTCACCAACCCCACATCCGACAGAGGGCTAATATACAATATATACAAAGAACTCAAGAAGTTAGACCCCAAAGAACCAAATAACCTTATCAAAAAATGGGGTACAGAGCTAAACAAAGAATTTTCACCAGAAGAAATTCGGATGTCCGAGAAACACCTTAAGAGATGTTCAACATCATTAGTCATCAGGGAAATGCAAATCAAAACAACCCTGAGATTCCACCTCACACCAGTCAGAATGGCTAAGATTAAAAACTCAAGAGGCAACAGGTGCTGGCGAGGATGTGGAGAAAGAGGAACACTCCTCCACTGTTGGTGGGATTGCAAAATGGTAAAACCGCTCTGGAAATCAGTGTGGCGGTTCCTCAGAAAATTGGGCATGTCACCTCCAGAGGACCCTGGCATACCAGTCCTGGGCATATACCCAGAGGATTCCTCTGCATACAATAAAGACACATGCTCCACTATGTTTATAGCAGCCTTGTTTATAATAGCCAGAAATTGGAAGGAGCCCAGATATCCCTCAAAAGAGGAATGGATACAGAAAATGTGGTATATTTATACAATGGAATAGTACTCAGCAATTAAAAATAATGAACTCATGCAATTTGTAGGTAAATGGTTAGATCTGGAAAATATCATCCTAAGTGAGCTAACCCAATCACAAAAGAATACACATGAAATGCAATCACTGATAAGTGGATATTAATGAGCCCAGAAGCCCTAAATACTCAAGGCACAATTAGCAAGTCAAATGACTCCCAAGAAGAAGAAAAGAGAGGACCCTGGGCCTGTAAAGATTGGATCCAGTATTGTAGACCCAGAACAGAGAAATCGTGTGGGGGGGGGAATGAGTGGGGAATAGTGGGGGGGGAGAGGAATTATGGGACATATGGTGGGGGGTAACTGGGAAAGGGGAAAGCCTTTGGAATGTAAACATAGAATATAGAAAATAAAAATTAAAAAAAAGTACTACTGACCAAAAAAAAGAAAAAAAAAGGAATGAGGGAGTTTTTCATTACGTATAACATTTTTCCTTTCCCTTCTAAAAAAAAATGTAGATTTTTTTCTAAATGTCTCTATAAAAGCAACCATACCTCACATTTTGAAAATGACAAATTAATAGAAATATTGTTGATTTATCATGAGTGGTTAATGATCTCAACACATAAAAAGATTGTGTAATAGCATCTACCAATCCTATCTGTTCAATATTCTTTCTCTCATTCAAGTCAACTGTCTTGCACATTATAAACACTCAATATAAATCAGTTAAATACATTTTAAAAACGAAAGCACTAAGGGAAAATTCTCAATAGGGAAAAAACTAATTTCAGGGCTCAATTACAGAAGAAGAAAGATATTAATTTATAAATGTACATAGGAATCTCTAACCTCACCAGTAATTAAAGATATGCAGATTAAAATCCAATAAGACAATACTGTCTGCTTTTCAAATTAGTTGGAGCTGAGATAATTAATGCACAGTGTTTGAAGAGTTTGGTAAAACAGATAGTAACGTTGAAAACTGTTATAAGATTTTATGGCATATATATCAATAAGACTACAGCAAGAGTCTTTTGATTAAGCAGTGACTATCAAGCTATTCAGGTAGATTTGTAACTAAAATTATACATTACTTCATTATTATTTGATTAAAAATGTGACATATCCATAACATAGAATTACTTGAATTATCTACAGACACATAAGGTGAACTAGCATGCAGCCATTACTGATGTGTTCTAGAGAGACTTTGGTGAATGGCTTGAGAAGAGAATTAAGAGAGCTAATGAGGAAACAGCAAGTTACAGAGACACTGTGGTTTCATAGGTGTGAGGTCAAATAATTATACTCATGAGTTTCTTCTGTTCTGTGAGCCAGAGATGGGGGGTGGGGGTGGGAAGCAATCTGTGCAGTCTTGTCCTAATCATTTGCAAAGGGTAGATTGTATGTTCAATAGAGAAAGGCTGTTAGATTACTCACCTGAACAGTAATGTGGCTTCCTCTGGGAGGAGAGATCAGCTAGGATTGTTCAGGGTTTTAATATTCTGATGTATTTGTTTTTACATCTTATACCACCTCTCTAGTCAATATAAAAGTGTATTCTAAACAGGCGTGCCAAAGCCAATTTCTTGTTTGTTTGGAGGTTCAGCTAAAGCTTTATAGTGTCCTCTAGGGAAGGAGGGAGAGCCTCAGAGGTATCTCTATTTCTTTCCAGGGGAGGGGAGCCAAAATGGAGCCAGCCTCCCTGGAGTCCTGGTGTGAGAAAGCCTGGCTGTTTGGAAGCAGGTGCAGCAGAGGGGGGAAGACACCTGGTTAGGTACAGGAGCCTCCAGACTTTCCTTCCATTTCCCATCATTCCCTGTGTAGTGGCTCATCCTGGTTGTCAGCTTGACTATATCTGGAATGAACTACAATCCAGAATTGGAAGACTCACCCGTGACCCTAATCTGGAGGCTGGGAGATATAAGTTTCTGACCTGGATCTTGACATGGAGATCTTGAGGCATAGTGGCTATGAATCCCAGATTAAGACAGGGAGATCTCTGGGTTCAAGGTCGTCTGGGACAAAGCAAGTCCCAGATCCTGGCATCGTAGCACACACCTTTAATCTGGGCCACACCTTCTGATGGAGACCTACATAAGGACATTGGAAGAAGGAAGATTCACTCCTTTCTTTGTCTACTTGCTTTGTGGGACTGAGCAACTGCTAGGTCCTTGAACTTCCATTCACAGCTACTGCTGACCATTGTTGGGAGTTGTACTACAGACTGTAAGTCATCAACAAATTCCATTACTATATAGAGACTACGCATAAGTCCTGAGACTCTAGAGAACCCAGACTAATAAAAATGAGGCTCAGGGAGCAGACACGCAAAAGAGAGACTTAGAAGCCATGCAATTACAGTCTCTCCTGGTAGCCTAGTGTCATTTGTCTGCTGGAATTTTACAGGGGTATTAGATGGAACATCTCTGTTAAGAATTTATGGAACTGGTGTCTCTATGAGGAAGGATCAGGAGGGGCTGGACAAACTGTTTAGTCAACAAAGGGCTTGCCAAACAATCCAGAGGACCAGAGTTCAATACCTGGACCCTGCGTAACTGTGGAAGTACAGACTCAACTTCACCATCATAGTTGGATCTCCACACATTCACGGTCCATGGATGCAGGCCCTAAACTCACACCAACAATAATAGATAACAATCTTTAAATATAAAATGGAACATAATAGACTTGAGGTTGACATCTGATATGAGCTCTGGCTTTTGCACACAAAAATGCACAAGCACATGTACACACACGTGCAGAAACCGGAGAGAAAGCGAGATTGAGAGATATGATTTTGATCGACTCAGAACTACTGGGAAGAAAGCCACCATGTCAAAACTAAGGTGGAAACACAGAACTGATGCCTCAAGCTGTAGAAGACTGCCACCACCATAACCGGAAGGAAGGGAAGGACTCTCTTTTAGAGTTTGGAGAGGGGGCAGTGCCCTGCCAACACTTTTGACCTCATGAGCTATGACAGATTATTAGCCTGATCTAAAGCTCCTGAGTTGTGATCTTCATCTTCACAGACCTAGGAAGCTGATGTGTCTTGGTGGGATGCTGGGGCTGAGTGAAGTCCAGAGAAGGTTCTTTCCCATCCCTTTCAGTGTCAGACACCTTCCACACTAAAATCCTCACAGGGGACTTCTCTGATCATGACTCTCTCTGTCATCTTCTCTTACCAATTGTTTATATTTTCTTGGAAAGTTATAGGTCAAATACTCACCGGTGCCTTTGGTGATCTTCATACTTGCATAGATTTGAAAGATGGCCATGAGAGAGTATCAGACTAGCCAGTAGTTCCTGAGAATGACCCCATTTTCTAGAGCATAAGAAACATCTGCTGTCCTGTGAATTTTGCCTGAGTATTTCTACATGGGCTCTGGGAAAATGGAGTAGAGGGGACCCTTGAGAGAGTGCCATGTCACTGTAAAATGCAAGTTTGAGGTCACCTGGCTTCAACTGAAGCTCCCTAAAATACACAGTTCTGACATGAGAAATAGCCCAGCTTCCATCTCAAGAAGAGGATGACTGCACATGAAAAGATTTTTCATTCTTCTGGATTATCAACTTCTCACAGATAGAATCCCAGGCAAGACCTGAGGCAGGTCTTGAATGATTCAATTAAAAGAAAATGAGATTTGAGAACATTTGCATGCCCCTATTTAAGGCTGATCACTTGAAAAAATATTATCGACCAGCATTGATTCTAATGTTTCTGGGAACCGTGTGAACCTGCAGGTCTTGAAGTCATAGTTACCAGTGCTGACTGATTCCTGCTGCCAGTAGCTTATTTACAGCTCAGCTGTAATCTTAAACAGAGAACAGGGGAACAGCTATTGCTGATTTAGTTATCAGACAGGAACACACAGGGTTCAGAGTATTTGAGGACATTAGTCATTGGCAGCAGTCTACAGCCTGCTAGGAACACCATCGCATGCTGCGCAAATACAGCACAAATGTCCTTATAACTAATGCTAGAATAAAATCACAGAGCTCAGGAATATGGGATTATATAGGTTGCAAGTCAATGTGTTAGGCCCCTGGGTTTGTTTAATTGTATAGGCTGGTTTGCTCTAAGAAAATGAAGAGAATTATCGGTGGTAAATGTAGCTTTTGGAGTCCCCCCAGCTATCCTTGTCGTCTTAGTACACATCCTTCTAGCAATGCTGTAACTCACTTGGCTTCCACTGAATTATATCTCCTTAGACGATACACTAATTCTGCTGATCCGAGTGGAAAGTACTTTTCTCTGATTATAATTATCTTCGACCAACAACGGAAGTAGATTTTTAGCCTGTCCAGAGACATCAATGTCTGCTTGGTTTCAGGTCGCTTGTATGTGGGGGAGGTATTAGTATAAACTCATGGCCCCTTTTATGAAAAATTATATTGTTTGTGCATTCAGACCACGGTTACAAGATGAAAAAAAGGAGAGATAGTGTATAGGGAATTACTCTTTCGAATGAGATCACAAAGTGCATGTTTGAAGCATCAGAGATACAGTTTCCATAGGACTGTTCCAGACGAGTATAATTTGTTCCTGGCATCATACCAAGTGAAATTATGGTGAATAAAATAAATTCGCCAACCAGTCCAGTAGCCTAATCATTATCACATGTAAATCTGTTCCATTATATCTAAACAGTACTAGGCAGATGTTGAGCCAAAGCTTTTGTGGTGGTGAAATTATTCTGGATTATGTGGGTGAATCTAAAGCAATTACTTATAAGGGTTTTGAGAAACCGAATAGACAGTAAGGCAGAGAGAGAGTGTCAGAGAGAAACTGCATGAGGAAAATCTGTTTACACCTTGCGCCTACAGACAGGAACATCTGGAAGCCAGAGAGAGCAAAGCCACAGATATCCCTGTCTTCTAAAAGGAATACACTTCTATCTGCATCTTTGCAACCAACAGGAGCCTGGAGAATTCCTGTCAGAAAATTATAAAGGAAAACTGTGCTGTAGGGCCAAGCTTCTAGAAATTAATGCAGTAGCCATTGGAAACAAAGGTGGAAAACTATAAATTCACATCAACACTTCTATTAAAAAAGTAATGTTTTACTCACTCACTCACATCAGAAACAGAACAACTTTGCTTGGAGTTAGCGCCACGGTTGTGTGTTTATTTAGCATGCTGTGGGCTTATTTCCTAGTACTACAAAAAGAAACAGCAAGCATAGGCATGCACACAGGCTTGCACTCATGCATGGACTGTCAAATGACTGATGCATACGAAGCACTATGTATGAGCATTGATGATGTATCAAAGTGATAAGTCACCATGTATCTACTCTCAAAATAGCAATCACACACCCAAGGCACTGCTTCTGCTATACACGAGTAACTAAGAAAGAAAAGATTCCTGCCCTCGTGTAGCTTCTGCTTTTTTTGGGCAAAGCAGCAGAAAGTACAAAATTGACGGGTCAAGAAAATGACAAATTGTTTAGTGTTATCAAGAAAATTAAATGGGATAAATGAGAGAGATGAATTAAGGAAAAACATCTGTGTTGGATGAACATGGAAAACCTCTATGAAAGGGCATTTTAGCCTAGACCTGAATAATAATGATAATAATGATGATGATGATGATGATTATATGATAATGATAATATAATGGAGGAAGAAGAGGATGGACAAGGAGAAGAAGAAAGAAGAAGAGGAGGAAGGAGGAGGAAGAGGAGTAGGAAGAAGAGGAAGATGGAGAAGAGGAGAAAAAGGAGAACGAGGAAGGGGAAAGGGAAGAAAGGGAAGAAATGGCGCAACCCTAAAATTTCCCATATGGAATGTCCCCGACTTAAGCACAGTACACACTCTAAATGCAAATGAGTTCAGAGCTCATTACATCAGCCCTCCCTCTCTTCCTATGGAGAGAGTCTTGACATTGTCGCTTTGGCTACGGAGCATACAGGCCTCTCTTGCCTTTAGCTCCCATCCTTTTTACGCTTGTCTTGTCTTCTCTCTGTTACCAGGGTAAAGTTCTCTGACCAAAAGAAACTTAGGGAAGAGAGGCCACATTTTCAGCTCAGACTCCAGGGTTCAGTCCACCCTCTCAGAGAAATCAAGGCAGAAAGAATTTGAGGAAGCTGGTTCATGTGGCCACTGGTCACACGACAGCCACAGTTTTAAGAGGAGAGCAATGCGTGTGTACTGTTGCTCGCCCCAGGATTCCAGCCTGGGAGTGGTGCCCAGGGCAGGGCTTCCCACCTCAGTTACTATAATCAAACAATCCCCATAGGCATGGCCATAGGCCGATCTTCCATGTCACCTACTTTCTGTCAGGATGACAATTACACCACTATGCTAGATTTGTTTAATTTTTCTTCAGTGTTCTTCTCATCCTTTTTACCCTCTCTTTAAAAGCAGTTATCAGGGGAGCAAGATCCCCGGCATAGATTTTGATGCTCTGCTTGTCAGCCACTGGAAGCCGAGTCAGAGAGTGGAGCAAGATGGCGGGAGGGGCGGACTAGCGTTTGCCTGCTCCTCCATCGTCATGAATGGCCCTCTCCCGGGTCTTTCATGTTGCCATATGAAATTAGTTATTTCTAGTAGCAACCCGCCTAACCTTTGATGCTTCCTTGTTCTTTGTCTAAGAGAGAAGAGGAGAGCAGAGAAAGCAGGAGGGCTGGCTGTTGCTAGGCACCAAGCTGACATTCAGGAAGTGACAATGAAACACAAGGAGATTTAAAAATAAACAACTGTTTTATTCTTCAGCTGCAATGCCAAGGACTCAGATTAAGTTATTTGATTATTGGTATTCTCTAAACAGATTTTTTAAACAGGAAATAAAACAACAGGGGTGGGGAGTGGGGTATGTTCGTTCAGTCCACTGTTTCTATTTAACCGTTATTTCTTCTACTAGCATGTTTATCAGGGGCATGGAGATTTACATTTATGATTTTCAGGTCAGTGGAAAGCAGAGTGCATTTCTGCAAGGCTAATATCAAACCTTTGCCATTCAAGTTTCAGTAGAGCTGCTTTGAGTGTTTTCTTCACGAGGAGTGGGACATAACCATCTCCACCCCTGGGTGACTGCTGTTTGTACATCCTTCATGAGGAGGTTTTAACTTAGCATTCAACCTTCTGAGTGTCCAAACCCATTCATCAGACCATCAGGAAAGTTCCTTCTAACCCTTGGCAATCACCATCACTCTAAATAAACTTTCCTGGGAGCTCTGTGGAGCCACACTAATCCTGAAGGTGCCCAGCTTCAGCATTGTATATTGATTTTTAAATCTGTCGTCATAAATGGTAATAAGCAAGGGAAGTCCAGCTCTGCTTAGAGGAGCAATAACCAGGTAATGTGCTACTTCGCAGAATTAGCAAAACAGGCCCAGGAGACAAGGCGGCCACTTGCAATGGTTGACCACAGATCTCCCAAAGCTGAGCTCTTTTGGTTTTAAACTTGCTGTGGAGTTTGCATGTTCTGTAACCTTGGTCAAGAGATCTACATCCTCAAGAAGGGGAAATGGCAATAGCTATCTCACTGTTGTTAAGTTGATTAAACAGATAATATTTGGAAAGTTCTTAGAAAAATGCCTGACCCAGAAAGCTTTGTGTGAGTGGTGGTGCGGCATATTATGTGATAATACTCTGGCCCAAGGAATCTTTCGTGTGATCCTAGTAATTGGTCAATGTTTTACCCCTCATTTTAAACTATATTTAGCAAAAGGAGCTGTATACTTCTTTCCAAATGGCAGTGCTTGTGAATAAACACATTCACAGTTTTTAGTTATATAGCAAGATAGGCCTTGCTTGCAGCATGCCTACATACATGAGTTTCAGTCAATGCAAGTGAGTGAAGATTGTTCTCCACCATTTTCCTTGTAGATTAGGTGACTAATTGTATGCACTATGGTCTGCCGCTTTGCTCTTCAGCCCACACCCGTTGTACAAATACCAGATGTGCAGTCTAATCCCTGGCCAATCACCAATCATGGCATTCCTCGGTAACTGAGCATGACAATCTGTCCACAGGCCTCACCCAGGGAGCCAGCTCTGCCTGTGGGTCTTCCTTCTCTTCCTGATGAGTCCGATAATTTATGCAACTGAACAATCACCAGAGTGACCCAGACAACCAAAGTGAGGGTATAACAAAGACATTACAAGGGTAGAATATTGACTGAGTACGGAGAAAGCTGCAGGAAATCACTGCCTGGGAGGTGATCATTCTGGCCCTCTCTTGAGCGACATGGCTGTACAGGTCAAGGATTGTAGAGAGACTGAGCTTACCAACATAAATAAGGTAAAATCATGTGGCAAAAAAGGAAGGTTTGCCTAGAGAGTGTGACATAATCCCTTTGAAAGCAGTCTCTGAGTTATTTCATGAACTTCAAAGTGTAGTGATGACATGCTCGAACGTGACAAAGCTAGAGGACAGAGTGACAGCTGCCCAGTGTGATAATGATGCCCTTCCTGTGAGAAGGCAAATGCTTAACCTAGGCTTTGTGAAACAATAAAGAAACAACTAATTCCCAAGAGAGTTAAAAATTTTAACATCAAAATAAATTTAATCCAAACATAATCCATGCGGCTGATGCAATGTCTCAGTGGGTTACAATGCCTATTCCACAAGCATTAGGGATGAAGACTGATCCCCAGCACCCAAGTGGAAGTCTACTGTGCTCACATGGATCTGGGAGTCTAGTGGTTATAGAGCTGGGTGGGGCAGACAGGAGGATACCTAGAGCTCATTGGGTAGTTATTCTAGCCAGTCAGTGAGATCTGGGTTCAGAGAAAAACCCTACCTCACAAACGATAAATGAAAACTTGCAGTAGAAGACACCAGATGTCCACATCTGGCCTCCATGTACACCTGCACACATGTGCACACACACACCTGCTGTCATCCCCCCCCACACACACACATCCCATATTCATCATATCAGATTAGGTTCTAAACATAAATATTTAGTATTAATATACTAAATAAATGTAAGTTTTATATTTTTTTTTACATTTCCATACACATTTATAACTTGTACTAAGAAAGCTTGAGTTATATCCAACATTTCAAAAGTTCACACAACAAATTTTACCTTTCTTTATTTACTGTCAGCTTCCAACTAATCACTGTGGCCCTGTAAAGCTGTGCAATGTATTAGCCACTTGAAGGGCCTTGAAGGCAGGGTTAACAGAAGACAGTTCATGAGGGAGCACGAGTGGGGTTCTATCTGGAATGAACCATAAAGTCAGTTGAGGTGTGGATTGAACATGTAGTAAATTATTCTATCCTTGGGAAGTTTTGATGGGAGTCATGATCACCAATAAAAAGAATCAGGAAGCTTATTTATTTTGATCACTTAGAACTAAGAGTTCTTGAATACAGTGAAAAGTCAGAGTTCTCAGTCCTGGTCCCATAGGTTTCATAGGAAGAGAGGAAAGAGTCTTTTTTTTTGCTCTAAACAGTTGAAGGCAGTATATATTGGACTTAAATTATATGCTCAATATATGCTCAATATAGAATTGAGTTGTGTAACAATCAAATATCATGGGTACTGATTGCCATTGTTTTTCTGAATTAACAGAGAATATTGCAGTCATTTTACCCAACTTTACAATGTGTACAAAATGTATGGGTTGATATATAGGTATAAGCTTTATTTTGATGTGGTACATCTATACAATGGAATATTACTCAGATGTTAAAAAGATAAAAATCATGAAATTCACAGATAAATGGATGGAACTAGAAAAAAAATCATCCCAAATAAGTAATCTAGACTCAGACAGACAAATATAGTATATATTTGTTTCTATGTGGATATTAGCTGTTAAAATAATGGTAAAGTGTGTCGAAGGATTTTCCCTGTCCAAATACATTAGTGCAGAGGAGGTCTATGATTGGACAGGGAAAAGGGAGGTGGAGCTAAGAGTTGCAGAGAGAGAGAGGAGAGAGAGGAGAGGAGAAGGAGATTGCTGCTGATGTTAAGCCACGTGGAGATTACCAGCATAAATAGCTATGATTTCACAAGGTTAGAAATATTGGGATAAGGCTTTGATCATTATCAATTGGCTCCGAAATTACTACCTTGGCATCTTGTAAATTGTGATTTTTATTGATATATAAATCTGATTGGTTAATTAAGCTTTAAGAGTCTTGATTCTGCCGGGTAATTAGGTGTTGAGATGGCTAATAATGAGGTGTGTGAGGCTTTTTGTGGAAGCAAGAGGAACTTGGGGGTGGTGGGGGGAGGGGCACTGGAGTGATGGCCTAACGGGATCCTGGAGGTCCAGCATGGCCAGAGAGTTGGCAGGCCAGCAGGAGTGCGGGAGCGTGGTCTCACGCCATGGAGAGCTGGCAGACGCCTGTTTTTGTTTGTTTGTTTTATTTTGTTTTGTTCTTTAAATTATTTCCCACAACAAAACAGTCCCTAACTCTATATCCAATATCTTTGTTTCTAAGGATTATAGCTTGGTTATCATTGATTTAACAGCTAATATTCATTGTGTAGATGTTCCACATTCTCTTTACACAGTCCTCTATTGAGAGACATCATCTAAGTTCTTTCCAATTTCTGCATATTGGGAACAGATCAGCAATGAATATGGTTGTTCAAGTGTCCCTGTAGTAGGATGAAGTATCTTGGATACATGTACAAGAGTGGTATAGCTGGGTCCTCGGGTAGATTGTTATCTGTCTTCCTGAGTACCTGCTACACTGATTTCCACAGTGGATACACAAGTTTGAACTTCCACTAGCAAAGGAAGAGTGTCTCCATAACTCCACTTCCTTGCCAGCATGTGCTGTCACTTGTTCCATTGATCTTGGACATTCTTGAAGGTGTAAGGTGAAATCTCAAAGTGGGTTTGATTTGGACTTCCCCCCCAATAGGTAAGAACATTGTCCATTTCTTTCAGTGAATCTCAGCCATTTGAGTTTCCTCTTTTGAGAATTCTCTCTTTAGATCTGTAACCAATTTTTTTTAATTTTTATTTTCTATATTCTATGTTTACATTCCAAAGGCTTTCCCCTTTCCCACTTACCCCCCACCATACATCCCATAATTCCTCTCCCCCCCAACTATTCCCCAATCATTCCCCCTCCCCCCATGGTTTCTCTACAAAACTGGATCCAATCTTTATAGGCCCAGGGTCCTCTCCTTTCTTCTTCTTGGGAATCATTTGACTTGCTAATTGTCTCTTGAGTATTTAGGGCTTCTGGGCTCATTAATATCCACTTATCAGTGATTGCATTTCATGTGTATTCTTTTGTGATTGGGTTAACTCACTCAGGATGATATTTTCCAGGTCTAACCATTTACCTACAAATTGCATGAATTCATTATTTTTAATTGCTGAGTAGTATTCCATTGTATAAATATACCACATTTTCTGTATCCATTCCTCCTTTGAGGGATATTTGGGCTCCTTCCAATTTCTGGCTATTATAAACAAAGCTGCTATAAACATAGTGGAGCATGTGTCTTTATTTTATGCAGGGGAATCTTCTGGGTATATGCCCAGGAGTGGTATGCCAGGGTCCTCTGGAAGTGACATGCCCAATTTTCTGAGGAACCGCCAAACTGATTCCCAGAGTGGTTTTACCACTTTGCAATCCCACCAACAGTGGAGGAGTGTTCCTCTTTCTTCACATCCTCGCCAGCACTTGTTGTCTCTTGAGTTTTTAATCTTAGCCATTCTGACTGGTGTGAGGTGGAATCTCAGGGTTGTTTTGATTTGCATTTCCCTGATGACTAACTAATGATGTTGAACATCTCTTAAGGTGTTTCTCGGCCATCTGCATTTCTTCTGGTGTAAATTCTTTGTTTAGCTCTGTACCCCATTTTTTGATAGGGTTATTTGGTTTTTTGGGGTCTAACTTCTTGAGTTCTTTGTATATATTGGATATTAGCCCTCTGTCGGATGTGGGGTTGGTGAAGATCTTTTCCCACTTTGTTGGTTGTCATTTTGTTTTTCTGACAGTGTCCTTTGCCTTGCAGAAACTTTGTAATTTTATGAGGTCCCATTTGTCAATTCTTGATCTTAGTGCGTACGCTATTGGTGTTCTGTTCAGGAACTTTCCCCCTGTGCCTATGTCCTCCAGGGTCTTCCCAAGTTTCTTTTCTAATAGTTTCAGTGTGTCTGGTTTTATGTGGAGGTCCTTGATCCACTTGGAGTTGATCTTAGTGCAAAGAGATAAGAGTGGGTCAATTCGCATTCTTCTGCATGTTGACCTCCAGTTGAACCAGCACCATTTGTTGAAAAGGCTATCTTTATTCCACTGGATGGTTGTGGCTCCTTTATCAAAGATCAAGTGACCATAAGTCTGTGGGTTAATTTCTGGGTCTTCAATCCTATTCCATTGATCTGCTTGCCTGTTGCTGTACCAATACCATGCTGTAACCAATTTTTAATTGAGTTACTTATTTTTTGATATCTACTATTTTGAGTTCTTTATATATTTTGAATATTAGCCCTATATTGGATGTGCAATTGGTAAAAATCTTTTCCACCCTGTAGGCTTCTACTTGGAAAAATGATATCCTTTGCCAGGCATACAGAAGCCTTTCAGTTTTATGAGGTTCCATTTATTAGTTGTTGATCTAGTGCCTGTACTAGTGGTGTTCTGTTAAGAACATATTTCCCTGTCCCAATGATTAGAATGAAATCAGTAAGCTGAACTAGTATCTGATCTGAATGGAGGTCCACTCTATGAGATGGAACCTATATCCAACTCTGCTTGTGTGACCAAGAACCTGAAACTAGATAGCCCGGACTGAGGATAAAACCAAATAGTACTGTCCTTCTAAAAGAATGTAGTGATAAAATGAATCCTAATGGCATTCTGCTATTCTTTAGATATACTCAGTGCTCAACCAGCATCAGAGAAGTTTCCTCCTGCAGCAGATGGGAACAAAGACAGAGAGACCCAGAGCCAGACAATATGTCTAGAGTGAGAGACCTTGGAACACTCAGCCCTAAACGTGATGTTTCCATCTGTGCTGGATAGTTTTATGTCAACTTGACATAAGCTAGAATCATCAGTGCAGAGGAAACCTCAGTAGAGGTGGAAAAAACTGCCTTCATAAGATGAGGCTGTCTGCAAGCCGGAAGGGCGTTCTGTTAATTTGTGATTAATGTGGGAGGGCCTAGTCCATTGTGGGCGGGGCCACTCCTGGTCTGGTCATCCTGGGTTCTATAATCACTATCCCTCAGAAGTCTGTTTATCTTCTAATTTAAGACAGAAAGGAGTAGATCTGGATGGAAGGGGAGATGGGGAGGAATTGTGAGAGGAGATGGATGGGAAACCATAATCAGGATATACCATATAAGAAAAAAATCCATTTTCAATAAATGAAAAAGAGACCTTTGACACATTAATTAATTCCACTTGAACTCATTTAACATTGCACACATATATGAAATGATACATAGAAAAAACTCATTCACCGTGGAATCATTTATAATAGTAAACAAGGAAAATTGGCATGTTATGGAGTAACAAAAACTGAATTTATATTAAGGCACCAGTAAGGCACCAGATCATGCGTGTGGTTTCCAAGGAAATGTTACAGAAGTGACAATGTGTCACACGGTGCCATCAGGCCTGGTAAATGTTTATAGATTATAAAACCAGAGAAAGAAAAAAGCACTTTTTAAAAACATGGATGACCTTGAACTCACAGAGATTCATTCTGCCTCCTGCAAGCTGGGATCAAAGCTATGTACCACCATTCCCTGCCATTACTGTTAAGAGAGAAGAGGAAGAGAGAAGAGGAAGAGACCTTGTCCCATTTGTCTACCTAGATGTGTGGGGAAAACGCGACAGCACGGGAGAGGAGCAAGGAAGAAGCTCTTCTCAGAAGTTGTACCTAGAACTCATGTGTACCCAGACTACGGGAAATGAGGAAGACATTTCCCCAGTAACCAAGTCTCTTAGCAAAACAACCACCAAAATGAAGAAATTGTTTCTATTCCTGTAAGACCCAGTGGGGAAGGAGCATGTGCAGGGACCCACGTCACCTGGAAGTGACACCACGACAATCATCCTGCACTGTGTTACAAGGAACTGAAGTTTGTGTGAAGATACAAGCAGTTTAATGGCAGCTTGGACTGTGGATTTTGACTGCATTTAGACTGAAGTAACTATGGCCATATGGATAAAGTATCTGGTATCCTCCTTGGGTCTTCTGTGGGGCTGAAGACGATCACCCCCACGGTGTAAATATTGATGAAAGATGATGTACCATGCAGTTATGTGTACTCCATCAATTGCTGACATGATACAGTGTTAGGGAACGAGTAACTTAAAAACTGGAGGGAAATGTGCGGTAGTGTGAGCCATCTCTAGGTTACAGAAACGAGAGAAGCTGGTCAGATGCATGAGAGTATATACTGATGTGAAATGGTAAAACTTGTTTAAGTGAGTGTGTGTAGAAAAGTACATGAGAGAGGGGTGAAAGCGATTGCCACTGGGAAGGGAAAGAGAACTATGGTAAAGTGTGATTCACCAAATCTTCTATTATGATTTATGTGAAATGTGTTAAAGTAACTGAGGAAGGAAATATTTCTAAAACAACAACAAAATCCCTAGTTGTTTAACTCACTAAATGTTATAGTTTCCAAGTCGATACTGTGATGTGGTACAATCATTTGTGGGCAGGGAGAGAGACTAAACAAGGAGCCGTCCCACGGGCATATGCTTACCAGATGCTGATCAGGACAGCATTCTGCATTCCAGTTTCAATCTCATAATCTCATGGTAAATAAGTATAGTTCTCTCTCTCTCTCTCCCTCCATATTTTTGTGCTTTTTACTGGAGAACTCACATTTAAAATGCACCAGACCACACACATGGTGCTGACACACTGTCGCATGCCTCTTTCTAACTGCAGAAATGTTGTCGTGACACTCTTCTGGAGAAATGAATAATTTTGGCCTTCAGGTTTAGTGTGCTCGGGTGTTAGTCAATGTTGCAAGAAATATTAAAAAATGCGCCAACCTGCACTATCGCCAGCTCCTCTCAGGCCCCAGTGACCCTGCTGCTTCCATGGCTAGCCCCAAGCAGAGACCGCCCATCTCACGGTTCTCTTGCTGTGGATTCTGCTCACCTTCCCAACCATACACCCCGGTGGTCAGCGGTCCCAAATCCCAGAAACCAGAAAAATCAGAACTCTAGAGGCTTGTAATAAGTCAGATTTCTTTATAAGTCAGATTTCTATCAGTAAATTCTCACCCCACAAAATGCCCACACAATGAACTCAAAGCCAATTGACATTGATATAAGCTGCCCACCTAGATTAAACAAATTGTCCTGTAATTATCCATCCCTTATAAGATATTCATAGCTACCTGTGACTATTTGAAGCCACACAGAATCTGGATCGTCTTTCTCTTCCTCTATCTCCTTCCTTCTCCTTTCTGTCCTTTCTCTCCCATCTCTAAAAATCACTGCCCATTTTCCCTTTCCACTGCCAAATCACAGGCTTCTTGTATTAATATTTAAATTAATTGGGGGAAAATTCTGCAACATTTCACCCTTTCTACCCAAATTAAAAAAAAAACAAAACCCTTTTCTCTCAAATATAAATTGAGCACAACTATTACCATTTTGTAAATTATAAAGTATAAGATACACCTAACATCCAGTCCATTATCCTAGGGTGAGTAGGAGACTATAACTAGTCTTTCAGACCCATCAGAAATCCAAGAACCACCACCATTATCTGAAGATATAGGAAGCCTAACACACCTTCCAGAACTGAGACAAGTTGTAGAGACAGTTGCCTACCTACACAGCCCCTGTATGTCAGGAATTTGGAGCATATGTCTTCAGCCTTCCAGTCCAAGATATCCTGGCAGACCTTGTAACACAGGAATTATTAAGGACTAGCTTATTCTGTCTTGGCAGAACAAAGCTGTCTTAACCTGTAACTTGTGTCCTCTCAAGGACAGCATAGGCCTGCAGGAGATAGAGGCACTTTCTGCCCAGTGGTCACCTAGAAACAATGTACAACTTCACCTGGAGGTAGAGATATTCAATTTCTTTGAATCCACAAAAAGGGGAACTGCTAGGGGCAGATTTGTCTCAGCAACAAAATAATAAATAACATTAAATGTCACATTCTGTGGATTTCTCAAGTTTTTGAAAACCTATGTAAAGTAAACTGGACTGTTTTCTGTTAACTACTCTCAGCTATTTCTAATTAAATTATCTGAAATCACCCTAACAATAACATCAGAGACATGAATTTGCTATGTGGCCCTTAATTCACAGGCTTAAACATCTCAGATCAGTTTATACTAACAGTTATAGAAGCACTGGGTCCAAGCCTTGTACTTTTTTGTATTAGTAGAAGAAATTTATACCAATGAAAACCTTGACTTTGTGTCAAAATAAATTCTGTACCAAAATAAAAATTTATGGCTTCAACTTAGTAACTATTGTATTTGTTTTTTGTTTTCTTGTTTTTGTTTTTTTAAGACAGGGTTTCTCTGTGTGGTTCTGGCTATCCTGGAACTCACGCTGTAGACCAGGTTGGCCTCGAACTCAGAAGTCCGCCTGCCTCTGCCTCCCAAGTGCTGGGATTACAGGCGTGTGCCACCACTGTCCGGCATGTAACTATTGTAAAGATTTTTACCAAATGAGATTATTGTTACACAATCAGTTATAGCTATTTCCTCCCTGTTCCAATTATGATTTTTAAATTCCCTGGAAAGGCAACCTAGAATAACCAAACCACCTCCAGACTCCCAAGTCCAGGGAACTGGGACAACGACTCTTCATAACTTCTTTAAGCTGAATATGGGTATTGAGAGATCTTTGAAGGGAGGGGGAAGGGTAGGGAAAAATGGGGGAGTTTGTTGGCCATAAGGCCACACCAGTGGTTATTTTAGTCTCTGATGTCTGTGTCCTGACTGGATCCAGCTCAAAGTCCAAGAGATCAGGAATTCAAAGCAGGTCAGTTCATCATGTCTGATGATGAGACTCACCAACGCTATATATTCTGTAATATACAAATCTCAAACCAAAATCTTAGTATCATCAAGATAACTTTTTTGTTTGATTCTCTGGAATCTAGTTCTTCTGGGGTCTCCCTTCATCATATCTGATCCATATGACTCTGGAAGGTGTATAGACACTAATCACCTTTTCTAAAAATGCAAAGACAAAACCTTTCTCCCGAATCACCATATTCTTGAGCTAGTAATCAGAAAAACCTTTATTTTGACCTCTCTTCCAGAGAAATAATATAACCACAAAACTCAAAATAATACCCACTTTGAAAATTGAAACAACCCAAAACAAATGAGGTAAACTAAAACACTGTATGTACTCATTCTTAGGCTTTGTCTATTTTGCCATGTCAGGAAATTAACCCAAAATTCCCATGGAGCCCGCGTTCAAAGAAAATGAGTTATCTTGCAGAACTTCAAAGCTTCCCTAAAACAATTGTTTTCATACAGTCTCCCTACTATCCTAAAAAAACCCTTTGCTTGTTGTAAAACCTATTCTCAGGCCTTTTTCCTAATCTGTCATGTCATGATAATCAACCCAAAATTCCAGTGGAGTACACATTCAAAGAATATGAGTTAGTTATCCTGCAGACCTTATTATACCATCTTTAAAACAATTGATTCACACTTCTGTCTATACCTGCTTACAAGCAGGCAGCCTGTCAAACCAGGATTTAAACCCAAAATCCCCATGGAGCCCATGTTAGACAGAATTAGAGTATCCTGTAAGACTTATTAGAGCAACATATCTTTATACCATCTTTAAAAAAATTAATTCAAAATTTCACTAATACCTGCTTATAGGAAGCAGGCAGTTTTTACTAGTTAAGCTCTCTGCCTAGAGCAGCCGTCCTGCTGTACCATCTATCTGTTATGCTCTCTTCCCGGAGCCACAGACTTCTTTTAATTAGCACCTGTTCATAGCAAGCAATTGTCACTGCCTTCTTTACTTGGAGGCAGTGACTAATTTTCCCTATCTTAATTTTAAACTGGGTAGGGTGGCAAAATTCCTCACGTGATTCAGACAAAATCTGTATATAAATGTATCCTAAAAGCAAGTAATCCCAATTTTATAAATTCACAGTTAAATCAATATCTGCCCCAAGATCCAGGCGGCTTCCCTTCCATTCTCTGGCTCTCTCAGAGCCCTCTTTCTTTGTTTCAAGGTTTCCACATTTGAGTCCACGAGACTCATCCCAGCCTCACCCTTCTCTCACTTAGAAAATAAAACCCTAACTCTCAGGCAAATCATCTTAAATTTCTAGTGGATTCTTGCCCAACATGATGTTTTGTCACCTCTTGCGAGAAATACATTTTTAAAAAATGGAATTGACACTTGGCTGGCAAGCCCCTGCAGCGGGCTGGCTGGCCAGGCACTGGTGGGCATGGCTGGCTTGTTCTCACCTCATGGAGAGTGACTCGGAGCTCTGAAATCTCTCCACCCAGCTTGCTAAGTTCCCACTGGTGGGTCAGTATCACTCCAGCCCCATGCTCCAAAATTCCCATGGCCTTTTGGGGTGCTTTTCTGGCAAACCCACTCTTTGTCGCTGTACCATGCTCTCTGGAACCTGGTTGAGCCGCTGCGTGAAGGAAAACACCACACAACTTAGTTCAGAATCAATGGTAACTCAATCACTGGGCACAACAACTAGAATCCTGATCTTGTAAGTCATATTAAATCTAAATCCTCCCGGAGTGAAACTGGGGATCACTAATAGCTACATCTTGTCCTCCCACTGTTCCTGTCCAAAAGCCTGTTTCTCTCTCCTGCCTCTTCTCTTTCACTCTCTGACTCAGAAGGCCTACCTACTCACCCAGTGATTGGTCTCTTTATTAATTAGAAGGTTCACAGGAAGTTTTGAGTTCATGATTCACATTTCGTCCCAGGCAGCCCATCTTGGAGAAACTGAATTAACATCAAAATACAAACAGCACCAGGGCTATCCACAACACTCCCCCCTTTCTGTCCAATTAAAAGACTCTTATATCTCATCTATAAATTGAACACAACTATTACCATTTTGTAATTTATAAAGTACAAGATTGATCAAACACCCAGATCATCATTTTTGTCAACTAAATAGAACACTCTATCATCTATCCTAACTTAAAAGACTTAAAAATCCATATGTAGCAGTGTAAATGAAACAACGTGTATGAAATGAGGTGTCTTCGCAGACAGAGCAAAAACTCAGCTACATATGGGTCATGGGGCTGGACTAGTTCCTTGCATAAAACTGCCCCTCTATTTCTCAGAGGATGATTTTATAAATTATTTGCTAACTCAGTGTTTATGGAGACTTTGGGGAATACAACAGTAAATAACAGGACTCTCCCAACTTGGCCACCCTTACCATGAGCGCTTGCATGCGCGCGCGTGTGTGTGTGTGTGTGTGTGTGTGTGTGTGTGTGTCTGTCTGTGTGTCTGTGTGTGTGCATGTGTGTGTGTTTACCTTCATCCTTGAGAATATGTTATTGGACACATGAAATTCTCTACACTCTTCTGGTTTTTATGGTTTTATGGTCATTTCTAAACAGATACAACCATAGAAATGTATTCATTATTGTGTGTGTATGTGGTGGAGTGTATGAAAATCAAACATGCATGTGTGCCCACTTTTGCAGAGGAAGCTGTTGGGCACGCTGGACTGCCACTGCACGCCTTCCTCCCTTGAGATTATTTCTCGGGAAAGCCGGGATGAGACTGGCACCAGCAAACCCCGGCGATGTCCTCCATTCTGCCGCCTGCCTCCAGCACCGTGCCTATGGGGTCCTGCAGCCATGAGTGCCAAAGGTTCAAACTCAGATCTGCACGTTTACATGCTGAGCTATCACATTGGCCCAAGTGAACCTGTTTGCCTTTAGGAGAAACGTCCTTTTGATAAGAAACAGCATTTTTTGTAGCTAAGACCTCGTCCTTAAACAGAGTTCATCTTTGCTGAAGTGTCCTGGAATACAGTGGATTTGGGTTAGAAGGGAGAGAGAGCTGGGATTTGGCTGGGTGTGTACTGCTCAGTTTACTGGAATCATCATTCACAGGGATGTGTGCTGGAACCTGAAAAGGAGGAGAGAGGAGCAGTGCACGCCCACACAGCTTGCTCCTGCTCCATGACCCAAGCAAGATCTCTGTTCCCTATCAGGGAGAAAATATCAAGGACAAAGGCAAGGGTGATGCTAGAGTAGTCAGCATCAGGAGAAAAAAAATAAGACACAGCTATCTGGGTGGAGACACTCATCGTCCATGACAGGTAGCAGGCGGCTTTTTGATGGCAAGTTAGGCATGTGACAGAAAGAGGGGAAGACTGGGACAAGAAAAGAGGAGACCAGAGGAGGGCCACAATAAAGAACGCCTTTCCCCAGAACACTGAGGAATGAATTCCACAATACATCTTGACGTTTGTAACGTCTTATTTATTTAGGGAAATCTGGGCTACATGGGAAGCGGGGAGCAGCCGCTGGAATCCTGCAGGGGGAGCTAAGTCAGGATAACGTGTTCAAGCGCTTCTGCTGAGCATCCTATAGTTCTTGTTTGCTTTGACCTGGAAAAGACAGATTAACTGGCCTTAAAGCTAATCTGTGCTGTAGAATAGCGCTCCCGTTTTATTTTCTCTTTCAAAGGAGAGTCGTGTTCATCTTCGAAAGAGTCAAGTTACTTTTTTTTTTTTTTTTTTGGTGGGGTTACATATGAGTACTATATTTTACATCATTCTCCCCTCTCTCTCCTCCTGCAATTCCTCCTATCTCCTACTCTCTAGCAAAATTGTGGCCTCTATTTCTTTAATTGTAATTGTCGTGCATGCGTGTGCGTGCATGTGTGTGTGTGTGTGTGTGTGTGTGTGTGTGTGTGTGTGTGTGAGTGTGTGTGTGTGCGCGCGCACACATGTGCTGAGATCACCTGGTATCATTAATATGTGCTCAGGGCTGATCTCTTCTGATTGGCTAGCTTAATTCAGGGAACCTGGACTTATCACCCCTCTCTTTGTAACCATTAATTGCCTTTCTAAGCATGAAGCCTTGTGAAAATTCCTCCGTCCACACTGGCATGTCAATGGATAGTGTCACTTTTAAGGTCTTGTTTTGGCAACTATATTGTTCAGATATGTGTGCAGCTCTCCTGCCACATATAGAGGATTCTATCACATAGCACTATCCAGTCCTGGGCCTCACGCTCTTACAGTCGTTCCTCCTCCTCTTCCTCAATGTCCCCCAAGCCTTAGGTGTAGGCATTGAATTGTAGATGTATCAGCTGGCCTGGTCATGTCACAGTCATTTTTTTCCTGTATTTTTTGACTAGTCGTGGCTTTTGGTAATGTTCATCATCTTCTGCAAAATGAAGCTTCTTTGGGGAGGGATGTGAGCTACAATTATCTGTAGGGATAATGATAAGTACCTAGAATGCAATTGGGAGTATATTAAGTTAGTGAAGTAGCAGTAGTGTCTAGGTTTCTAGGTGTGGATTGCCCTCTGCTGACTGAGCCTTGGGTCCAATAATCAAGTGATGTTGTAAAGAAAAAATGAAATAAAATAAAAATATAGTTGTGGAATAGATTATAACATATTTCTGGCATTAATAATGATGTTGCTTACGGGCAATGGATAAAATACTTAGTGAATGTATAGTTTTGACATGGGTGTAGCCATGTCAAGGATCCCAGATCCTCACACCTATGGGAAGGGCAAAGACATTCCAAGGTCAGCCTCCAGGGAATGGCCAAGCATTCACCTGCAGATATTGACAGTGTGTGCAGAAAATATCAACCATATCTTTCTTTTCCCAGATGTTTATAGCCTAAAACTGCCTGGCCCCTATGAAAATATACTTACTGAGAGAAATCAAACCTGCCACTTTGTTTAGCTGTATAAAATTACCTTACCTCTTTCTTGTGAGGCTGTATACAAGTCAGCTGACTCCGTGACTCAAGTGTATAAGTAAACACACCAAGTTTCTGGGGTGCTGCTGCTGTGACTCCACCCGAGCCCATGGCCCACTGGACCCCAGTTTTTCAGTACTTGTCTCTGTTTATCTGTCCTTTCCTCATTCCTTTGTTTCCCGGGTCAGATCAAGCTCAATACTGTGTAAATCATGATAGCTGCTAATAATATTGTGGACAGATTAGAAATCTTAGATGTGGAAAGTATAAACATCTCTTAAGATGTCTTCTTCTTTATGTTTCTAACAGGGAAATTATCAATGATAAGGACCATAAAGATGATTATGTGGCTCAGCAAACTTCCCAAAGGATTATGGAGATTTGGGAAGTATCGTGAACTGATACAGACTTGTCTGGTATATTATTCATACTCTGAGTGCAGTATTTTTGTTAATGCCTCTATATCGTCATCACTAATATGGAGAAACATTACTTTCATGATTGTCACATAGCAACTGCCCTCCAAATCAGTGGTAGTCTATTTCAGCAGTGTTACCTGTATCTTAAGACAAAGTCAGCCCACATACCCAAGTTTGAGTGATAAATCCAATGTTTTGGAAGATGAGTATTTTCAGCAGTTTGGAATGATGAGTCAAAAATGAACCAGATGTAATTCAACTAAAATGAATACAAACGGTTCTCCCTTACATCTTTAAAACATTAAATGGAAAGTTCAGGCTTTGGAAACTCATACCTAATGAAAATTAATGTAACCTGTTAGTGACAACATGAGAGCATGTATAAGATGAGAAGCTTATGAAATGTGGATTTTCAGAGTAGAAACTTGTGCCCAGATCAAGGATACAGAAGTTTGATATGCTCCAAGCACAGCAGCCCATATTGCGATTTTTAGACTCTACTTTATTACATGTTATCAGGTCATCATTCTGACAAACCATTAGAATCAAAGCAATTAGGTATTTGATATGGGGAAAGAAAACCCCAAATGTCCACACTAGCCGTACTTTGATACTTGAGAAATGATCTTGTGGGAGATTCAGTAGACGTGTCCTCTGTACTTGCAGTGAAA
This sequence comes from Apodemus agrarius, assembly GCA_964023405.1. Lineage (NCBI taxonomy): Eukaryota > Metazoa > Chordata > Mammalia > Rodentia > Muridae > Apodemus > Apodemus agrarius. The sequence continues at coordinate 24,415,935 of OZ030027.1, read as the reverse complement.
GAAAAGTGCTGCAAAGAGCTAAGTGGATTGTTAGGACCCGACGTGCCAAGAAGAGAGATGGTGGCCGGGGCAGAAGGAGCAGCCAGATCAGGGACTGTGGGCAAGAAACAAGCACAGAAAGCTCCAAGACACAGAGGAGCAGGAGCATGTTTGCATTTGAGGTTGGCTGTGTTGTCCAGGGGAAGAACGTTCTGCTATCCTAAGAGATTATAAAGAGGCGAGGGAGTCTAGAGAAAGCAAACGCTGAGACTGTGGGGTTCAACTCTAAACGGAACTTTGGAGAATACTGAAATGCCAATCCTTGACGGTTTTTCCAGTCCCTCTTTTTTTATTGTTTTTTTTTAATTTTTTAGCTGATATATTAATTTACATTTCATATGATTTCCCCCTTTCCAGGCTCCCCCCTCCCCGCAAGTCCCATAACCCTCTTCCCTCCCCCTGTCTCCCCATTCACCCCTTCCTTCTTCCCTGTTCTGATATTTCCCTACACTGCTGCATTAAGCCTTTCCAGAGTCAGGGGCCCTTCTCCAGTTCCTCTTATAATTAACGGGAAAGGCGGCCTCTCCAACGGCTTCAGAAAGTTTCAAAATTCTAATCTAGGAGTAAACAGAAAGACGATGAATGAGGGAAGGGAACACGGTAATAAATTACAAGCTGGAATTTAATTAACAAAGAAGGCAAAGCCTGAAGCAATTAAAAATCTCTTTCTTGGGGTAGACTTTGGTTTTCAGAGCTCTAGAAAACAGGCTTGGGGTATATTCAGACTGGAAATTTGGTTCTCATATTTTCTTTCAACAACAAACTGGACCCCAAATCTCTGCCTTTACTTTCTCTATGATAACATGCTCTTTTGTAAGTAATGGACATTAAAAACTGAAGAAACCATTGACCCAGAATAGCCAAGTTCATGTGTTAGCAATGGGTAGATCTATTTATTACCTGCTGTGAGGAAGAGAGACTAGCAAATTCAAGTGGAGACGATACCACATTTCTCAACAGGAATCACTTATTGGGTAGTATTAACTTTATTCTCTTCATTAGCTTTGTAGCTTTGTTATGACCATGTTCATTAGTTTTCCAAGGTGTTTGTTTTATAGCAAGAACTTGTAGTCAGACAATGTTTTTATGCCTCCTTAGTTATGAATTCCAAAGAAATTACTAAGGAAAACAATTAGAGATTAAATGGCATGAAAGAGTAGACACTGGAACAGCTGAAGGTCCCGTTGGTTAAACATGAACACGTTGTCTTCTAGCTGAGAATCTATTCTGATTCTGTTCTTTACAAAGCCATATGACTTGGAAACACCAGCCAATGCTCCCGTGTCTTTCTTTATCTATAAAATGAGCTACTTTGTTGGATTGTTGAAAGAATAAAGAAGTCATTTTGTAACAACTATGCCTAGAATATGGCAGATAGTGAACGTGTGCAAGATTTTACTCTTCTCTGTGGCTCATAAAGTCAAGTTCATTGGCTTCCTTAAGGTTCAGCTTCCTCAGCTCTAAATTCTCATGACTTGACTAGATGCTGGCAAACGATCTTCCTAGGTCCTCCTAATATATCTAATTGTTGTTCATTTCAATATTCTATTCATTATATATTAGCTACCTATTTTGTGCGGTAATTTCTTCTTAAATAATTAATCATGTATATATTTTACTAGCTTTAAGCATTTATGAAATATAAATAAAATGTATAATAATGCAGAGATGTAACTACCATGCATGTTCTGTGCGATAATCCTGTGTACTTCATATGACATTTAAGGTTCAAAGGAGGCAAGAGAACGGGATGGAAAGGAAAGGATCTTGGGAAGGATCGCAAAAAGCACACACAAAGACAAAAGGGTTTCAAGAATATAGTATATGTGGAGGATCCACTGGATCAACGCCTGTAATCCTAGCACTCAGGAGGCCGAGGCAGGATGATCACCAAAAGTTCCAGGCCATGTTGTGAAACTCTGTCCACAGAAACACCACTACCAACAAAGGGACTAGGTCATATAATAGATAAACACAGGAGAGGGTTCCCATAATGAGTAGACAATCAGATTTTAAATGCCAATTCATGAAAGTTTTAAGAGTCTTCTGGTTGTCTGAAAAGCATGGGCTAGTCATTAAAAGTCATTGATGGGTAATTTTATTCACAACTATAGAGTGTTTTGATCAAATTTATTATATCCATTTCCTTCACTTTCAATTCCTATTTGCCTCAACTTTTCCTTCCTAATTTCTTTTTTCTATTTCTTTTAAAAATGTTTTTAATTGAATATTTTATTTATATTCCATGTTATCCCTTTTCCCAGTTTTTCCAGGAACCCCCTATACCATCCTCCCTCCCCTGCTTCTATGTGGGTGTTCCTACACCCACCCCACTCTTACCTCACCACCCTCGATTCCCCTACACTGGGGTATCTATTGAGCCTTTATAGGACCAAGGACCTCTCCTCCCATTGAAGCCTGATGCCAAGGCCATCCTCTGCTCCATATGCAGCTGGAGCCATGTGTACTCCCTGGTTGATGGCTTAGTCCTAGGGAGTCTGGTTGGTTGATATTGTTGTAGTTCTTGCTGAAAGGAGCCTGATATGGCTGTCTCCTGAGTGGCCCTTCCTAATTTCATATGTCCTCTCTTAAACTCTCACAGTCCTCTTAGTGTGGCTGGTGTGTGCCTGAGTGTGGGACCATCCACTGGAACTTAGGGACCCTTTTAGGGACCATATCCAAAAATACCCTGAATCTCCTTTCCCCAGCAGCCACCTTGGAAGGTGTTAAAGATTTCGGCGATGTACCATTGTGAGAAAGAATGAGAGTAGTAGAGAGAGAAGAACGAGATTATCCCAAATGAGAGCCAGCAGCAATCTACCTTTAGTGTGGAACTTGGGCCTAATTTTTAATCATCCTTGATATGGAACGATCTACTCAGTACTGGCTCCTAAATATTCCCTTTCACCTTGATAGTAATGTTCCAGCTGAATCGATCTTTTTTACGACTTGGGCATGTCCCTCCCAAATTCATGTATGAAAGCATTAATTTTTCAATGTATTAAGGGGTGGGCGTGTCTGGGACCTGCTGGGAAGTGTTTGAATCATAGGGCTGCAGCCTTCAAAAATAAATAAATGCCTTTCTCAGAGGATTGGGTTAGCTGCCCTGACAAGGTTCCCCTCTTCTTGGATGATCTTATGTCCTCTTTCCCCTTCGGATTTCCACAATGTCATAAAGATCTGTGAGTCCCACAGCAGATACAGCCACCAGAGCTTGGAAATTCCATTTTCTAAAACTATGAGATAGCATTAACCGTTTTTTTCTGGTACATTATGGGGTCTTAAATGCAAGTCATAGTAACTAAAACCATCTCCTTTACAAATCCTTGGACTTAGCATAGCTGTTTCTTTATGGTGTTCAGGAAACTGGGAAGATTGGCTTCGTGTATGTCTTGCATGGTAATAGCCTGCCTATCTCCTATCCTCCATTAGACTGTAACATTGTCTGGTCAATCATTATTTGGTAGGTGCTACTGTGATTATATTGAAGCGATCTCCTATGGGGTCCTCTCTGTGGTCACCAGGGCCAGTAGAACAACTATCCAAGGGAGGCAAGAAGGAAATTCATCAACACAGCTCAGCAGCTAGTGTTGGTCCAGACTTCTAGAATCTGACACTGGTAGTTCACAGCTCAGTAGCTAGTGTTGGTTCGGACTTCTAGAATCTGACACTGGTAGTTTATTTTTTGCCATATTTGAATAGAGTACAACCTTGGAAAACAGTTTCCTGGTGTCAATTATCACAAGCTTAAAGCATGGCTACTTTGAAACTCTTTGGAAAACGGCATGTGGCTTCTTCCATTAGAGTGGGTTCTATTGGCTGAGAAACAATGCTCAGGATTAAGGTCAAAGGAGGCAGAGTCTGGGATAAATCCAATAGTCTGGAAGATTCCGGTGTGGCCTGGCCCTACAGAGAGTATAGATCACCAAGCTATTAATTACATCCATTCCGAGAAACAGGTATATATCCCTCCATCGAGGAGATGATCCGGCATGTTTAACATTCCCGGTTATCCTGTGCTAATCTCTGAGCACAAGGGCCTCATCCTCTCTACACTTTGCTACCTGGAATGTCTTCCTTTCGAAGGTCTCTACCTGGGACGACCAGCGTGGAGCTCACCAAAACCTCGAGCTCCTGCGTTCTTTCTCTTTGAGCCTTAGATGCGTTATTAAGTCTTAACTGTTCTTCTGTCTTCTGACCTCTATAGTCTTCCTGAAGCTTTCAGAGCTCTGGAAATAAAGAATACGGCAGGCAGCCAGGGGATCATCTTGCAGTAAGACCAGAGAGCATGAAGACGGAAAGGTTCAGAGAATGAAACTGATTGTACCCTGTTGGGGCACAGGCGGAGGAGGGGGTCAGACAGAGATGGATGTTGGTGGGCAGCTGCTTGTTACAGGTAGTGTTCTAGATTTCTGTTTTCTTAGTTAAAATGGGAACCGCGCCTGACAGATGACGTACCACAAATAGGAACGCTCCTTCCACTCCCACAGAGGCCCCTGCCCATTGCTTAGGATACTTGCTGCCTTCTGTTGGTTTGTTATCTATTCAAACGCGTATCAGAAAATAATGTCACTGCTAATTTTGACAACTCTGTCATATTGCCCAGTGTTGAAATATATGGTCTTAAATGGTGCTAAAATATAGTTTTCTGTTCCTTCTTTAAAGTATTTGATGATTCTGAGAGAAGGCAGGGAGAGTATCTGGTGGAGAAGGGTAAGGAGAGGCTGGGGGGAGGGGAGGGAGGGAAAAATAGAAGTTAAGATGTAATATATTGTCCCGCGCTACCGTCTCGCCAGCAAGAAAGACGCGGCACACTCAAGATCCTTCTGCAGCAAAGCTTTAATGCTCTTGAGAGGGAGAGCATAAGCCTACAGAGCAGAGACCCAGATACCCAGAAGCCCATCCCTTATATAGGTCCCTGCCTCGGACGTGTCATCCCCTGATTGGCTGCAGCTCGGGAGAGGCGGAGACCAAGGATGGTAAACTACCCAGCACCTGCGCACTGACTTGTTTACTTCAAGCCGGCAGGATGTTTTGGGCCAGCCGTTGGCTCCCCACAATATATGAGATAAGAATATAATTTTTTAAAAATTAAAAAAGAAGGTATTTCAAATATTTGTGCCTCTGATACATGGTTGCATGCTGTAGATATCAAGCATTTTAATAAGGACCGTCTGTGATGTGATCCTTACTCTCTTCAGGGAAGACATCTCCAGAGTATCTTTCCTCAGACCTCCTTTCCTATCACTAGCAAGGCCAGTCGTCATTTTCTCCAACTGTCTCTGATCTGTGTAAACACTCCGGTGCAGCACTGTCATGTTTGATGTAAAACGTTCTCCCGAATGGTTCGCGTGCTGAAGGCGTGGTCTCCAGCTAGTGCTGCCGCGTCACGGGGATTGGACGGGGCAGCTGATGACGTCAGGGGTCTAAATGAATGGGCTGTCGGGGAGCCGGGTCTTGTCTGGAGGAAGCGGGGGTTCTAGGAACTGCCTTTGTAGGGTTTGTTTATTCTCAGCTTATCTCACAGGTGCTCTTCTTGCTGGTTACCAGGAAGTGGATAGCGTCCCTCTGCCTTTCCTCCAGCAGACAGCCTGGCACAGCGCGCCAGCCTTTAACCTTATAGCAATGAACTCAGCTCAAAGAGTCTGAAACCTGTGAAACTATGAGCCAAAATAACCCTTTCCGCCTCTAGTGAATCCCCTTGGGTATTCACAGTGGAGGAAAGGTGACACAAACTTCATTGCTCTAAAACGATGGGACATGACCTTTGCCTTTAAAGAACAACTACTAAAATTGCTGTAAAAATACTGTACCCAGATAACGAGTACCTTATGGAGCCGCAGCTACTGACTGTTTCCTTAGTAAATATCATCAGGTATTGCAGTTAATGTTGGAGGCAGTACCTCGGATTTCATCTTGTAGAGACAAGCTGGGTCACCTTGAGCAGGTAATATAACTTCTCTGTGTTTCATGCCCATGGATAAGTACCTCCATATATAAAATGAGGCTGATTGGAAGTGTTATTTCTAAGTGATCCTATGGTTAATCAGTTTAATTCATGTAATACAATAAGAAGGTGCCTGGCATGTAATTGTTCCTATATAAATATGTTCTACTGCTTTCTTAGTACCTGCCTGACTACATGGTTATAATTTCATGTATGAAAAGCTTCATTAAGAAGCGCTGGCCAATATTTTCCAAGTCTCTGAATTCAATTACTCTAAATAATTTTGGTAAAGAACATGCAGGAATGTATTTATACTAGGTCAAATCCTCAGACACAGACTTGTTTGCATACATGATGGAACACACACGAGAATTAGGTGTTGCATGAGCATGAACTGGAAGCCCCTAATCAGTAGGACGTAGTCTAACAATGATGTCACCTCCTTTCTGACCCCTGCTTTATCCAGGAATCTCTTTCCTTTTCTCTCTATCCTTTTATCTATTCACATGAAGAATGAATACTGTAGATAAATCCAAAAATTGGAACCTTACACAGTGTCTCCAAGATCAAATGGATTTAAAGCAGTGGTTCTCAGCCTTCCAAATGCTGAGACCCTTTAATGAAGTTCCTCATGTTGTGGCAGCACCTAACTTTAAATTTATTTTCACTGCTGCTTCATAGCTTGTAATGTTGCTACTGTTATGATTCATAATGTAAATATCTATGTTTTCTGTTGGTCTGAGGTAGCCCCAGGAAAAGGTTGTTCTACCCCCAAAGGAATTGTGACACACAGGTTGAGAAAAACCACTTTAAGTCCTAATTCCTACAGTACAGTGCTGGCTGACAAGCAAGAGGTATGAGATACTTCATTCCCTTTTACTGTGATACTGCTCAGGAATGATGTAGCTTTTGTCATGGTGTTATTTACACAACAAATGCTGGCCCTAATAAAAACAACAGCTTAAAGACAGTATGATGTCTATACCAGAACTGACTGGAGGAATATCTAAAGCCATACCCTGCAGTAAGAATTTTGCAATTTTAGTTTCTTTAAAAATATTATAAGAATATATTATAAGAATTATAAGAATAGACCCTGAGCAGACCTTGGGTGCGAACTCCACAGCCAGTGTCACAACGCCAAGAGGAAGCTCCACTCCCAGGCGACCTAATATATCCAGGATCCTGGGATCCCAGGAGCCTGCTCCCACCAGGATCTCAGGGTACCAGAGACAGTTTGACTCCCAGGAGCTCTGACAAACCAAGGTCACAGGATCACAGGACCACAGGATCACAGGATCACAGGATCACAGGATCACAGGATCACAGGGTCCCAGAATCACCAAATCACAGAATCACAGACACAGTTGGATACTGAGGAGTTTTGACAGAGCAAGCATCAAAGGAAGGACAGGCTCCAGACAGATATACTGAGGGCAGGTAGCACTAGAGATAACCAGATGGTGGGAGGCAAGCATAAGAACATAAGCAACAGAAAAGCAAGGTTACTTGGATCATCAGAACCCAATTCTCACACCATAGAAAGTCCTGGAAAGCAAGATTTGGATCTAAAATCACTTCTCATGATGATGATAGAGGACTTTAGGAAGGGCATAAATAACTCCTTAAAGAATACAGGGGAACACAGGTTAAACAAGTAGAAGCCCTTAAAGAAGAAACACAAAATCCCTTAAAGAATTACAGGAAAACACAATCAAACAAGTTAAGGAAATGAACAAAAACATCCAGGATATAAAAATGGAACTAGAAACAATAAAGAAATCACAAAGGGAGACAACCCTGGAGATAGAAACCTAGGAAAGAGATCAGGAGTCATATAAGCAAGCATCACTAATAGAATACAAGAGTTAGAAGAGAGAATCTTGGGTGTGGAAGATGCCATAGAAAACATTGACACAAAAGTCAAAGAAAATGCAAAAAACAAAAGACTCCTAACCCCAAACATCCAGGAAATCCAGGACACAATGAGAAGACCAAACCTAAGGATAATAGGTATAGAAGAGAGCAAAGATTCCAAACTTAAAGGGCCAGTAAATATCTTCAACCAAATTCCAGAAGAAAACCTCTCTAACCTAAGGAAAGAGATGTCCATAAAAATACAAGAAGCTTACAGAACTCCAAATAGACTGGACCAGAACAGAAATTCATTCCAACACATAATAATCAAAACACCAAATGCATTAAACAAAGAAAAAATACTAAAAGCAGTAAGGAAAAGGTCAAGTAACATTTAAAGGCAGACCTATCAGAATTACACCAGACTTCTCACCAGAGACTATGAAAGCTAGAAGATCCAGGGAAGATGTCATACAGACTATAAGAGAACACAAATGCCAGCTCAGGCTACTATACCCAGCAAAACTCTCAATTATCAGAGACAGAGAAAACAAGATATTCCATGACAAAAACAAGCTTATACATTATCTTTCCACAAATCCAACCATTCAAAGGATAGTAGATGGAAAACAACAACACAAGGTGGGAAACTACACCCTAGATAAAACAAGAAACTAATCCTTCAAGAAACCCAAAAGACGATAACTACACAAACATGATTCCACCTCCAATAACAAAAATAACAGGAAGTAACAGTCACTTTTCCTTAATATCAAAGACATAGACTAACAGACTAGCTATATAAACAGAACCCAGCATTTTTGCTGCATACAGTAAACACCTCAGTGACAAAGACAGACACTACATTAGAGTAAAAGTTTTGAAAACAATTTTCCAAGCAAATGGTCCCAAGAAACAAGGCGGAGTAGCCATTCTAATATTGAATAAAATCAACTTTCAAACAAAATTTATCAAAAAAGTTAAGGAAGGACACTTCATACTGGTCAAAGGTAAAATCTACCAAGATGAATTCTCAATTTTGAAGATCTATGCTCCAACTGCAAGGGCACCCAAATTCATAAATGAAACTTTATTGAAGCTCAAAACACATATCACAGCCTACACAATAGTAGTGGGAGACTTCAATACTCCACTCTCAGCAATGGACAGATCATGGAATCAGAAACTAAACGTAGGTATGATTGTATACTTAAGTGACCCCAAAAATTCCACCAGAGAACTCCTAAAGCTGATGAACAACTTTTGCAAAGTGGCTGGATGTAAAACTAACTCAAACAAATCACTAGCCTTCCTCTATTCAAAGGATAAACAGGCTGAGGAAGAAATTAGGGAAACAACACCCTTCACAAGTCACAAATAATATTACATTCCTTGGTGTGACTCTAACCAAGCAAGTGAAAGATCTGTATGACAAGAATTTCAAGTCTCTAAAGAAAGTGAAGAAGATCTTAGAAGATGGAAAGATCTCCTCTGTTCATGGATTGGTAGGATTGATATAGTAAAAATGGCCATCTTGCTGAATGCAATCTACAGATTCAATGCAATCCCCATCAAAATTCCAAATCAATTCTTCATAGAGTTAAAAAGAGAAATTTAAAAATTCATTTGGAACAACAACAACAACAGGATAGTGAAAAACTTTTCTCAACAGTAAAAGATCTTTTGGGGGAATCACCATTCCTGACCTCAATCTGTATTACAGAGCAATGGTGATATAAAAAAATACAACTGTATGGTAATAGTACATAGAAAGGCAGGGAGATCAATGGAATATAATTGAAGATCTAGAAATGAACCCATACACCTATGGGTTCACTTGATCTTTGAAAAAGAAGCTAAGCCAGGCGGTGGTGGCTCACGCCTGTAATCCCAGCACTTGGGAGGCAGAGGCAGGCAGATTTCTGAGTTTGAGGCCAGCCTGGTCTACAGAGTGAGTTCCAGGACAGCCAGGGCTACACAGAGAAACCTTGTCTCAAAAAAAGAAAAGAAAAAAAAGAAAAGAAAAGAAAAGAAAAAAAAAGGAAAGGAGCTAAAACAATTCAGTGGAAAAAAGACAACATTTTTAACAAATGGTGCTTGTTCAACTGGTGGTCAGCGTGTAGAAAAATACAAATCAAACCATTCATGTCTCCTTGTACAAAGCTCAAGTCCAAGTGGATCAAGAACCTCCACATAAAACCAGGTACACTGAACTTATAGAGGAGAAAGTGGGGAAGAGCCTCTAATACATGGAAACAGGAGAAAAATTGCTGAACAGGCCACCAATGGCTTATGCTCTAAGATAAAGAATAGACAAATGGGACCTCATAAAATTGCAAAGCTTCTGTAAGGCAAAGAACACTGTCAATAGGACAAAATGGGAACCAACAGATTGGGAGAAGATCTTTACCAATCCTATATCCAATAGAGGTCTAATGTCCAATATATACAAAGAACTCAAGAAGTTAGACTCCAGAGAATCAAATAACCCTTTTAAAAATGGGGTACAGAGCTAAACAAAGAATTTTCAACTAAGGAATATCAAATGGCCCAGAAGCACCAAAATAAATAAATGTTCAATATCCTTAGTCATCAGGGAAATACAAATCAAAACATCCCTGAGATTCCACCTCACACCAGTCAGAATGGCCAAGATCAAAAGCTCAGGTGACACCAGATGCTGGCACGAATGTGGAGAAAGGAACACTCCTCCAGTGTTGATGGGATTGCAAGCTGGTACAATCTCTCTAGAAATCAGTCTGGCGGTTCCTCAGAAAATTGAACATAGTATTACCTGAGGACCCAGTTAAGGTATAAGTATTACCTGAGGACTCATGGGCATATACCCAAAAGATGCTCTAACATATAATAAGGACACATGCTCCACTATGTTCTTAGCAGCCTTATTTATAGCCAGAAGCTGAAAAGAACCCAGATGTCCTTCAACAGAGGAATGGATACAGAAAATGTGGTACATTTATACAATTGTACAGTTATAAAACTACAATGACTTCATGAAATTCTTAGGCAAATTGATGAAACTAGAAAATATCATCCTGAGTGATGTAACCCAATCACAAAAGAATACACATGGTATGTACTCACTGATAAGTGGATATTAGCCCAAAAGCTCAGAATAAGCAAGATACAATTCACAGACTGCATGAAGCCCAAGAAGAAGAAAGACCAAAGTGTGGATACTTTGGTCCTTCTTAGAAAGGGGAATAAAATATTCACAGGGGGAAATTATGGAGACAAAGTGTACAGCAGAGCCTAAAGGACAGGCTATCCAGAGACAGCCCCACCTAGGGATCCATCCCATATACAGTCACCAAACCCCAACACTATTGAGGATGCCAAGAAATGCTTGCTGAAAGGAGCCTGATAGAGCTGTCTCCTGAGAGGCCCTTCCGGAGCCTTACAAATCCAGAAGAGGATGCTTGAAGCCAACCATTGGAATGAGCACAGGGTCCCCAATGGAGGAGTTAGAGAAAGGACTGAAGGAGATGAAGGGGTTTGCCATCCCACAGGAGGAACAACAATATCAAGCAACCAGACCCCTCCCCCAGAGCTCCCAGGGACTAAGCCACCAACCAAGTAGTACACATGACTCCAGTTGTATGTGTAGCAAAGGATGGCCTTGTCAGGCATCAATGGAAAGATCCTTGGTCCTAGGAAGTCTTGATGCCCCAATGTAGGGGAATTGAGGGTGGGGAGGCAGGAGTCGGTGGGTGGAGGAACAGCCTCATAGGGGCAGGGGTAGGGTGGATAGAATAGGGGGTTTCTGGAAGGGGGAATCCGGTAAAGGGGATAACATTTGAAATGTAAATAAAGAGAATATTCAATAAAAGTAATTATAAGAATATATTATAAAGTAATATAAAAATAATAAAAATAAAAGAATATAAGAGATAATATATTTTCATTTTAATACCAGGTGTGGCATATGGGACTGCTTCAGATTTTTCACGGGAGCTGTCTGATTTGTCTCATGCTCAGAGGCATGATTTTTTTTCTTTTTTGCCAGTTGCAAATAGTTTCTGAAACTGGGAAACATTTGGAATTCTGGGGACTTTTCAGAGGGTATAAAAATGCTAGGGCCCTTAGAGGCAGGGTGGGTTGTTGGTTGGTTGTTGTTGGTTGACTGTTAGTTGGTTGTTGGTTGAGGTTTGTTAGTCATGCACAAAGAAGAAACAACAAAAAGAAAAAATTAAATATCCTGATGGTGAAGACCAAAGTTATCCCTAATCAGCAGCGTTAGCATCAGAGGCTGTTTACAGCCAGCCTCTGACTCCAGTAATGATGTCATCCTTAGGCGACAGAACCCACCTGTGGCTGTTGCTATGACAACCATGGAACATTCCTTGTGCATGCCTTGTCAGCACTTAACTGTTACCTACATCATGGTCCAGATAAAAGACACAGACCCATCTCTCTCTTCTTCTTCCTTGTTTCTTCCCCTCTGTCAATAAAAGACCTCTCTAATGAGAACTGTGCTGGCTTGGTGTGATCTGTTCAGAAATACGCCATTTTCAACTAACAAAGAAATAGTCTAAAGATAATATTACCTCCTTTCTGACTTCTGCCTCTTTTTTTTTACAGTTTTATTAGATATTTATTTACATTTCTAATGTTATCCCCTTGCCTCGTTTCCCATTTGAAAACCCTCTATCCTATCCCCCCACCCCTCCTCACTAACTCACCCACTCCTGCTTTCCTGTCCTGGCATTCCTTTACCCTGGGCCAATGAGCCATCATGGGTCCAAGAGCCTCTCCTCTCATTGATGTTTGACCAGGCCATCCTGTGCTACCCATGTGGCTGGAGCCTGGGTCCTTCCATGTGTACTCTTTGGTTGATGGTTAAGTTGGTGGGAGCAATGGGGGGACTGCTTGGTTCATATTGTTGTTCCTCCTATGGGGCTGCAAACCCCTTCAGCTCCTTGGGTCCTTTCTCTAGCTCCTCTGTTGGGGACCCTGTGTGCCGGGAGCCATCCCAGGCAGAGGTGTTTCTTTCTTCTTGGTTCTTCTTGAGGCAGCAGACGGGGGAAGAGTGTTGGCGGGGGTAAGACTGTCTTAAAAAATTCTGGGGTAAGACTTTGTCTTACAGAAAAATTAAGGTTGCTGTATAATAAAAAAGTTTACTTATCTATATCTAGGTTACTATGCCACTATAGCTGACATGTTTTCTATAATCCTCTGAGGCCAGAAATTGCAGTTTTTGGCCTTGAGCTCTGAGAGGGGGAAAGGCAAAGTTCAACAGTTTATTACTAAGTTGTAAAACGTTTCCTAAAAAGATATCTAAGACAGAAAAGCAGAAAGACCCTAAGTGGAGAAAGGGAAAAATTCTTCTAAGAGGGAAAAGGCAAAAATTCTACTCTAATTGGGGAAGGGGAAAATTTTCTTCTCTAATTCTTTTTCTCATCTCTTTGTCCTCAGTACTTATACATCTTTCAGAATACATGATCACATGTTACAGGGTTCATCACAAGTTCACACAAAATACCAAGTAATAAATTGAAATAGAAGTTTACATCAGAGAATGTTTACATGCATATCCATTAGAAGAAATGTTTATCTAGCTAAACATCTATCCCAACTTCTCTACAAGTTCGTAGAAAGTTTAAAACCATAACTAAATTATACGTGAAGTTTTGTATAGATAAACCCAGTCAATATTTTATCTTCTGTCCTAGCACCTATAATAAATTGTAGTTCCCTTTTTATGACCTTTAGTTAATTGTTTTACAACCTCTTGGAATGTGCTCTGAGTAGGAGAAAGTCTTGTTACCATCTAAGAGCAATTAACTTGTGACACTTGGGAGACTGGCAGAGTTCTCATTGCAGTTTTGACTATCCGAAAAGGACCTAGTAGCATTCCCATTATCAAAAAGTTTAATCATCACAAATATAATTTTAGAAATTCTTATAGGATCATCATTAAAACTTAAGTCACCTATTTGTCTACATAGCATCACTATAAGACAGCACATCTTCATGGATCTGCAGAGATCTGCTCCAAAGGGGTGTGCTATTTTACTTATAGATTATTATTCATGTATAATAATAACAGAAAAAGCATATTAATAGCAGGAATCTTTTCTAAAATTAGTCCCCTACAGCCTTGCTGAATGGGGGCTCACCTGTCACAGATTATATAATAATCCGAAGCAGGCATTTTAGGATGATCACCTGCTAGTATATTAGCTTGTCCCATTATAGCTCCCAACACCTGTGCTCTGACCTCTGCTTTTATTCAGGAGTTTTCTTATTTTCCTCTCTATCCTTTTCTCTTTCTTACCTAATGCAAGGGATCGAAGAAAAGGAGTGGAAAAGGATAGAAGAAAGAACCCACAAAGTGGCAAAAGGTACTCCACAGAATGAACCCCACAGATTGATGGACATAGTACCTGTAAAGACTTTAAAGATTTTTTAAGTAAAGTTTTAACGTAAATTCTTCAAAATTGCTTTTAAACAAAAGTAAGCACTGTAGGGCCATTTGCTCACAGTGCTGTTTAGACTCTCCTGAAGGCAGTGCGTGCATCCTTCTCCCAGGGCAGCCAAGGCACAGCAGTGGGCATGGGTGGCAAGATCAGTCCTTTCTTGTTGAGTACATAACTGATGGGGTGCAAACTTCCACTAGTTAGCCTTCCCCTCAAGAAACCAGACTTTATTCATAGTGATCCAGCATCCTCTCACTTTTTGTATCTTAAGGGATTTACATTCAATAATTAATACACAAACAGCAGGTCTTTCTTTAGACTGGTTTTCATAAAAAGTCTTTCACACCAGCTATCCTGATAACAAAATTACAACATTAATTGCTGCTTTTCTAGTGATATGTTTATTGCTTCACAGTCACACATATCAAGTTATTGTCTGACTTAGTCCCTTACAGCATTCACTAGAGCAATTTAGAGGATTAGAACCCACTTCACAAGCATGGGCATACATAGCTTGGCTGGAAAAGGAGAGAAGAAATACATTAGTCAGACAACATGCTTTATCAAGAGAATAAAGTTATGGATGACATCAGATATAGCTGACTCCATCAGCACTGACCATTTGCAATTCAGCAGATCAATCCATCTTTCCCCAAATTAATAGAAAATCCAATAAATGTACAATGTACATAGATCAACTCCTCTCTGTTATGAATTACTGCACCTAGTTGCATTGAAAAATGGTTGACCAGAGCTTCTGCGCTCTTATGTAGAGTGATTTTCATGAACGGCTATTTGGGAGTAAATTTATGTGTCTTTTCAGATCAAAAACACGGCATACATAGAAGTTATATTTATTTTCTCACAGAGGAAATGTCTTGCTGGTAAAATACCACTTCATAGAAAGTTTGTTCTGAGCTTAGGAATTGTGAATCGCACTATGGGTTTTAGTACTAATTCTTAGATGGTATACTATAATTAATACATTGAGAAAAGACTATGATTTATGATTGGAGAACAGGCCTCCTTCTGGACTCCATGTCTGAATTTCCATTTAGCCATCGTCATGCAGGGTCATTTTAGGATTGCCATCTCTGCCCACTAAGTTTCTTCCCTCTCCTGCTGTAGCTGTCATTAGATCAGACTCCCAAAATATCCATTTTATTGTACTCTTCCCGTATTCATGCACTTTCTGTGGAAGTGCAGGTATTTCTTCATCTGGTTATGATGTCATCTGTTTTTTTTTTAAATCTAAGCCTTTCCCCAAAAGACTGTGCACTGGTTCTGAGGGCCCAGTTCAGTCCAGTTTTACCCGCTTTCCCGTGTATGCAGTCATCCTGCTTCTTACCATTCCAGGGTGTTCCTCAAATTAGGATGGCCGTAGACCCTCTTCGGGAAATTCTTTAAATACATGCCTACTACTCAATTTCTACTCCTCTATCCTGGACTATAAGGTTCCAAGGAAATCCCCTCCCCTCTAAAAACATCTATGAAACTGTTGGGATGGTTTTCACCATCTTATTACTACTGGTTAGTTATCCCTATATGTCTGTTTTCTTTCGAAAAGTGTTTATTAGAACTACCTGGCTGGGCAGTGGTGGCGCACGCCTTTAATCCCAGCACTTGGGAGGCAGAGACAGGCAGATTCCTGAGTTCGAGGCCAGCCTGGTCTACAGAGTGAGTTCCAGGACAGCCAAGGCTACACAGGGAAACCCTGTCTCGGGGAAAAAAAAAAAGAACTACCTGGTCTTGAGTTAATATAGTTTTGTGAAGGGACAAGTATCTAGATTTGCATATATGTTTTCATGCACTTAATTTTTAAGTTAAAGATGAAACTTCATTAATAAGTAGATATTTCCTTTTAATTTTTAGCTTTAGGAATTTGTGTTTTTCAAATAGTATCCTATCTCATTGAAAATATTGACTTTTTGATATATATTGATATTGTTAGGTAATTTGTGAGTTTTGGAGTCTGTTTTCACCTTTAAAATCACTGATTCCAAGACAGTGTAGTGGATGATCAGATAAAGGGACCTGGTACAAAATCTAATGACCTGATTTTAATCCCTGCTGTACATACACGCACACACTCACGTGCGCACGTGTGTGTGTGTGTGTGTGTGTGTGTGTGTGTGTGCGCGCGCGCGCGCGCGCGTGCGCACACGCGCACAGAGAGAGAGAGTAAATTTTAAGTCATTGAACCATTTTCTATAGCATTTAATTTGCTTTTGGGATCATTCAGTGGATTCCACATTTCAATTTTAGCTTAAAAATCCACTTGGTGCTTCTACATAGGCTTAGCATTACATTCTTTATTAATAACTTCCTTAAAATGCTTACAACTCTTATCAGATGTTCTAGGCTCTCAGTAATTCCTGTATCTATTTTACTTTTAAAATTTTGTGTATTATTTATTTACCTCTCTCTTTCACTATGTGTGTGTGTATGAGAGAGGGGGGGTTACATGTAAGTGTGGAGGTCATTGAACATCTTTTTCAGATGTCACTTCTCTCTTATCACCGTGTAGGTTGCAGAGATCAAACATGGGTTCTCAACATTGATGATCAAAACTCAAGAGTCCTCTCACTGCCCCTCTTGTGTCTATTTCTATTGAGTTCTTCTTTGAAGATACTGTTACTTCACAGCTACTTTGTATGCTCAGTGAACAATTATTAAATGTGGAACATTTTGGCAGTTTCACTGTTGACTGAGTTTGCTGTCTTCCTGTCAAGAAGGTTGAGTTTGTTTTGGGTAGAAAGTAACTTACTAGAGAATTAGCTTAGTCCTTTCCTTCTTCATGTTTAAGTTCATGAGAGTAGATATAAAGTATCTTTCACTGTCTGTTAAGTGTAGGCTACCTCCTATATCCTGGCTTCTCTGGTCTCTTCTGGATAGTCCAGATGTAGACTAGCTCTGTTATAAGTTAAGCACAACACAGCTGTAATAGTTCCAATTAAAGGTCTATACTTATCTCAGTGGTTCTCATCCTTCCTAATGCTGGTACCCTTTAATATAGTTCATGGTAAGGTGAGCCCAACCAGGAAATTATTTTGATGCAACTTCCTAACTAATTTTGCTACTGTTATAAATTGCAATGTAAATATCTTATATGCAGAATATTTGACATGTGACCCCACCCAAAGAGGGGTTTGCAACCCACAGGTAGAAAACCACTGTTCTAAGAGTTTAGAATTTGAGGGATGGGGCCACCCACCATTCTCAAAATTTTTAACCCAGAATTGCTCCTGTCTAAAGGAAATACATGGCCAGAGAGTGGAACAGAGACTGAAAGAAAGGTCATCTAGAGACTCCCCCACCTGGGGATTCATCCCATATGCAGCCACCAAACTCAGTCACTATTGCTGGTGCCAAGAAGTGCTTGCTGACAGGAGACTGATATAGCTGTCTCCTGAGAGGCTCAGCCAGGGCCTTACCAATACAGATGTGGATGATTTCAGCCAGCCACTGGATTGAGGACAATCCAATGGAGGAGTTAGAGAAAGGACTGAATGAGCTGAAGGAGTTTACAATCTTATAGGAAGAACAACATCAATCAACCAGACTCTCCAGAGCTCTCACAGACTAAACCACCAACCAAAGAGTACACATGGAAGGACCCATGACTCTAGCTGCTTATGTAGCAGAGGATCGCCTTATGTGGCATCAGTAGGGGAGGGGGGGCTTGGTCCTGTGAAGGCTTGATGACCCAGCATAGGGGAATGCTAGGGCAGTAAGGCAGGAGGAGGTGGGAGAGTGGGGGAGCACCTTCATAGAAGCAGGGTGGGTAATGGGATAGAGGGATTGCAGAGGGGAATTGGGAGGGGGGATAACATTTGAAATGTAAATAAATAAAATAACTGGTAAAAAATAAAAAAAGAAAAGAGAAAAAAACAATTCAGATTTGAAGATCCACACGTGTCTCTGCTTAATTCCTTGAAAATTCACACTGTCCATTCTTCTCTCTACAGCATTCAGTAGGGAATTCAGGATGTCGTAAGCTGCAGTTTGACAGATGTCCATGATCTACCGGTCTCTCCTCTCACCTGTCTGTACAGAGAGGCTGGTACTCACATGGTTTCTTTTCTTGTGTTTCATTCCTGGAGTTCTGACTGTGATACCTATTTTCCAGCATCTGAAACATTATCACATCTATTTTGCTCAGCTTTCCAGATGTGAACTAAAGGCCTAAGCCAGTATTGATTGACTCATGAGCGGGAAACATAAGGACTAATATTTTTCAGACACAATTTTTGTCATTGGATTTTTATAACTTGAAAAGACTCATTGATAACTCATTTCTAAACCAACTTACTACGTAGCATTTGCAAATATTTTCTTTTTTCAACAAATTTATTATTGAATACTATATATATGAATACTAAGTGTGTGTGTAATTTTATGAGTGTCTATGATCCATTAATAAGATTTCTTATTTCATATTAAACTCTAATAACAAGCATTACCACTAGCAGAGGTATGTGCTAAAGAGAGTAGCATTATTAAATCCTAATTTTATTCAATTTTTATGTGTTTTTCTTGTCCTTTCTAAATCACATTTGTCTTCTGGTGCTCCTCTTTTCTGTTCAGAAATTAATTCTCCCTAGCTAATTTCTTTCCTTCTACCTATCAGCTCACTACAGAGTTTCCACATATGCCCTGCTGATGACTTCTGAATCTAGAACACTGATAATTATACTGAGCTCACATCTTCTATTCTGAGTTTGACACTGCATGTCTGTACTTTATGCCACTGAAGATGGTTAAGTAACATGTCATGAGATGTTTGGACTTCTCATATCCCAGACTGATCTCATTCACAGCTTTTTCATGCATTATTCATGTAAAGTCAGAATTCCCCTTAGCTCTACAAACCCCAAACCAAGGAATTACCCTAGAAACACGTTATTCTATTTTCATATATACATTCAGAATTTTTTCTGTATATAAAAAAAAATCTAATAGTCACGCAGAAAATACACACTTTTCATTTTCCTGGGACTGCCTTAATTTGCTTACTTATAATCATCTCCAATTACATTCATTACCTTAAAAACAATGTAACTTCACTCTTTATGGCAAAAAGAAATCTAATATGTACATGTACCGCTTTCTCTTTATCCCTTCCTTTGTTGTCGGACACCTAGGCTGTGAATAGTGAAGTGAGTAATAACTTTTGCTCTGCAAATATTTCTTATGGTGGCTAGGAGTCCTTGAGTCTTTCTCTCAATTCTGATGCATAATCACTACTGAGTTATTCAAGTTGTACCTTGTCAAGTCAGACTGACTCTTCCTGTCTCATCTTTCAATACCACTCGTCTTTTAATGCATACTGGTTGATCAGCACACACCCCGTGGCACCTTCCACATTGCTGTCATATCTAAGGAGGTGTGGCATCATACTCACCTCTTCTACATGGCTTTTCTCCTTTGGCTATGCAGAAGAGATCACATCCTCATTCTGCGATATGGCAAACGAATTCTCTCTCCCATCTATTTTGTTTGAGAGCTTCTTCCTACAACACATAGAAACTATCACAGTTACCATAAGTGGCAAGCTGTTGAGATGTCCTTAAACATCTTTTAATTCTCTCCTACTTACCCTTCTCACAAGCTCAGTATACAGACAAATAATATGGTCACTCCACAGGTGTGTCCGATGAACACAGGGGATACTAAATGGGCGTTTGGAACAGGGACTGAAAACCAAAGCCTTAGTGTGTCATTGGGCAGGGATATCAACACTCCAATGCTGGGATTTTAGCAGCATCTCCCTATTCTTAGTGGTCATTTGACCCCAAAATCCATTTTGACAATTCAGACAAACCTAGAAAGAATATTTTCACAAGTTACAAACATTACTCCATTGTATTATGTTGGCTTTGCACTAGAGAAACCAGGGAGTGAGAACATTTATTACACATGGATGCTACTGTGCTTATGCATATGTTCACACATGTTCACACATGTTGTGGTTTGAATGAGAAATGAGCTCATCTCTCTAAGTACTTGGTCTTGAGTTGGTAGCACTATTTGGGAAGGTTTATGGAAGCTTTAAGAGGTCAGGCATAACCCTGACACTGCTCCTTGTTCTCTTGCTCTGTTTTCTGTATGAGGATAAACTGTGATCTCTCTGCTTCCTGGCTGCCAAGCTAGCCCTGACTTCCAAACCATCGTGGACTATGACACTTTGGAACTGTAGCCAAATTAAATCCTTTCTCCCCTAACTTGCTTTTTGTAGGACATTTTATAATGGCAACGGAAAAGTAATAATTACAATGTGAACATGTATGTGATCATTTCTCAGCAATTAGTGGCCATTAGTAGTGTGTTCACAGCTCTAAAACTACTTTGGAGTCCTGTTTCCATTACCTGAGAATTAAAGGAGCATAGCTGACACTAATGCAGTGTGGACTTGGTTACTGTAACTAGCTTGGTGTTATATAACTACTCTAAACAATTTGGCAAAGGCTGCGATCAGAGGTTGCAGGAGAACATGTTAAACATAATGCCTCTCTCTTCTCCAACTGCCTTTGCTCTTCATTTATTTATAGGCATACTTTCCACTTTCTCAGAAATGCTTTTAGAATAAATAATCTGGCACAACATGACATTTAAGCCTTCATCTTAGAAGCCAAGGCACAAGCTGAAGGAAAAACTGATTTAAATACTCAAATAATTTTTTAATTGCGAGTTTTTGTCCTACTAATCCACCAATTAAATATGAATGAAAATGTAAAAGGGGAGCATAGAGATGTATGTAGGAAAGAGGCATTAAGGAACTGTTTTATGTATCATCAGAAAGCTGGCAAAACTAAGCTAGCTGCAAAGGGACAGGCTAGAATCTGTGTTAGTTCACGATAACAAGCATACTGGCCATTCTGAGATCAAATGTAAAAAGCAATGTCATCTCATGGACCAGTGTGTAGGCACTGGAGAGTCGCTGATGTGTGCCCAGCACACTGGTAAGCTATTATAATAGCTGGTCCTAAAAACAAAGAGGGGATGGAGACTAGAGCAGGGAGAGAGCAGTGAAATGCCTACCTTCTCTTGGTTGTGGAAGAAGAGTCGTTGGGCATTTGATTCTCCCATCTGCAGCCCTGTGAAGACAAGGAAAGTGAATGAAGAGATTCTGACAGGAAGATCATTCCATCATATCAGCTCAACGGTAAAGTCAATGTGGAATGATGATTTTGATAAGCGGTGACACTCATTAATGAAGACTGCAAGATGGAATTTGTAAAATTGTGAGAAGGGATTTTAGGGATTGAAAAAAACAGCTTAGAAAGAAGGCAGGAAAAGAGGACAGAATGCCATCCCCTTCCTCTTCAAACATGTTGATATTTGAAAAAACACTAACAGCATGACAGCGTGGCACTCTCTGAGAGGAACAAAGACATGACAGACTAGCTCAGCTCTTGATGAGCCATGAAATTCTATATTAAAAATGAATAAAAGTCATGATGCTAAATCTGATTCTCTGCAGCAGTGATGTGCTTCTCAGACAGGCCTTCGCATTACCAATTACCAAATTCCTGCTGGCAGGATAATGTTTTCAAAACACTCGCCTTAACAGAAGGAGATACGAAAGTGAAGCTATAACCTTGGACAAAGTCACCTTGATAAGAACATGTCTGCAACCATGCATGACCGTCCACTGGCTTCATCTCTCGGCCGACACTTGTTTTTCAGATGTTTCTGTATGACATAACATTTAGTATGATGGATAAGTATAAAACTGGCTTGGTAATCAGGCATCCAAATCATTTTCATTGTAATCATGGCAATCCCAAATCAGCGCATCTAGAAGGGAATGAGGAAAGAAAAGGAGGAGGAGGAGGAGGAGGAGGAACAGGAGGAGGAGGAGGAGGAGGAGGAGGAAGAGGAGGAGGAGCTGGAGAGTACAAAACTAACAGGGCTTGGCACAGTCCTTGAGCCATATGGCTATTTAGAATCACAATGAACAGGATGATAAAGATCATAATAGCTTTGCAATGGAAATAATTCTCAATGAGTATATGTATTAATCAAGTGGGCAAAGTGATTTGGAAATCAACTTTATTTCCTTCCTTACAGATGAATCTATTATATCTGTTCCATATGTGTAGCAAATGGCTTAAAAAGCAACATGGCCATGGTACCTTAGACAATGAATTGTGGAAGGAGAAGAGAGATGACAGGCCAGTCCGTCTGAGCCCGAGCACGTGGTCTTGCCTGCCATCTTCCTTCTCCTCAAAGCCTCTTCATTTGTTTAATAATGAAGAGTCATAATAAATAGATAATATGATGCTTGGTATATTATAAAACTAATACATACAATATATAACATGTTATATATTATAAAACATAGCATAGTAAATAAACCTAAATAGGATTATAAAATTTCAGGCCAAATGATGAAAATGATACTCTACCTTATGTTTATGTATAATTTTCCTTATTTCTAAACAGTTTTGTAAATCTAGTACTTTCTATGAAAACTAATTTCATACTTTCTGACAGACTTTTACACAACTTTGATCAACTGCTCAAATATTATAATATTCCAGAGAGGTCCACTGGGCCCCTACTAACTTATTTGTATACTCAGAATTTGCAAAATGACCTTTGGGGGCAGGCCATCAGCTTCCATGTTTCATGAGCCTTCTACTGTACACTGTATACACTGCATACAGTGATCTAGCCACTGATTTTAATTTTCACACAGCATCCCTAAAACAGTACCGCTTAGTTATTCTGAGTTTACAGGGCCCATTTTGATCAGCTAGTCTGTGCTTTCACTAAGGCTTAGTCAATACAGTTTTCTTCTGTCTTTTGATCTGTAGAATATGGTAAGGTATAATGATGGAGATCCTAGCAATTGTCACTATAGATTTACATCTCTAAGGCATGGATACTTTATCTCCAAACAAGCATCATGCACGGGTGGGGGTTGAGGGAGTACTCTGACACTGCTGAAAGCATTTGCCATTGATCATCAATCACATCCTTCTTCAGAAAGATGCTTAAATGAACATCCAACTCGGGGGCTGCAGCAATGGCTCAGTGAGCGGTTAAGAGCACTGACTGATCTTCCAGAGGACCCAAGTTCAATTCCCAGCACCCGCATGGCAGCTCACACCTGTACATAACTCCAGTTCCAAGGCTTCTGACACCCTCACATAAACATACACACAAGCAAAACGCCAATACACATAAAATAAAAATAAAGACTCTAGTGGGTCACATCCAACCCCAGGCAACCAGTAAACACATCTTGACTAAAGTGTAAAATAGTTCGGAAATGCTGACTCTACTGGTATTGCAATGACACCGAATATTTTATAGTGAAGGGGTTTGTTCAATTTTTATCTGAGCAGTAGTCCATTCTTTCAATGAAACAATGTTTGTACTTACAGGGACAGGGCATCAGTGCAGTAATAGAAGGCAAAGGATGTTGTTTATGTGTAAAACTATGACTGTGTGAGTCATAAGTAAACTATCAATATATCTGAATGTCTAAATTAGATCATCCATGGGTCCCTTTACTTGAAAAATATAATAATGAAGAAGCAAAGAAATATTCAAAGAAACAGTCCTCCTTGTGAATAAGAAGTGTCAGTACTATCCATAGGCTGATGTGCCATGGATTAAGGATGGACTAGGAATGACTGACTGACTTGAGCAGGTCTCTCCGGGAATTCTGGGGCAGGGGCGGGGCTCTCTTTCTCCAGCCCCTTCTGCTGAGAATGAGTCCTCTTTATTCCCATGTATTAACAATTACAGATGTACTACTGGAACTTTTTTTTCTCATTAACTTCTGACCTGTGTGGCCTATGGTAAGATGGGACCATTTTATAACAAATGAAGATGTTTGTTAGTCAGCAATGCATTTTATAATACTTGAGAATGAAATATACTTAAATTCCATAGGCATCTTTTAAAAAATCCTCTGTGTGCACCTTTCCCAACATGCGTGTAAATAGCACACACACACACACACACACACACAGAGACACACACAGACACACACACAGGCATACACAAAATGGCTGAGCATATGCACATGGATGCATGCTTGCACATACACAAAATGACCAAAGACCACCTAGAACTAATGTCTCTGAATGTAGTGAAAGGTGGGTAGCTTGGATTCTCACATGATGAAGAACATTTGTCTTGATCTGAACATGAGGCATCTCTATAGACTTTGAATCTTTGGTTCTTAATTTTGTGTCACTGTTTTGAGAGGTGATAGAAAGTGAGAAGGTGGGAATCTGCTGAAAGAAAATCACCAGGGAAATGTGCCTTTGATTGTTACCTCATCCATTGTGTAGCTTGTGACAAGATGCTACACGTCCCCCTCCTTTCCTTTCTGCAATGAAATGAGCAACTTCCATCTGCCAAAATGTTCTGTCTCATCCTGACACAGATGACCATGGACCAAAACCTTTAGGACTGTGAGTCAAAATAAATCTGTCTCACTCCTAAATTCATCCTTTCTAGTGTTTATCATAATGAACATTCAATGATAAAGTGTATAAAGGAGCTCCTGCATAGTAGCTGGCTTACGGCCTTTGTTCAGTAAAACTCTCAATAACGTCCTCGCCCTTCCCTCATCTTTACTGGCCATGTTGGTCACACCTTCCATGAGGAGGTGCTTTTAGATGTATTTCTGCAGTTCGGTTTCCACTTAAAAATTGTGATCTGGGCCACATTTTTTGTATAACTCTCTAATAGAGGAACAGGAGCCTACCAAGGCACAATGTGCTTCTGGAACTGGATACAGTGAGCCATAGTGGGCCACATGGAGGGCAGGACCATGGTCAGCTCTCTTAGGCCAAGCCTAGGTTTGCTGTGAATTCTCAGACTTGTATCTCTTTAGGAATTTCCTGATCTTTGCCTCCAGTGTTCTTTTTTCCTGTCCCATATTGAATTTGACAGGAAAGATGTTCTTTGTCCAAGATGTAGGCTGTATAGACTACATTACAATGTAGGAACTCTGTCCTTCTGTCCCTCTCACATTCATATCACTTTGAAAACAGCAGGATCCTTGGGAAGCATGGGAAGGAGTCTTGACTTGTATGGGGAAGAACAGACTAATTGTTTCCCAACTGCTCAGCTATTAGAAGGAGAAGTATTAACAGGGCCAACTTTTCTTAGTTTTGTTCAACATATTTGCCATGATTCGAACATCTTTAGATGGGATTGTTTCTTGGTTATCTGCTAGAACCTGTGTCTACGCTCTGATCTTCGGATAACAAGTGATCAGGTAACTGTTTGCATTGTCTGTCTCTGTGTGCTCAGATTTCAGCTTCTGTGCCACTCATCTGGTTTCCTGATTCTTCCTTTCCTGTCCCCTAAGAAAATCTATCACCCAAACAGTGCTAAAACCAAAGCATTGCATCATAAGAAAAATAGATTCTCGTGCGTACTTTGATGACTAGGAGTCTTATTTGCTTTCGGTCTCATCTTTCTCATCTATATAATAGGAACTACCAGCCACAAATAACTTCTTTCATTAACCTTGCCTCTGGATGTTGACACAAGAATCCCAGTGCAAGCAATGTTCTGACTAGGATCATATAGACCCAGAGTTTATGGTGGTGGCCTTTTGAGCAAATATGCTATGGCTTTGTGACAGTCCTAGGGACAGAATGAGATTAACAGTTTCCTCGATGCTGATCTGCAGGCTGACTACGCCATGTCTGTAGTGTATGTTTTCATTCTGGATCACTTCAAAAGATACGCTATGCATTCAGTTTGTCCAGGTTCAAGGAAGACTTGGGTCCAGAGTGCTCACAAGTCCTGTGCCACTTATGAGACAGTGGTGAGAGTCACCTCAGGGATGGTCTAGGTGCTGAGCCGAGGAAGGACACAACCTTCTGCATTTCGAAATGCGCTCTTGGCTCCAGATTAGATATGAATCTCTCTCTTCTGAAAGGAAAAAAATAAAACCCTCATTTTCATTTTGCTTTGTCAGGAATGTCTTTGATTCTCCTGTGCTTATCAGATCACTCACAAGAGTCAGCTCCTCAGATCCACTGTGACCTTTCTGATGAAAAGCAAATATCTCCATTTTTACCAGCTGGAGGCTGTGGCTTGGGGCATGGACTTGCTCAAGGTGATTTATCCATTTTTGCATCTTTAACAGACTCAACGCGAACCTGTCTCCCTGATGTCTTTCCTGATACTAAAGGAAAAGGCCATTCGAGAATAGAAATAGCAGCTCCAAATCTGAGCTGAATTTGCCTGGAGAGTCTTGATTGGTTCTGTTTCAATGACTCACTTTACGGTAAATCCCGAGTCCGTGGTCAGAAATTTTCTGAGTCTGAGTCATACAGAAAATAATAAAATAGCAACTGGCGGCTCTGGCTGTCTACGTGGTGGCCGTGAAAGCTTGGCCCTAATAAACTGGCTTCGGAATGGTCTTCCTGGGAATATCTGTGCGCTGCAGAGGGCACATTCTTCCTGCAGACTCCAGTGTGCTTTCCTGAGAGAGAGCTGGGGAAGCAGGACTTGCGTGTTCTTGTATTTTAATCACTCTTGTGGCAACACAGGGTAATATTATTGTAGCATCCAGCCAGCTGAGGAGAGGAGATTAAACATGACTTCCACAGCAATGCATTAAAACCCCAAATGAGCCAGTGGAGCTGTGCTGACCTCCAGTGAACCCTTGGCTTCCTGACACAGAAGCAAGATGCAGCCAGGTTGATAACAGGATGGATTTTGAGAAGAGGCGGCTTCTGTCTTTTCTGCCCCACTGAGCTCTCTGTACCCAGACCCAGAGCTCCTGGCACAGAAAGAAGAGAAACTGCCAGAGAGTCTCAGGCAGCTCATTATGTAAAGAATCCAAAGGAATTTTATTTTTAAATGGAAAAAAAAAAGTATTGCTCATGGTGATATTAGATCCCGGTGGTCACCAAAGGGCCTGTCCGAACACCCACATATCTCTTTTGAGCATTGTACTGTATGCCTTTCTAGAAAAATCCTGAGGGTGACCTTGAAATCTCTTGAGTCCTGTTCCCTCTGTGAGGCAGATCGTATTTTTGTAGTTTAAGTTCAAGTCTGCCAATTCGCATTAGCATATCATCTGCCTGGTTACCAAGAAAATGAGTCTGAAGAAGAAGAAAAAAATTGAGCATGTTCATGGTGATTAGGCTCGTGTCAGGAGCATGACTCAGCAGTCTAAAGAGGACAAGGCTGAGGATGATGCATGCCAGGGAGCCAGGACAGCCTGCAGGAGAGCTCTGGGCTGCACTCTGGAGCATGGTGGACCACAGCATGGGTGTACAGCATCCTTCCTTCACTAGGAAAGAGCCTGGAAAGACCGAAGTATAAGACACAAGGACTTCCTTATGCCAACAGATCTACATTCTGCAACTTCTCTATCAAACTATTGTAAAAAAAAAAAAAAAAAACAAAGGGAAGAATTGACAGCAGTGCACATGAATCTTTGGTGTTTAGAAGAACTAGAGAGCCATGTAAAAATTAGTGAAAATATAATGTATTGCGATTTGCTCCAAAGATTTTGTATCATTGGTCCAGAAAGCCAGTGCTAACAGAAAGGTCCTTTTGTGCATGTATGATGAATGTGTAAGAGAAGGAAAAGAGTTTTCAGCTGCTGTTATTCTTGCCTCTGGCTTGCTTATTCTGATCTCTCCTGTGCCTAAAGCAATGCCCCTGCCTCCTCATAAACATTCAGGAAATGACTAGCAAGTTTAGTACCTTTGCAAAGGAGCATTCTGGTAATACAACTTGCAACTCATCACATGAAGAACGCACATGCAAGTTAAGGGCCTTCTCCAAAATGAGGAGGACACTTGACAGTACAGCCAGGCCTTGAGGCCACATCTGAGCCCACATTCAGTTCTAGACAGTGCCACAGATAGCAAGGCTGTCTATCAAAACCTCAGTACCTCCTGCTGTAACCCTACATACTCTAGGGTACTAGGCTGCAGCATCTCATCCCACTGGGAGTCTATGATCCACGAGCGATGACAGGCCATAAGCCTGTGGAAAACTTTCTCTCTAGGCTGCTTCTTAAGGAGTCAGAGGCTGTGGTTTGATACACTGATAAGTCTACAGCAATACAAACAGCTCAGGTAGAAATGGCATGTGAAGATGTCACCAGCCACCGAGGCTCATGAAAACAAGGTACTCACAAAAGGGCATCTGCCAAAGGAACAGGCCAGGGCTTGAGCAAGATGATGGGCCTTCCCTTCTGTCCTTGCCATTCTCACCAAACCCCTTTGTAGCTCTCCCAGGTGACACTCTCTCAAGGGTCCACACCATCATAAGAGTGAGATTATTTGGATGTCTCTGCACAAAGTCGGAATGCAAGTTCATTTATTTTTCTTTAATGATATCCCATTGATTTTTTCAGATGCAGTTCCTATAAACTTATTCTGTACGGGGTCCTCTGATGTCATGGGAGATTCTCTTTCCTTTCAAATCAGGTGGCCACATTTTAAGCCTCAGAATGAACAGAAGTTCCCACTAAGTACCATTGTGTACTGGATTCTGCATGCCGTACATTTTCTCTGAACTTTAGAAAAGATTCTTATTTTGTAGACTTCAGAATTTATCGGCATATCCTCTCATAACAGTCTCCCTGTAATACCAGACTCTTACACGAGAAGGAGAAATATAACACTGTGAAGCTAAGCCATATGTGCCTTATTCTTGACTTTCCATGGCAAAGCAACTTGATAAAATCTGACTAGAAATCATTGAAAACTTTCTGAACTACATGAAAATGTGTATGATTTGAAGAGAGCAAAACATGGCCATCATAAATAGGTTTTGTTGTTGTTGTTGCTATTGTTGCTGTTGTTTTTGTTGTTTTGTAGTTGTTTTGTAATGACTCATGGGGCTAGGGGGTTGACCCATCAGTCAAAAGTGTTAGCTGCTCATCTGCGTTCAGAACCTGGTACCCACATCAAGGTTACCAAGTTGTTCACAACTGCCTGTAATGCCAGCACAGGGCTCTCTCCCCAGGTACCTGCACCACTGTGCACATACACACAAGCAGACACAAGCACATACCTGTCAGTGAACATGAAAGACAAAGTGCTTTTTAATGTCCCTCCAAAGTAAACATTGAAGTCGATGTATTTCTTTAAGTGTTTATTCATTTATAAAATGCCCACCCAAATTTAGTAGTCACTCTTATTGAGTTTACTCAAATTCACTTTAAAATTTCAAAAGTGAGGTACAGTAACAAAGGTCCATCATTATTACCGATAAGGATTCAAGGAGCAACTGTCTTGGCATCATTTCATGAAAACTTGTATGTAAGCACTTGAACCATCTTAGCCAGATGTATAGACTGGGGCAGACCTGAGAAGCTGGATTCCTATTGATCCAGAGATGCGCTGTGGTCTCTTAGCCAGTAGACCTTTTTCTGGGACAGAGCACTCAAGCTAGAAGACTATGCAGGGAGCCAGGAATTTACAGTAAACTTCCTGTGGTTCTACCTAGAGCTAGAACAAAGTCATGTGCTCTGGGATGTTTACTCTTCATCGATAAACTAAAACCATTATTTAAAAAACCAGCCAAGTGAGGTTAGACTATCATCAAGACCATGAAAACCCTTTATAAATATGAGTGCCTTGTAGCTCTGATTTTTCAGAGGTCCTTATTATGATGGTAGCCAGCTGTACTCTTATGCAAGCATATTGTTTAAATAGAAAATAATTCTCAACATTAAGATTGACTGAAACATTAAATGATTGTATATGATTTTGATAAGCATGTATCAACTGCAGCATCTGCCCTTATAGAGTAGGAATAGATGAACCAGGCCTAGAGGCAAAGGACTTGGAGAAAATACCTTCTGGACAAGCTTGGAAGTAACTTTCAAGGCAGTCACACACAATTCTGACTTCCTTTGCCTTTGCTTCCTAAATAACTGAGCAAATACAGATGTCTGTGTGTGTGCACGCACACAGACGCGCACGTGCATTCACACACACGTGCCTGCACACATACCTGTTAAGTATGCTTTTGTTTTTTTTTCCCCCCACTGGAAGAAACATTAATAGAGGACAAGAAAGAAAATGTAATAAATCATTTAGGGAGAAGCTAGAGGCGCTAGAAATAACCTCTGTCAGGAGAATATAATATTGAAAACAGGGAAGAAGGTAAATTTTGTTGCTGGAGAAATGAGGAACAAATCAATACGAGGCCAAGTAGATGCCAAATTAAAGGAAAGAGGAGAGACAGAAACATTTTTTGGACTTGTCCAAACAACTCGTTATTGTACTGTCTGTGCCAAGGTCTTCAGAGTCAGTACATTTATTTATATTTGATCACCACTGTAACTATTTAGTATCAGCCTTCACCTTTCCCCAAAGACAAGCATTGCTGACCTGATCCTCTGAATTCTGTATCAGTGGCCATACTTGGTCACTTAAATGCTTTACTTGGATCATGACAATGGCACAACTGTACGTCCAGGCTTATAGTAGATCCCTATATTATAATATGCATCACCATTTGGTGTATTTAGAGCAAGGTGTAATCACTTGTGTTCAGTATAGAGGGATACACCTGTAATCTCAGCCCTCAGGAGACTAAGGCAGGAGGATTATGAATTTCATGACTGCTTGGGCTATTGGGGGATGGTAAGAAGGCAAGGGCAGGGCAGAGGAAAACAGAGAAAGAGACAGAGGCAGAGACAGAGACAGACAGAGATAGACAGAGACAGAGAGAAAGAGAGAGAAGGAAGAGCTGCCTGCACACCAGCCTCCTACAGGGTTCACCCAGATATTTCTGGAGAGGTCGAGTGGTAATCACCTGCCTCCTCCTCAAGATCACGGTGTAACATGGCATCAGATTATCACGACAATTTAATCATGCTGCCTTTTAGATTTCTATGTGTCAGTCCAGAAAAGACAAAGGATAAAAAAACACCTTAGAAATGCAGAACCTTAGCTGCAGACAGGAAGTGAAGGAAGACCCACTTTGTAGTTTAGAGATAAAGAACTTTGAGGAACACCGTTTCTACCAGGCCAAGGTCACATATTAGTTATAAAGAGGCAGGATAAGATTCCTCTCTCCTGACTCCCAGCATTCCTTTCTTCCTCATAGTACTGCTTTCTCCAAATAACAAAATACTGTGGTTTATTTTGGTGCTTCTCAACCTTCCTAATGCTGTGACCCTTTAATAAAGTCCCCCGTGTGGTGGTGACCCTCAATCATAAAATTATATTGTTGCTACTTCATAGCTGTAATTTTGCTATTGTTATGAATCATAATGTAAGTATCTGATGTCCAGTCTATCCGATATGCAATCTTTGTGGAGGTCATGACCTATAGGTTGAGCTACCTGTTTTGTATATTCTCCTGTTTTAAGAAGCATGCACACTTTTCTATAACTGAGACTTTGCTTTATCGATTCAAACTTGGTTAAAACCTTTATTTTTATAGCACTGACTTGGAGGGTTTTTTTTCCAAGTACTGAGAAACATCATGCACAAAGACACTGTGTGCAACATGCTTAATGTCAGCTGTACTTGCTGCCAGGAGGATCAAGAGTGGAGAGAAAGTTACATACATAAACTAGCCTGGGAACAAATCTCCTCCAACCTACTTTGCTCTGAGAAGTCTACTAAAGATGAGAAGATGCTGTCCCTCTAGACCAGTGTTAATTGGGTAAGCATCTGTGTCATCATATTGCCCTGTGTCTTAGCAGTTCTGCATCCAAAGAACTCTCAAATGTCTACACAAGACTCCAACTCTGTAAGCCAGAAAGAAGAAAGAAGCTAAAAGTTCATAGCCCATGTGTCCAGGACAAAGCCATCTTGGCAGAAACAACATCACCAATAATAATGAGGAAAGCTACTCTTTACATTGGTGTTACTACATTTTATTACTGATTGTGTTAAGGTGAGTTAACGCATGTTCTTTTATTGAAGATTATCCTAATATGAGTTAAAACTCGTGTCCTTTTGCATATAGGATAAATTAACTTTCAATTAACCAACTAATTTGTAAAAACAAAACAAAACAAAACAAAACAAAACAAAACAAAACAAAACACAATCTTCTAAGTATGCTTGGCTTCCCAAGGCAATTAAATATAAAAGTAATGAATTTAGTGCTTAAATTTCCAAATCTGATAAAGTGACTGTAGCATCATTCCCTTTTTGTGTGATACATTTTATTTAGTTTTATGCATTAGAAGAGTTTCCAGTTCCTGGGTCCTAAGAGCCTCCAGTGAAATACTACATTTTTCAAGACTTCTTTGTTGTTTCTTATTGTCCCCATACTCTCCCTTATAAACTATAGATATAGCAGTCTGATAAAGATACAGTAGACACTACCTCATTGTCTTTGTAATTGTGGTTGGTTTGGGCTACTGATAACTACATAATGGTGTCTCCTGATAGTTTCAGCAGCTAAATACTCCAACAAGATTCGTGTTTGGCCTCATGTGAGACTAGGTGTCTGGTTTATATTTTAATGATAGCTTATTTATCTTTGATTGCATGGTTACATCTGACAGTCACAACTTATGTCACTGGCACCCAAAGAAAAAAGTGCAGTGTCTGTAATTCTGAAGAAAGTAAGTCCAGGGGAGACTAATGTAATGGGACACTTAATGCATGATGTTCCACTGATGTAAACACCATTGAGTCGCACTACCACCAATGAAAGAAAAACACTGTCCATTCTCCAAATAGATTAAGTGGATTCTTCTTTCTCATTGACCCGATAGTATCCACAAAAGTATCATTTCACTCTCCCCTTTCAAGCACACACATTAGAATCTTCTTAGGAGACATAAGGAACTTCGACACTCCTGTCTTTTTCTATGGGTGCTTCCCTATAAAGTCTCAGAGTGCTAGTGTTAATACTTGCTCACATTTTATCTTTTCTCTTTGAGTCTTAACCTCTGGTTATAAGGACATCTCTCTAGGAAGCTGAAGGACATTTTCAATTTGTGTTTACTGACATAGAACATCAGTGAGGATGGATATATATATATGTATATATATACATATATGTATATATATACATATACATACATATATATATATATATATGAAATTTGTTGACAAGTTCATTGAAAGTAAATTAGTTGCCTGAACAGAAAGTTGAATATTCTATCTATGGATATAGAGGCATCCTATTTCACCTTGTGCAATGTCAGTTCCAGGCTACTTGTGAATCATTCAAAATGTGTCAATTAGTAGGAAAGTATTCATTGACATGCTGAATGAGAAGTAAACATTTGTTTAATCATATTTTCCATTGCCTTTATTATTTGATTAAAAATATTGTTTAATTTTTGTTTCATTCAATTCATATTGCAAGAGAAGATGCCCTCCATCAAAACTGTGAAAACAGCCAAGGATAGTAATGGAGCTTTGGCTTTAGGAAGAGCTGTTTAGGGCCAGGTCCACCTGAGGCACAGCCAATAGAGGTGTGCTTAGGGTCACAGCTCTGCCTTCCTTCCTGAGGAGGTCTGATGGGCCTCAGAAATATCCAGGTTGCACACCTCTGGGCCATTCCCCTGCCTGCCAAGTCCCCTATGGGCACAGCCAGCAGCAATGAACTATTTGTCCAGCACACAGCTCTGTCTGTCTTTCCAAGGAAACCTGCAGGGGCTCCAGGAACATTCAGATCCACCTACGGAATGGTCACCAGAAGTGAGCAGTACACTTGTCCCATAGCTCCATTGTCAGGCCCACCATTCTGCCTGTCTTCCTAAGGAGTCCTGCTGGCATCAGGAACATCCAGCCAACACCAGGGATGACTAAATAGCAACAACCAGATGGCTAAAGGCAGTATAAAAACACCATTGACAGCTGGGTGGTGGTGGCACACGCCTGTAATCCCAGCACTTGGGAGGCAGAGGCAGGCAGATTTCTGAGTTTGAGGTCAGCCTGGTCTTCAGAGTGAGTTCCAGGACAGCCAGGGCTACACAGAGAAACCCTGTCTCGAAAAAAAACCAAAAAAAAAAAACCATTGACAAGAGCCAGGGAAATATGGTACCACAAGAGCAGAGCTACCCTACTATAAGTCCTCACAAAAAGATGACTTTAAATCCAACCTTATAAAGATGACAAATTTCCTCTTCTTTTAAAGAGGAAATAAACAAATACCTTAAAGAATACCGGAAAATATAATTAAACAGGTGAAGGAAATGGATGAATATGTTCAAGATCCAAAAATGAAAATAGAGGCAATAAAGAAAACACAAACTGAGGAAATCCTGGAGATGAAAAACCTAGGGAAGAGAATTGGAACTACAGATGCAAGCATCACCAACAGAATACAGAAGATGAAAGAGAGAGTCTCAGGTGTAGAAGATACAACTGAAGAAATTGATACGCTGGTCAGAGAAAATGTTGCATCCAAAAGGTTCCTGGTACCAAGTATCCAAAAAGTTCTGGAACACTATGAAAATATCAATTCTGAGAATAATCAGGAATATTAGAACGAGAAGACTCACAGCTCCAAGGCCCATAAAATATTTTCATAAAATTCATAGAAGAAAATTTCCCCAACTTAAAGAAAGTGATGCCTATAAATATACAAGGTCTTTACAAAGCACCAAATAGATTGGACCAGAAAAGAAAATCCTTCTGAGACACAATAATCAAAAAACTAATTATACAGATCAAAGCAAGAATATTAAAAGCTGCAAGGGAAAAAGGCCAAGTAATATATGAAGACAGTCATATAAGAATTATACCTGACTTCTCAACAGAGATTCTGAAAGCTAGAAGGTCCTGGGCAGATGTCTTGCAACCCCTTAAGAGACTACAGATTTCTGTTCATGTTGCCAAAACTTTTAATTGCCATAGATGGAAAAAAATTCCACGACAAAACCAAATTTAAACAGTATCTATCCACAAATCCAGATCTACACAAGATACTAGATGGAAAACTCCAACTCAAGAAGATTAACTATACCTGAGAAAAGACAGGAAATATCACTAGCAAATAACATACTAGCAAAACCAAAAAAAGGGTCTCTCTCTCTCTCTCTCTCTCTCTCTCTCTCTCTCTCTCTCTCTCTCATTAGTATCACCAACATCAAAACATGCTTTAACAATCATTGGTCATTAATACTCTCAACCTCAATACACTCAATTCCCCAATAAAAAGACACAGGCTAACAGAATGAATACAGAAATAGGATCCATTATTCTGTTGCATACAAGAAACACATCTTATCATCGAAGATTGATATTATCTCAGAGTAAAGGACAAGAAAAGTATTTTTCAAGAAATTAGACTCCAGAAGCAAGCTTTAGTAGCCATTATAATATTTAAAGAAATAGATTTTAAAGTTTATCAAAAAAAAGATGGTAAAAGACGTTTTATACTCCTCAAAGAAAAAAAAATCAGCAAGATGATGTCTCAGTCCTGAAAACAATGGTACCCGTGTTAGTAAAAAGAAAATGAATTATATAAGCACACCTGAACTCTCTAAATCAAAAGGAAACAAACATATCTAAGAGGAGTAGACAGCCGGAAATAATCAAGCTCAGGGCTGAAATCAATAAATTAGAAACAAAAAGAACAATACAAAGAATCAACAAAACTAAGAGCTGCTTCTTTAAGAAAGTGGGGAATGATGAACCCTTAGCTAAACTTAATAAAAAGCAGAGGTACAAATCTAAATTAAGAAAATCAAAAACAAAAGGAGAACATAACAGACACTGAGGACATCCAAAGAATCCTGCTTAGGTCTTACTTCAAAAGCTTGTACTACACTTTTTTTTTTTTTTTTTGCTTTCCACTTTTTTTTTGTTTTTTATATAATTTTTTATTCTATATTCTATATGTTTACATTCCAAAGATTCCAAAGGCTTTCCCCCTTCCCAGTTCCCCCCACCAACATATGTCCCATAAGACCTCTCCCCCCCCCAACTATTCCCCAATCACCCACCACCACCACCATTTCCCTGTTCTGGTACTCTACTACAAAACTGGGTCCAATCTTTTCAGGCCCAGGGTCCTCTCCTTTCTTCTTGGGAATCATTTGACTTGCTAATTGTGCCTTGAGTATTCAGGGCTTCCGGGCTTATTAATATCCACTTATCAGTGATTGCATTTTATGTGTATTTTTGTGATTGGGTTAACTCGCTTAGGATGATATTTTCCAGATCTAACCATTTGCCTACAAATTGCATGAATTCATTATTTTTAATTGCTGAGTAGTATTCCATTGTATAAATACACCACATTTTTAACAAACTGGATGATTTTTCTTGAGAGATATCGCTTATCAAAGTTAAATAAAGATCAGGTAAACAATTTTAATAATCCTCTAACCCCTATGGAAATAGAAGAAGTAATGAAAAGTCTCGCAACCAAAAAGTCATGGCCAGATGGTTTTTAACTCAGAATGCTATCAGACTTTCAAAGAAAAGTTAATAGCAATACTCCTGAAACTATTGCACAAAATAGAAACAGAAGGAACACTGCCAAATTCATACTGAGTTCACAGTAATCCTAATTCCAAAACCACAGAAAGATACAACAAAGTAAAAGAGTTTCAGACTAATTTTCTTATAAACATTGAAGCAATTTTTTTTAAAAAGCCTTGCAAACTAAATCAAAGAATACATCAAAAACATAATTCAGTATAATCAAATAGGATTCAGCTTAGGGAGGTAGGGGTGATTCAATATAAGAAAATTTATCAACATGATTCACCATTAAAAACAAACTGAAAAGAAAATAAAAAGTACATGATCATCTCCCTAGGTGATGAAAAGGCCTTTGACAAAACCTAATACCCCTTCATGTTAAAAGTCTTGAAGAGATCAGGGATACAAGACACATTCCTAAATACAATAAAGGCAATATGCAGTAAGCCATTAGCCAACATCAAATTACAAAGACAGAAACTTAAAGCAATTCCACTAAAATCAGGGATGAGACAAGGCTGACCACTCCCTCTGTATCTATTCAATATAGTACTTGAAGTCCTATCTAAAGCAATAAGACAACTAAAATAGATCAAGAGGATACAAATTTAAAAGGAAGACAAAGTATTGCTATCACAGATGATAAGAAATTTGGGAAACAACACCACCTTAGTAACCAAAAATAATATGAAATATGTTGCTATAACTCTATCCGAGCAAATAAAAGACTTGTATGATAAGAACAAGTCTCTGAAAAAAGGAGTTTGAAGAAGATATCAGAATATAGAAAGATCTCCAATGCTCATGGACCCATAGGATAAATGTAGTGAAAATGGCCATCTTATTATAATCAATCTCCAGATTCAATGCAATTCCCATCAATATTCCAACATGATTCTTTACAGACATGGAAAGAGCAGCTCTCAACTTTATATGGAAAAAATTAAAAAAAAACTTAGGATATCTAAAATAACTCTGTACAATAAAAGAACTTCTAGAAGCATTACCTTACCTGATTCCAAGCTGTACTTCAGAGCAATAAAATAAAAACACACATGCCACATGGCATTGGCATAAAAAGACAGATGCAGAAAGACTGGTGTGGCATATACTTACTTGTAATTGGATATTAGCCATAAAGTATGGGATGATCTGCTACATCCACAGACCCAAAGAATCTCACTCACAAGAGAAAATCAAATAGACATTGGAGGAGGAGGGAGGGAAGAAACTGAGCAGGAGAGGAAATGGGGAAGAGAACAGAAATGAGGAGCAGGGGTGGGGAAGGCAGGAGAGAAGGGGACTGGGAGAGGACAGAATTTCGTAGGGGGCTTTTCTGAGACAGAGAAAGCTCCAGGAAGTCTATGGGGTGACCCTAGCTGAGACTGTTAGCAGTGATATGGAGCCTGAAGAGGACACATCCTGTCACCAAGTGAGACTTTCAGTGGAGGGATGGGACCACCAACCCTACACACAAAACCTTGACTCCAAAATTTGTCCTGCCTACAAGATATGCAGGAATAAAGATGGGGCAGAGATTAAGTGAATGGTCAGCCAATGTCTTCCCCAACTTGATAGCAATCTCATGCGAGAGAGGCAGCTCCTGACACTGTTAATGATATGCTGCTATGCTTGTGGAAAGGAGCCTAGCATCACTGTCTCCTGAGAGGCTTCATCCAGTAGCTGGTAGAAACAGATGCAGATACCCACAGCCAAACATTAGTCAAGCCAATGGTGAGGGAAAGATTGAGGGAACCCCAGAGGTCAACACAAGAAGGCATACAGAGTCAACTAACCTGAGCTCTTGGAGGCTCACAGAAACTAATCAACCAAAGAGCATGAGTAGGCTAGACATAGACATAGACATATATTTGTAGCAGATGTGCAACTTGATCTCCATGCAGTGCCCCTAATAATTGAAGCAGGGGCTGTCTTTGTTGCCTTCCTTTGCATTGTTTTTCCCCTTGCTGTGCTGCCTTGTCTGGCCTCAGTAGAAGAGGATGTGCTTACTTGATGTAAGAGGCTGGTACCCATAGGGGGCCACTGTTCTCCGAGGAGAATGGGAAGGAGGGATGGGAAGAGTAGAGCATGAGAGTAGGACTGGAAGGAGAGGAGGGAGGGGGCTGTAATTGGGATGTAAAGTGAGTGAATGAATGAATGAATGAATGAGAAGTGGTGGTTTGATCTAATAAAAAAGAAACCAGTATGTGTCTATGTATTCAAATCCATTGTCATGTTGTCTCTCAAGGACATTTTTAGAAATTGAAATAGGACTTCATAACATAATTTAAAATGTTTACATATTCTTGGGTATGGGAGGTAAAATTCCAGGAGAAAGTATGACCTGGAACAGTCCATGTTATGATAAAAGTGTGCAGGTGCTAAGGCAGGGTAGGATAACACTCCTGGCCCTATGTTATCCCTTCATTCACCGACCTACAGAATAGCCACACAAATAAGGCAAATGAGGATAGCTTCTATGCTCATAGAAAACTGAATCCGATCTAGTCTCTTCTTAGCTGCCTGTTAAGTATAGGCTGTGTAGAGATACTTGGGAAGTAACCAATATCTAGTCTAGCAGTAACCATAGCAAACCTCTGAAGATATCTTCTCTGGACCTCAGGATGACTCAGAGCTTCATCATCTCTCCGAAGAGTCTTGCTCTGAAAGAGAACACAAATAACAACCATTCCGTCTCTCGAGTTCCCTCCACCCTTAACACTGAGTATATTAAATGGATTATCAAATGCTCAGCTTCTTAAGCTATGTTTTCTATTTTTGTACAGTATCCTTATTTGTTTCTCGTAGCAGCACTCCATGAAATAGACACAATTATTTCTCTCATCTTAGTAACTGAGAAAATATAATCTCAAAGACCACAAATGCCTTCGTAAATACTGTATAGTAATGGCATACCCAAGAGTACCACAAACATCATCTTCTCAGTCAGCCCCAGCCTGGCAGCATGGCATAGGTATTTTCAGAATCTGTGCACATGTGCTTTGGTGGCTTTGAGTTGCTTGGCTTGCACAGGGCAGACACAGGTTTATTCCTATTTCCTGGGGTATAGGATGTTGACAGAAATTGGGCCCAGGAGAAGGGAAGCACTTGATCAAAAAAAGAAAAAAAAAACTAGCCTGCAAAGAATAGTCAGCTTTCCTGCATGTAAGTAAGAGGGCCTTAGAGGTATGGGCAGGCTGGCCATGGCTCTGGCTTCACAGAGACAAATGTCTACATCAGGGCCATTGAAAGGTGAATATATTATCACCAGGTAGGATCGAGAGATGGAAACTGGGACACATGGTTTCCTGGGAGCTCTCACCCCCATGGTTCCCGCAGGATGCCAATCAGGCCTGCATTTGAAGTTGCTAAGATTTGATGTGGGTTTGTTCAAACAATTTTCCTTTTACAGCAATCAAGTGCATGGAAAATGTGAGTTCTCAAGGCTAGGCAAATGCCAGCAGTGGGAAGCCTGGCACCTAGGCTGCTACCGGGAGAGTAAGTATGTTTACTTCCCCCATTATCTTTGGACAAACACCAAGGTCCCAGCATCTAAGAAGCAAGGGGAGTCAACAGGAGATTACCAGGGGACTGGGTTTGCCTAAAGATTTCTACCAGCAAAAATCATTCCAAAGAAAAAGAGGCAGAGGAACAGCCAAATTCACTTTGCCACTGGAGTTCTTTGGGTGTTGAGGCTCTATAATATACTGCTAATGTGATTAAAATGGAGGCATTCAGACTTAAATGGTTGTTAGAATAAATTAGGGGCATCAAAATTGGCAGTGTTTAGGTTTGTGGAGAACTCCGTTCTTTCAGCCTTCCCTGGAATCCAATCACTCCAGTATTAAGCCATTGTTTTGCACAATGTGAAATTTGGCAGTGAACAGAGTCGACAATGTCACAGGAATCTGAATCTCAGCCAAGGGTTGCTGCCTTAGAATGCTCTTATTACAAGGAATAGATAAAATTGATAATAATCAGGTATGTCATAATAAATCAGCGGGTATCTCTACATTCATGTTCCTTATGTGTTATTCATGTATGTGTGCAAATACACATTTATGTGTGTATATGAATGGCACATGTGGTGCCAATGTGTGTGTACTTGATGGAATATTAACTGCTGTTTATTTTTGGAACATCAGTAGGAAAATGTTAGATGTCAGCAAACTGCATCAGAAATGTGCCTCCTAATTGACTTTCAGATAATATGTATTTGTAATCATGTTGTACATGTACAGCACACCCCTTAGACTTACCTGATTCATTCACATACATGTACCACTTCATGGCAACACTTAGCTGCTTGGGAAACAAGCAGACAGCCATTGGTTAGAGTATCTAGCCACTTTAGAATCTGTAGAGTCTGTTAGTCCTAGCATTGTGCACTTCATTAGATCTGGAATGACTTAGAAGATTGGTGATCACCCCCTTCTGCAAGTCTCTGTGAGTGTACAAATGTACAAACCAGCAAAGGATGAACCCACCCTACACAGAAAAGTAGGGAGCAGTATCCTTTTGGCTGGGGGCTGGACTTCCTTTTCTTAAAGGAAGAAAAACAAAACCATCAGCAAGGCACTCACACTTCTCTGCCTATGTTTCTTGTCTAAAGTGGGGGCTAGAATGTCCTTTGCTATCATGATATCCTGCTCTAATTTAAGGGACTAAGCAGTCATTGAATGAGCCTTTTGGAGACATGTTCCAAGATAAGCTGTGTTTTGTTTCTTTCATATATTTTTTGTATCTAGGAACAGTATGGCAATTTAAGGGATGGAACCCAGGTAAATTAAAGTAAGCCTCCGGAGAATGTTAACTGGATGTATCTTTCATGATAGGCACTATATTTCAGGATTCTGCTACTTGATTCTTGGGTTATTTACATATACTCAGTCTTTTAAGCTCAAATAGAAAGTACCAACAATTTGTGGATTGGTTTGTTGACTTATAAATGAATCAGAAATTCTCAATAGGCTATTTTCTAGAGAACATACATTTTTCCCCTTCTCTTTTACATACAAACATACACACATCTGGACAGATGTTTACACAAATACACAACAGCATTCAGAATTTTATCTATGCTTCTTTATGTATGTGTCCATCAACCTGGAAATAGCATTCGCTTCTAGTATATTTTAAATATCTCCCTGCAGCTTATCCAAACCGTAGCTCTGAGAAGAACACATCAAAGGCCACATTCAAATTGTCTTTTGAATGATGCCCTTGCCAGCCATGAAGACGAGCTCTTTCCTAAGTGCCCAGGGGCAGTACTAAAAAAGAATCAGGCACTGGCCTTAATGAAAATCCAGTTCTAGGGCTAGAAGCAATTTAATATACTATATCTTTCCTGGGAGGTCATGACTGGATCTCAAGAAGATTCTAGCAAATGATACTTGGGAGTGAAAAGGGCCACATATAAAGTAGCTACTGGGAAGAGATCTTTGCATTACAGCATTCCTGTACAGAGAAGATAATGAAGACTTCATTTCTGGTAACATGTCAATCATGAGCAATTTCCCTGGCCAGGTACAAAGCACAGTGAACTGACTGTAGGTATGAAGTTCTAGTCAGATGTGGCCTTGATTCTATCTACTTTCTGATCTAGGTTGAGATATTTCTTTAATTCAGGATTCTTATCTGCAAAGTTAGCATGAAAATATCAGCTTCCAAATCATCTTGGCTAAAGACAACCAAAGAAAATGACTTTCAGATGCCAAATGGTTTGAAAATAAACTCCCTTACAAACATGACTCAAGATATCGGGGATGCTCATGGAGAGAAAATGCTGCATGCACACCAAGAAGGCAGAGCTCACTGAAGGAGCAGCATCCAGAAAGGGAGGGAGGAGAACCTACAGAGGTGGGAGTGAAGGAGGGCAAAGCCAGGGCTATGTAAGTATCTTTTCCATTTCTGACTCCCAAGTGCTTATTTGGGTTGAATGCCTTGCGAGGCCAGTTGAAGATGAATACCTCTGCTGCTAATGCGTGTCCATGTTGAGAAATAGACATTTCTCCCCCTGCTATATCCTCCCCATCTACAGCATCCCCCCCTGCTCGATCCTTCCCCACCTTCGTGCTAATATAATGAAAATAATGCCTTCAAAGATGATCCAAACCTTAGCTGATTCTGCAGCTGGCTCTCATTGTGAGCCTGTGGCCTCAAAATCCGTCCTGAAGTCTGTTGCTGCTAGAGCTTGGATAAGAACGGGAGTGGAGATATTCATTAGACTACACATCGCTGCTTTCTAGAAAACATTATCAAATTCTAAACTGCTAATCCACTCAGTGTCACCAAGATATGTCATTTTCCTGTTCTACTAGCTTATGCATTTCACTCCCATTTAGTCTTCGTTTGGGTTAGGTGCCTCATCCTTAACTAATACAGGTAAGTTTCTAGGCACAAAACCAAGTTGGTGCTTTTTTTTTCATCTTCGCATATTTGAACAAGTACATGTGAACATGCATAAGTGTATATACATATATTTATATAGGTACAAAGGTACTCCATGAACACACTGAAACTGTGAATGGCAGAAGGACAACGAGTGACATCTTATTGAGAGCCCCACCAAGACATTTTTCAAATTGCCTCTACTCAAAACTGTTATTTGTTGTAAAACTAGACCACTATTTTCAGTAAGCATTTTCTTCTTCTCCTTTAAAGTTGCTTGCATAAATAATAAAGGTCTTCTGGATACACACCACATGGTCCAATGTGTCATGATACATCATAGGGAATGAACCGTGGATAGATATGAGAATTCTGATGAGTTGGCAAAAAAAATTCCCCTGCTGACTGACTCAAGCAAATAAAAAATGAAGTGTATGACAGTGTATAATAAATAGACTCTAGGACCTGTGACCTGTGACTACTTTGTAACTACATAATATTGTTCATACTCTGATTATTCATACACAAGGGCTTCTAAGATCTAAGTATATATTTTACTTAGTCTCAGTGAACTGGCATCATAATCTATTAGCTTATAGTCTGGAAGTAATATCAACGCAATATTAAGCCAGTTGCTTAAAATACATATGTAGATACATGCTTGCTTATAATCTGTCATAAGTAGATACTGACATAGTTGAACTTCTTAGTGTCACTGAGATCAAGGTCCTAAGTCCATATTGCAGAGACTGGTGGAAATTCACAGGAAAAAGAATATTACATGAGTCCAGTTAACAGGTGGGAGTTCATGACTTCAACAACTACCTATTTTGATAGTTATTATGTGGACAGGAATGGGTTAAAAATAGCCCCTTTCAAGGTGTTGACCATCAGTGGAGATGACATGAGTAATAGGAGTCACATGTATCCTTCCATCCGAACAGTCAACAAATATGAAAGCTGGCTCTGTACAGTACTCTGCTAG
Source organism: Apodemus agrarius (assembly GCA_964023405.1). Taxonomy (NCBI): domain Eukaryota; kingdom Metazoa; phylum Chordata; class Mammalia; order Rodentia; family Muridae; genus Apodemus; species Apodemus agrarius. The sequence goes on along the minus strand of OZ030027.1, from coordinate 24,371,907 downwards.
ACATGAGCACAAGGGATCTACTAGGAAAGAATAGACTAGCTCCCTGCTCTCAGGGGACCTGTGCTCTAGTACACTAATATGGAAAACAGGTTAGCAAAATGTATGTTTGTTGTAATAGCAAAGAACTATAATCCTTAAGATAAACCACAGAGATTAAAAGAACAAAAAGAGATGGGTGAAGTCAAGAGAGAAGAAGAGACTCAGTCTCTATGGCCCTGTTGTACCTGAGTGGTAGGCTGTCTGAGAGCCAGCTGTGCTTTAATCATGAGTAACTGAGAAGAGGAAAGAATCACTCCCAAAGTCGAACTTCCTTACCTGGAGTGAATAACAGGAGGAGCAGTCCTGGGGTTCAGAGCCTCCTTAGCCTTTGCCAGGGCTGCCTGGCTCAGCTTTGGAGTTAGTTGTGGCCTCCTCCCTGTCAAATCACACAGCTGAGTCTGGGTTCAGCTTGGCTGGTTGTTTTTCTTGCTGTTGTTTTGTTTCCTGTCCATTGCATGTCTTCTCCCCCACAATCCTCACAAAGCCTGTCACAACATTTGTGAATTGTGGAAGCTTCTCCTCACCTCCTCTCTCTAGAACAGAAGCTAATTTTTCATACTCTGACTTTGTTTTTCTTCATTGGGTCACATGGAGGCAGCTTCTTGTCCACCATCTTACCAGGAAGTCTACGATTATTTTTGCTCAAAATAAGATATACTGGGTTGCTTTGTCTGTTCCTGGTTGGAGGTAATTTTTAGAGTCTCTGTTTTTCCCAGGTGGCATTTTGCTGGGACCTTGTCATAGTTAGCTTCAGTTGACAGTTTGATTCCCTGGGAAGGGGGAACCATAATTGAGAAATTGCCTCCGTTTGAATTGGCCTGTATACATGCTTGTGTGGATATATTATTAACCGAGCAAGCCAGTGAGGATCTTCCTCCATGATCTCTGCTTCAATTCCTGCCTCTAGGTTCCTGTCTTGGGCTCCTGTCCTGGCTTCCCTTTTGATGAGCAGGAACTTGTAAACAGGGAAGTATGCTCATCTTAATAACTAGTGTACAAAGTTCAAGATGTCTCAGATAGGCACTCCTTTTTTGTGAACTCCAATTTTGTCCTGGCTTAGATTGTGTTGCATATCAAGAAATTCTTCACTTAATTCATTTATTTCAAGCCATCACACTAAATATATTTTCCTCAAACTTTTCTTTAAAGCCAGTTGTTCTTCATTCTGGTATTACATCTATTCTTTTAAAGATTTACTTATGTTTGTTTTATGTGTGTGGGAGTTTTTCCTGGTGTATGTCTGTGGGTTTTTGTGTATGCAGCACCTACAGAGGCCAGAAGAGAGTTGGATCACCTAAAATTGGAAGTATAGGTGGTTGTTAGGGATGCCATGTGAGTGCTGAGATTCAAATCTAGTTCCTCTGGAAAAGCAGCCAGTGCTCTTAGTTAATGAACCATCCCTCCAACCTTACATTTAATTCTAAAGACATAAATTTAAGGGCCAATAGATACTATTTCATTTATGGGGACAGAAAGTCATACTTTTTCTATCAGTATATCCACTCAGCCTTTCAGAATGTTTTTGAATCTTGGTGCAGGCAACACTTTACTGTTGACCAAGAGGCCAAAATTAAACAGGAACAAGATTTATGCTGTTATTCTATTATTTTAATGCGGCTCCAAGCTTTCCAAAATAAAAAGAAAGATTTATCTCCTCTCTTATCTGCTCATCTCATAACACTATAGCATAAATCTTACAGAAATAAAAATTCACTGTTTCAAGAACATTCTAAATCTTTCAAATTGCAACTGAACGTTAGAAAATTAAGAAGATACACATGCCCCACTTAGAGCTAAGCACTGTACACACTCTCAATCTCTGCAAGTTGATCAGTTGAGGGTCTCTGTTAATTGCCATCACTTACAAGGCAAAGCTTCTCTGGTGAGGGCTGAGAAATGATCTGGTTTATGGTTACAGCAATAAATCAAGTGGAGTTATTTAACTATGTTCATTTGGTAAAATGTTGGGTTCTCCTCTAGAGCTTGTGACTTATCTAGGCATAAGCTCTTTGCTCCTTTAACAGGGCCAGCCAGAGGTGGGGCTGGAAGCTATGTTGTTCAGCTCAGCCAGAGGTGGCTACAGTGTTATCCTGGGACAACAGGGTAGTTGGACATAAGAACTCGCATCAGTTGTGATAGCATGCACAAGGCCTGCATGAGCTACAGTCAGCTAGAATCTTATCATAGGAAAGGCAGGTACAAATCTCAGCAATAGTTGAGGAACTACTGGCATTGGAAAACTCCAACAATAGAAACAGTCTACTTTCGTTAACAACGTGACTCTCTCCACCCCACTAGGTTAACTGTATGACACAATAAGCCCTACTCGTAACACTAGCTGTGTAACAGAAACTGGACTCAATGGGGAAAAATTAGGAAAGAAAGAAGATGTGTCAAAACTTAGCAAGGGATAAGAGAAGAGGTCAATTTACTGACAAGCTGAGAGAGGGGTTGAATATGTTCAAAATATATGATTTGAATCAAAGAATTAACAAAAGTGTTAGAATTTTAAGGAAAATAGCTAGGTTGTGGCTCAGTAGTAGTACACTTTCCTGGCATATACAAGAATTGAGATGCATATCTAATACCCTGAAATCCAACAGTCAACGGGTTAATAGAAAATTTAAACATTGTAGCGATCTCCATTAGCCCTACTTCCCATTTTGTCCGTGACTTTCTTGCATATAACAATATTGTCTTGAAAGAAGCCAAGACTTCCATATAAGACAGCAGATTGCATGTTGCCTCCATGAGACACAGTGAAGGAGGAGAGTTGGATTATGAAAGAATCAACTCCATCTTAAAGAAAGGCAGAGAAGAGAAAGGGGGATGATGGGACAGCTGATTGGTGTGGAGAAACAAAAGGATACCAGCCAAAGGTACAAGTCCCCATGTAGCTCCAGAGATGAAAAGAAGCTTCATTCAAAAGGGAAGCCAGGTGGACCTGCTGAAAGAAAACTGGGTGTTACCCATAGAACAAGCTCACACTTGGAATCATGGTTTGGGTTTTGGTAAGACAGCAGTGGCTTAGATAGAGATCTGTGATGAAGTACCAGCACAAGACAGAACCTATTATTTAAAACTGAGCTATCCTGGAAGCCAGGGCTTTATGTGAGAAACAGAGCAATAGGAAGCCACTTCAGAGTGGGAGGAATAGAGCTGATGAACCCAAAGCACAGATGATGAGAGGATTAGCTTGGGAAAGAAGATAGAGTAAGATAACCTCACCCTTAATGACTATTGAGTTGACACCCTCATCTAAGTAGACTTTTGGAATTTGATAACCTCTAGCCTAATATCATTTGACTCAATAAAAATCTCTGGAGCCACATCTCACTGCTGCAGAGGCTGAGATACTTAAAGATTCATAGACATCCACAGCTGAATCCCTCTAGCATGATGTTTAGCCAAAATGCCAAAAGAACAAATCAAATAAACAATGGTGGAATCTATTGAGGAAACATCAAATTCACTTATAAATACAGACGCATCTAAATAACACCATAAATCTTGATAACATAAATTCCAGGAACATGTGTACCAATATATATCAAGGCCTGAAAATAAATAACTTTATTATTATTATTATTATTATTATTATTATTATCATCATTATTATCTCAAAAGTAGTTGGTAAAAGTGACAGAGAAGTAAGACATTTCAAGACAAGTACAAACTAACCAGTGATGATCAAACCAAAATGTAAGTAGATGCTTAAAGGAATCCTACATCTAGAGGAGGAAGAGGTCTTAACCTAGAGAGCACAACCAAAAATAGATGATCAAAGGTGACTATGGAAGAATCTACTATATCTAACAAAGTACCAAAGCTGAAGTCACTTCCTGTGTCTTCTCTGGGTAGACTAAAAGTAGGCACCAATAGCAAGAGTGCAGGAAAGAACATGCTAAGAGTGAACATTATATCTGAAAGACAGAATAGGCAACTGAAGAAGTCAGAAAATGATTTTTAAAGTTCTTAGCATCAAATGAAATGGAAAGCAAGCCTCTCTCTGGAGAAGCCCATACCCACTCATCGGTGTGGACTGCCCTTTTCTTAAATGTCTGTTTTTCTATTAACTCTCACACTCAAATCTGTGTAAAACAAACAAAAATCTCTTAATAAGCTCTGATTCTGTCTCATAAAAGCATAAATGCATAACTTATCAGAATTTTTAGAATGCAGCATATAGACTTATACAAGGAAAGTCTTTAGTTATTAGTGTCTACGGTAAAAAGCCAGAGAGATCTTAAATTGCTTACAGAGACACAAAGTTGGTAAGTAGCAAGAAATAATAAAGATTAGAGAAAATGTTAGTGAAACTTGGCAAAGAAAAATATATACTCATCAAACCAAAAATTTATTTTTCTTAATGATAGCAAGATTGATTAAAAAAATTGAAGAAACCAATTAATCAGATTGGGGATGGGATTCAGCCTCTAGTGTGAACTCAAAGTCCCCCGGGGCCCTTTGAACCTTTTCTGTGGTCCCTCACCATTTCTTTGTGACACACAAAGCCACTCTACCAGGGCTCCACAGCAGCCATGGTAGGCTGGGACTCAAGTAAGTCATCTCTTACGTTATCATTTATTAACAACATTTATCATTGTTCCTGGGCCACATCCTCACCTCCCCAGACTTACTCATCGCAGGCAGTTCCCTCACAGAAGCTTCCCCTCCAAGGCCCTCTCTATCACCTAAGGACTCTGCCTCTTGGTGTTGGACCCAGAATCCCTCTAGCTTATTTTGCTGCTCTTTTCAGCCTTTCCTTTCCATCTATATTTATTCTTTTTTTTATTCCCAGAAACTCGCAGAACTACTCACTGCCCCCAGGACCTCACAGCCACCACACTTCAGTAGAACCCAGTGTTAGAAACAGTTTTTGTTTTGTTTTGTTTTGTTTTTGCTTTGCTTTTTGTCTTACTGTTTTCTGTTTGTTTGCTTGTTCTCACTTTGTTTTCTTTCTTTTTGTTTGTTTGTTGTTTTGGGGGAGTTATTTTTGATGAAGAAAGAGAGAGGGAAAGTAAAATCGTGGGTAGGTAGGGAGATAGGGAACAACTGAGAAGAGTTTGAGAAAGGGAAAGAGTGTGGTCAAACTGGGTTGCATGGAAAATGATTTTACCATGACATCAACTTGGTACTGACATGGATGCTTCATCCAGCGCCATATATACTACCAGAGGTGAAAATTAATTATCAGTCTTACCCAGCTGTGAATTCTGTGAACTACAATAGTGACTAGTTTGGTAAGTCATGCCCATTGGAGCCATCATGTCATGGTTGTCATGGAAATGCTGACCACTTTCTAGTAAGAGTGAATGCCTGCTACACACGTTGATATCAACACCTGGCACTGGTCTTTGGATGACGGAAACATTTCCTGGATGTTAGATGTAAATTGCTTTTAGTATTACAGGGTAGGCAAAGAAGTTTTCTTGTATGCCATTTGCCTCCTCAATGGGTTTTAAGCTATTGATCTCAACAATAGGTGTGTAGAGTTCAAGGTTAGACCCCCAGTGTTCATTGGCACCTGCTGTTTTCTAGGCTGGATCACAGATCTTTGGATAAATTCATTTAGTGCTACCTTAGGGGATGCTCTATAAAATAGCAAAGTCCTTACTGTGAGAAGTTGTGGATCCTAGTGCTGGATGATGCAAGAGCAATGTAGCTTCTCATATACAGTCTTGTATTTTTTCCCTGACTTCATGAGTCTGATTCATGGTCTGGACCAGCAGCTTCATAGTCTGCCTTTTACCAACACAAGCAGAGAGTCTAACAACAGAGTCTTTCTCAGGTGTAACCATAGGGCAGAGCTTCAAGGACCACCCTGGGCCTGGTGAAGGCCCCTATTGCCTTTCACTCAGTCGATACTCTTTCGGCATTTGGATGACTCTAGTTGAAAACCAGGTGGGTAAGTAGTGACATCTCTGTGCCTGTAGCCTCTTGTTTCTTGGAATTCGGCGCCTTTGTGCTCATCTGTCTCTTGCTTTTGCTTCAAAACAAGGAAAAAAACAGTATTTCCTAGTCCATGTTCAGTATTGCCAGTCTGATCTTTGGAGCAATCATTTCTTTACTGATATTTATTAATTAATTATTTTATTTAGTTATATCCCAAATGTCGCCTCCCCTCCCAATCTCCCCTCAGAAAGTTCTTCCCTCATCCCTCCTCCTTTCACCAATGAGAGAGTGCCCCACCCAGTAGCCTCCCACCCTGGGCCTTCACATTTCTACAGTATTAGGCCCATCCTCCCCCACTGAGGCCAGACAAGGCAGCCCCCCTGATACCATGTGCAGATGGCCTTGGACCAGGCTGTGTGCTCTTTGGTTGGTGGCTCAGTTTCTGGGAGCTCCCAGGGGTCCAAGTTAGTTGATACTGTTGGTCTTCCTATGGTTGCCATCCCCTTCTGTTCTTCAATACTTCCCCTAACTCTTCTACAGGAGTCCCGACCTCCCTTCAATCCTTGGCTGTGAGTTCTGCATCTGACTCAGTCAGCTGCTGGTAGAGCATGGCTCATGTCTACAAGCACAATATAGCATCAGTAATAGTATCAGGGGTTGGTGCCCACCAGTGGGATAGATGTCAAGTTGGGCCAGTTGCTGGTCAGCCATGCCTTCAATCTCTGATCCATTTTTGTCCCTCCACGGTTTTAGACAGAAACAATTTGGGGTTGAAATTTTTGTAGGTAGGTTGATGCTCCCATCCCTCTACTGGGGGTCCTAACTACTAGAGGTGGTCTCTTCAGGTTCTACATCCCCACTGTTGGATATTTCAGCTAAGGGTACTTACTTTGAGTCCTCGAAGTATCTGGAACTTTCTAGAGGTTTCCTCCACCCCGGCAGCTACATATTTCCATTCATTCTCCTGACCCTCTGGGCTTATTTTCTGTATCCCCCCCCTACTGGATCCTGCCACCTTTTCACCCCTCCCTTCCACCCAGGTCCCTTTCTTTCTCTGCCTCCCATTATTTTGTTCTCATTTCTCAGTGGGATTTAAGCATCTTCACTTGGCCTTCTTGTTTAGCTCCTTGGGTATGTGGATTGATTGTACATAGGTAATCTGTAATTTTTTGGCTAATATCCACTTATCAGTGAGAACATACCATGCACATCCTTTTGGATCTTGGACACCTCACTAAGGATAATATTTTCTAGTTCCATCCATTTGCCTGCAAAATTCATGATGTCCTTGTTTCTAGTAGTTGAATAGCATTCCATTGTGTAATTTCCTATATCCATTCTTCAGTTGGGGGACATCTGGGTTGCTTCTAGTTTCTAGCTAGTATGAATAAGGCTCCTATGATCATAGTGGTTCATGTGTCATCATTATTGGTTTTTATCAAGATACTATTAGTGTTATTAGTGTTTAGTATCTGTCCATACACTTTTCATAGCACAGATATGTTTCCAAGAGACTTTAGGAAGTCAGTTCTCTCCTCTCATGTTCATGTGGCTTCCAGGGATTGAACTCAGGCTGCTATGTTTTTATGGCAAGCCCTTTTACACTCTGAACTATCTTGATGACCCTTAGTGATCTAAATGTCTATTAGCATTTATCAGAGTGTTAACATATGCAGTGCTATTGCAAACAAAGCTAATGATAGCCTTTCCCTCAGAAATCCATCGTGTACACAGTTTTACAAAGATGATTCTGTATAGCTTTGTAAAAATGATAATTGAATGTCAGGGAAGTCCAAGGTTGTTTGACATGTGTGATTACAGGACATTATGGGAATTATGGGAAATATATGTTCAAGAAATTATGGGAGATCTTTCACTTTATGTCTTATAATGGTGTTTGGGAGATTTTTCTTGAAGTAAATAAAAATAAAGAAATAAAAAGACATTGGGTAAGAGAGATGATAACTCGTTACTTAAGAGCATGTGCTGCTCCTTTCATGAGACCCAAGTTCAATTCCTAGCATACATCTGGTATTTCGCAACTACCCGTAGTAACCCTGTTCCAGTGGATCCAATGACTTCCTCTGGCTTCCATGGACACTGTGCTCACATGACATGCATGGGTACAGACACTCACACATATAAAAAAGGAAAAGGAAAAAGAAAAAGAAAAAAAAGAAATTTCTCCAACCAAAATCTAAAAACTCAAAGACAGGAAAGGAGGGGACTCTTTGTAGGGAAAAGAAGAGGACAGTGGTAGCCATCTCACGAGTCCTAAAACACTGTGTTTACTCGTAGTCTCTGGGCCCATACTCTCCTCCGGTGAAATGTCAATGTTGCTTCTGCCATCACAATCATGTTCTTTCAGCTCTTCCTTAATCCCATCCCCATCATACTTGCTTTCATTTACATCTTTTAAAGAAGCCATTCATTTCAGACATTTTTAAAATATTTATTTTTTTAAAAAAATATTTTAAATAAAACAAAACAAAAGAGATTGGAGATGAAAGAGGGAACATTGCAACAGATTCCAATGAAGCCCAAAGGATGGTCACATAATGTTTTCAAATGTTAGTGTTGAAAACTTGGAAAATCTAAGAGACCAATACATTCATAGACACAGAGGACATGCTACATTAGTTACATTTCTGTTGCTAAGTTAAAATACCTGGGCAAAAAGCCATTTATAGAAGAAAGGTTTTATTCTGGCTAACAGTTCCAGAGGGAGAAAGTTTATCATGGTGGAGAAATCAGGGCAACAGGCAGGGGAAGTGTGGTGACAGGAGCGGGATGGAAGGCTGGAAGCTTCATGATCATATTTCCATGCACACATGGACAGCGGAGGGGATGTGGGGGAGAGTGAAGGAGGAGGGGAATGGAGGAGGGAGAGGAGGGGAGGAGGAGGGAGGAATGGGGACAGAGGGAAAGGGAGGGGAGAGGAAAGGGAAGGGGAAGGATGATGAAAGAAGGAGGGAGGGGGAATGGAGAGGGAAGAAAGGGGAGAGGCAGAGGAAAGGGAAAAATAAGTAGTGAAGTGAGAAGTAAGGTTATAACCCCCAGTGTCATATTTCCTCCAGCAATGCTCTACCACCTAAATCCATAGCCTTCCCCAAATACCACCAACAACTGGAAACCAGATGTTTTGATGTGTGACCCTGTAAGGACAGTTCACATCGAAAGTACCACTCTTAATCAGTATTAAATCAAGAAGCTATGGACAGTGTAAACATTTCCATAGTAAGACGAAAGAAGGAATAGAGTATTCCATCTGTGAAAAACTCAGGCTGGCTGGATTCTTTGTCAAATGCTACCAACCCTTTAGGTTATGCCTCTCAATGTGTGTGATAAAATAGAAAGGAGAGGAGCAACAGCAAACTCGTGGCAAAGAGTAATGATACCTGCAATAAAATACAGCTAACACAAAATAGAAAAGGAAACGGCAGTTCACTGTCCCAAAAGGACAGAGATACAAAACTTCTCAATTAGATACTTGCAAAGTAAATCCATGAGTATATTTAGATATGACCAAGTTGATTTCAATCCAGGTATATAATATATGCTTACACATGTTCAACATATGCACATCAGGGGTTACAGTGCAGTACATACACTGACTTAGGGAGAGGAATGACTTGATTATCTCAACAGATACAGAATAGGCCCTGGAAGTTCAAGGCACTGCATAATCAAAGCCCTCAAAGGTCTAGGGTAGAATGAAAAGAGGAGAGGAAAGGAAGAAGACCAGAAAGAAGCAGGGAGGAGAGAAGAGGGAGGATAAACAGGTGGTACCCAGAATTACAATACAAAATGCATAGGAAAATGTCCTAATGAGGTCTATTGTTTGTGTGCTAACTAAAAAATATTTTATGTTTTTTTAAATGTTTTTATTAGATATATTCTTTATTTACATTTCAAATGTTGTCCACTTTCCTGGTTCACCCCCCAAAATCCCATAAGCCATTTCCCCTTCCCCAATCAACCCTCCCCAACTTCCCTGTCCTAGTATTCCTTTACACTATGGCATCAAATCTTTCCAGGACCAAGGGCCTCTCCTCCCTTTGGTGTCTAACAAGACCATCCTCTGCTGCCTATGTGTACTCTCTGGTTGATGCTTTTGTCTCTTGGAGCTCTGGGAGTACTGGGTCCTTTCTCTAGCTCCCCCATTGGGGACCCTGTGCTCAGTTCAATGGCTGGCTGAGAGTATCCCCCTTTGTATTTCCCATGCACTAGCAGAGCTTCCCAGGTGACAGCTATATCCGGCTCCAGTCACCAAGCACTTGTGGGAATTGCTAATAGTGTCTGGGTTTTTGTAATTGTATATGGGATGGATTCCTGGGTGGAGTAGTCTCTCAATGGTCTTTCCCTCAGACTCTGTTCCACCCTTTGTCTCTGTATCTCCTTCTGTGGGTATTTTGTTTTATAAATGAGCACATCAGTTAAAACCATTATCACTTTGCAATTTTGTCCCAGCTATAGCAACACACACACACACACACACACACACACACACACACACTAAATTTTAATTATTAGCAAAACTAAATCAAAAGTTAGACAGCCCTGCTCCTAACTCTATAAGAGGAACTGGCTGTCACTTTGCTGAGGCATCAGCAGTAATAGAACAAGCATATATCTAGAATAATTACTCTTAGGAAAAGTAGAAGAATCATTTTGATTAAAAGTGCAAATGGCAAGAGAAGACATTTCAGAGTTTCATACTTTGGAAGCAGTGACAAATTTCCTACGTGATTGGGATCTTGGGTCAGGTGAGGGTAGGCACAGGTCTGCAGAGTGGGGGTTGGTTGTTTCATGCTGAGATCTCCTATCTAACAGTTCAGCATGGCTATGAGCTAGCCTCCTCCTTTGACCAGAAATTTCCAACAGAAAATTCATCTCCTTAGCACATGTTGGACAACTATAAAACAAAAAAGCAACCTATAAGCCCAGGTAATTGCCATGCTTTCTTGATTAGGTGAGCCCTGAGACTCAAGAACATTAACAAATAGAAATCCCAGTGAGAAGTTGGAAAATAAAGACTCTCTTCCACTCAGATGACCAACTCTGAGAACGTCCCTCCTTCCTTGCTCTCTGTGAGTTGTGACTCTCCATGGCCAGGTCCACCAATGATCAAAGGCTAAGGAGGAAACACCCAACTGAAAAAGAAGTGTAATGCCAAGGACAGGTGACTAACCCACAGCTCAGGAATGGTCAAGCAGAGCAAGACTATTCCTTGGAGAGCTTTCCCTGCTCTGTGAGGCCAAAGTTGCTACAGGGTATAGCCAACATTTCCCATTGACATTATAGACATGGCTTCCGCAGACACGAAAACCATCAGATTCACCCAACCAGCTCTAGGCTAAGAGAAGAGCAGTATAATCATGACAGCCCTGAGAAATACTTAGCGAGCTTGTTTAGAAGAAGGATTTTTCTTTTAATTTCAAATCCTCTAGAAGGTAAAAATGTGAAAGGCGTGGCCCCGATAGACCTCAATGCCTTTCTCATCGGACTGTGGAAAATTAAGAGTCTCCTTGCTAACCAGGAAAGGTTAGCATTTAATAGTTAATGAAGCTGAGAGGATCTGAACAGATAAGAGTGCTGTCTGCTCAAGCTGTACTTGGACACATCCTCTCTTATCTTGTCTAAGAAAAGTCATCTGTTGGCAAGACATTGTTTTAAGCACAGGGAGACAGGGCCAGCGGCATGTACAAGGAAAGCCGCATCCTTGGGGTCAGGGAGTTAAAGCAGAATAGAAGAAGGGCTGGTGCTTTGCATTTTATAGATACTGGAGCAACAGACTGCCTTTATCCCTTGGATTCCAAACATGAAATATCCTGGTAGACAAACCAAGATACAGCATTATGGACATACCACCCCTTGCTGCTTACACTACTCTTTGTTCAACCATCTTCACATTCAAGATCCTAGTGTTGAGGAAGTGTTATGAGCCCAGTGAAATCCAGAAGGGAACAGAGAAGCAGGTAAATGTTCTCATACAGAGGAACTCTGATAACCCTTCGACATAAGGGTTGAGTCCAGATTGTGAGTGACGTAAGAAGCTTGCCCCAATTCGACCCCCAGTCTTCCTTTCAATTGTTCTTTTGGGTGAAAACTAGCCCTGCCTCCTAATTCTCTAGAAAGTATCACAGTTCATATTGTGTTCATTCCTTCTGTCAAAGCTTTATCCATTGCTCCCATCAGTATCTCTTGTTTGGGGATTGATTCAATAATGTCTCTTTGTTCTCTGATCGGCTATGTAGCTCATAAGTCTCTGTTCCTCTTTTGTCCATCATATTGTTTTCAAGTTCTTCTTTGCTTTGCTTCCTGTTATCTAACGTTTTTCACCCATAAGCTTCTCTCCAACCCTTTCTTATTCTATAGCTATATATCCATAACTCACATATGTTTTCAAGCTGCTTCACTGAATGCTCCTACCATGTCTCTGCTTCATCTGGTAAATAGTTCACCAAGAGGATGCTATTTCTTCCAACTACAGGTGCCCCACCCTCATACCTTCAGCAACATGATTTAATAGTCTCTCCATTCCCAATGTCATTTCCAGGCCCAGGGTCTCCTCCCATTCAAACTATTTGGTCACTTGAGACATGCAACACCATCTCTCCTCACCATATGCCGTTACTTCATTGTTTTGTTCTTGGAAGTACCTGTCTTGTAGCCTTAGCCTTTTCCCTAAGGCCCATGTCCACCTGAGTTTGTTTTCCTGTTTATGTCACTCTGCGGGACACCTTTGCTTCTGAAAGTTTGATTCTACAGTTCTTGTGTGTGTGTGTGTGTGTGTGTGTGTGTGTGTATGTGTGTATTTGTGTGTGTGTTAGAATTTCTATTATTATTTTACTTATTCACTTTATATCCCTCTCACTGGCCCCTTCTGGTCATCACCATCTCCCATAATCCTTTCTCCATCTCCCCTCCCTTTCTCCTCCCCACTGGGTATCCCTTCACCATGCCACACCAAGTCTCTGTGAGACTAGGCATATCCTTTCCCATTGAGGCTGTACAAAGCAGTCCAGCCAGAGAAACATATGCTATGTATAGGAAACTGTAGGAAGCCACGTTCGCCATTACAAGATGGCGCCCATTTCCTGTGATGAATCAGCGATGTGCTGTTGTTACTCCACTCCGCACCCTACTACGCATGCGCCAGTAGAGGTTAGGCGGGCCACAGCTCAGTCCCAGAGCATGCTGATGAGGCATCGTGGCGTGCACCAATCAGGTAGAAGCACGTCTTGCCTAGGCCTATTTAAGTAGCACCGTTTCTTCTGGGTCTTTCGCCTCTGCAATCAACCCCGCAATAAACATCTGTGGAAGGATCCTGATTGTCTCGTGTCATTCTTGCTGGTGAGATAGAAGTGACTGACAGGAAACAGCTTTTGGGACAGTCCCCTCTTCTGCTGTTTAGGACCCATATGACAATCAAGCTGCACATATTCTACATATGTTTAGGGAGGCCTCATTCCAGTCCATGTATGTTCTGGTTGGTGGTTCAGTCTCTGAGAGCCCCAAGGGTCCAGGTTCCTAATAACTGTCACCTTTTCTCAGTTGAGAGCACCGCTCTCATGATCTCACCCTCATCATGACAGACCTCTGAGCACATTGCCTTCCATTCTCTGTCTTACTTCTTGAGGTCTGTAGTTTATGTTCACCCTCCCCTCAAGCAAACATAGTCCCCATACACGTCTTTCTGTGCATCAACCCTACTCAACCCTCTGGCAATTCTGCCTCCGTGACATATTGTTCACATTCATTTCCTGTCTTTTCAATGTCCCAGATAGACTTTCACTTTGGACAATTCAGCTCTAAGACTTTGTGGTCCAACCTCTCATACCAATGGTGACTATTATATGTTCAAATATATGTGATGCTCAAGATAAGATACCTCCAGCTTCACTCATATTTTTAGCATTCTCTGGAGCTGTTCACTCATCTCTGACACTATAGGAGATTGCCCTGCTTCTAATAGATCTCTGGGTCTGAGGGGCGTTCCCATCAGACCATTGTCTGAATTCTGAGATCTGAGAATTACCCTCTATCCCCACCCTGACTCTGATATAGCTACCGTTATCCTCTATCCCCACCCTGACTCTGATATAGCTACCATTATCCACTGACTTGGAATTTGATGCATTAACTTGGTTTGTCACCCTTTACTGTTCACATTCAAGTCCACAGTGAATTCCCTGTGGTTCTTCTCTAATGTCTGCTCTCCCAGGTACCATGCCTAGTAGATATTACATTAGAACTTACTACGGTCAACACCCATAGGCTTATATTGCAGTAAATATTTCTAAAATCCCATTTTGATCTCTCTCCTCTTTCTCGTTAGAGTTCCCTCAGAGTCTGCTTCATCTTCATGACTATCTTTAATCCTCTGCTCCATCCTAAGGATTCTGGAGCTAAGTCTACCTCTTAGTTTATATTTTGTCCTTAGGAATCACAGTAGATTCCTACCTTACATCTCACTCCACTGTACATAATAAAACTTCCTCAGGGTGAAACGAAGAAGCAGCTTAGTGCACTGGAGAAAGTCTTTAGACTCGTGAGGAAAATTTAACCCAAAAGAACCTTGAAAATGTATATTTAAAGCCAAAATGTTGGTTTTATTCACTTTAAAAGATTAAATCTTAAAATCTGCCATATGTATAATTTTGCTTACTATACGGTTTTTACTTGAAATTTAAAAAATAATATAAGCACACATTTTTAATTTTATTTTCTATATTCTTTGTTTACATTCCAAAGGCTTTCCCCTTTCCTAGTCCCCCCTTACCATGTATCCCATAAGTCCTCCTCCCAATCCCCCCAGCATTCCCCAATCACCCCCCCAACACTTTCTCTGTTCTGGTACTCTCCTGCAAAACTGGAACCAGTCTTTTCTGGACCAGGGTCCTCTCATTCCTTCTTCTTGGGAATCTTTTGATTTGCTAATTGTGCCTTGAGTATTCTGAGCTTCTGGGCTCATTAATAACAGCTTATCAGTGATTGCATTTCATGTGTATTCTTTTGTGATTGGGTTAACTCACCTAGGATGATATTTTTCAGATCCAACCATTTGCCTACAAATTGCATGAATTCATTATTTTTAATTGCTGAGTAGTATTCCATTGTATAAATATACCACATTTTCTGTATCCATTCCTCCTTTGAGGGACATCTGGCTATAATAAATAAGGCTGCTATGAACATAGTGGAGCATGTGTCTTTATTGCATGCACGGGAATCCTCTGGGTATATGCCCAGGAGTGGTATGACAGGGTCCTTTGGAAGTGCCATGCCCAATTTTCTGAGGAACCGCCAGACTGATTTCCAGAGCGGTTGTACCATCTTGCAATCCCACCAACAGTGGAGGAGTGTTCCTCTTTCTCCACATCCTCGCCAGCACCTGTTGTCTCTTGAGTTTTTTTTTTTAATTTTTATTTTCTATATTCTATGTTTACAGCCATTCTGACTGGTGTAAGGTAGAATCTCAGGGTTGTTTTGATTTGCATTTCCCTGATGACCAATGATGTTGAACATCTCTTAAGGTGCTTCTCAGCCACCCGAATTTCTTCTGGTGAAAATTCCTTGTTTAGCTCTGTACCCCATATTTTAATAGGGTTATTTGGTTCTTTGGGGTCTAACTTCTTGAGTTATTTGTATATATTGGATATTAGCCCTCTGTCAGATGTGGGGTTGGTGAAGATCTTTTCCCAATTTGTTGGTTGCTGTTTTGTCCTTCTGACAGTGTCTTTTGCCTTACATAAACTTTGTAATTTTAAGAGGTCCCATTTGTCGATTCTTGATCTTAGAGCATAAGCTATTGGTGTTCTGTTCAGGAACATTCCTCCTGTGCCTATGTCCTCCAGGAACTTCTCCAGTTTCATTTTTATTAGTTTCAGTGTATCTGGTTTTATGTGGAGGTCCTTGATCCACTTGGAGTTGATCTTAGTACAAGGTGATAAGAGTGGGTCAATTTGCATTCTTCTGAATGTTGACCTCCAGTTGAACCAACACCATTTGTTGAAAAGGCTATCTTTTTTCCACTGAATGGTTGTAGCTCCTTTATCAAAGATCAAGTGACCATAAGTCTGTGGGCTCATTTCTGGGTCTTCAATTCTATTCCATTGATCTACTTGCCTGTTGTTGTACCAATACTATGCAGTTTTTAACACAGTTGCTCTGTAGTACTGCTTCAGGTCAGGGATATTGATTCCCCCAGAAGTCCTTTTATTGTTGAGAATAGTTTTAGCTATCCTGGGTTTTTTGTTACTCCAGATGAATTTAAGAATTGCTCTTTCTAGATCTATAAAGATTTGATTTGGGATTTTGATGGGGATTGCATTGAATCTGTAGATTGCTTTTGGCAAGATGGCCATTTTTACTATGTTGATCCTGCCAATCCAAGAGCAAGAAATATTTTTCCATCTTCTGAGGTTTTCTTTGATTTCTTTCTTCAAGGACTTGAAGTTCTTGTCATACAGATCGTTCACTTGTTTGGCAAGAGTCACACCAAGATACTTTATATTGTTTGTGGCTATTGTGAAGGGTGTTATTTTCCTAACTTCTTTCTCAGCCTGCTTGTCCTTTGAGTATAGGAAGGCTACTGATTTGCTTGAGTTGATTTTATAATGAGCCACTTTGATGAAGTTGTTTATCAGCTGTAGATATTCTCTGGTGGAGTTTTTTGGGTCGCTTAAATATGCTATCATATCATCTGCAAATAATGATAGTTTGACTTCTTCCTTTCCAATTTGTATTCCTTTGACTTCCTTATGTTGTCTAATTGCTCTCACTAGAACCTCAAGTACTATTTTGAAAAGATATGGAGAGAGAGATCAGCCTTGTCTAGTCCCTGATTTTAGTGGGATTGCTTCAAGTTTCTCTCCATTCAGTTTGATGTTGGCTACTGGTTTGCTGTATATCGCTTTTATTATGTTTAGGTATGGGCCTTCAATTCCTGTTCTTTCCAGGACTTTTAGCATGAAAGGATGCTGAATTTTGTCAAATGCTTTTTCAGCATCTAATGAGATGACCACGTGGTTTTTTTCTTTTAGCTTGTTTATGTAGTGAATTGCATTGATGGATTTCCATATATTAAACCATCCCTGCATCCCTGGGATAAAGCCTACTTGATCATGGTGAATGATCGTTTTGATGTGCTCTTGGATTTGGTTGGCAAGGATTTTATTTAGTATTTTTGCATCGATATTCATAGGGGAAATTGGCCTGTAGTTCTCTTTCTTTGTTGGATCTTTGTGTGGTTTTGGTATCAGTGTAATTGTGGCTTCAATGAAGGAGTTGGGCTGTTTTCCTTCCCTTTCTATTTTGTGGAATAGTTTGAATAGTATTGGTGTTAGGTCTTCTTTGAAAGTCTGATAAAACTCTGCACTAAAACCATCTGGTCCCATACTGTTTTTTGGTTGGGAGAATTTCTATAACCCCTTCTTTTTCTCTAGGGGTTATGGGACTGTTTAGCTGATCTAATTGATCCTGATTTAATTTTGGTATTTGGTATCTGTCTAGGAAATTATCCATTTCCTCCAGATTCTCCAGTTGCATTGAGTATAGGCTTTTGTAGTAGAATCTGATTTTTTGAATTTCCTCTGTTTCTGTTGTTATATCCCCCTTTTCATTTCTAATTTTGTTAATTTGGATAATGTCTCTGTGCCCATTGGTTAATCTGGCTAAGGGTTAATATATCTTGATGATTTTCTCAAAGAACCAGCTCCTGGTTTTGTTGATTCTTTGTATTTTATTTCTACTTGATTGATTTCCACCCTTACTTTGATGATTTCCTGTCTTCTACTCCTCCTGGGTGAATTAGCTTGTTTCTCTCTGTTCCAGGGCTTTCAGGTGTGCTGTTAAGCTGCTAGTGTATGCTGTCTCCAGTTTCTTTTTGGAGGCACTCAGTGCAATGAGTTTTCCTCTTAGCACTGCTTTCATTGTGTCCCATAGATTTGGATAGGTTGTACCTTCATTTTCATTGAATTCTAAAAAGTCTTTGATTTCTTTCTTTATTTCTTCCTTGACCAAGGTGTCATTGAGTAGAATATTGTTCAGTTTCCATGTGTATGTGGGTTTTCTGTTGTTTTTCTTGCTATTGAAGACCACTTTTACTCCATAGTGATCTGATAGGAGGCATGGGATTAGTTCAATCTTCTTGTATTTGTTGACATCTGTCTTGTGACCAATTATATGATCAAATTTGGAGAAGGTACCATGTGGTGCTGAGAAAAAGGTATATTCTTTTGCTTTGGGATGAAATGTTATATATATATATTATATATATATATATATATGTGTGTGTGTGTGTGTGTGTGTGTGTGTGTGTGTGTGTTAAATGCAATTGGTCTAAAGCTTCAATTAGTTTCACTGTGTCCCTGTTTAGTTTCCTGATCGGTCCATTGATGATAGTGGAGTGTTGAAGTCACCCACAATTATTGTGTTAGGTGTAATGTGTGCATTAAGCTCTAGTAGAGTTTCTTTTACAAATGAGGGTGCTCTTGCATTTGGAGCATAGATGTTCAGTATTGAGAGTTCTTCTTGGTGAATTTTTCCTTTGACCAGCAAGAAGTGACCTTCTGTGTCTCTTTTGAGGACTTTAGGTTGGAAGTCAAGTTTATCTGATATTAGAATGGCTACTCTGGCTTGTTTCCTGAGACCATTTGCTTGTAAAATTTTCTTCCAGCCATTTACTCTAAGGTAGTGTTTGTCTTTGACACTGAGATGTGTTTCCTGTATGCAGCAAAATGTAGGGTCCTGTTTCCGTATCCAGTCTGTTAGTCTATGTCTTTTTATTGGGGAATTGAGTCCATTGATGTTAAGAGATATTAAGGAATAGTAATTATTACTTCCTGACATTTTTGATGTTATTTTTTTGTATATTGGATTGGTTATCTTCTTTTGTGTTTGATGAGAGGGGGTTTCTTTCTTGCTTCTTCTGGGGTGGGGTTTCCCTCCTTGAGTTGGTGTTTTTCCCATATTATCCTTTGTAGGGCTGGGTTTGTGGAAAGATAATGTGCAAATTTGGTTTTGTCATGGAATACCTTGGTTTCTCCATCTATGATGATTGAGAGTTTTGCTGCGTATAGTAGTTTTGGCTGAAGTTTCTGTTCTCTTAGAGTCTGCATGAAATCTGCTCAGGATCTTCTAGCTTTCATGGTCTCAGGTGAGAATTCTGGTGTAATCCTGATAGGTCTTCCTTTATATGTTACTTGGCCTTTTTCTCTTACTGCCCTTAATATTCTTTCTTTGTTTAGTACATTTGGGGTTTTGATTATTATGTGACGGGAGGTATTTCTGTTCTGGTCCAGTCTGTTTGGAGTTCTATAGGCTTCTTGTATATTCATGGGCATCTCTCTCTTTAGGTTGGGGAAGTTTTCTTCCATAATTTTGTAGAAGATATTTGCTGGCCCTTTAAGTTGTATATCTTCCCTCTCATCTATGCCTATAATCCTTAGGTTTGGTCTTCTCATTGTGTCCTGGATTTCCTGGATGTTTTGGGTTACAAGTTTTTTGCATTTTGTATTTTCTTGGACTGTTGAATCAATGGTTTCTATGGTATCTTCGGCATCTGAGATTCTTTCTTCTATCTCTTGTATTCTATTGTTGATATTTGCATCTATGGCCCCTGATTTCTTCCCAAGGTTTTCTATCTCCAACGTTGTCTCCCTTTCCGATTTCTTAGTTGTTTCTACTTCTGTTTTTAGATCCTGGATGGTTTTGCTCAGATCTTCCGCTTGCTTGTTTGTATTTTCATGTATTTCTTTAATAGATTTTTGTGTTTCCTCTTTCATGACTTCTACTTGTTGGCCCACATTCTCCTTTATTTCTTTAAGTGATTTTTGTACTTCTTCCTTATTGGCTTCTAATTTTTGATCCATATTCTCCTGAATTTCTTTAAGTGATTTTTGTGTTTGCCTTGTAAGGGCTTCATATTTTGATTCATTTTCTCCTGTATTTCTTTAAGAGATTTATCTATGTGTTCTGCTATCAGCATCCTGACCAGTGATTTTAGATCCAAATCTTGTTTTTCTGGTGTGTTGGAGTATCTGGTACTTACTGCTGTTGGGGAACTGGGTTCGGATGCTATCATATTGCCTTGATTTCTGTTAGTAACATTCCTACATTTGCCTTTTGCCATCTGGTTATCTCTGGCCTTAGTTGGTCTTGTAGTCACTAGCTGGTGCTTGAACCTCCTGTGGGCTCGAAAGGCTATTTCCCTACCACTGGATGACTGGGTTTTCCCTGGCACAGATTGCTGATGTGTTGTTCTCCTCTTGGATGCTGTTGGACCCCTGGTGTATCTTGCTCTAAGCAATGTTATATTCGGTTATCTCTGTGGACCTGATGCTGCTTGTCTTCTCTGGTTCTGTTTGCTTAGTTCATTCAGCAGTAAGGATGCTGTCTATGGCCTCGGGGAGTGGGGAGTGCGGAGTGCGGAGTGCAGGGACTCCCAGAGGGCTGGGAACCCAAGCCCTGCTGGAAAACAGGACTGTGGCTCTGCCAAGCTCCCATTCTTAGATGACTGGCTGGTGGCCCTGGTCCCCTGAGATCTTAAGCTTGGGATATCTTGGGTATCTGGTTCTGCCCGCTCAGTCTAAGCACCCGCCACCAAGATGGCCGCAGTTGAGCAGAGTGCAGGGTTCCCCTCAGAAGGCAGAGCCCACACCTGGTTGGGGCGCAGGAACTGCTGCTCTGCCCGGTTCGCTGCCAGGAGGCCTTGAGTCTCCAAAGATCCCAAGTTCTGGATATCACAGGTACCTGGTTCAGCTTTCGCTTAGTCCGGACCACTGCAAGGATGCAGGCGGTGGCCGCTGGGTGTGGGGAGTGCGGCTTGCAGAGTCTCCTGAAGGGCAGAGAGCCCATGCCCTGCTGGAGCACAGGCTAAGCACACATTTGTTTACAAATTCTGTGTTTGAATTCTGTATAGTATAGGCACAAATAGAAACTATACATATAGTATTTATTCATATTCACTAAACAAAGTATGTATCTACTCCTTTTAAATGTATGGGATGATACATATATAGCTTATATTATAATAATTAATGACTATTTGCTTTATCATTAAATTAATGACTAGATGCTTTGTCAATGATCAAAATGACATATTTCCCAAAACTAATGAGTATCAATTTTCTCATAACAACTCAGGGATAATAATAATAGTATGGCCTGAGGTCTGTTCCCATGCACAAGACAGCAAGCTAAAATTGCATAAATACCATTAAATACATGCTGACAATCATGGCACACCCCACCATTCCTCAACTCCCACCGAACTAACTGGCCCCATCCGCTCATATAGCTATTTCTTATCTGAGAAATTACTTTGATCTCTGTATTGGAATGAGTCATTCTTTCCCAAAGAATGAGTCGGGTCCTGGGTAATCTTCCAGTGGGGAGAGGACAGGCTTTGATGCTTTAAACGGCAGAGAAGTTGCTCACCACCCCCTGAAGTTTGGAGAGAATGATTCAAAAGACTGGAGACATGGTTAAAGGGGAGGCTGGGTCATAGCACCAGAAAAGGGGAAGTGAGGGTGACTCAGAGGCATAAGGCCACTGATGGGAGCCTATTTTTGTTTAAACATTTGGGAAGAAAGTACCATCAGATTGTAACTTGCTGCTTTGTAACACTGATATGAAATAAGCATGAATTAGTTTAACCAAATGGCTTGGAGTAATAATGC
This sequence comes from Apodemus agrarius, assembly GCA_964023405.1. Classification (NCBI taxonomy): domain Eukaryota; kingdom Metazoa; phylum Chordata; class Mammalia; order Rodentia; family Muridae; genus Apodemus; species Apodemus agrarius. The sequence continues at coordinate 24,350,287 of OZ030027.1, read as the reverse complement.
AGCAGCAGGCAGTCGGGTGGAGCACACCTCTGTGTCAGCTTTAAAAAGTCAAAGATCCTGGTGGATCCTAAATTAGACCTCACAGCCTTTCAGACAAAATATCATTATCTCCCTCTAATCTAGGGCGTATCAAGTCTTTCACCTTATTGCTAGAAAAAATGAATATACGCATGTCATTTTGAGTGACTTTTCTGTTTTTTTTTAACAGATTTATTTATTTACCTCATGTATTTGAGTGTTCTATCTGCCAGCACATATGCAAAAGAGGGGATCAAATCCCATCATAGATAGTTGTGAGCCACCGTGTGGTTGTTGGAAATTGGACTCAGGACCTCAGGAAGAACAGACAGTGTTCCTAACTGCTGAGCCATCTCTCCAGACCCCATGGCTTTCCTCTTTAAATGAAACCTACAGTGACATTGCTTCTCAGGAGCAAACCGTTCCTGTGTTCTTACTTATCCCTTGTGCAGCGCCTGTCCAATTCTGCTGGTGTGTGTACCAGCTGGACTCCCCAGTCCAAGTTAGTAATATACCAGCGTGTCACTAAAGATTTAAGATTGCTGCCCGACTGTGTGCTCAGCCTGCTCATTTAATCTGCCTTTAAGAGAACAATGTAACAATTATCCTTACTTGCCTTGGGTCCCAAATAGTCAACCTTTTTTACTCTAAATATATGCGTAACTATAATCTTAAGATATGTGCTCTTCACAATATTAATGTGTGTGTGTTTGCATGTCTGTTATGATGATAATTGCTTGCTAGAAAAAGGCTGAAATTAGCCCTATAAAATAAATATCCACCATAAGTGTTGGAAGCAGCATTTAGAGCTGGTAGTGTCCATTTGTCTGTTTGATATTTGGGTCAGTTGGAGTCACTGACTTAACCCCTTATAGAACTGTAAAGTATCCTTCGTTCCTTCCCCCACGTGATACTCTCTGTGCTGATCATCAATAGAGCGAGTGCAGCTGGGGATAGATGTGTTTAGTCAGGCAGACAGAGGGACAGTGACAGACCCACAAGACTTCCTTCAGGTAGGCACAGATTCAGATCATGCAACAGATAAACAGGGACCTCGGAAGACACAAAGAGAGTTAAGTGAGGCTTTCAGATCTGGACTCACTCGTGCTTGTATGACACCATGGGGAAGTCTTTGATTTCGTTCCTTTATACGACACTGGTATATGATGTTGGTGACTGAGTTTAGGATAACTGTGTTCAAACCAGTCTCAACCACCACCACCACCACCACCACCACCACCACCACCACCACCCAAAACAAAACAAAACAAAAAAACTCAGAGGCTTCCTTGCTTTTCTGGGATTTGAGCACACACAAGCCTCCTCATCTGGGAGAAACTCAGATTTTATTGGATTTATGCAGGTGCCGTAAATCCGTGTGAATGCTGTTCATGGTTGTGCAATGGGTGTGAACTGGAGGGAGTGTGAGAGGTAAGTAGAGAGGCTAGCAATCTGGGAGGCTCAGCTGTGAGAGGCACACCCAGGTGGGTCATGCTGTGTGTGTGTGTGTGTGTGTGTGTGTGTGTGTGTGTGGTGAATCTCAGTGGCAGGGTATCCAGGGACTCATTGTGTGGATAGACCTCCATAACCCAGGCTTTCTTATTTATTTCTTAGTACCCTTTCCAATTTTCTGAAAATTGCTTCAAGAAGAAATAGGCTTCCTGGACTAAACAACCAAATTCTATTGGTGGATGAATTATTTATTTATTTATTTATTTATTTATTTAGTGAAATGATCAGAATTACTGTAGTGAGCAATGGAACTGTGTAAAATGGGAAGCTATTAGTAAACGATCTAGAGGTCAAATACAAAATTATTTTTAAAACCTCATTGAAAGCCAGTAGAGCAGATGATTTCAAAAGGACCCCCTTTTATACCGACTCCTCATCAAGTACATTACAGGCTTAATATGTGTGCTCCAACTAATGTGTTCGTTATTTACGGCAATCATCACGCACCTCACTTTAATCTTCATTGCGCTGTACGGACACTCGCTAAGTCAGATGTAGTAGGTCCCCGGGGAGTGCAGCATTTTGGGAACAGGACCACGGGTGGGGGTGATGAGAGGCAATGGAGTCACCTGACAAATCCCGGGAAATCATACTCTGGAGAACAGCATCCGGGTGTAGATCTGAGTTTATTCGGCGCAGCACATGAGCATATATACAGTGTTTGACCACTCCCAAGGCCCTCACTTCCAGGCCAATGGTATCTTGCTACACTGTCATGGTGCTCCAGTGAAAGCCCTGTCTGATGGGGTAGCTCCGAAGGACGGGGAGGGCAGGGATCATCACCTGTTAGGACTTACAAAGACCCAAACAGCCACCCACCGCCCTGGCCTCAGTTCTGTTTTGCTGTCTCACCGGTGTTCGGGAGAAGCCATTAGATTGGGTACAACAGATGAAGACCCTTTGAGGAGTCACAGGAGCCTGTGGCGCCTGGCTTGCATTCCCACCTTTTTTGTTCACAAGGTTAACCTCCACTCCCCCCGCCCCCCAGCCCACAGTATTATTCTAGTCACTAGACAGAGGGATATCAGTACAAGATGAAAGGCCTTGATCCTCTGAGGTTTCCTTTCTGAACACTGATTCTGCCGAGTCTCGACAGTGAGTGAAGGAAAGGGACAGTCTTTACCCGGCGGATTGGAAAACGTTTGCCTGTCTCCAAGGGCTTAACTGAAGCAAGGATCTGAAAGGGAATAAAGTCACACGTGCAGGCTCACGTTAGTGCTGATGCTAACACCAGACCTCACTCCACACGGAGCATCCAAGACAGGTCCAGATCCTTCCCTGCAGGGAGAGAGAGGGGAGCTTTGCTTTCCTTTGGACTCCGTACTCCCGCTCTGCCTCAGTTGCAGTGGGCGCCATCAAAGCAAATTTGTAAACCACCAGGCAGGTTTGCGGTGCTCCCTCCCGCTGTGAAACTTTTCTAATATGTTCCGTCTATGCTCATGTCCACCTACATGCCAGCTTTTAGAGACTACAAGTCTCCTCCTGGTCCCTGTCCTCTGCCATGCCCCATGCTCACCTCCCAGGGCATACTCTCCACTCACCTCCTAACCCTCTGGTCTTCTTCCTACAACCAGTAAAGCTCCACTGCCCCCTCATGGCTATCTATTTTTCAATTGTTTCTCTTCAGTTCATCTAAAGGCAGTACAGAGGAAATTAACACAAAGTTGGTTTTTAAAGCTCTGGCGTAATTGCTCTTTCTAACTCTGTGAAGAACTGAGTTGGGATTGTGATGGGCATTGAATTGAATCTGTAGATTGCTTTTGGTAAGATGGTCACTTTGGAATAACAAAAAACCCAGGATAGCTAAAACTATTCTCTACAATAAAAGAACTTCCAAGGGAATCAATATCCCGGACCTCAAGCAGTACTACAGAGCAATAGTGTTAAAAAACTGCATGCTATTGGTACAGCGACAGATAGATAGATCAGTGGAATAAGATTGAAGACCCAGAAATGAACCCACACACCTATGGTCACCTGATCTTTGTTTGACAAAGAAGCTAAAACCATCCAGTAGAAAAAAGAGAGCCTCTTCAACAAATGGTGCTGGCTCAACTGGAGGTCATCTTGCAGAAGAATGCGCATTGATCTATTCTTATCTCCTTGTACTAAGCTCAACTCCAAGTGGATCAAGGACCTCCACATTAAACAAGACACACTGAAACTAATAGAAAAGAAACTGGGGGAGACTATTGAGGACATGGGCACAGGGGGGAAGTTCCTGAATAGAACACCAATAGCTTATGCACTAAGATCAAGAATTGACAAATAGGACCTCATGAAATTACAAAGTTTCTGTAAGGCAAAGGACACTGTCAAGTGGACAAAATGGCAACCAGTCAATTGGGAAAGGATTGTCACCAGCCCTACATCCGACAGAGGGCTAATATCCAATGTATACAAAGAACTCAAGAAGTTAGACTCCAGAGAGCCAAACAACGCTATTAAAAATGGGGTACAGAGCTAAACAAAGAATTTTCACCTGAAGAAATTCAGATGGCTGAGAAACATCTTAAGAAATGTCCAACATCATTAGTCATTAGGGAAATGCAAATCAAAACAACCCTGAGATTTTACCTCACACCAGTCAGAATGGCTAAGACTAAAAACTCAGGAGACAGCAGGTGTTGGCGAGGATGTGGAGAAACAGGAACATTCCTCCACTGCTGGTGGGATTGCAAGTTGGTACAACCACTCTGGAAATCAGTCTGGCAGTTCCTTAGAAAACTGGGCACGACACTTCCAGTGGACCCTGCTATACCACTCCTGGCATATACCCAGAGGATTCCCCAGCATGTAATAAGGACACATGTTCCACTATGTTCATAGCAGCCCTATTTATAATAGCCAGAAGCTGGAAAGAACCCAGATGTCCCTCAGTGGTGGAATGGATACAAAAAATATGGTATATATACACAATGGAGTACTATTCAGCCATTAGAAACAATAAATTCATGAACTTCTTAGACAAATGGATGGAGCTGGAGAACATCATCCTAAGTAAGGTAACCCAATCTCAAAAGAAGACTCATGCTATGCACTCACTGATAAGTGGATATTAGCCTAGAAGACTGGAATACCTAAGACACAATCCACATATCAAATGATGTCCAAGAAGAAGGAAGGAAGGGCCCCTGACTCTGGAAAGGCTTAATGCAGCAGTGTAGGGAAATACTAGAACAGGGAAGAGGGAAGGGGTAAATGGGGGAACAGGGGGAGGGAAGAGGGCTTATGGGACTTGCAGGGAGGGGAGATCCAGGAAAGGGGAAATCATATGAAATGTAAATTAATATATCAAATAAAAAAATAAGAACCCCCCCCCAAATAAAGCTCTGGTGTAGTCATAAGGCAGAACGACCATCTCCCCTGGAAGGAACACTTGGGGTTTGCTCTGTGCCCAAGTCCAGCTTTCAAACCGTGGGTCTGGGGCAGGCTGGACTTAGGCGGCGGTTTCATTGACACTTAGTACACATAAATTTAAAAACTTATGTAAATTGCATTATTTCTTTGAGCCTTAGTTTTCTTACCTTTAAAATGAGACTGATCTACTTGGAATGCATTAAAAACTGTGAGATACTACACATAATTTCATAGCAATCAAATTTTAATGTCCTTTTTGCAGCTGGATATAGTTATCAGGTTAACTCCCTTTCTGTGCCTTCAAAATGTGTTCTTTTTAAATTCTTTTGGGGGAGGAATGGTATTAAAGAAAATATAACTCCATCTCATAACAAACATTGGCCTCTGATCCCCCTAAAAAGATCTGGATTTTGTTTGTAGCAGTGAAACAGTATATTTACCATCTCTTTGCACATTCTAGTTTCCTCTTTGGAAATTCCCCCTCCAAAAACTCTCCCAGATTTTCCCAACAGTCGTCTTCCCTGCAATCATTTACAAGCATCCCTCTGTCTGACCCTGGAATGGGTCAGCATTGTTTTTCTGCTGGTTTGCTGTAGGCTACATAGTTTTTGAATGCTAGGAATAGATAAGAGTGAAACATATTTATCCACGGGACAAAAGGCAGTAAGGAAACAGTGGGGCCATCAAGGCCGTTGCAGAGTATTTAGGTCTTTTAAGCAACTGCCTGTCTCCCTGTATTTTTTCCTCCTTTTTCTTTTCATTTATTTTTCTCTCATACAATACCATAGCCTCTTCTCCCTCCACTCCTCCTCTTCCCCTTCCTTCCTTCTCCCCAGATGAACTGCTCCTCCATTTCCTTTAGGAAAAGGGAGGCTTCCAGAAGATATCAGTTGAACACAGCATAACAAGACACAAGAAGACGACACACGGTCCCTCATATGTGGGCTGGACAAGATGACCCAGGAAGAGGAAAAGGGTTCCAGGAGCAGATAAAAGAGTTAGAGACAGCCCCACCCCTACTGTTAGGAGTCTCACAAGAACACCAAGCTACACAACCACAACATTTTTAAAGTTAGGAAACAAAAGTTGGGAAAGGAAAGGGAATTTTTCCACAGTCTTGCCAGTTTGCTGAAAGGAAGATCTAACTTCCTCTTACCTCATTCATTATATACTCATGGATTATTTAAAAGCAAAGCAAAGGCTGAACCACATGAAACTTTAACTGAGCTATCCCACAGTTAAGAGGAACTGGGATCCAACTCTCCTACTAAGGCAGTTTTTCATTCAAATTGAGGTTAAGGAAAATGAGATCTCAAAGATCTCCCAGTTTTGATTCATTTGTGTCTATGTGGTATATGCATGCGAGCAGTGGGTAAATGTGGGTGGTGAGCTAGTGTGTGTGTGTGTGTGTGTGTGTGTGTGTGTGTGTAGGTTAGAGGGCAAGGTTGACATCTTTCTTTATTGTTCTCTATCACATGTTTAAGAGAGAGCCCCTTTGGGTCAGATTGGTTACCCAGGGAGCTCCAGGGTCCTCCTGCTGCTGTCCCGTCCCCAGCACAGGGGTTTCAGCTTTTTACCTGGGATCAAACTCAGGTCTTCATGCTTAAGTGCCAAGCACTTTATCCGCTCGTCTGTCTTTCCAGCTCCTATATCCTCCATCAATGACAACAAAAGAAAAATGTTGATTTTTTTTTTTTGAGACATATATAAGCACGCCTGTTCCAGGCCTGGGTGAGTTCTTTGTCTTTTCCTTTGTTGTGAGTTCATGTTCTTTAATCATACTACTTCTGTAACTAAATTGAGGTTTGATAGCCAAAGGGAGGGCCATAGCATCTCTGCCAAAGTTCAGCATAGGATCACAGTTAGAAGAACAAAATAGTTCGTTCATCTTGTTCCTATAGAAGAAAGGGGACTTCAACGGAAACACACTGCTTCTCTTATTGCCACTTCCTGATGGACCATTTCTCTGTAGTTGATGTCATCGACAATGAGCACACCAGTTCTAACCTCAGAACTCCCTTTTCATAAAGGAGTGAACTCGTTCAAAGCTATGATGCACTGGACAGAGAACAGCGAAATGTGGAAGCAGAATCAGAGCAGAAGGAGACAATAGAGTAGCAACAGGTCCAGCCTGGTCAAACAGAGGGATGCAAAGAAACTACCTTCAGGGTTGTGTAGACAGAGTAGGCATCACAGTCTTTTCACACATCATGTTCATCACCCTGACACAAGCTAAGAGTAGCCCATCGGAAAGTCATATTTTATAACATTCTAAACACAAATGTAAGGGTGACATTTTTCTTACTTTCAAGTATAATGGTACAAGATCTGTGTGTGATACAAACTGGAACCTGTGTGTTATAAAAAGAGAAAGGTTGATGTGTCTCTTTTGGAATAGCTGTTATTTGAGGGAAACACTTTTTTTTGCAATTGCCACTTGAATAAAATATATTCACTATTTAGCATCCACAGATATTATCCAGATGTGCACACATTGATCTGTGCTGTCTGTGGCTCTGCTCCTCCACCCCAAATTACAGAAAAGAAAAAAAAATATCTGCTAAAAAAATTACTAAATCTAAAAATGTTAACAAAATTAAAGCAACAATTGCAAGATTCTCGTAATGTTTTGCTTATGTTAAATCTGATTTTGGTCTGGCTTGGGGACATTTGGTGTCTGTTCTTGATTCGGTTAGAGATAGAAAATAATTGCCATAACGGAACACTGATGCTTGAAACATCTGCAGTTACTTTAAAATGGCTGTCATGCAAGTTGCCTTGACTTTATTGTCTTAGGCATTTAACAGTAACTTTCTACTTTAGAAGAAAAACCCCAAGAATAGCCTCTAATGAGTTACTGTACATCGTATGTGCGACATGTGCCCCATCCACCTTGACGCTCTTCAACTCTCATCGCCTCCGGGGTTTCCTCGCCATTAATACCTCACTGAGGCAAAGAGATGGAAACCCCAGGCACATAAGCTCCCTGCTGGCTTTCTTCCAGGGCTTCACACGTACTGACTGGTTTTGTTTGTTTGTTTGTTTGTTTGTTTTTTCTAGATCAGATTGGGGATATTGTTTAATGACAAGTCACTCTTTCTTCCCATTCTCTTTCCAATGCAATACTCAGAAGAGCAGGAGGGCAATCAAAAGCTAAGGCCTAGTCATTACCATGAAAAAAAAATTATTTTTGAGACAGGGTTTCTCTGTGTAGCCCAGGCTGTCCTGGAACTCACTCTGCAGACCAGACTGGCCTTGAACTCAGAAATCTGCCTGCCTCTGCCTCCCAAGTGCTGGGATTAAAGGCATGCGCCACCACTGCCCGACCACCACAAATAATTTTAAAAGGTTCTGTAGACAAACATCTACCTATGTGGGGTCCTACACCCTGTAGCACTTACAGGCAAAGCATATCTCTCACTTACTTTAAAACATGTGTATGTGAAAATATTATAATCAGTGGGAGGTGACATGGAGCTGATGGTTAGTTCACTGTATTACTCTTTTAATTTTCTCTTGAAACTGATGTGTGATTTCTATATAATTATAAGTAAAATATTTAGCAATACCCAGGCACCGTACCTATGTTCATAATATGTTCATTTCCTTTCTTTCTTCTTATTTCTCCTACTATTCATTTTCTTTTCTGATCATGGTAAACACCCACTATGGTTATACTTTGAGTCTAATTATATTCCTTATTACAGTAGAGTAGTTTTTGAGGAAGCACCAAGCAGAAATAAGTGAGTAAATGGCCCGAGATGGTAATCGCTGCAGCACAGCCCAAGAGATGGCCATTTCCAAGTATTCACTGTGACATTATCTGCGGATAAGAGGACAAAAACTAAAAGTTTAAACAAACAAACAAACAAACAAACAAATACCTGTAAAATATTACATCAATTTTAAAAATACAAAAATAGACCAAGTACTTATTGGAATGGAATGGAATAGAATGTAAACCTAGTAATCCAACACCACGATTTCACGTCCGTAGAGCCCTTCTCGTGGTGAGATGCTTTTGAGCGTGCGTAAAGATCATTTTGTGGACATTGCCTTAGAGCCTGTGTCCTGTGCAGGGAGTACTGTCCCTTTAAAAGGTCTGCCTGCCAAAGCTGCTACTTAGCATAGGGTCTAGAGTCTGCCTTCCTTTTTAGGATGAAATTCTGCGTTCTGTCTTATCTTACTGTTGATGTCCCTAAAGCTGGGTTGACAGCAGGAAGGAGGAATTTTGTTGTCTGCTGTCCCTGTGGGCTGTGATTCCTTCCAATTCTATTTTTCTGGGCAGCGTTGTCAAATGAACACTCTTATGATTCTCTCTCTAAATTCTCAAGAACTCTCTTGGCAGAGAGCAAGATGTGGCAAATTATTTGACACCCCAGCTTGTAAAGTCAGAGAAGAGTTCATGGAAAGCTATTGTCTGAAGTTATGCAATGAAGCCTCAATTTATCCACCAAGTGTTGGTCCGCCCTATTCATTTAAGGCTCTGCGTGAAATATGCAAAGACGTGAGGAAGAAAGGAGTTTTGTACATAATCTTTCCATCTATATATTAAGATCAGTCTAAGGGGATATATGAAAAGAGTCACCATATACACCACAAATGCCTGTCTACGTTGAAGTTATAATTAGGATTATTACCGTTGTATTTATCAAAGTTACCATCATCTTTCTGATCTTCTGTGTTCATGACTGTGCAGTTCTAAGGAATTAAGAATTAAAAATAATGGTTGCTACCTGGGAATAAACTAGCTGCTATCACTGTGCTGTCTAGTTTTTATGTCAACTTGATACAAGCTAAAGTCATCTAAGAAGTCTCCTCTATTTATAAGAGGACTTCAGGCCTCCTGTGGGACATTTTCCTAATTAGTGACTGATGTGGGAATGGCCCAGCTCACTGTGGGTGGTGCCACCCCTGGGCTGGAGGTCCCGGCTGGTGTAAGGAAGCCGGCTAAGCAAGCCCTGAGGAGCAAGCCAGAAGGAGCAGCGCCCGTCCGTGGCCTCTGCTCAGCTCTTGCCTCCAGGTTCTTGTGTTTTGCTTGACTTCTTGCCCTAACTTTCTTCAATAATAAACTATAATGTGGAAATGTCAGCAAAATAAGCCTTTTCCTCCCCAAGTTGCTTTCTATCATGGTGTTTCATCACAGCAATAGAAAACCTAACTAAGACAGTAAGATAATCTTGAGTGACAGCTTATTATTCTGGAAGTTTCAGGACATGGCTGAAGAAGGAATGGTAGTTGTGTTCAGATAGAAAATGTGCCAGTTGTGGTAGATATGAGAGAGAAAAATGACAAAATGTTCTGATTGTAACAATGGCCAATTTCTATTTTCTTAAATACTGCTGAAATAAAGCAGTCAGGTAGGAATCAGATGTGGACAGACAGGAACTCCAAGATCTGGAAAACAGGAAAGCCATGGTCTCAGATTATAATTGGATTTGGGAAGCAATCACGAGAAGCTAAACTTTTCAGGAAGGAAATATTGTGGCAAAGTGATGCTTAGAAAAATGATATCCTTTCACGCATTTAAGATAGATTGTCAATAACTGAAAACCAGAAGTGGAAGAGGGTTTTAAGGTAGAACCAACTCAGACAAAAGAAAAATCTTTGGATCCAATGTTTTAAGACTTTGATAATGCTTGTCCTGAGAGCAACGTTGGACATTTGCTGTAGAAGGAAAGCTGTGGGAACAAAAGGAGGTGACATAAGTCAGAAAAGACCCCCGTGGGCACATGGGAAGACAGATGCTCTTTCGTGTGCCCGACGTGCATTTGGTGACACTGGGACACAAGATGAGCATTGGACTCTGTCGTCTAACTGCCATCCCACTCCGTCTCCACTCTTTCAGTCATCCGTGAGGAACAGCTGACCCTTGGCTCCTTTTCTCCAGTTCTTGCTTCCTGGACCTGCTGAGGAATAATCTCCATGTACCTTGTGCCTACCGCGGCTCCAGGTGCCTACTGCTAGCATCTCATCCGGGATAGGAGAGGTGTCATGCCAGTATGACGGACAGCTTGCTGGGGTTGTGTCCCGGATACTCCTGCTGCTATTTCTTTGTTGTTTTGTTTTAGAAGAGTTCACAAGACAAACCATCTTAAAGCTGTATCTCGCTTAGGCATTCTTTGTATTGCCAGGCTTTCCGCTCTTTTCTTTCAATGAAAAAGTTGTCTCCCACAATGTTTTCTCTTAAGCCAAGTCTGTGCCACAGTCATGCTTCTGTACACGATAAAGAGAGGCAGGCTGTTCTGCTTTCCAAGTTTCTGTTTCTAGTACTGTTTCTCCACAGTCCTCATTCCACTGTAATTCTCTTTGTGTTTTAAGAGTTTAAGTGTGTTTGTGTGTGTGTGTGTGTGTGTCTGTGTGTCTGACTGTGTATGACTCTGTGTGTGAGAGAGACAGAGAGAGAAGCAGAGAGAGACAGACAGACAGACAGACAGACAGACAGAGACAGAGAGACAGAAACAGAAAGAGTACGTGCCAAAAAACATTGGATCTCCTGGAACTGAAATTATGATTATATTTGTCCATGAACAGTTTTGACATGGGTGTCGGGAACAGTTCTATGGTTCAGAGGAATCAGCAAACACACTTAATCCTGAGTCATCTCTCTAGCCCATTCTCAGTGCTATTACTATCCTTGATGACAAGTATCTTGGGTCATTTGATTTGTTCTTGTTACTCAAACTAGGATACTCAATATTTCAATAAGACACCTTATGCCATCATAGCATGTATTCATGAGGAAAGTGGCTATATGAATTTTATATGCCACTGTGAACCTGGTTGGAGGGGAAATTATGTGATGTTCAGTATACATATATAGAACCTTTAAAAGTTCAGGATATCCAGGGTTTTGTCCTATAACCCTCAATTAACTTCCATATTTCTTTATTTTTTAAGATTTATTTATTGTCATATGTAAGTACCCTGTAGCTGTCTTCAGATACAACGGAAGAGGGTGTCAGATCCCTTTACGGATGGCTGTGAGCCACCATGTGGTTGATGGGATTTGAACTCAGGATCTTTGGAAGAGCAGTCAGTGCTCTTAACGGCTGAGCCATTTCACCAGTCCCAACATTCATATTTCATATGAACCTCTGAGCTCACTGTTCTCTTATGGAGGCAAAAAAGCCTCCATATTTAAGATGTATGGAGAGAGGGCATGTCCTGCTGGGTCCCCCTCCCATTCTTTGCCCTCCTTTATTATCAGGTTTTAGCTTTCAAAGCTAATTGGTACAAGCAAGTCATCCAGGTACTTGCATTAGTTTCTTTTTTCTCCTGTCACTAAATATATGACAGAAATAGGTTAAGGAAGGATTTATTTTGCCTCACAATGGCAGGGTATATAAATCCATTTCAGAGAAACCACAGGGCGAGCTCCTGTGTGTGCCGGTAAAACTTTTTTGGTCAACTCTCTCTCGTCGTGGTAGATGAGGAAGCAAGGAGCGAGACCAGAATTAGAATTAGGATCACTCTCAAGGCCAGCCTCTATGGCCCTTTATGTCTCATTTTCCAAAGATTCCACAGACTCCCAAACAGTGCCGCTGGCTGGTGACTCCACATACAAACATACACATGCCCTGGATCAGATTTCAAAATCAAGCCACGTGTGGCTTTTCTGGGCGCATTTGTTGTGACACGACAGCACCTCCGTGGTTGGTTGGGTTGCTTAGGGATGCACCTACCTCCTCAAAAGGCCACGCTGGGGTTTCTGTACTAGGCGGAAGTGGGCTGCTCATCTCAGCATGAAGGGCTCTTTGTGGATGGCAAGCGCCAGGACATGTATATCCAGCAATCCTCCATGTCTGTGTGTGTGCCTCTGAACTATGGACCCACTTGGTACTTAGCTACTTTTCTCCCTTGATGTGTCTTTTCTTCCACTGATGGTGCCGCATCTCTCCGGAAGTTCTATAAACCCTAGCTACTCCTCAAAAACAGTTGCACCTGTCCAGCAAGTCTTCCATTCCTACCTCACTGAAAAGTGACTGCTGCCTTGATAAGATTCACCCAGGCCATATAATAATGTGTGCCCCTTGTGCATGGAGTCATTTACTGATACTGTCTGTTGCCAGGCCTCTGTCTCTCCTCTCAGCAGCTCTGACAGCTATTTCCGGCTCCATAATGCATACTTAATAAAGGTCTGCTCGCTGTGACCTTGGCGAATTCCCTGGGGTCTTGGTTATCTTTTGTCAGTCCGTGTCTGTCTCCCCTGTGCTATGGGGATAATTGAAGCATACTGAGGATAACTCGAGTGTAGCGTTTTATGTATTAACCTAAGGGAAAGAGGACGACATATACAAAGAAAGAGGGAGACCAGAGGAGGCGCTGACACGGAGGGACAGTGACCTTCATGACTTCATTTTAGATCAGCAGGGACTTCCGACTTCCAGAATCTAACCTGTTCCATTCCAAGCCACTCAAGGCAGTAAGGGTGGGTACATGAGTGACGAGAAGGATTTTGCACTGAGATTTGGTCAGTCTGCAAGCAAATATCAAAGAGTTCCGTGACCTGGAACATTAGCTTAGCATCTAGAGTGGAGCCAAAGGCTGTAACAGTTTGACCTTGAGATCACAGTCTATTTCAGACTGCATTTTATTATGGAAGCACCTCCCACAATAGCCTCGTTGTGAGAGCTCGAATCTTATCAGAACTGACAGCAGCTCTTGGCCTCAGCGGCAGAACAGTGCGATCGGGACCCTGGCTGACTGCGACTCCGAAGGGAAACTGCATGGGAGCCACAGACAGGTAGCCAAGGTTAGCCCAGGGAGGGCCTGCCAGGCACGCAGCAATGAGCACAGTTGAGTTTGCCAACGGTCAAAGGTTAAATAACTCACCGAGTGGCAGCTGTGTAAATGCTGTTTGGGGAACTTGTCAACAAAAACCCACATAAAGAAGTGGCTAAAAATACAAATTCAGAAAAAAATCAGGAGGGAAACGATTTAAGAAGTGAATACTGGGAATAAAAAGGGCTAGCTTTGGCATAGTCTACTCTTTTCTTTTCTTTTCTTTTCTTTTCTTTTCTTTTCTTTTCTTTTCTTTTTTCTTTTCTTTTCTTTTTTTCCCTCAAGATCCCAGCTAAAGAAATAGTCTTTAAGACAATGAAGGTGGTTTGGAAACCAACCAAAACAAGCAATCCCAAACCAAAAAACCCTCCAGTTGAGTAACATTTGGGGTTGAAAAAAGAATGTTATGATGGTGGTGAAAAAAAGGTATAAAAAGAGAAAATGACTTTTCCATTGTAGATAATGACTCAGCATGCGCTCCGGTTTTGAAATATAGACTTCCTGGCACTCACGGTAGGAAAATGCTTTGATCTCTAAGTTCTGTAGAAAATGAGCAAACAATTGCTATTGGGGGTTTGGGGCCTTTCCCATAGGAAGTACGAGCGACACTCTTCATGTCGAAATGGCTCTAACCGGAAGGACTGGGCCTTTACTTTCTTTTCTATCTCTTCTTACCTTTCTTTTTCCTTGAATTATTTGTTTTTTCTCTTCCTGAGTCAAGATAACACATGAATACAATATAAATCAAATCCGCAGCGCTGCTGCCTATCCCCGTGTTACTTATTAAAGCAACACGTTCCTAGTTTCTCCTGCACCACTGCAGAGCCAGGCGATTACTAAGTCCTCGCCCAAAAAAAGAATTATATTTTGTGTGTTATTCTTCATTTTTGGGTTTTGTAATTGAGTTTGCCCTGACAATTGTTACGCGCTTGTCTGCCTTATCTTCCTTCTTTCAACGTTAACTTGTCCGCTATTATTACGAGTGTGTGAGCCTGCGAGTACACACAGGTCATGCTGCCTATGGAAGTCAGGGGACAACGTTCAGGGGACAGTTTCTCTCCTTTCAGTGTGCTGAGGTAGGGTCATTCCTGTGTTCGCCATAATGTACACTCCAGGCCCCTGGACCGTGAGCGTCTGGGCTGCTCCACCTTCTTAGCTTTCCCTCTGACAGCTGGAGGGCGGGGTTTCATGACCTGTGCAAGCGTTTGGCATGGGTTCTCAGGATCAAGCTAAGCACCCTTTAGAAGCGGCCAGTTTCACTCACTGACTCATCTTACCGCCCTCACCCATTGTATCTCTCTTAAGTGCTATATATTCCGTTTAACTTGTAAGGTGAAGATCAATATTTTTTTTCAGTCTATGCACAGGGTGTGTATTTGTATTGTTTTTATTTCTTCCTATCATCAGCAATCTCAGTTCAAAAGCATTTTTTCCCTACTACAGATGCAACCGATAAAGTACATTGTTAGGAATTTATTAGGACTCATAGATCTTTATCAGATCAGATGTCAGATCAGAACAGCATTCCTCTAGTACTTTAAAGTACATTATTAGTGCACTCTTAGTATTGCTGTGAATGGAACGTTCTGAACTAGTCTGTGTTGGTACATCTAGAATGTTAATGGGAGAGGTCCATTTGCTTCCCTCAGAACTTCTACGAACTGGAAAAGTTTCAGACTCAGTCAAAGAATGATAATTTGCCTAAGCCCTGATCAATGAGAATGCTAACATTTTAATTTCAGGGTTGTGTGTGTGTGTGTGTGTGTGTGTGTGTGTGTGAAGGTATGTGTGTGTGTGCATGTGTGTGTGTATGTGCACTAGCATGTGAGAATGTGTGTGCAGATTCACACAGGCAAGCTATCCTGAGAAGTGTGTTAGCATCACAGTTGCTTTTAATCATGATTCCACCAGTAAGCTCACTTTCTGTCCCTTCATTTTCTGTTGGTCAGAATTATCTGTATGGTCAGAATATTCTTGAGTATAGCCAGTCTGTACATGAACAGGTTAGCGACTGGATTGGCATCAAGGGCATATCAGAACAAACAGAAAGACTGCCCTAAACTTTCCTAAACAGAAAAGGACCGTTGGGGGGAAAAAAATCCCTACTGAATAAAACCTTTTAAATTTTCTTTTGTAATTTCAATTTGCCATCACATGCAACCTCCCTAAGTTTTCTTAGAGATGCTTGTATTTTCTCAGGAATGGAAGAGAGAGAAGCTCTCTGAATCTCTAAGGAAGATCTGAGGTCAGTGTA
This sequence comes from Apodemus agrarius, assembly GCA_964023405.1. Lineage (NCBI taxonomy): Eukaryota > Metazoa > Chordata > Mammalia > Rodentia > Muridae > Apodemus > Apodemus agrarius. The sequence goes on along the minus strand of OZ030027.1, from coordinate 24,334,359 downwards.
GGAAGTCCTGTACAAAAAGAGGTGGTTTTAACCAGAAAAGCAGACTTGCTTATCTTTACTGCATTAGGCCCTCTGGGGGACCCTCTGGTGAATGTGGGTGCCCTGCCACTGTCTGCTGAGAAAGTCCCTGCGTATGCTCAGCCTGCCTCTCTAACCTCATTTCTAAGAGAACTCCGGTGAGGAGTAACAGCGTATGCCTGGCAACACTCCACGCCATCACATGACTTGACATGACAGACCAGAATTGGGCAAAGGGACTGCGCCAGTCCCCATTGTCAGTTTTATTGACAGAAATACAATGAGTCATTAGAAAAGGCCATCTGAATCGCGGACTTAATTTAGTTCCTGTGTATTAACCAGCAATTCAATCAAGCCCAAGACAATTTTGAAGGGCCTGAAGCAGCTGAGTGCGACTGGCCTGAGGTCTGTTCAGTAGTCATGAGACATCTCCTGACGTCTCTGCCCTTGTCCGAGGCATGCTGTCAGCAGAATTAAGACAGTGTTCAGCCTAGGGCAGGACGGAGCCATAACTTCAAAACGGTCTCACTGCTCTATCTCTCCAGGTATAATTTTGGAAGTACAAATAACTGAGGGCTGTATGTTTTCTCATTTGGTGATTTAGTTTTATGTTTTGAAACATGTCATTTGGGTAGTTTACTGCCACTGCTACTGTGGGGAAAGAGTCACTTACAAAACCATCCCCATCACAAAGCCCTCCATAAAACCATAGCTGAATATAAAAATAGAGATTTTACAAGAAGTGAAATGTATTAAGATACTTGATGTTGCAGCCTTAATATCTTTTGTTTGGTAAGAATCTATCTTAGTAATATTTTAAGTCTGACAGCTAAAATCAAATTGCGGTACGGAAGAATATTCTGTAATCTTGACTTATAGCAGCATACTTTTATATAAATATATTTCCTCAAAGAAGGAACCACTCAGAGATGAGTTGTCTGAGTCTGTGATTCGTCAGAAGGGTCGGGAACTCCCTCCATGCAAAACAGAGCATGACAAGGAAGACTGGCCAGTGTCTGATTAAAGATAGAATGCTTAGCTTTTTCATCACAACATCTACTTATAACAACCACGGAAAATATGGTAGAACATAATTAATGTGTGCTAATTTGAGATGGAAATACGTTATTTAAAATAACGAATATAGGAAGCAAGTCCATTGACGGAGCTGACAGTCTGTATGGGAACAAGCTGATGGCCTTTTCTGAGACTCATATTATATTAGAAAATATAGAAAATGTCTTCTTAACTGGAAAACAAAGTGCAGTCTAAGTGCCAGTGCCACTGAGAAACACTGTTCATACGTAATTCAAACCCTTAGAAACAGCTGAACTGTCGAGAACACATTCAGTCTTCATCTGAAAGCATAGTGCGGTAAGATTTACCATTTTGGAAAGGAAATTATGGATGGGATTTGCATTACTAAAAACTAAAGCATGTTAGAAAGTTTCAAGGGTGAAACATGCTGACTTGAATGACTGAATCAGGAGGCCCACTGGACTAGGGACCGAGATAGGCGGTCCAGCACAGAATAAAATGGCATCTCAAGTGAACTTCATGTTACCGGCTGGGTGGGTGTGCAGGTGGCGGGGGAGGGGGTAGAGAATGAACTGGTCCCAACAGCTTGAGTGATGAGCTGTACCTTCAAAAGGTCCTTTTATCCAAAGTGACAAAGCCTGTGTTCTGCTGGGCCTGGGTGGCAGATGAGCTCAGAGGTCTTCCCAGCTCCTGGAACCACTGAGAAGCTTCCTGGGAACAGACCCATTGATTCATCCCACAACAGGATGAAGCAAACCTCCCCTCCTTCCCTCCGTTCCCCTCCCTCCCCCTCCCTCCTTCCTACCTTCCTAATACACAAATCACTTTATTGTAATGAACTCACAAGTCAAAATGTCGCATAGCTTGATGAACTTAGCCACTCACACAGATAGCTGCCTGGTTCTACACCCTGTAATCTCAGTGTACCCGTCATTCTGAAGCTGTGGGGCTTCGCTGAGAGTTTTACACTTTCACCATGAATTACATTTTTATTTACTTAGCCATCACGAAAGAAAGAAAGAAAGAAAGAAAGAGAGAGAGAGAGAGAGAGAGAGAGAGAGAAAGAGAGAGAGAGAAAGAAAGAAAGAAAGAAAGGAGAGTTAACAATTCTCACATGAAATTATCTTTATGTTCTCTTTCATGACATATGTCCTTTCTAGTCACCTCATGTCACCCTTTCCTGTTCTTTCTATGTGTTATACTCTACCACTCCACTCACATGCACATTCATTTACAGGCATCCATGTAAAAGTGAACCTTCCTTATGTGCCTTGTAGTGCAAAATGTGCTAGGAAACACTTTCTTCTGCGTGTACCAAAGTACATCGAAATGGATTTAAAAATTAAATGCAAATAATATGTTAAAAAGAACAGTAATAAAATATGACCAAAGGTCTTCATTCCCTGGGCTCCATTAAAACAATGTACTCCAACATGTGCGTTTATAGGGGGACATTTCATATTCACACCACAACTATGGTTTTGGATGGGTGTGGGCATGGAGTGGAGTCTCTCCAGCTTGTTTCATGGTGCCCACATCAGACCCTTCTGATTTCCCTGGTCTTATTTTCTCCATGGTCATCAAATGGCTTAACTGCCGGGATCCCTCCTGATAGCAGCCCCGGCTTTGCAGCACGGGAGAGAGGGAGGGAAAGGAGGAGGGAAGAGGGAGGGAAAGGAGGAGGGGGGAGGAGAAGGGGAGGGGGAGGGGGAGAAGAGCCCTAGGCAAGGCCTATAGCACTAAGGTATACCCACAGTCCACGCCCACAAACTACTAGGTTCACTCAGGTGCCAAGGGATAGAATGTTCTAGTAGCTCAGAGTGCTTCGTTCTCTGGTTCAGAACATCTCCCAGGGGTAGGATACAAGCGAGTGTGTCTACCCCATTAGATCACGGCTCCTGCTGTACGGGGTCACAATACTGGTTTGGCTCAAGCATTGAGGGGACAGGGGATATTCTGCCAGCCCAGATGTAGCTTCCCCTCTGTTCTTGACCGCCTGCTCCTACTGGGACAGGGCAGCCTTGGGGCCCAGGTACTGTAGTTACGGCTGTTCGGATGGGTGTAGAGTAGCGCAGTTATGTGAACCTCAGGTGGATGCCTAACCTGAGCTAAGGGCCTGTCAGGGCTGGACAAAGGGTAAGAAACGGTGCAGGACTCCGTAGTGATAATTGGAGTTGCTCCCTTTTCCCTCCTCACTGTGAAGCTGTGGGATGATTGACGGGTGGGAGGTGGGTGGACGCTGTTCGTTCCCTTTGCCTTGCGGCTCTCCGGGGTTTCTGCTTCACACTGCGGCAGTGCCGTCCTCACTAAGCTGTGCATTCATTGTCCCAGTCGTGCTTCCTGGGAACAATTAGCACGAGGAACCTGGCAGACCAGCATGCTGGCACGCCCCTGAGTGTGTGCGCGCTTCCTTAACATTTTAAGACTCAGAGGTAAACAATAGATGGGAAAGAGGTGCTGGGCGGGCATTCGGTAGGGATTTTATGTATTCGTCATAACGCAGGGCGTTCGATTGAATAAACTGATAAAGGCCGGTGTGCCATTTCCAGGGAAACCCTGGTGCCTTGCGGGCCATTTAATTGGGAGAGCTTCCCCAGTGAGCACGTGGCTGACATCTATCTATAATGCACATATAGCAGGCCCCTCTGACAAAACCCTGGGATCCATCTTAATGGATCATAGGAAGTATTTCACAGCGAGATTCACTGGTGTTTCGAAGCAACATCAATTTGGTCATAATAGGTTTCTATGGTTTCTGTGCTTATCACTCTCTGCCTCGGTAATAGGCGCCAATAAAACATGACCTGAACGGGTTATAGCAAGACAAGAATCCAAAGGACACTCCATTTATAGTTCCCTTTCTTGTAAAACACTACACTGACTCCTTTTGCTAAGGCTGTCCTGAAATTTACTGCTCAGTGCAGTATGAGGTAATTGGCTTCCAGTGTTTCAGGAGGGGTCTTTGCAGCAACAGGATCGATATTGTGAGCCTTCTCCCTGACACCGGAAGCAAAGAAAATCTGCATAGACGCAGGAGTAAGTAAACAGACACATCAACAACTGCTTGGGTGTGGCTCAAGCAAAAAAAAAAAAAAATACCGCCGACAGGGGAGATGCAAGAAACTGGCACCAAAAAAAAAAAAAAAAAAAAAAAAAAAGATAGAAATGTCCTGCATCTCAAGTGTATTGTATTGGGATGGAAATCAATCCAAGATTGTAAAATGGTAAAAAATCAACTGCAATGCAAGTTTTCTTTCTTGCAGTTGCCAAGAGACTGGCTGCGTTTGGATTTAGGCTGACCAGGGCTAAGACAGAGAGGTTCATGCCTTACATGGTTAAGGGCCACACAGTTACACTGGCATCATTTGGTTGAGGACAACATCTGGTTGCTTCTTCTGTGCCCTGAAGTGTGCCTGATCTTATACGTGTTAGGATTTCCCAGTGAGCCTTTCTGCTTCGCCTAAAGCTCACTGTGACGGGAAAGAAGGTGTGCATTACCTGAGTCTAAGGACCCCCACCACCAGCCGCTGCCTGCCTAGCCTCCTCCACAGCCCTTTCCTCCTTCCCCCCACCGCTCAGGACCAGCCACTGTCTCCTTGGCTTTCCTTTCTGAGCCTGGAAGTGAGAACCTCACCCAGGTCGCCTTGGTATACATCCTAAAGGGAGAAAGTGACATAAATTAGTTGTCTTGCAGGACTTTTTTATCTCCAGTCTTTTTCAGAGCACTAAAATGACAAGCAGGGTCTCCGGCTCTCCCCTGGGGCAGCACAGCCTGACAGCAGACATCCTGTGGCCTGGGCTTTTACTGCTGATGAGGTCTGAATCCTGTGGAGAAAAATAAAAGCCCTGGCACCAAGCCCTAAGGACCTGCTTTCTTCTAAAGCATTGGACAATCTCTGGTTGTGTTCAGGATTTTTCGCTCTTGTGTAATTTTTATCAGATTACTGGTTGTCTCTTATTCACAAGCTCTTCATTTATAATAATAATAATAATAATAACAATAATAATAATGTCCTCAACATGATGGCTGTGAAGTTTATATGGGACAGTGAATCTGACTGTGTACCATACCATAAAAATTCAGTAAATCAGGTTACAATCAGGTGAGCATAATGGTATTTTACCCATTATTCATTTTCTATACATATCGATGGCTTTTATTTAGGGAAAAAATACTTCAAAAAGTAACTTTGCTTCTGCAGGGTCCATTAAAAGGTCTAGTCATACAATAAGGACTTTTGATTTTCCCCACACAGACCTGCTCAGAAGGAGAGGAACTCTGGGGCAGATGGGGCTGTATTACATGGCATCAAGCAAAGCAAGGCAAAGAGACAAGCACCACGTCACTTGAAGCAAGACTGGAAATATGCTCTGCCAGCTAAATCCAGTGACAAGCTGACCTCAAACGAACTGTGCCATTCAGAAATGGTTTCTGGGCTCTGGAATCTGTTTTCATTAAGTTTTCTTTTTTATCAGCTATTTGTTGAGCTCTGTCTGTGAAACGCTGTATGCTAGTTGCATTGGGACCATATAAAATGTGTAAGATACAACCCAATTCCGGGGAGCATACTACAGTAAGAAAAGTATCACACACACACACACACACACACACACACACACACACACACACAAAAAAAAAACCATCCCAATTAGGGTAAAAATGGAAACTGCTATGAGGATTCTGTGAGTATAAGGATAGAGATAGTTACTGTGGAGTTTCATAGGCATTTCCAGGAGGTACTTCTTGCCCTGGTTGAAGCAGAGCCGTTGACCACTCTGGAGCTGACCTTCCTGAGTCCACTTTAGAAATGACATATCCACTTGCCTGTCATTCGGAGTTGGGAGAGCTCGTTTTAGATGACATAAAGATCAGTTTTCAAGCATGGAGAAGCTGATGGAAATAAGGTTTCGTGCGACTGAAATCTTTTGACTAATAGGAGCAGTTGGCTTCGCTTAGGCAAGCCTAGGCTCTGGTACCCGGAACCAATCTTGCTACAGTGTGCCCTGAGAAGACTCCTCCCACGCCCATCCCCAATCCCCTGCCATGCCTACAATGAACCAACACTTCGCAGTGACTGGGCTTATATTAATCATTTCTGTAATGGCTATGACCGAACATCTGACAACCCAGTTAAAGAAGTTTATTCTGGTTTGCAGTTAGATGGATCCATTCTCATGGTGAGAGAGGAGAGGTATGGTTACAGGAGAGAGAGGGGGAGAGGGAGAAGGAGAGGTAGGAGAGGGGAAGGGGGAGGGGGGAAAGGAGGGAGAGAAGGAGGGAAGGAGGGAGGAAGAGAGAGAGAAAACTCCTTTAGTCACATTTTTTTCTGCAAACAATAACAGCAACAAAACAAACAGCCAAATAGAAGGTGGGGCCTGGCTATGAAGCCCTGAGGTCTATCACCATTATTCTACCTGTACCAACAAGACTCCACCCGCTAAAGGTTCCACAGCCTTTCAAAGCAGCTCTGACAGCTGGTGACCAAGTATTCAAACACAGGACCTATACTGGAATTTTACATTCAAACCACAGCAGATGAAGTACTACTATTCTTAGATGCGCTGTGAAGGAGGCACCCAAACAAAGTTACGCTAGCCATTTTCTTAAAAATTAATTGGAGCACCCTAATAATTGAGTGGGGATGGATAAAAAGACGTGATCTTGTTGCCGTTTGTTTTGTTTTCTGGTTTTGCTTGTTTGTCTGTTTGCTATTTAACACAGGATTTCTCTGTGTAGCCCCGGCTGTCCTAGAACTCACTCTGTAGATCAGGCTGTCTACAAACTCACAGAGATCGTCCAGCTACTGTCTCCCAAGTGCTGGGATTAAAGGCATGCACTACTTAATAAAGGCGGCACCACATGCAGGACTTGAAACATGATCTTTTTAAAACTACCATCATGAAATGACGTGACTTGTGCTGCTATATAAACATTATTAACTCGAAATGTAGATAAGTCTGTTCTGAGACTTTAGCTATGTATTTGAGCTCGAGGACTTCAAATATGCAGATACATGCCAAGCTGAAGTAAGCAGGCATGGGAAGAACATTATAGGAGAGGCAGTAAAGGAAGAAACTTTATGAATCTCCAGGGAGCCATCATTGGAAGGGAATTGGTTCTTTTTCTAGGGATTGGCCTATTTTAAGGAAAACCATGTGCATACCTGTTCCTACAGTTTCCCCGACGCATTCACATGCCACCATTCACATGGAGACTAGAACTCCATTCTCCTCCTAGAACTGAACCTCAGCAAATGTCAGAGGAAGCCCTGAGCATGCTTGCTGGTAGGACATGGGGTTCCATTCTGGGGAGCTAGTCAGATCCATGACTTCCTTCCCATCGCACTACAGGCTGCTGAGGAGAAAGCAAGGGCTTGCAGAGGAATCGTTCTAAGAACAGGGTCACTGTGCTAGTCCCTGGACGGGTGCCAAGTCCTCTGGCCCTGAGCAAACCTGGGCGTGTCTTCTACTCTTCACAGGCAAAACAGATCATAGAAATGATGCTATGTGAAGTACCTGGGAGTTTTGCCAAGATCCTTTTTGGCTATCATTCCATCTATTATTAATACATAATTGCATGCTGATCCAACGGTCTGATTTCTTTCCTTCTGTGCACACTGTGGCAGGATTCCCTTGTTTTCGGCTTGCAGACATTTCACATCACCCCCTCTGATTATTGACAGAAAGATTGTCCCTGGTGACTCACCGCTCTTCCGAGCGAGTGTTATGTGACTTTCTCATTGGATTTGCCTTTCAAAGGATGAAAAACGAAGACCAAAAAAATATTAAACGCCTGAGACCTGAGTAAGAAATGCAAGGTGAAATGGAATGGTGATGAACTTTGGGAGGATGTGGACATAGCATCCTCAAGTTCCCACTCAATGGGATAGCATATGTTTGATAACCTAATGTACAGGCTTTTAAGTTAAAGAACAGGTACAGTCCTTGAATGGAGATATGAAACATGATGAACTTGAATAAGATTCTCAAAGCATCTCAACTGTGTGAGTCTGGACGCTACTGACAACAATATTAGATACTAGTATATCAAGAGAGGGATTGATTATGTATATGTAGAAGGTGTTTGGACAACACAACTCAAAGAAAGGTAAGTATACAGAATCCAATGTTTACCTACCCATGAGGGGCAATGCTTTCCAGAAAGACGTGTATAGGGTAGCATGTCATTGATTTATGTAACTCTAGCACCTACTGGGATACTGGGCTGACTGGTTCCTTTCACTGATATTGTGTAGAGAACATGGCTCTGATCAGAAGTTCTTGTCATGATGCTGGTGACATGCAGTTAACACGGGCATGAGAGCAGTGTCCAGTGGGACAAACAGAGTGTGACAGAAACCTCTGTTTCTCTACCACAGCAATGAATTTTGTTTTGTTTCTTATTTTTACTGATGAGTAACAGAGTTATGACTTCATGTGACAGGACAGACACTTCAGCACAGAAAGCACATTTCTTAGCCACCTTCACAACTTGACCCTGTGGTGACACTCTGACCATGAGACATACCAGCACGCGTGGCTGCGACTTCTGGCCTGGGCTGTGATTGCTTTGCTGGGAAAGGCTGTCCTTGGGATTCTCTGCCATTTGGGCTACTGAACCTTGTAATGCAGTCACAAGGGCTAATCTGAAACAGCCACCTAAAGCCAAACCATGGCCCGTAGCGGGGAAGCTGTATGCCGAGGATAGTGAAAATATAAATCTAGGTGCCCGAGAGTCCCAGGGATCCTACAGAAGTTAGTGTGCTGGGATGACAGAGGAGGCAAGGTTGGCCTGTGTGTTGAGTCCCAGACAGTTCTGACACTTGGTCTCTCCTCTTTCTCTGGGAGAGGCAAACGCTGTAGGTCTGCAGAGGCTTTTCCTGCAGGAAGCTCTATCCTAGACAGGGTTCCCTGCACAACCTCAAAGACCCATGAGTTTACTTTAAGCAACATATCACAATCTCCAACTATCTTAAAGACAGACATTATAAGTGGAAGGCTTTCGTCAATGACACAGTATGACCACTCCAGCTATTCCATCCATTCCAGTGAGAAACTAATCACAAAAGCTCCTTCAGAGTGAGTGAGGGCTCTCCTGCCTCTGGCCAACAGTGACAATTGATTAGTGATGATGCAGCCTAGTCTTCCAAAGACCGTCAAGGATGCTAGCTGCTCCCCAACGACATCACAAACCCCTTTCTCCTTGCATGTGACATGAATCTGTTCCAGTCCACGTGGCGTGCCTCTGATCTAATTTCCAAGCCCTTATGTTTCAAGAGATGGATATAAACACCAGGTGGACACTATGAGAAAATCGGATTGCTCTGCAGTGAGGGATCTATGGAAAGGCCTTTCCCCAACCTAGCAGTGGGCAAAATTGTAGTGGTTAGATGTTCTAAAATGAGATGGCTCATAGACCAGGGGTAATGCTGTCTCATATAAAGTGTGAATGTGTTCCTTCTGTTGGGTAGAAGGTATATCAACACTAAAAAGTGGAGCATGAGCAATTTTATATTTGTTATTATGTTCCCATCTGTCTTAATTCTCTTAGTTAACTAGCCATTATGCATTTATCTATAAATCCATCAATCAGTCTGTGCGCTATATTTCCTTAAAGGAGTGTGTATTCAATACACATTCTTGCTTGATTAAGAGCAAGTCTTGTTTGATCATATGGATAAGTCGTCCTCGGCTCTTGAAGTCTGTTGAGGTCAGTTTAAAGGAGCGACCACTCAGACTTTGCTGCATTTCCAGCATGACAGAAGAAGGTGTTCTCTATCTGTTGGTCAGCTCCATTTCCTCGCTTATCTCTTTGGGCCATACAGCAATGCACCTTTGACCTTTCCTCCAGCCCACTCTTGCAACTTCCTTAGTCACAATTTGAATTCCCATACGACATCTGCTGAGATATTTATTATCCCAGTTCATGTTACAATCAACCTAAGACCTTAGGATTTAATTCGTAAACACCGTGTTAAAGTACATTTCCCTTCCCATATAGTGAACTTGACATTTCCCAGGAGCCGCCATGATACATGGCAAAGAATACATGCCTGTCATGATTCAATGTGCAAAAAGATGACTTTTGTCTAGGGTTTGCTTTTCTGAGCATCCCCTACCATCTCTAATTCTCCCCAAAGCTTCCTACATCCCATGGCTACAAGAGGAAAAGATGAGGGAGATCCAGATCTGGTCTTGAATCAGGAAAATGCCTAAAAACTGCAGAAAGAGACTTCCAGCAATCACTTCCTCTCTCTCTCTCTCTCTCTCTCTCTCTCTCTCTCTCTCTCTCTCTCACACACACACACACACACACACACACACACACAAACACACACACACACATACACACACACACACACACACACACACACACACACACACCAAGCTTTTGAATTCCATTTTCCTGGAGTGGATCAAATGCTTGACAACTCACTCCTGGGGCAGAAATTAGAGGGACCAGACCTTGTTGCTTTTTTCTCCCCTCTGTGTTGAAAATCAGAAGTGCATGAAAGTATTGGGAAAAAGAGGAACATGTGGTGAGGAAAACTGGTGGGCATCAGCTGCCCTACAATTCCGCTACCCCAGGCCCATTGCTATGGATAGAGGTTGGGAAGATTAGTGAGTTCATGTCCAGTGGTCCATCACCATGGAAACTTCATACTCATAAAAGTAAGAATCAAAATGGAGTCATCCTCGTGACATCTTAACAACCAAATGACTATATTAGCTACAAAGGCTACAAAGAATGTCTGATAATTACAAAGGTCTATTCACAAAGGACTCCCAAGCCATGATCTAGAATCCATGAAAGATACTTCTCCAGAGCCATCTGCCCAACTGACTATTTAACCAGGGGTGGGCGCTCTCCTTATGGTTGGTGTTTTTCACTGAGGATTATTGTTTCGAAATACCCTATGTAAGCATCTTTGTTTCACTTGTATGGATTTCCCCCAGCTCCGGCGGGCTGTTTGAATATTCACATGGTTGGACTCAGCTTTTCTCTGAGCCTGCATCCAGGTTGAACCAGCCTGTGCTAAAGTCTTTATTTTCTGTGTGAAAAGGTTGAACTTTGAGGGTATTCTTAGGAATGGCACAATCTCTAGGTTCAGGTAAAGTACCTTGGTTGGAAACAAATCTACAGAAAAAAAGCAAAAGGAGGTATTTCCGGGAGATGGTACCAAGCAGGGGTCGGAGCCAATTTGTTGAAAGCCAGTGTGCTAAAATTAACTTGAAAAATGACCAATTTTCCTGAGTCATCGAAGGTTCTGTACATAAGCATCCGTTTAATTTCTGCCCTTACTTCTGCTGCCTATTCCTGCACCTGCCTCTGAACTTAACTTTGGCTTTGTTTGTTGTTGTTTTGTTTTGTTTTGTTTTGTTTTTTAAAAAAGGCTAGGTAAATGTTGCAGAGGGTGAACAGCTCAAAATGCAGGGCAAGACTGACTGAAATTCAAACTTTTAAAGCTTTCTTAAAACTTTGTAAATTAGTTTTCTGGCAAATTGTTTTCAGCAAATTGGTACTTGAGCAAATGGGGCTGCCTCTCCCCGTGCATGGCTGTTCCTTAATGGTCTCCTTCGAGCATAGCTTCCCTGTGGCTTCCATATGCACTGAAATAGGGGAAGCGACATCGGCAGGGATATTCAGTTACAGACACGAGATGACACGAATCCACCCATACACGACACACACCCTTGGGCTTGAGTCATAGAGTGATACACTTGTCAAAGCCCATCCCCCTCCAAGCCACCCTTCTGCCTCATGTGAGGCCCAAAACCCTCAGCATTCCCGGGACTCAGACTTTGTGAACGGGTAGGTCTTACAATCATCACAGGTGAGCAACCAATTTCAAGAGTCATTCTAACCTGAATCTTTGCCGCCATCTCCTCCCCAAAGGCAACAGCTTGAGCCACTATCACAGACCACCATTATAAAAATAGGAGTGCACTTCTCACAGATCTAGAGATGGCGAAGTCCAAAGTCAAGGCACTGACCAGTTGGCCTTCTAGTGAGGCCCCTTTCTGGATCACAGCTGTTGTCTTTTGGGTGCTCACATGGTGGAGGGCAAGGGAAGTTTCCAGAGTGTCTTCTTGACAAGTGTGTCAACCCTTTTGATGGATTTTTCCATTCCTGTTAGCCAATCCCATCCCAAAGTCTTCCTAAGCCATCATCCACTTGAAGACTGTTGAGCATGTGCATTTCAGGAGGTGAGAGCATCCAATCCCGTGCGGGTCAGATGCCCACGAAAGCCCGATTTATGAAAGAGACATAGTCTCACCAAATCTTAGCCACCTCCACACTCGGCCTCCAGGTCTCCCTTGTTCATTGTCTTCTACTTGCGGTTTTTAGTGTGTGAATCTTGTTTCTCATTCCCTTGCAAAGATCCTTTAAAAAAAAAAGTCTGAGAAATCCAAGAGAAAAAGACCCTGGGATGCAAGTTAGAACAATGAGAGAGGCTTCTTTGTAACTGCAAAACTGACAAAATTCTGACCCTCGATTGGCTAGAATACAAACAGGCACCATGATTCTGGGAGAGCATTTGGGATACCATTCTCTAGTATCTTAAAATACCCATTCAACCTCAATTTCTGTTCTAGCAAGCCCCCAGCGGGGGATGGGGAGGAATACCAGAGTGTTCAAAATATACTGACTTAGTGATGCCACCAGGAACAATACTGAAAATATTGAGACCACCTCCTTGTCCTTCCTTCCCACATTAGCCGGATGTATTATATTACGTTCCTTCCCACATTAGCCGGATGTATTATATTACGTTTACCTGCTACGTGATGAGGAGTAACTTGAAAATATTTGAATTATGGATATTTTCCGGAGGGAGGTAATGTACTGTAGCCACTGTGACTAATATAACACTTTAAATCACAGCACACGTGCATCTGCGTGTACAATAAATCACATGGCACAATCATCTCTGGACTATAGGACTCTATAGGATTCTAAGTTTGCATACGTTCTCTTCCTCCAGATCTATGTTTTCTACATCCCCTGAAGTCTTCAATGAAACAAGCCTCGTTTTGATGTTTTAATTTTTTTAAAGATTTATTCAGTTATTATTATTATATCTAAGTACACTGTAGCTGTCTTCAGACGCACCAGAAGAGGGCGTCAGATCTCTTTAAGGATGGTTGTGAACCATCCATGTGGTTGCTGGGATTTGAACTCAGGACCTTCAGAAGAGCAGCCAGTGCTCTTAACCACTGAGCCATCTCTCCAGCCCTTAATTTCTTTTTAAAGTAATTTATGGCTTTTCTTACGACTTCATAAAAGGCACAGGCTAGCAGCCCATTTCCCCATCCAGAGAGAATTGCATAATATCTCTCATCTCCTGCTTTACCAGGGTCCTTTTTCTAAATACAGCATCCAGCCAGAGCACGGATACATTTGCAGGGAATTCAAAGCAGTAACTTAGCAAGAAGCAGCTGAGTTGGGTAAAACCCCATGTGCAGAGAGCCCTTCTCACCCTCCGAACACGGGCGCATGCTCCTTCCAGTGTAAACAAGTGGAATATATTTGGGGATATTTGGGAAGAGACTAATGTCCTATGCTTCTCTTCTTCCCTCTCTGGGTTTCTAACAAACTGTGTTTAACTCAGCGGGGAGGCTGACACAGATGCTGGCAGGACCCCTGGCGGCAGGCGGGAGGGGGGAAAACTGTAGGAAGAGCTAGTGATGCTTGCCCAGCTCCTAGCACCCTGAAGGCATAGAGGAGCTAGCTGCGCAAGAGATGGTTGGTGCCTTTAATAACTATTATTATTTAGTCTCAAAAAAACAAAAAAAAATCTGTTTTCTCCTTAGAAAACAATCGCCAGCACCGAGGCGGTGTCACCGCATTCGCGGGCAGCTGACAGCTGAATGCAGCCTCAAGTCAACCGAAAAGAAGAAAAAAAACAACTAATCAATTTCCAGGGTTTTGTGGGAAGGAGGAAGGTTCCTGAATATACCGTCCTGCCCTCTGGGGACTCGGGCCTCTTGGGCCGCAGCTGTGCCGGGTTTCTCCGGCGTCAGCCATCTCAGTCCCTGGAGTCTGCGTCCTCATCGTTGCATAATCTCCCTAGTGAGGCTACTCCGCCTGCACGCTGGTCCCCTGGCGCCCCCTCCTGGAGAATCTGGGAAATTGCGTCTTGTCTGGCATTTCAGGCTTTCTCCACTTCTGGGATGTAATTTCTCCTTGTACTGCGTGTGAAGGGAATTTTCTGAGCAAAACAAAACAAAACAAAACAAAACAAAACAAAACAAAACAAAACAAAAAAACAAAACAAAAATACAAAAAAAACAAAGGGGGGTAGTGAACTTTCACGTGCAGCAAAAGCGACAGCCTCAAGTGTGTCGTCATATGCATGGATTATGTGGGAGAGGGGCTCGTTCTGCAGTTCCCACAAGTAGGAATCTGTCCTCTTCCTACACTTGCAAGGTGGGGAGAAAGGGCCTCAGTTGCATCAATTCTGCATCAATTCTGGATTGTGGGTGGAGTGGGGGTTGGGGGGCAGACGTGGAGGGATGGGGTCTTCACTCCCCTCTGGCTCTAATCACATCATAGAAGCGAGCGACCCCTCAGACTGCAGGACTGAGCCAAAACTTATTCCTTGCCTTTAATTCCTTCCCAGCTGCAGACCCCTCTGTAAAATCATAAAAGCCTCGATGTTCAACGTTATTCAAACCCGCCTCTCACTCTTTCGATATGTAACCGAAGGGTTAAATACTGCAGCGTCGGTCTCCAGTAGGGTGACTCACATGTGAAAGGATGTTTAAGAGGTGGGTTTTAGGATGATCTGAGGTCACTACTTACTCCCTTTGGAAGGAACCAATGGAGTAGGACCCTCCTCTCCCTCCTTCTCCCTCCCTTCTTTCCTTCCATTTAATAGCATCATCCTTGCACAAATGCTTGGTGATCAAAGCCGCTCCTCCCCCTCCAATTCTTCTGCCACCCTCCGCATTATTCACCCTCCCCCCTGTGATTTGTTCTTTCCTGAGGGTTGCTGTTAGATAGCAAGGGCTGGCCCCCTTACCTCAGCTCCCTGTATTCTGCATAATCTCCCGTGAGCCCTTCCTTTTGGGCAAGTGCCTTATAGAACGATGACGACGTCTTCCATTTTGTTGTGGAGAATTTGTGGGGCCTCTCACCAGAGTTGATGCATATTACTAGAGAAACTGGAGTTCCCTCTTAGAGTTCTTCAGTCTCACTAACAAAATTGAGAATGGACTCAAAAGAACGCTTTGGGGTCATACTATTAGCGGCTAAAAGACGCCCCAAGCCCCACCCTCCCACACACACAGGGAAGAAATCAAGTATGGCAGCTACTCAGGAAAGGAAGGGAGAAGGGAGAAAGAGGAAAGCCATTCCCTGTGAGTTAAGGCAGGATTGTGGTCAGCCACGTGATGGACAAGCAGCCTAATGGTGCGGGTGGGAGCATTAGAGAAAGTCCAAAGCGGCAGGGAAACGGTTGGAGGGAGATGGAAACTGTTGTCTTGGTTACCTTCACGTATTGCTGGCTAATCACTACTCTGCTCCTGGGGACCTTCCTCCAATGGCATCAAAACTCAGCTTCTTTGACCTTGTGACATGCACCGGAGAGCACTGGCTCCCCAGAACCCTCCCAGGCCTCCAGTGCCAGATCAAGACTACTCACCCATTTGAGTATCATGGACTGAGCGTGGACCCCGCTCTCAACCTCTCCATGTGGGGCTGTGGGGCAGCCGTTGTTGGACTGCCTAGGCCAGAGCTTAAAAGCCAATCTAAGAAATCCTGTTATAATATACTCATTCTGTCCACCTCTTCCTTTAGGAAACCCTGACTCGGGAAAAGGCCACTAGGGAGACTTTCAGGGAGGTCTCGGATGCTAAAGAAGTATCCATTAATTTGGTATTAAAAGCTTAGCGCAGACATCACGTAGCTCCTCCCACCGTTAGAATAAAACTCGGATGGTTCACACAATCTGAAACGTCGTGCTTAGGCTTGGATGCAAGCCAAGCCTGTGGGCCTGGGAAACGGCCGGAAGCATGGCCTTGTCTCTGCCTTCTGCCTCTGTGTCTTTTCTCGTGTGCCAGATGCTGTCATTTTTAACCCTTGGGATGGTGTCTAAGGACAGATAAGGAAGGACAGTGAGCGAAGAGCGATTGGCCGATAGAGTTGTTGTCTAGTGCCGGCGTCCTCTGGCCTCTCCGGGTGTCCCATGCTCTCTTGGGGTGTTTGCCGTGAGTCTTTGAGGCTCCTTGGCTTTCAGGGCCCTCAAGGGTCTGATGTTGGTCGAATGTGTCCTGCAGTTCAGACCCCAGATTCATAAGTTGGAATCGGAGGTTTTTTTTTTTTTTTTTTTTTTTTTTTTTTTTTTTTAAGGCATGAGTTTTGTAGGCGTGTAGGAGAGTGCAGGAGAGTGGGGGTGAATCTGGAATAATTAGAGGAAGCGGGGTGGGGGCAAATACGATGCAATATAGTGTGCACGTGTATCAAATTCTCAGGCTGGAGAGATGACGTCATGGGTAAGAACACTAGCTGTTCTGGCAGAGGACCTGCCCGTCACTGTAGCCGGCACGCGGCAGCTCATGTGTGTCTAACCCCATCTCCAGAGGCTCCAGTGTCTCTTCCGGTCTCACCAGGAAGCTCAACATGCATGTGGTGCACAGACATACATGGAGACATACCGAGACATACATGAAGGCAAATCACTGACACACACAAAATAAAAACTTTTAAAATACTAGTAGAGGACCAGTCAAGCTGATATCTCACCTACTGCATCCGACTCCACAGTGTACCAAAGTGACGGCTGTACCCCACCCAGCGATAGCTTAATTACTAACTTTTTATTATAACAGTTTTTGAAAATTTGTGCTAGTTTTGCATAACTGTTTCACTAGTAATAGTGTTTCCATTTAAAAATCAAATGACGTTTATTCCATAGCATGATTTTAATATTTTAAGCAAGGGCATATATTTGAAAGCTGATTCCACACTGAGCTGTGTACACAGAGATGTGTGGGACAGATAAAAGTATGGACTTGGTTGTCAAACCCAAGACTGTTCATTTTCTGCAGGAACACAGCTCAGGTGGGAGTGAGGAAGCAGTTAATGTGGCCCTTTACATAACTGTATTACCACTTGAGAGGATTTTAACTGAGTGTTTAATGTTTGCTGGGCCCTTAAGTTCCTGTGCTCTGACTTTATCTTTAAATATTTTCTTAAAAGTAAACCGCACGTTCCCAAGTGACTCCATGTTAATAGTGTTCTATAGGAGAGAGACAGGACTGGTGCCACCGGGTAGTTATTAGGACACTGAACTATGACGATCGGAGGTTCAAGGCCAGCCTTTGCAATTTGATGAGACCTTATGGATGCGTAAAAATAAGTTTAAGAAACGGGATCATATCGGGTATTCTTTTATGTCTGTGATAAAGCACCATGATCAACTTAAGGAAGAAGGAGCTTCATCTGGCTAATGGTTCCAGAGATCACGATGGCAGCAGGCAGCAGAAGGGCAGCCTACAACTTCTGAGTAGGAAGAGCAAACCACTAACTTTGTTTTATAACGAACAATCTGGACTGATCTTGGCTGGCCACATTTTCTGGGTCTAGTTCAGGTTCTCTTTCCACACATCACGAAGGGTCTCTAATTTGGGATGTCAAGGTTAAAAAAGAATAGGCTTTTTCATTTGAATATGAAAGTTTTTGTTTGTTGGTATGGCATAAATTCTGATTATCCATTAGTCATCATCACGTTCTCATATTGCTTTTTGTTTGCGTTTTTAATGGAAGGAGAGATTTGGCAACGAGACTATGACCGTGTGTTCATGACGACAGAGTGTTCACTGTAACTCTGAACCATGATTGTAATCACTGTGGGCACTGATGGGGGGCTGGGCAAGGGAGTGAGATGATAGTCTTCTGGTCACCTGTGCCCTCTGTAACTTGAACTGTTTCAATCTTTAATTTTTAGTGATGGTTCGTAAATGCTTCAACCTTCCTTGTAACCCACAACCCGCCAAAGGTAGTGGAGAAGAAAGAATACGGCGGAAGTGGACCTGTTTAGAAAGGTTCTTTGGAGCAATTCCCATCTGTGCTGTCTGGAAATCGGCAGTTCCGTTCACAGGTCAGCAGGCAGCGGCAGCTCGATCCTCTGGCAAACACTTCACAGGTACACCAGCAGTCCAGGTTGGTAGAGTCGGTCAGCAACAGTGGTGACACAACCTAGCAGAGACAACCCGGCCTCAGCCTGGGCTCCAGTCAGCGGGAGGGACCAACAGCAACCCCAGGAGAAGCTCCCTGCTGTGCCCCCCTCCAGGAAATGAAGATCAGCAAAGACTCAGACTTGAGACCCACAAGCGCAAGCGCGGCGCAGCTAGCTGTACTAGTGAGCCAGGCTCTGTCTCCGTCACTCCATGGAGTCCTATTTCTACCCTCCAAACACCCCGCGTCCTCCACGTGCCTCGCCTCGGCGCATGCATCCGATCAGCCTGAGTCCTCGGACGCCTCAAGGAACTGCAGCACAACCCCAGAAGTTAATTGGTGGGTTTCTCTCTCTCGGTGACATCCCAACAAATGCGGTTTAACTACTTGATGTAAGGCAGACGAACACATGCGTGTTGCTAGTAAGGACTCCTCCATCACGTGTCCTTTCACATGATTGCGGTAACAGAACATCCTCTCTCCTGTGTCTGCGTCATTGAACTGTCCTTTCACGAATCTGCCATAGGCTTTCACCTGTATCCACTTTAATGAAACGTTCCTTCATGCCTGTGTTTGTCCCAGCAAAAACACCATCCAAACGACTTTCCAAAGACTTTCTAAAGAATTCTCAAGTTTCTACTTCAACCCTCAAGCTCTCAGAAAAATCACCGCAGGGGAGAGACTTATTGGAGTAACTCCATCTTGTTTCAGACGAACTATCAAAGACAATATTCTTCCATGGCTTACTTAAGGATTACAAAGCAGAGGCTGGAAGAGATGTCTGGGTGATTACGTGTGCAGGCCGCATATGAAGTGGACCCGAGTCAGTCCTCAGCACAGACACAGTAGCTAGGTACCATCATAACTCCAGTCTCGGGCGATCTGATGTCCTCTTCCCGCCTCCTTGATCATCAGGCATGCACGGAGTACATTTATGTACATGCAAGAAAAACACTCACGTCCTGCAAAGACTTGATGCCGTGGTATAGTGAAATGCCAGGACAGAGACGCCAGAGAGGGTTGATTGGGGAAGGGGAGATGGCTTATGGGATTTTCAGGGGAGGAGGGGAACCAGGAAAGGGGACAACATTTGAAATGTAAATAAAGAATATATCTAATAAAAAAACATAAGATTTTTTTAAAAAAAAAAGAAAAAGAAAGAAAAATGAACTAATCTTTAAAAACTTTTCCTGGAGGATAAAAGGCACAAAACAAAGTAAAGCAGATCTTCCCTTGAAATGTAAGAGCACACCTCCTAGTGTCTAAGAGGAGGAGGGCGAATGGAGAACGGGAGGGAAAATGTAAAAGAAAGAACTAAGAGAAGGCTTTGACGCTCTGGTGATTTACCAAAATGTAGTTCTCATTCCCTGTCTTGTTCGTAAGAAAACAAACATACGGTAGGACGTGAGGGCTCAGCGCACTCACGAGAGGTGGGTAAAGAAAGCCACATGCTATCCAAGCACGGGAGTCTTAGTTTTTCCTAGAACACAAGATAGAAAGAGATCCAATTTGACAAAGTTGTCCTGTGACCTCCGTAGGAGAGCCATAGGATGTGCCCACGGCACCTGATGAGCACGAGTGCGCATGCGCAAGCTCTAGCGCGGGCTGAGCTGACTTCATGCTCTACAGTAAAATTTTGCCTTTGGCTTCCATAAGTTTACATCCTCTCTGGTTAGAATTACTGTAGACACTGAATTCCTCAGCCTTGAATCTGAGGCTCTGAATCATGTCACACCTTAGCAAACTTTGGGGTGCCTCATGTCCAAATTTATTTTTAACCACAAAATTCCAGCCAAATTATAAAACAGATGGGAAGAGTCACTCGGAAAGGAATGCCAATGATTTTACCCTCTTTATGAAAGTGAGGATTAATGCTGATTTAAAATAATTGAGGATACATTTCAGACCCTTGACATTTGGAGCGGGACTGACTTGAGAATTCATGTAGCAACAGGGGCTTCTTCGGAGCCTTCCATAAGGACATTTGTTTACCAAGCCTGTTGTTGTGCCTAGCTCCTAGTCATGTAGTGTTGTGTTTGCTGACCTGGAGAGTGGCTGTCACAAATGCCAGGTTGGTGGTTGCTGTCTACGCATATCTAGGACAGTAAGCAAATTGTTACTCTTACACAGGTTGCTGTCTGAACCAGGTGCTTCCAGATTGTTGGGATCTAGTTAGGACAACTGAAAATTCTTCAGTTCTTCAGTCTAGAGATTGAAGAGTTTTAAAGTAATTTTCATGTGAAAAAGAAAGGCAACGGTACAGTATATTGCAAGCTAGCCCCAGACCCTGGAAGGACCCATCGAACACTCAAGCGCCCCCAGTATTATTGTAACCTCTGTCACATGGAGTCCAGGAGGAGGAGCGGCTGATTATGTGAGAGGCCAAGTGTAGGTGGTCTTTTGATTTCAATCAACAAGCTTGATTTTGTGATTCTTTAATGCATATGCCCTTTTGATTTTGTAATAAAATATTATTTTAATCAGATGCACCTCTCCTTGTTCATAGGCCTAAGATGCTAAAGAGGAGATTCTCCCTAAAAATTCACCCAGAGGACGCTGCTGCCTTAGTGTGCACGCAGACAAAAACAGCCTAAACTTGATCAGTCTCCCTCTCTTGCTTTCAGGATGTTTGACTTGGGGTTTCCGTTGCTGTGAATAGACACCATGAGCAAGGCAACTCTTATAAAGGCAACCATTTAATTGGGGCTGGCTTGGAGTTTCAGAAGCTTAGTCCACTATCAACATAGCAGGAAGCATGGCGGCCTGCAAGCAGAGACGGTGCTAGAGAAGGAGCTAGGTGTTGAGGCGACCAGGAGACCCTTCCAGGCAGCTTGGAGGAAGATCCCAAGGTCCACGCCCACAGAGACACACCTCCTCCAACAAGGCCACACCTCCTAGCAGTGCCGCTCCCTGGGTCAAGCATATTCAAACCGCCATGATGTTTGAACACAACCAGGACATTATCAAGGAGCTGCTAAGTGAAGAAACAGAATCCCTTGGGTTAAAGGAGGCATCCACGCAGCCTGCTAGGTAGGGTTCCCAGGTCTCCAACAGGCTGCCAGGTCCATTGTCAGAAAGGGGGTGTGTTTATTGCCCAAGCCAAATGCAGTCCCAGGCTGCTAAGCTACTTCATACTTGGCTAATTCCTAAACCATCAGGGGAAACTAAGCAGGCTCCAGGCCCTCAAGGTCAGTTGTTTCCTCTACAAAAAGTATTTTCTTCTTTTTCATAGTGGAAATTGCTCAGAGCTGAAAAAGAAAGTCCAGAATCTCAGACTCCCACAGGACATTTACAGGTCTCTGGTATGAACCAGATGTGTTGTATGTTTCTTTCTTTCCTATGTTAGGCTACTCTAGGGCCTTACTTGATATGTTACATTGGAAGGCAGCCTCACTGCTGAGTTTTAGCATGGAAGATTTTGCCCTTTCTTGTGAACTATGGTTGTAATGGCATTTTAATGTACACAGGTTCATGGTGAGATCTATGTTGACCTGGTTTGTCTGATGTTGCTGCCACTCTTTGCTAGTGCTGCCACAGGACCCAAAAAGGGATATCCTTAGGCCAGTTATAGGTGGTTATCAGTAAGCATGCAGGAGGATGCGTCTCCCTAAAGCACTCTCATTTGTCTGCTCCCCAGGACCAGAACCGACTCGAGCTGCGGGTACAAGCAGACCATCTAAATGAGGCCTCTTGCTGATTCTGACTTCTCTTCCTTTCGGTCTAGGATCTCTCAGTTGGGAAGAATGCTCGACCAGTGGGGTCAAAGAAGTTCCCTGCTACTTCTGTTTACCTGCTGGCTATTGCTCATCAGGACAAGAAGGCATCTGAACAGACAGAAAGAAAAGCCTTCCCTTCCTCTGGCTCCTGGCTAGCGGTGAGGCAGCACGTGGGTGTCTTTACTTGTGATATCAGTTCACCCAATATTGAGAGGGGCTTCCAGTGGTTTCTCGTTTTTTCTTCTTGTTGAGTAACCAGAGGGTGGGAACACAGATTCCGGCTTCCTCAAGTGTATCCCGCAAGGTGGAAACAGTTTCATGAGGCTTTTAAAAAATATAGAACCAAAAAAAAAAAGTCACGAATCAATGCATTTTTCCAAAATCATTGGTGGAGACAGCAGAGCGGAGAAATTTCTGCTGTGTGTCTTAGAGGCTAGGTGGTGACACTCTTAGCTTTGGGATCAATAAATGCTAATGGTCTCCCAGCTGAACCAGAAAGGCTTAACCTTACACGTCAGACCTGGTTAGTACTAGGATGGGAGGCTGTGTCTGACACTCAAAAGGATGTGAACAGACGTGGGTAATGAGCAGCTATTAAGAGAATAAAGTTTGCCCGTAATACTTTTATCTTTGACTTGAAACATGCCAAGTATCCACAGTTATGAAGAACTAAGCTGTCAATCAGCCTTGTAGAATTCTGGTTGAAGTGTGGGTGTGGCTGTTTTTTATTTTTATTTGTATTTTTTCTGAAACTCACCTTACCCTGATCATTTGTTGAAGGCTTCCTTTTTCTGTCTTTAATTCTTGGTACCCTTATCAAAAGTTACTTGGCCATGGACATGTAGGCTGAGTTAAATGCTTTAAACAAAGATTTTGATAATGCAAATAACCCCAAAGCATCTGTCAAAGTGAAGCGTTCTGGAGTAAAAAGCACTCTGGTGGTTTCCATTGGGAGGCTGTGCTGCAAGCTTCTGGAGAGAGACTTTTCCACTTTTCTCCCCAGACAAACTGCTCAGTTCATTTAAAAAACAAAACAAAACAGAAACGCTGCATATGAATTGCCTGTGTTACAGAAAAAAAAAGTTGCTGAGTGTGTGAAAGGTTCATGCTTGTGATCACAGTCTCTCTGCAGGTCCCCGTGCTCACGGCCAGGCTCTGAGGCTCATGCTTGTGATCACAGTCTCTCTGCAGGGCCCCGTGCTCACGGCCAGGCTCTGAGGCTCATGCTTGTGATCACAGTCTCTCTGCAGGGCCCCGTGCCCACGGCCAGGCTCTGAGTCTGACACCCTGTCAGTTGCTCTGGATCTGTTTTGCCCAATTGTGTATTTTACTAAAGTTCAGCTTTTTTTTTAAATAGTCTAATTATAAAGAATCCATATTAATCTTCTAAAACATTTGAAATTTGAAACAGCTTCTTTTAAGGACAATACATACCTACCTTCATTGATTTTGCTTTTCAAAAACAATCTTTTGGTCTTATTTAAGATCTCATTTGGTTACTGGTTAAACACGCAGGGGACTGAAGAAATGGCTCTGCAGTTCAGAACCCTTGCTGCTTTTCTAGAATGCCTCCCGGAGCCTATGGAGGGTGGAGCATAGTACTAGGGGATCTGGTGCCATCTTCTGGCTGTTGAAGGCTCAACATGTATGCAGACATCCACACAAACACATACAAACATAATGAGACATAAAATGTCTCAGCGGACACAAGGAAGTTACCATGAAAGTCTGATGCCCTGCGTTCGAATTCCCCAGAGTCTATGTTTAGCGCCACATGTTAGCACATCTGCAATCCTAGCGTTTCTTTGCTGAGGTCGGAAGTGGATACAGAATTATCTCATCTGGAAGCTTGGGGCCCAGCCAGCTTGGGGGTCACAGTGAGTGGCAGGAACTAGATACCCTGCTCAAAGGATGTGGAAGAAGAGACAGCCCTTCTCTAAAGTGATTCTGCCCACTAAATGCATGGCAAAACACACACACACACACACACACACACACACACACACACACACTATCTACACATGAATTTATTTTGATGCAGGAAGTTTAGAGTGAAAACCACAGAACGTTATTTATAGCCTAAGCATTTGTTAACAACTTTAATGAAATTAGAACCTTTGAGAAGCTATTGCCTTCAAACCCTTTGTAACAAAAAACAAACCAACATGTTTACATTAAACTATAGAAACCATGAGCGAGGAGCATTTTCTCCAGTTTCAGTTGATCTAATGTTTGATCAAGAAACATTGATAGTGCACCCGGCACTCCCTCCCCTGTGGCGCAGCGCGCACTGGGGCGTCACTTTTTCTTTCCTCCTTTCTTCTTCTTCTGCGGGTCGGAGGCCGGAGACTTCTTCTCTGCCTCCATCCTCACTGCCGCTTCCTGGGCCGCCAGCGCCTCCATCCGCAGGCGCTCGGCCTCCAGCAGCTTGTTTCGATATTCCTCCCGGATATCAAGGATCTTCTGCCGGGCTTCATCTACAGAGTCCTGTCCCAAGACAAAGTCCACACCTGTCAGCCTCACTGGTAATAATGCGGAAGGGCCAGAAAACAAGTCAACAAGCAAGCAAGCAAGCAAACAAACAAACAAACAAAAATGAATACTTTTTCTTTATTCTTTCCCGATGCCAACAGACTAATGGGGAAAGTCACTGAAGACAGGATGTTTGTCCTTTATCACTTAGAAATAAACAAAACGCAAAACCATGAGAATTTAACGTGGAATGAATGACAAAAAAAAAAAAAAATGAGTACCAGTGAGGGAAAGAACTGTATAAAGGTAGAGAAGTTGGTAGCGGAACTTTTCTTTGAGTGAGTTCTGGATCAACCTGTCAGTGGCATAGCAACTGTGTGTAATGGATCACTCCTTGCCAGCACGGACAAGATATATCGGAGTGGTCAGGCCGTCTGAGTAAAAGTACCTACCCCACTATCTTCCTCTTATTCGAAGAGCAGTACATCACCCTGTTTATCTAGGACACTGGCCAGCAGCGTGCAGCTGGATTCGAACTTCTCCTTTCTGTTCCTATTTAAGAACCGCTTTGCCGTTAACAGACAGCTCTGGGCTCACCGGATGTCATATTACTAACGCTTCCTGTCTCCCTAGCTGACCCCTCACTTTCTCTTTCCTCTCTGAACTTGGAGGAGGCCTCGCTCTTGCTTCCTGCTTCAAGCCCAATACAATGGAATAACAAGGATTAGCGAATTGGTTCTAACATAAAGAGAACGTTCTCAAAAGGTAAGCATTCTCTTCATCCTGAATTGTTTGAGGTTTTTATTCCTCCCCGCATTTCTGCACCTGGCATGATTTTATTGAGAGGCTGGCATGGCTGGATGTCAGAGTCAGACTTCAAAACGCTTTTGATGAAATAAAACTATGATAACAACCCTAAAATTGGATTCCTAAAGCTGACAGCACTAGCTAGGGAAGAGAGAGGGCAAGACACAAACATCTTAGGGTGTGTGCAAAGGCAGGTGGATATATGCCAGGAAACTTGAGGGCTTATTTTTTAGAGAGTTATTTTCTCCTGCTTGATAGGAAATGCGTTACTGTTGGATTTCTCTTTAAGTGCCTTCAGTCAAAGCAAGGTGCTTGTTTGAACTTCGCCCTCGAATGATGAGGCTCTAAAGTCACTGTCCCAGTAGTATGTTTTCTCTACATCACCCTTGTCTATTGCATTGGCTACTAAACACAAGAGGACAAGTGACCTTGAAATTTCCCATTTCTGATAATATCGTGTTATATTGGAGCTATGCAATTTTAACAATAATTCATCGGTTCTGACTCATTTTTTGAAACACAATTCCCTTTCTTCCCTTCCAAGCATAAGGATGAAGCAGAATGAAGGTCTTCTCCAGGAGAGACAGACTTTAAATGCATTCATATTTCTAATTTATATCATACTTTCATGTTAAACATTAAGGAAATACCTAGGTAGGAATATAACTTTAGAAAATCAAAGCGAGGCATGATTATGCGATTGGTGTGATGGATAAATACTTCTCCATTCCTTCTCAGGCTCAAGGTAACCTCTTGCGTCTGTTATCAGATTTGTCCTCAGCAACCTGGATGCTTGGCGACCAGAAACGGGTGGTTTCAAGGTGCTTTGTGTCCCACGTTCAACCCAAGTTGTCTCCATCTTTGAAGCTGTAAGTGGCCACGTGGTTTGCTTTAACCAATTAAATTCAAGTGGCAATGGTATGATATTTCTGGATGGAAATGCCATGGCCGCACTGCTATGCTTAGGTCAGCATGGTCCCTTATATAGCCTTAGATGTTATAATCACTGCCATTATAGTCACAGGAGAGTCTTCTGCATGAGATCTCTTTCAGCCATATACAGTGTCTTAATAAGCGGAAGAAGGACCCGAATGAGCTGCATTAGACATGTTCTTAGAACGAGAAATGCCAGGGTTGATAAGCCGAAGACTCTGAAACAGATCTATTGTTTGCTTGGATTTTT
This sequence comes from Apodemus agrarius, assembly GCA_964023405.1. NCBI lineage: Eukaryota > Metazoa > Chordata > Mammalia > Rodentia > Muridae > Apodemus > Apodemus agrarius. The sequence goes on along the minus strand of OZ030027.1, from coordinate 24,307,943 downwards.
TTCCTAAAGTATTGCTTATTTGATGTATTCCCACTCAGTTAAGTATTATCTTTGATTTTGTGTGACTACTGGGAGGGTGAGGTAACTAGAAGCCATATATGTGCTGGACAAAATTTCATAGAATCCACAGCGACAAAAAAGCAGAAATTCACCATCTTTTATAAGAAACAAGTTTGCCAGATCCCTGTATCAGACACTGAAATGGCGAGATTGTTTGTTACCAGAGAATAAAACAGTTTATCCTGAATGACAGGTCCCTTTGGTTGCTAAAGACAGAGCATATCAAAGAAGGTCAAAGATAGATAACATGCTTAAAAAGTTCTGTAGCTCTCCGGGCCTGTGTGTGTGTGTGTGTGTGTGTGTGTGTGTGTGTGTGTGTGTGTCTGAGCGAGAGAGAGAGAGAGAGAGAGAGAGAGAGAGAGAGTACCTGTATGTGTAGGTATGAATGTGTGTGTATGTGTATTTGTATGTCTACTTGTATGTATACACACACACACACACACACACACATATATGTGTGTGTATAGCATGTGTATGTGCATGTGTGACTGTGTGTATGTGTGAGTTTGTGTGTACGTATGTAGTGTGTGTATGTCTATATGAGCATGTTTGAGAGTATTTGTGGGTATGAATGTGTGTTAGGGAAGGAAGAGGAAATCAATAAATCCCTATCATCACAGATAGGCATCATTATACATTTACTGTGTCTCTCCATGTCTAGAACCACAGTTGTTTTTTGAAGATTCAGTTAGGCCTTCCATGGCGCAGAGGCTTTTCCTTGGACTAGGTGTGTATAGAGAACCGCAGTGTGGCTGCAGAAATGGGGCAGGCATAATGGCCGCCCACGGGGACGAGATGTGCTTCTGATCTGCAGCTTTTAAACACAGGCCAAGTAAAACCGTTCCATTGCATTGCGTTTCTCTTTTTCACATCTATGGGACCAGCCTGCTGGGCCTCCGGGGTTCTCCTGCATGAGTGCTGAGAGCAAACAGGTAGATTCTAAAGTTGACACAGCCAACTGTCTCAACTCAGGTGAAGTCGTTTCCCCCAATAATCTTCTGCATTCACCCCATAAGATAGATTCCTATTATGACAGGTTAGTGGGGTTTTAAGGAGGCTATGAATGAATAAGATAAGCCCTTTCCTTTCTGGGAGGTGGTAAACTGTAGAGCCAAATATTGAGACTTCTTCCTGCTCAGATGAGCAAGCCTGCTTTCTTCTTACTGTAATGAACTTGGCAAACGTTGTCGTTTGCACTACTCGACCTACCCGCATCTCCCCATACATTTCCAGAACCTCCTCCTTCAGCTTAAAGCGCTCTTCCTGATCGATGTCTCTGATGCTGAGGATGCGGGAGCGGTACTGCCGGAACTGGTGGATTTCCTCCGCCTTCTGCATCGCTTGCTGCTTATTTAGTTCGTCTGTCTGCAGCACGGCCTCATCACTTGTTTTCCTTCATGAAGAATGTCAACAAAGTGAAAAAAAACATCATTTTAGACCTTGGAAGTAAACATTATTTCAGAATGCAAAGTAACTTAGAATTGTGTTAATGATGAGTCAGCCCAAGCCTGAGGGATGGCAGAAGAAAACATTAACTTTTTTTTTTTTTTTTTTTTTTTTTGGTTTTTTTCAAGACAGGGTTTCTCTGTGTAGTTCCGGCTGTCCTGGAACTCACTCTGTAGACCAGGCTGGCCTCGAACTCAGAAATCCTCCTGCCTCTGCCTCCCAAGTGCTGGGATTACAGGCGTGTGCCACCACCGCCCGACTGAAAACATTAATTTTTAAAAACCGGGTTAGGTACTGGACTACTGACTCGATATTTTAATAAAATATTACGGAGAATGTCAGTAAAGTCAGTGACTGTGAAACTATGAGCGTTTTGTGGAGTTTCCTTCTGAATTTATCTAGTTAGAAAAATGTGACATTATCAAATATATAAGCATACATGATAGGCCTTATTAATCCTATTATGTGGTTCTGAAGAAAATATAACTTCATGAAATAATAGTAGTGGGTATTGTAAGGACTTTATGTAGGTCCAAAGGATTTTTTTTTTTACAAAAGTCATTTAAATGAGTTGGGGTGAATAATGAAACATTTGACAAATTTAAGCTCCAAACATTATGTAACTCTAAAGCCTTACGCAGATTTAAGACCTAATAGGCGTTTAATTTCAACTTTTTGGTTACTTAGCAACTGTCCATTGGGGTCTCTGAGCACACTTGTCTGTGTAGTTGTACATATGGTATGTACAGCTTACCGTACATAGTGACTGAAATCCAAAAACTCTAGTGCTTTACGAATTTGTTGTGGAGAAGTTTCCAAAATTGTCGGAGATCGTGGTCGGGGCACTGTGAAAAAGCAAAGTACACAGGCTTCCAGAATTAAATAACCAAAACGCTATTGCATCTCCTCATTGAAAGCAATGTTTTCTGTTAGGAACAACCCTGTGCTTTTAGTATGATTTTATTGAAATACTCTTATGAATTATATTTTATAGTTAGCCTCTGTTTGATGTACATTTATATATAGCTAAATGAAGAAATAGTATCTTTATTTTTCTAAAGTTAAATGACGGAGGAAAAAGAGACTCTTAGTTCAAATTACAAAGGTTCATTGTCAGCGAGTTAAATGATTGAAAATGTAAAGAGTTTGAGAAATGTCTGACAGCCATGCTAAACACTATGGTAGAATTTAAATGTTCTTAAGACACAGTGTTGTACCGCCCACTGGATTAAGCAATATATAAAAATAAGCACAGTAAAGATCAAAGGAATCATTTTTACTCCATACACCCATAGGGAGTGTCTGGTAAGTCTATGGATGATAATGACCTTTTGACTCTTCCAAACTCCTATGTCTTCAAAATAAAAAGAAAGCATAGTTTACGTGCAAAACCAACCCAAACCAAACCCATCCAACATAAAGTGTGCAATGCAATACTTTAAATAAATCTGTTAGGTTCTTTGATCATAAAAATCCAACTCCAAGACCTTTACATTATTCAAATGAGCTTCCCAACCATCTATTGCTATGGCACCCACCCACCCACCCCAAAGCTTGGCTGCCTTTAACCTATATCACTGAATCTAGTTTTTGTTTGTTTTTCCTGGATATCCCTCTTAAGGGACTTTCAGACTACAGTGGGCTTTGGTTTTGTTCTTTGTTGTCGATGTTGCAGCATGCATATGCACAATGGCATGCAAGGGGAGTTAGTCCTCACCTTTCAGCTTCTTGAGAGAGTCTCTTATTTCTGATGCTGTATACATGCTCGAGGCCAGCTGGTCAGTGGCCTCCCCTCCCCCTTGTCTTTCTCTACTTCCCATCCTCAGGGACACTAGGATGACAGACGCAGCCTACCACATCTAACTTGTTGATGTGGGAGTGAACTCAGGTGGTCAGGCTTATGTGGCAAGCAGCTACTTTATCCCACCACCCCAACTCCAGCCCTCTACCCAAAGTCACTGTTATTAATATCATGATAAAAGTAGAAATGACAAAGAAAAAAGTCTTTTCATCTCAATCTCTATGGTTTCAATTCTTAATCCTAAGAGAGAGAAGTTTCAGATTCGCAGAAATATTGGGAACTATTTTGCTTAACCCTTTATAAATACACACATATCTTCCCCATGGTCAATATTTCCCAATTTCTGTTACCTCCCAAACACCAAGGGTTGCTTTAAGGTTACTCTAGGTCTTGTATACTATATGGGTTTGGATAACTGTAGAGAGTCTTGTATTGACATATCATTGAGAGTACATTCACTGACCTGGAAGGACTCCAGACACTTTTATATTTTCCCCCATACATAGCCCACTCAGCTACTGATCCTATTGATACCTTTTCCAGAAGGCAAAAGTGTCATAATTGTACAATATGAAGGTATGAAGTCTTTCCTGATCACTCCTCTACTTGCCTTTTCATACTCCATGTTCATTTCTCAATGAATAAGACAAAGGCCATATGGATACCAATTTAACATTAATGAACAGAACAGAGTCAAGAGAAGTATCTTTAAGGTCTGGAATAAGATAAAGATTTTTACTTTCATTCAACACAGTCTTTGGAGGCCTTACCAGAGCAATTAGGCAAGAGGAAAAATAAGAAATCTTATTTAAATTGGAATGAGATGATGTCATCGCTGTTTATGGATGAAATGTATCTATATACAGAACTGTTAGAGCTAGTAAATTAGGTAACGAGACCTTCATGCATAGGTCTGTAAAACACTGTATGTATTGCCTGGTTATCTTAGGACTGGGCTTCTGATTAGCAGGTTTAGTTTGGCCCAGCCTCTCTGTTTTTTTTTCTTTTTTCTTTTATTCTTTTTCCTTTTCTTTTCTTTTCTTTTCTTTTCTTTTTTTTTTTTTTTTTTTTTTTTTTTTTGGTTTTTTCAAGACAGGGTTTCTCTGTATAGCCCTAGCTGTCCTGGAACTCACTCTGTAGACCAGGCTGGCCTTGAACTCAGAAATCCACCTACTTCTGCCTCCCAAATTGAGTTTTCTTGTCCTTCATTCTGTTCATGTGGCATAACCTCTTTAATGATCTTTTGAACAATAGTTATATCCTTGGTTTTACTCCTACTTAATCACAGCAAATATTTTTATTATTTTCTATATTCTTTGTTTACATTCCAAATGATTTTCCCTTTCCCGGTTCCCCCCCCCTCCCCATAAGTCCCATAAGCCCTCTTCCCTCCACCCGTTCCTCAATCAACTCCCTCCCACTTCTCTGTCCTGGCAATCCTTTACAATGCTGCATCAAGCCTTTCCAGGACCAGGGCCCTCTCCTTCCTTCTTCTTGGGAATCATTTGATATGTGAATCATTTGATATGTGAGTTGTGTCTTGGGTATTCAGAGCTTCTGGCCTAATATCCACTTATTAGTGACTCAGCAAATATTTTAATGCACTGTTGCATATGATTTGTCTGGGTTTTAAAGACATACTCCTTTTTAATTATGTTTGTTGTGTGTGGGAAGGTGGTAATCTGCACATGAGTGTGTATATGCCATGGAAGTCAGAAGGGAACATCAGATTCCCCTGGAACTGTGATTATAAGTGGTTGTGAGCCCGAAGGATGGATTCCAATACTAAAGCTCAGGTCCTCTTTGGGATCAGCAAGCACTCTTAAAGACTGATCCAACTCTGGTTTGTCAGGTTTGGTTGAGAATTGTTTGTTCATCTAGCATCATAAAGGATATTGGATCTTTTGTATTACTGTATGTCTGTAACGCCACAGAACACGTGTGAATATCTTAAAAACTCATGTCTAGATCCTAAGGATCATGTCTGAGAGTCAGGATTCTCAGTCCGGAGACAATGGCCCCAATGGAACGGAGCCAGAAGGGGTCATTGAGAGTAACTGGAATGAAACTGTGCATAGCTTCCATGACATGCATCGCTCAGAATCCCTCCTCCGTGGTATTTAGGCTCGTGGTTTTGGAAAACCATCCAGCAGCGAGCTATTCTTCCTTGTATCAGTGGTTATGGTGTGACTGCTCAAGCCCAGTCTGGGGCTGGGAAAACAGCTCCATTTTCCATATCACTTCTGTAGCAGATTGAATTAGATCTAAACTCCACTCAGGCTTTGGTTCTGGCACTCACTTGTGATCGATTCAGCAGATACAAAGGTGGTTACGGCCATAGGAGACTACATGAATGCATCTTGTCATGCCTGTATTGGGGCACCAACATGTGTGTTGAGATGCAAAAGCTGCAAATGAAAGCTCTCCATATCATCATGGGCACCCCTGGCAGGGGGTTTGATATGCTTAACTGGAGATAGCTGTCCTCCAAATACATCGAGATGTTCATACTGGATGAAGCAGATGAGATGTTAAGCCATGGGTTCGAGGATCAGATCTATGATATATTCCAAAAGCTCAACAGTAACACAGAGGTAGTTTTGTTGTCTGCTACAATGACTTCTGATGTCCTTGACGTAACCAAAAAGTTCATGAGAGACCCCATTCGGATTCTTCTCAAGAAGGAAGTGTTGACTCTGGTTGGTGTCCGCCAATTCTACATCAGTGCAGAACAAGAGGACTGGAAGCTTGACACCAGAAGGAAGGTGGACTGGTTCACTGAGAAGATGCATGCCTGGGACTTCACTGTTTCCATGATGCATGGAGATACGGACCAGAAGGAACGAGATGTGATCATGTGGGAGTTCTGGTCTAGCTCTAGCAGAGTATTAATTACCACTGACCCAGACAGGCCACTGGCCAGAGACATTGATGTGCAGTAGGTTTCTTTAGTCATCAATTATGACCTTCCTACCAATAGGGAAAACTATGTCCACAGAATAGGTCAAGGTGGTTGGTTTGGCTGGAAGGGGGTGGCTATTAACATGGTGACAGAGAAGACAAGAGGACTCTTCGAGACATTGAGACTTTCTACAACACCTCCATTGAAGAGATGCCCCTCAACCTTGCTGACCTCATTTGAGGGGCTGTCCTGCTTGCTGGCCCTAGCCCAGGGGTCAGTCCTGGGGATGTCTAGGAAGAGCTGGAGGGGGAGGGAAGGGCGCCAAGGGATGGACATCTTGTTTCTCTCTCTCTCTCTCTCTCTCTCTCTCTCTCTCTCTCTCTCTCTCTCTCTCTCTCCCTCCCTCCCTCCCTTCCTCTCTCTCCCTCCCTTCCTCCCTCCCTCTCTCTCTCTCCTCCCTCTCTCTCTCTCTCTCTCTCTCTCTCTCTCTCTCTCTCTCTCTCTGAATAAATGTCACTTTTTGAGACAAAAAGAAAACTCATGTTGTTTGACACAAATCTGACTCAGTACAATACAATCTGCTTACTTCTGTGATTCTCCACCCCATCTTAAGGGCTAGAGTAGCTACTCATCTGAATTTTGATTTTTAGTCCTTATTTCATTTATCTCTGCTGTAGTTTTTCTTCCTTTACTTTTAGGTTTGTGTTTTCTCTGGTCTCAGGTCTCTACTTCTGTCAATGTGGAGATGATCATGGTGAGATCCTGAGATTTCCTCTGATGGAGAATTGACTACGGAGTCAGTCTTGCAATTGCTCTGTTTAGGTTTTCTATTTCTTCATCAGGAACTATTTAAATTTTAAGTGTTTATTATTATTTGGTGTGTGTGTGTGTGTGTGTGTGTCTGTGCGTATGTGTATCTATGTGTGTGTCTGTGTATACACAAAAAGCAGACAACGGGTGCCTCCACTATGGCTGGCCACCTACGTTTGGAGACATGGTCCTCTCCCTACACCTGGAGCTCATGGTTTCACTAGAGTGAAACCTGGCCAGCAAACTCTGTGCATCCACCCATTTCCAAGCTGCCAAGCACTCTATCCCCAGACCTGAACTCCTGTTTCCATAGCAGGCACACCGCAGGCACATCATAGCTAGGCCTCTCTTAGCCCTGCATCAACCAATCAGTCAATCAAATCATCTAATCGCTGTAAGCTGTGCAACAGGAATTTGCCCATCTATTAAGGTCATGGTCAGCATATAGTTGTTCATAGTATCTCTAATAATACCTCTGTATTTCTCTGTATTTAACTTCAATTTCTTCCTTCCCACCTCCTATGCTTAATTCTGTGATTCTCTACCCCATCTGAAGGGCTAGGGTAGCTACTCATTAGAATTTTGATTTTTAGTCCTTATCTCATTTATCTCTGCTGTAGTTTTTCTTTCTCTTTCTTTCTTTCTTTCTTTCTAAGTTTGAGTTTTCTCTGGTCTCCGGTCTCTAGTTCTGTTGCTGTAGAGATGGTGATGGTCAGGTTGCTTTTTTGACGATGCTCCTGCTGACAGACTCCGCACTCAGCACTGCCTTGGTTATGTCCTGGTGGCTTGGCTAGGCTGCTGTTTTCACGTTTAGAAGTAGTTTTCACAGCACACATTTGCATTTGCATCCTGTCGGTATTCGTGCAATCAGGGTAAAAAGTTTTCTTATGGAGCTCTTGCTCCTTGGCCACCATTTGTACTATTACTGGCAAGTTGGTTATGTGTCCAAGGTCAAAATGCAGCTTTTCAATTACTCTTCTCAAATCAACTTAAAAATATTCAGATTCAGAAATATGATTCTGATTTCTTCAGACATATATAATATGATCTTTCTGTGTAGATATGAATCACCTTCTGCAGTTATTTTCTCTTGATCCAGATTACTTCCTTTGATATTTACTTGAAGCTATTTAATCTAAACTCACACTCACCAGTGTTTGAGTTCAGGAAGATTCACCTGTCTTCCTGTAATCACACCCCTCCCAATACATACATTTTGCTTTTTTTGTTGTTTGTAGTACTGAAAATTGAACTCAGAACATTGCATGTGCTAGGCAATGCTCTACAATTGAACTATACTCCATTTCCTATTTTGGCTCAAGTTTTTAAGGTTGGTTTTTACTTAATAATTGTTAGTCTGGGCGGTGGTGGCTCATGCCTGTAATCCCAGCACTCTGGGAGGCAGAGAGGCAGATTTCTGAGTTCGAGGCCAGCCTGGTCTACAGAGTGAGTTCCAGGACAGCCATGGCTACACAGAGAAACCCTGTCTCGAAATTGCCAAAAAACAAAACAAAACAAACAAACAAACAAACAAAAATGTTAGTCAACAGCATTTTCTTTTAATTTCAGTATTTGCTGTAGACATTGGGGAGGGGTGCAATTGGAGAAATCTAGATTAATATGCCAGGGAGACATGCTGTACTTCCAGCTGTGACAGGAATATATATTCTCTTTTGAGGAGCCCTAATTTCACATGTATTCGCTATAATCTGTGACATAGTGTTATTTCAAAGACAGATATATGTTGTGTTACCTTACCAACAGGACCAGCACTCACCAGCGGTTATAACCTGTGACATAGTGTTCTCTCAAAGGCAAGTGTATGGGTCACCTCACCAGGAGGACCAGCACTCACCAGCGGTTATATCCTGTGACACGGTGTTCTCTCAAAGGCAGGTGCGTGGGTCACCTCACCAGCAGGACCAGCACTCACCAGCGGTTATAACCTGTGACATGGTGTTCTCTCAAAGGCAGGTGCATGGGTCACCTCACCAGCAGGACCAGCACTCACCAGCGGTTATAACCTGTGACATGGTGTTCTCTCAAAGGCAGGTGCATGGGTCACCTCACCAGCAGGACCAGCACTCACCAGGGAAGTCCTTCCGCAGTAGCTCCTCCTTCACTGCGCTCTCACTGCTCGTGGATTTCGTCAGGCTGCTGAGGGTCTTGGTCAGTTGCCACTTCTTCCACAGCACACTTCCTGCTGCGGCTGGTGGCAGTTCCTTGAAGTCTGCATCTTTCCCAGTAACTACTTCTCCTATAGCACAATGTATATGTTCCTGAAAAAAATTACTTGCACTCTGCTAAGTCCATGCAAACAAATCTAACAGGGCTTGTTTGTAGGACCCAGATCTGGAGGCCATGGTTCCAAAGCTTTGCAAGTGTGGCACCAGGGCACAAGCACCGTGTGCCATCTGGGATGCCAATGTGGGATGTAGCTACTGTAGTGAGAACTGTGTGAGGTGTGCCTGGAAGCCTCTTCAGGATAAGAAAACCACATTCAATCCGAGGCCTTAAAAATTGGGACAATTGTGACAGAGGGGAGGTCTTTAAGTGTTAGGACCACTGTACATAAGCAAGGCACTTCTCTTTGGGAAGGACTAGTGAGTCTTGATACTTACTGAAATTGTCTTAAAATGAACTGAAAAGCATTCTTAGCTGTGAAGATCCTAATGCTGGGAGAATTTTCCTTAGCAGCAATTCTAATAGTGACGCTTTAGCCATGAAGAAATCATACAAACCGACCTCAACTCAGGCATCAGCCATGGGTTAGTCTCCTGCTTTTTGCCCACTGCAGGCTCTCCACTTCTCACCATCCTCTGATTTGAATGACATGAAAAGATTTGGGGTGTGAATTGCTTCTGCCTCCAGTGGTACCTGGACACAGTTAGGTCTGACTATACATGTGACAAGACAATGGATCGAAGGAGGGCCAGGTCTGCGTGCCTTCTTGGCCTGCTGTTTCTCACAAACTTATAACTATGACTGAAACTCTCTCCACCTTGGAAATCAGAATCCACATCAATAAAAGTGTAAAATGGAATATGGTTTGTCTTCAGTAGTTCTTGGTTCTATAGCCATAGACTCAGCCATTTAACCATTGATCAGGAATTTGTTAAGGCAGAGCTGGAGAGATGGCTCGGTGTTTAAGAGCACGGGATGCTCTTCTAAAGAAGCCAAGCTTGATTCCCCGGCACTCATGGGAACTGCCTATAACTATAGTCTTAGGAGATTTGCTACTGTCTCCTGGCCTCCTTGGACACCAGATACACATGTGGTACATAAACATACATGCAGGAAAAAAACACATAAACACATAACATAAAAATTAATTAATTAATTAATACAACATTTTAAACATATATAGTTAAAGAATGACGAGACGCCCGAGGAGATAAAGTAATGCTTGCTGTGTAAGCCTAGTGACCTGAGTTCAGCTCCTGGAATCTGTGTAAAGGGAAAAACTGACTCTACAGAAATGTCTGTCCTCTGTATGTATAGTGTAGCAACCCCCTAAACAGCATGCACATACACATATTACAATAAATACTAAATAAATTAAAATATATTATTTAAATTCGTATGTGGTTATTTACTACATGGTTAGTTCTGTGTTAGTTTTCTTTGTACTGAACATATATACGTGTTTGCCTTTATATTCTCTAAGTGAAATAGTGTAACAACTACTTAGAAAGGTTGAATTATGATTATAAGATATGTAAGGACAATTAAAGATATGCAGAAGAATGTGCACAGATTATATGAAAACACACCACCATTTACTTGAAGGGTCTTGACCCCCTGTGCAATTTGGTACACACTGTAGGTCTTGGAAGCAATCACCTTCGGACACTAGAGTCAACTATAATTTAAGTAATGCAAGTTGCCAAGCCATGACAATAACTCCATAAAAGTAGTTGTGTTGGCTTGAATTTGCTTGGCCCAGGGAGGGGCCTGATTAGGAGGTATAGCCTTGTTGGAGTAGGCTTGACCTTGTTGGAGGAAGTGTGCCGCTGTGAGGTGGGCAGTGAGACCTGCCTCCTTACCATATGGAAGCCAGTGTTCTCCTAGAAGTCTCCAGATGAAGATGTAGAACTCTCAGCTCCTCCTGCACCATGCCTGCCTGGACACTGCCATGCCCCCACCTTGATGATAATAGACTAAACCTCTGAACCTTTAAGTCAGCCCCAATTAAATGCTGTCCTTATAAGAGTTGCCTTGGCCTTGGTGTTAGTTCACAGCAGTAATACTCTAACTAAGATGGAAGTTGGTACCAGAGAATGAGGTATTGCTGTGATGGACCTGACTATGCTTTTATTTGGAAGAGTGTGGATTTGGGGGCCTTGGATATAGAAAGCAGTGGAATGTTTTAAGTGGGACTTAATGGGTTATCCTAGTAGTAATATGGAAGAGTGTTGCTGAACGTTATTTGAACTGTGCAGACCTGGCCCAAGAGGTTCCAGTGGAGAAGAATTTCAGTAGGTGGTCTACATACTGTTTATGTGGTATTTTGGTGAAGAATGTGGCTGCCTTTTGTCCTTTTGAAGAGGCTGAGTAAAGAGATTTATATTAGTTATATTAACAAGTTTCAAAAATTCCCAGCAGAAACATTGTTCTCTGGTTTAGTCTCATGAAGATTGTTTTAATAAAAAGGAACAAGCTGAGAAAGGAAAAATATAAAATGTCTGATTCAAGTAATAAAGGAGCACCAGGAAGTGAAATATATTCAAGGATATAAATAGATTAAGAGGGTGGTGACTTTGGGGCAAGATCCCAGACAAACAGAGGTTCAAATATGGTGATGCACACCTTTAATCCAAGGAAACAGAGGCAAACAGAACTCAAGTTCAAGGCCATAGTATAGAGAAAATTCCAAGTAGAGAAAGTTTAAGTCCAGGCTTGTTAGTATCTACCTTTGCTCCCAGCCTTCAGGAGACAGAGCCATGCAGATCTCTAAGTTCAAGATCAATCTACAGAACAAGTTCCAGGACAGCCAAGCTTAGGCAGTGAAGGAGATGGAAAACGGAAAGCTGGTAATAATGTAATAGAACAAGGGGGCCATGTTCTACTCCTGCAAGCAACAGAACTTGGCAGCTTCAGACATGTGTCTCTGTCTTTAGAGTCAAAATTAGAAGGGGCTCCTGGAGAAATTGATGCTGGTTAGCTGGAGTTAAGAAATTTGCAGTGATTATTAAGAGACCAGCATCATTGAGATGAACTCTGGGAAGAGTTTTCTGGCAGCAAAAAGAAACAGTTCTAGAGATAGCCAAGGTTGTAAGTCATGCAGGAGCTGGACTTGGTAATGTGTAGGAGTCACCTAGGTGGTACTGTTTTAAAGATATGAAGGGGTCATGAAGAACAGCTGAGGCTTGGCACTCTTGAGAGGCCAGGAAGGCCATTGGTGAAGATGTATCCTCAGCAGCAGATCTGGCCCAGGACTGAAGGGGTCATTCAAAGAAGCTGAGGCTTGGCACCATGAAAGGCAGCTATGAGAGGCTGTTTGTGTAGCCCAGTTGCAGCAGAAGACCCCAGTGTGTTGGAGATGCCAGTGCTGTGGGATGAACACCAAGAACAGCAGCAGAAGTGGAGTGGAGTCAACCAGACCCTAGAACGCTACAGAGGGCAGAGCTGGAGAAGTGACCCAAGCCCTTTGGAGGAGCCCAGAAGATCATGTGTAGATCCCAGACATTGGAACAAGAAGTTGCAGCATTGGAGCTGTCTTAGAGACCCTAAGATTTGAGATGTCAAAGCTATGGTATACCTGCAGAGGAAATCTGCTAACAGGGAGTGGAATCAGGCCAGGAGAAAGAATTCTGTTGCAGTCACCAAAGATGAAAAAGTAGTGGAGATCTAAAGACAGCTTTGACATCAAAAATGGAGGTGCAGTTTGGAGTTTGCCCAGATGGTTTTCTGTCTTGTTTGAGGGATTACAGTTAAGTGATTGGATTTATCTCGGGAGAGACTTCGAACTTTGGATTTTTAACACTGTTGAGACTGCTATAGATTATGGGATCTTTAGAGGTTGGACTAAATGTATTTTTTATTATGCAGTGGCTAGGTATGGCCCCATAGACTCACTGGTTTGAATAAGCCTATGAGAGCCAAGCAGTGCAATGTGATGGTATATACTTGGCCCAGGGAGTGTTACTATTAGGAGGTGTGGTCTTGTTGAAGGAAGTGTGTCTCTGTAGGGGTGAGCAATGAGATCCTCCTCCTAATCACATGGGAGCCACTCTTCTCCTAGCAGCCTTCAGATGAAGATGTAGAACTCTCAGCTCCTCCTGCACCATGCCTGCCTGGATGCTACCATGCTCTCGCCTTGATGATAATAGACTGAACCTCTGAACTTGTAAGCCAGTCCCTAATTAAATGTTGTCCTTATAAGAGTTGCTTTAGTTAAAGTATCTGTTCATGGCAGTAAAACCCTAACTAAGACAATAGTTATGTTTATTATTCTTAATCTTATCCTCTTATTCTTATTCTTTTATTCTTATTCTTATTCTTATTCTTATTCTTATTCTTATTCTTATTCTTATTCTTATTCTTATTCTTATTCTTATTTTCTTACTCTTACAAGAAGGTAAGGTCTGCCTCCAATTCCCCATGGCCACCATCACCCCGAATAGCAACCTCATATCATATCTGGTTTCATCTTATCTTTTTTCTTTTAAACACAGGGTTTCCTATAGCCCAGGCTGGCCTTGAATTCTCTATATAGCCAAGGATGGACATGACCTCCTAATCCTCCTGCCTCTATCTTCCAAATTGTAGTGTTACAGCTATGCACCACCACATCATATTCATCAAGTTTTCTTATATAAGGAAAACCATTTCTGCCTATGTGTGGAATGGGCATGTGAATCTAAGATGAGAAAATAAGTACAAGAGTCTTGATTGGTAGAAGGCCATTTGTGTCCTCATTTGAAGCCTCACGGTCTTTCACAATCCTAAGGACTAGAAACTCAGAAATGATTCCTTATGGCTAAGGAAGTCCCACCAAACTTGCCGAGTACCTTGTGACTTCCACTGACCTTCATCTGTGGATTTAATTTGGCTCTGAGTCACAGACAAAGTCTCAGGGCTGGGGGTGGAGGTGGTCTCAATCGGCTTCTTAATGAATTGGGTCAGGTACTTCAAACGGGCCTGAGCAGCCTGGAAGACAGATGCCGGCCTGGTGAGGTCTCTGAAAAGCAGCAAGAGGTGCAGGCCAGAGCAACGTACTCAAAGGGAGAGAAATGTGGCTTCCAAAACCAAAATTGAAAAAGAAGACACAAAGAAGGGTAGTTTAGACCAAGCCAACTCTCTGTTAATTAAGACTAAAGGTCTAGACCCTCAGGGCAGTGATCAACTCCACTGAGACTCCCTTGGTCACCCTCTCTGCAAACATGTTTACATTATGATTCATAACAGTAGCAATGGAAATGATCTTATGGTTGGGGGTCACTATGACATGAAGAACTGTATTAAAGGGCCTCGGGGTTAGGAAGGTTGAGAACTTCTGCCGTACAGAGGGACAGGTGTATTTAAATTTCACAAGGAGGAAGCAAATACTTTTCATTCTAAGCTGTTTGTAGTAGGAAAGCGGGCATTAAACACTTGCATGCTCTCCTACTTGAAGCTTTTCAGGGTCCATGTGAATCCAACCCATCATGGCTAAGTAGAAAGAGGCGTGTCATGGATTGGACATGTGAGTAGTAACTCAAGGCACTAACCAAATCCCAATCCCACACCGTCACCCACAGGGCTGAGCTCCCAAACCACATCTAACAATGAAGACAGAAAGAACCGCCTTTCAGGCAGGCGACCTTGATGGCCCTCCCCGGTTCAGTAGTCTCCCAAGCTTGCTTCATTGCACGTATTTCATCTGCTCGCTCTGTGTCCTTTTTTACGTCAACATAATCTGAGTCGGTGTGTTCAGTGACCAGCCGCAAGATCCAGTAGGGTTTGTTTGGATCTTCTTGCTGAGAGTGAACAGCAGTGGGTATTTGAATTTGCTAGGGAAAAAAAAGAGTTTATAAAAATGAATGTTTGCCTCTTCTGGAAAGGATTCACTCCTATACTGAGATTTCACTGTTGGCTACTTACCATACAGGAAAACAACCATAATTTGCACAAGCCTCCTGGGAGAAGGCACATTATATTCTTTCCACAGCAGCAATTCCAGGGAAGTGAACAGCTTATAAAAGTGTAACAGCCAGTGAAGGGGCATCTTATAGCATGTTCTTATGTTGAGTGCCGAGCACTCAATTGAAAATAAACATCTGCCCGTGGGAGAATCCTGCAGGCACATACTTTAGTAAAACAAGGACCTTCACCATGAGTTCAACAGCGTGAGGCATTTGTATGGACTCTGTGACAGCTGACCGTAGTGAGATGATGGATTGGTACCTGGAACCTTGGTGCCGGGATGGCAAAATGGACAGCAATGGGGTTAGGGCATAATCGTTACCTTGCGCTGCCCAGTGGATATATTTGTTGGGTGTCAAGGAGTTGTGCAGTGGTGAGTTGTGCCTGTGGAGCTGGGTATATGGCTCAATAGACAAACCATGCTTGCTTTGAAAGTGTGAAGAGTGGAGTTCAGAATCCCGGTGTTCCAGTGCTGATGGCACAGAGCTTGGAATGCCAGCACTCGGCAGGCAAAGATGGGATCCCCCCAGAGCAAGCTGGCTGTCTAGACATGCCACAGGAATGAGGTCTGGATGCAGCTGAGGGGGCTTACCTCAATGAGTGCAGAGGAAAGTGATTGAGGATGGCTCCCAGCATCTGCCCTGGGCCTCTACAGGCACAAGCACACATATGTACCTTCTTACATGTGCACATATAGACACGTATTCATGCATATCACATGCACACAAGAGAACGAAAAAGCAAGTGTTTATGCCCATCACTTTATGCAATCTCGGCTTGAGATTATACACAATAAAGTTATGGGCCTTGGAGCCATGGGTGTTGTTGTAGTTCATTTTTCTGCTGATGTAATAAATCAATGTAATGGCCAAAAGCATTTTGGGAAAGAAAGGGTTTATTTCAGCTTATACTTTGAGGTCCATCACTGGAAGAAAGTCAGGACAAAGCCCAATCATGACCTGAAGCAGATGACGTAGAAGAAGGCTGCCTATGACTAATTCACTGGCTCGTGCTCAGCTAATTTTCTTAGCCCAGATTCACCTGCGTAGGGGATGTGCTGCCTATAGTGGGGTGAGCCCTCGATCAATCCTCAAAGAAGATGATTTTTTATAGACATGGCCATAAATCAATCTGCACATCTTCAAGTGACTTCCTAAGGGACTCTGGGCTATATCAGCTTAAAAATAAAAGCTAGCCAGTAAGGTAGGTAAGGGTGCTTGTGTCCAAACCAGACCCTCTGAGTTCTATCCCCAGGACATATATGCTAGAAGGAGAGAACTGCCTCCCACATTTTGTCCTCAGACCTGCAAATATACCCATGAGTATGTTCACCAGCACACACGAGCATGTGCACATTCACGCACGCATGCACATAAACACACACAATATTTAGAACATTTTAAGTAAAATCTAAATTATGCTTAAGGTATACTTCACAAAACAGTAATATAATCAACCATTTCTAGCTCTGAATGTACTTGCTCCTCCAGATTCCTTCTGAAAGTGAGTGGTACTTTAAGGTTATAGAACCACTTACAAGGACTGGAGGCAGCAGGAATGGGTTTTGACTTTTAGATAGGAAAGCTTCACTCCTGGACAATAAAAGGAGAGAGACCCTTATTCTCCAAGTAATTTGTCTGTCAATTTCACTCCCAAATTTCCATTTGGTATACTGGCTTGTATGTTTTCCTGTTGATTTATTAAACAGTAAAACCAAAAGCAAGTTGGAAACAAGAAGGTTTTCTTGGTTAACTAGCTTTGAGTCTCAAGGTCCCAGCAGAGGGATCTTCAAGGAACCACCAGGCAAGCTAAATGTTAAAACTGACCTGGCTGCAGAATCCATTACACAAGATCAAAGCTATGTCAATCTGAAGCAATGTAATCAAGCAAGAGGAGGAGGTTTCAGCCTCTGAATAGTTTTCACTTAAAATTTGGTTCCATTATTACCCAGAAGACCTTGCATCCTACGTGATTCTTAGTGTTTTAATGAAAACCAAGTTTCATGGCTGAGAATTCTTTTCTTTCTTACTTAGAATGTTAGCTTTTCTCTTTGAGTTGACCAGGAACTTTTCCAGTATGGAGTTTTGACTGAGAGAGAGACCTGTCAAAGTGCTAGCAGACGAATGTGAGGATACAGTCGACCTTGCAAGTACTTCGTGACACTCCCACAGGCACAAGAGATCTTTAAATGCAAGTGGACACGACCCCTCACTTCTGGAGTCCTCATTGCTGCCTACTGCTAACTCCCCCTCCTCACAGTCCTTGGCAAGTGTGCCCCAGCTCTGTTCTGTAGGAGGGTGTCCTGTCTGCACCCACCTGGGGTTCGAATCGAGGAGCTTGCTTTTCCTTGGCTGACCTTTCCTTCTCGGCAGACTTCTCCTTGGCTTTCCGTGTTGTTTTGGGCATTCCTACAGATTTCTGCCCTTCGCTGACAGCATGGGAATCTGGGCTTCCCATGGGAACTGGATCTTCATGTTTCTCTACTTGAGCTAAAGAGACATGAGCATGGAAACCAGTGAGACCCAGCATGGTAGCAAGACTGTTCCGGAAGGGGCGTGGCAAGCACCCTAGACAGATGTTTCATCTAAAAAGATTGGATTTCTTTCCTTGTAAAAAAAAATTTTTTTTGGTTAAAATTTTGTAACAATTGAGATATAGCTAATATAGCATAAACAATATTGGTGTATATAAAGCAGTGGGCTTTAGAATAGTAAAGTTATACAACTGTCAGATCACTAGCCACCGTGTTGCCTTGTGGGTACCTTTTGTCTCCTTCATAGCACAGTTAACCTGATTGTTACCAATGTACATAATTCATTCATCTCTTCTCTAACCTTTACTATTTCTTTTGATTTGGGATTCGTTTTCTTTTCTTTCTCTACCTTTACAGTTTGCTTTTTTAAGAAAAAGATCACTTATTTTGTGTGTGTGTGTGTGTGTTGTGACTTGTGTATATAGGTGCCTTCAGACACCAGAAGATTCCCATGAAGCTGGAGCTGTGACCCACCAAGTAGGTGTTGGGAACTGAGCCCTTGCTCTCTGCAAGGCAGTTAAGTACTCTTTAGCGCCGAGCCATCTCTCTAGATTCTGTTTTTCAGGTTATTTTTTTTTTAATGTAGACAATTACGTTAAGGCCAGGTTGCTTTTTACACATCTGTGAAATCTCCACATTCATTTCTTACTAGTTTCTAGTCTTCTTCCATTGTGATCAGAAAGCCTAGCCATCCAGTCTCTGCCCCTGCCCAGGTGTTCAAGTCCAGGTGTTCCTTCATCCTCCTGATGCTCTATAGGTTTTGAGAAGTTTGTGTGTCTGGAAATTTGGAGTGGAGAATTCTTCTCTTAGGGCAGGTTGTTTGCCATATTATTCAAGCCTTTTATAATGATGAATTCTGTTTCAGTTTCCTCCCACTATTAAAGTGCAGGAATGAAATTTCCAACTAAGTGTAGAATTAGCCATTTCTTCTTTCAATACTAGTATTTGCTTTATGAATTGTAAACTCTGCTGTTAGATACAGATGTTTATAATGGTTTTGTTTTATGAATATGTGGTCTCTTCAGCATTACAACATAACTCATGCACCCGTTTTGGTTTTTGAAATCTATTTTTGACAAGGGAATGACCATCCCAGGCTACAGACATACATAGTATGACCATTCAGGGTTATATTTGTAATATGTGTTCCTTCCTTTTGTCATAAAACTGTTTATATCTCTGAAATTAAAGTATGCCCCTCTTATGAGCATATACAGTTACATCATGTATTGTTGTAAAGCACATTTAATTTACAAAGGGAAGGGCTTATGTCCGGTATTTTGATATTTATTTTACTACATATTATTTCATATCTTTTTTTTGTTCCTCTAATCTTCTGTTACTACCTTCTCTTGCTTCAAAACCATTCTCACTGCTGCAGCATTTTAACTCTCTCAGGTTTTTGTTTTTCTGTGCACTTTCATTTTTTTCTTGGTGTCTCCGAGAAAGATTATAATTAAAGTGTTTTTTTAATAATAGGCTTAAATTAATACCAACTTAATGTCATTGATATACAGAGACCTTTGCTCTTATATAATTCTTTCCTCTTGGTGCTGATAAAAAGTAAAAATTTGTATGTATTCATACTCTGTTCTTGAAATCTAACTGATCAATCCATAGGATACAGTCATTTTCAGGTGGCTTGCTTTACTGTTTGAGGCTTGCAGGAAATCTGCATGCATTGGCAAGCAGGAGTCAGAATAAGCTATGGAATGGGAACACCCTACCGATTCAAACGCTATGGAAGTTGTGGCTTGTGCACGTGCATGTAATTAGGAAGCTCTGGAGGAATGAGCCCGCACATCCTTGTGGGGAAGACATGCTGGGTGAGAGACTCGCTGGTGACTGGAGGTTTAGAAGCCTTCCCTGGGAGGCCCTTTGGGTTTTCACTCTTCCCAGCGCACAGAAGAGGGGAACCTTCAGTGGATGAAGAAACCTCCACAAAGATAGAAATGCAAGTTCCTTTTTATTATTAAGCCAGTGCTTTGATCTGTAGCCCCAGAAGCTGAAATCTAGTTGGTGTTTGAACATTCTTATAATTTCTAAATTTGTTTAGGGCAAAGTACATGTTTGATAAGAGTCTCACTTTCTTGTAAGTGAAATCCAAACAAAATCATATATATGCATATGTATATATATATATATATATATACGTTTGTTCTGTAATATATCTTAAAATGCTTATTTTATGTAACTATAAAATGTAATTATATTAAATAGTATATTAATATGTAGCATGTAATATTTTAAGACTTTGATTTATATTCACAATGATTAGTGGTGTAGTTCTCTCCTTACAATAATAATGATGATGATGATAATAATATTAATAATAATAATAATAATCCCAGCAAGCACTTTTATGACCTGAGCCCCTAAAGCAAGCATTTTTGATAAAGATTAAAATTATATATGTTTTAATAAATAAGTTAGGACTTTAAAGGCCTTGATTACCAACAAGAGGCAGGATTTTGACGACAGGGTTTTAGAATGAAGGCATTGCCGCTGAGAACTCCCAGCCCCAACTCAAGATCCTCCAGTGAGTCAGCCAGTAGCTAGCCAGCTGTTTCAGTGAACTGTGGGTACTGAAATAAACAGAAGGTGGCACTATTGTCTGACAATAGAATGAAGCCACAGTTCCTATAAATAATAACAGAAATACCCCAGGTCAGGCCCATGGGGGCTCACAGAGACTGAACGAACAATTGAAGAGCACGTGTGGGCTGGACCTAGGCCACCTACAGGTATGTAGCAGATGTTCTCCACGTGGGTCTCCTAAAAAGTGGAGCAGGGGCTGACTCTAGCTCTGCTGCCTGCCTTTGGATCCCTGCCCCTAGCTGGGATGCCTAGTCTGGCCTCAGTGAGGTAGGAGGAGCCTAGTTCTCAAGAGATTTGATATGCCAGGGCAGGTTGGTACCCATGGGGGGAGCTTCCTTTTCAGAGAAGGCGATGGGGAGCTGGGGGAGGGTGGTGTGAGGGTTAGACTGGGAGGAGAGGAGGAAAGGGGGCTGTGATCTACATATAAAGAAAGTAAATAAATTAAGAAGAAGGAAAGAGAAAGAGAGGGGGGAGGGGGAGGGAGGGAGGAAAGAAGGAAGGAAAGAAAGAAGGAAGAAAGAAATTCGGCAGTGGTGGCGCACTTAATCCCAGCATTTGGGAGGCAGAGGCAGGTGGATTTTTGAGTTCAAGGCCGGTCTGGTCTACAAAGTGAGTTCCAGGACGGCCAGGGCTATAGGAGAGAGAGAGGAGAGAGAGAGAGAGAGAGAGAGAGAGAGAGAGAGAGAGAGAGAGAGAGAGAGAGAAGGAGGAGGAGGAGGGAAGAGTGACAGGAAAGGAGGGGAGAGGAGGGGAAGGAATGAAGACCCCAGTTTAGGTATACCTCTGTGTCTATATATTGGACCTGGGGTTTTGTTTATTTGTTTATTTGTTTTTTAATCTTAGTTTCTGTGTTTGCTTTTTGTTTGTTTCATTTTGGTTTTGTTTTAATTCTGGCATATAAGGATGTAAAGTTTGAAAAACATCAAATCATAAAGTGATTCAAGAGAGAAGGAACTCCCATGGGCTGCTCTCTGACCGCCATATTCAAAAGCTGTAGTAGGTGAGTTTGTGTTGGGTAGTCCATCCTCTTAGCTTCTGAGCCTTCTCTCCAGTCCAGCATGATATATTTTTGAAACAAAGCCTCACTAGGCAACCATGAATCACTATAGTTTTGGAGACTACAATGGCCTTGAACTCACAGAGAGCCATCTGTCTCTACCTCCTGAGTGCTGGGATTAAACGTGTACTTTCAGTGTCGTTATTCTTCCCTAAAAACTATGAGAAATAAAATTTTATAATCATAAAAATTATCTATATTTCTTGAAAGGTGACAACTATAATTGGTACATGAGTTTGGCTAAATACATGAAACATGTTTCAGGGCCTTAACGATGAAATATTTTTATTTTATCATAAAGTATGAAGTAAAATATTGAAAAATAATTGACAGAAAATATAAGAGACTATAGATTCTAAGCAATAACATTTTAGAATTTTGTGATCAACTTACTCTTTAGAACTTAACCTATCAGTGGCATGAGTAATACGCCTGGGATTGGAGAGACGGCTCAGGATTAACACCGCTGCTGCTGCAGAGGACCAGAGCTCTGTTCCCACCACCCACATGGAGACTCACAATCAGCTGTAACTCCAACTTCAGGAGATCCAATGCCCTCTTCAGACCTCCACAGGCACTGCACATGTACATGGTGTAAATACATACATGCAGGCAAAATATCTATACACGTGAAATAAAAGAAATGTCTTTAAAGTATTTAAGGCGGCATACCTTTGATATCAAGTTTCTCCATGTCTTTTAGTGCTTGCACAAATGTCAGCTGAGTTTCATTTAAAGGCCAGCTGTTAAACAACACCAAGCATTGGATGATGTACTTGTAACACTGTAAAAACAAAGAGTGTGAGTCAGGACAACCAAGAATCTACACAATATATGCACTGAGAGACTTATTCAGTCAAGCTTACAATGTATAATTTTTCCCACTGAAATCTGCAGCACACCTGGAATCCACCTTTATGCATAGTGTTAGCTGTGGGAAAGGACAAGAAGGTTCTCTAGACTCTAATAGACAAGTCACTTTTTCTCCCTTGACTAATAGTTTCACTTCTTTTTTTTAAAATCAGTTTTTTTTTATGTTGACTAGTTTTATGTCAACTTGACATAGGCTAGAGGCATTTAAAGGAGGGAACCTCAAATGAGAAAATGCCTTCCTAAAATCAGGGTGCGGGCAAGCCCATAGTACATTTTCTTAATTAGTAATTGATGTGGGAGGAGGGCCCATTCCATTGTGGGTGGGGCCATCCCTGGGTTCTATAAAAAAGGAAGTTGAGCAAGCCAATAAGCAGCACCCCTCCATATCTTCTGTATCAGCTCCTATCTCCAGTCTCCAGCTCTGTTTGAATTCCTGCTTTGACTTCCTTCCATGACAAACTGTGATGCCCAAGACTAAGTCAAATAAATCCTTTCCTTCCTAACTCACTTTTGAATTTGGAGAATCAACAGTGACTAACAAGAGACCAGAACCACCTACTAAAACCTTGCTTTGCAATGAATGGTTTTGTGTAGAGTCTTCCAAGTAATGCTGATTTTGAAGGCAGGAAGGGGTCTTTGACAACAGCTGAGGCTTGACACATGAAAGGCCAGAAGAAGTCACTGGTGAAGGTGCAGCCTCAGTGGCAAGTTAAGGTCCAGGACTGAAGGGGTCCTGCAAATAAGGTGAGGCTTGGCACCAGGAAGAGAGGCTAAATGAAGCTACTGGTGAAAGTGCAGCCCAGCTGTGGTAGAACTGTAGTTCTGCTACAGAAGTGTAGCCCAGCATTGTGGAGATGCTGGTACCACAGACCAAACATGGAGAGCACAATAGCAACGGAGTGGAGCCTCCCTGACTTAGAAGACAGGCTGTGTGTGCTGCCAAAGATGAAGCCAGGGAAGACAAAGGCCATTTATTTACAGTTTAAATCTGGTTTTGTTTGGATTTCATTGTGACTGGGCCTTGGTTCTTGGAGACCACAGTTGAGAGATAGTGGATTCTAAAAGACTTTGGATTTTAAAAGAGATAGGTATTTCAAAGAGACTGAAATTGTATGTTTGAATTTTTAAAGATTGTGGGACTTTTAAACTTCTCCACTTTCTTACTTTTTACTCGTTACTTCTATACTAGCCGATATTAATTATCACTAAAAAAAATTGTTTAGTGCAGTGACTCTCAAACTGTGACCCCTTTTAGGCATAGAATAACCCTTACACAGGGGTCAACCGTTCCTGATATCTTGAATGTCAGATATTTATATTATGATTTCTATCAGTAGCAAAATTACAGTTAGGATGTTGCAACAAAAATCATTTTATAGTTTTGGGTCACCATAACTATATTAAAGAGTCATAGCATTAGGAAGGTTGAGAAACACTAGTTTAGTATGTCTTAATATTTGAAAAGGAAAGTTCTCTTTGTTCTTCCTTTTAAACAATGACTCATTCAGATTTCAATTCACCCTTATAAATTTAAGCGTAATTTCAGATAATTTTTTGGAATGGTGAAGGTTTTTATCTGGATTGTGATTGTGCTGAATTTCAAGATTCACTACAGGCTACTTGCCAACTGGAGGGAAGTGTGAAGGTGTGGTCTTGTACTGGCTGGTTTTATGTGTCAACTTGACACAGGCTGGAGTTATCACAGAGAAAGGCGCTTCAGAAGCGCCTCCATGACATCCAGCTGTGGGTCATTTTCTCAATTAATGTTCAAGGTAGGGAGGGCCCCTTGTGGGTGGTGCCGTCCCTGGGCTGGTAGTATAAGAAAGCAAGCTGAGCAAGCCAGGGGAAGCATTCAAGTAAGTAACATCCCTCCATGGCTTCTGCATCGGCTCCTGCTTCCTGACCTGCTTGAGTTCCAGTCCTGACCTCCATTGATGATCAACAGCAATGTGGAAGGTGTAAGCTGAATAAACCTTTTCCTCCTCAACTTGCTTCTTGGCCATAATGTTTTGCAGGAATAGAACCCCTAAGAAAGTTCTGTTGTTATGTATTGTAATGCTAAGTGCTACAAGCTGTCCCAAAAATGAGAGAGTCCAAACTTAGATCCAAGCTATATTACCTTGCCTGCAAGTTATTTCTCATTAGTAAATAAAGATGCCAGTAGCCAATAGCTGGGCAGTTTAGGCTTCCTGGCTTGGGATCCGAGGAAAACCATGAGGGGTAGAAGAAGGTGGAGAGTGGAGGAAGCCAACATGGGTTAGGTGAGTCACAAGGTACTGGCCACATGGGTTGGCAAACTGGAGTTAAGATCAACCCAGACATAACATGGCAAATTATATAATGGAATTATTGGCTGCAAAATATAAATAATAACATAGAGAATAAATATCTGCTCAGCTCTTGTGTTTATTAAGGCTTACAATAAATATAATGGTTGTATGTGACTTTTCTCCGGAAATTAAGTCATTAAAGACGGGGTAAAAACCCCAGATGGAGATTTTAAAAAATTTACAATATATTGCCGCCAAATTTTGGGCAAAAATTCACTTTAAAAATTAATTTCAGATCCCTAAACAAAAAGCACAAGCTTCCCTATAAAACTGGTTTCTTAGTAAAGCCAGGTTTTCACCAAACCTTGTGGTTTTCCCCCAACCATGCCGGATTCCAGACAAAGACTAAAATATGTGCTATTTTGGCACCCATAA
The DNA here is from genome assembly GCA_964023405.1 of Apodemus agrarius. NCBI lineage: Eukaryota > Metazoa > Chordata > Mammalia > Rodentia > Muridae > Apodemus > Apodemus agrarius. The sequence continues at coordinate 24,283,031 of OZ030027.1, read as the reverse complement.
TTCCGGTGTTTATGGTGTAAGCTAAGACATAGCTGTGTCCCCCAACCCAAAAAGAAACAACACACCAAGTGGCAGGTTCAAACTTCACCCTGGGGTCTTCCCAAACGCTGCTCTATGCTGCCTTGGAGATGCAGCTTTAACATGCAGATGCTAAACACCCCTGCTGAGCAATGAAGCAACATCCTGCTGCTCAGAGAGCAAAGAGCACGGCTGCATGCCTCCTGTAATCAAAAAAATTATAAGAAGTTAAATAAATTAAGATGTCCACGCTACCTTAGGCAACTGGTTTCCTTCAACGTGGGCTCCACGGGACTGCTTGGCCTAGCACATGACACATACATGATGGCTTGAGAATAGGGTTATACAGTAAATAAAATGAAATTTAAATAAAGTTAAATATTAAAAGGATATTAATTTAATTTATATAAAGATAAAGGGGATATAAGTATATTTGTCCACAGAAATATTAATCTGCAAAGAAGGGAGAAATAAGTGAAAATCGATATAAATGCTTTTAAGGACACATGGATAAATGGATAAATCCAGGCCTTTGATCTCAGTGCTTAGGACACAAAGGCAGAGACTGTCGGGTTTCTTGTGAGTCTGAGGTCTGCCTAATGTACAGAACAAATCCAGGTCAGCTCAAGCTACACAGAGGGACCCTATCTCAATAAATAATAATAACTTTTAAATTGTTTTAATTATCAATATAAAGATGGGTATAACTTCAGTGGTTATAATGGAATTACAAATCCTCTATGAGAGAGGACAAAATAGGTCAAACCTAAATTAAAAAGAGACTGCTCAATTAAATTAATCTATACTTTTGATGACTTTGGGCTGCTGGACCAAGGAAATGCTATTTGGGGAGAGGGGCTCTGTATTTGTGTTAACAGGAAATTTAAAATGGCTTTGGACTCCTTCCAAAGTAGTAAGGCCTTTAGTAGGAAGGCCCCCTAAAGATCTTGGCTGCAGCAGAAAAAGAAATCAAAAAGACCTCAAGTCAGGTAACATGATTTGCCAGTCCCTCTCCATAGGAACAGCCCTGAAAGTGGCTGGGCCATACAAATGTCTCTAGCCTGAACTTCAGCCACACTTAGCCACGGAGTCCTCAGAATTCATCATGGCATCCTTTCATGCAGCTTGACTACAGACGGACATTGCAGCTTGAGTATTTGATCACTCTAACTCATAAAGAAAGACAGTTGTAGTTCACCTGCTCAAACAAGAAACACAGATTCATCCTTAACTGATCTGTTCACCTTGCACATTCCATAGAAATATCTTCATAGAATTAAATATTGGTTGTAAGGTTTATACATTCCAGAATGAAGCTCCAGGAGGGCAGCCCTGACAAGATTCACCCTCAGGGATGATCAGCGTCCTGCCTGATTCTGTCTCAACTGATGCTGTTTCCAGAGACTTGCTTCCAGAACAGCTTCAGGAAAGTCTGCTAATCCCTGATGACTTGGGTTCATCCAGCCTTCCAGACTGTTCCAATCAGAACTTCATTTAAACCCTGATCTTTTGCAACACATAAAGACTGGGCAACTAATAATTTCAGCTACCTTTATTTTGATTTAACTATTTTTTTTTCAATTTTTGTTTGGAGCCCAAACAGGAATTCTTTACCCCAATTCAGCAGAAAGCAATTATTAGAAATACAAACAAACAAATAAACAAAAAACATCATCTCAATCCCTTAAGTTGGAATGTATAGTTTTGGTTATTTTATAAAATACAGATATGCTGTTATTTTAAGGGATAATTTATAAATAATTATGGTCTTGGACAGAAACAAAAAATAGGGAGCTTAAACTAAGGGATTTCTATATTTTCTTTCTTCTTTATCCTTCTTTCTTAGGCAAAGCGAAGGGGGGGCCGAAAAGGAAAAAATGGGGAGATAGTATAAGAAATTAGACAAATATGGATGAATTATTAAGTCAACTCTTAAACAAAAGCATTTTATAGTAATAATCTTATAGTGATAGAGATCTTTATATTTTGTTACAGAATTGAGGTTACATTTTGTTACATTGATACAGAATTTTATATATTGTTATAGGTTTAAGGTTTTCAATGGTATAAATCTTTGTATATTGATACAAAATTTAAGACTAATTTTGTTACTCTTAGATTGTCCCTATGTAACACATTTAAAAGTCCCAGTTCTTTTAACAAACTGTTAGGATAACTAAGTAACGCAAGTTAATAGTCAAATAGTCAAACTCATGGTCATATTACATACTAGTTTACTAAATTGCACTACAATATTTCAAATTTATTCAAATAGAAGATAGCTAAAAATAAGCAATGTTTAACAATTCACACATGCTATATTGTAGATAGTCTTCAAAAGCATCAGAGCTCCACAGAATATGGCATTTAAAATCATTTCATTATTAAAGCATCTTTTGGCTATTAGACAGAGTTCGTTCTGGAAGCACCCTCATTCCATGTTAAAGAAGAAAAGAGCAACTATAATCTCCATGTGAAGTTGCTATAATTGTGAAAAGCTGGCCACTGGGTGAAAAATGTCCTAACCTTATCTGCAGACAGAATGTTGTCCACAAAGGACAAACAGACACAAAATAGTTGATTGCTAAACTCTGATAACACAGGGTAAGTTAGTCCTTCATAATTCCTGCTTCACTGAAGGTCTGTCAGACGTTCTGGGCCAGAAGGCTAAAGATAGATGCTCCAACATCATAAGCAATATTGGGGGCTGTCTAGGTGATAATCTGTCTCTGTCATTTCTATAATTTTTTGAAGTCATGTCCCTATACTTTCTGTATACTCAAAGAATATTTATTCCTTCTCAAATCTCTGATGATGTTGAAGACAAATTAGTTATAGTCTCACAATTTAACTTAAGTTGTTTAGGATTTAAGTTGATATTCTAGGTCTAAAATGATGTTTTTAGAATGATAATACATGTTAAAATAATAACTTATGTTATAAATTTTATATATAAAATCTAACTCAACAAAATAAGATAGGTGATAAAATACTTTATCTAAATTGCCAAATATAATGGATTGGACATTATAAATGTATACCTTATACTTTTCATAATTGTTATACTTGTATTCAGTTTATATCTGAGAGAAAAGGAGGCTTTTATTGAACTAAAAAGGAGAACTGTTGAGGCTTGGGTCTTTTATTGGGTATTGAAATGCTAAGTGCAGGTCCCCAAGACCTGGTTGCCCCAAAGTCAAGAGAGTCTGCACCCAAGTAATGTTATATGACCTTGCCCCCAAGGTATTTCTAATTAGTAAATAAATATGCCAGCAGTCAATAGCTGGGCATAGGAGACACAGATGGGGTTTAGGGTTCCCAGCTTGGGGTCAGAGGAAAACCACAAGGGGTAGAAGAAAGTGAAGAGAGGAGAACACCATCATGGGTTAGGTAAGTCATAAAATACTGGCCATGTGGGTTGACCAGTTGGAGTTAAGAGCAGCCCAGACAAAACATGGCAAATCATACAATGGAATTTGGCTGCGAAATAGATATAATAACACAGAGGATAGATATCTGCCCAGCTCTTGTGTTGATTAAGGCTTACTGCAAATATAAAGGTTGTGTGTGTCTTTTCTCTGGAGACTAAATAATTAAAGGCAGGGTAAAGATCCCAGATGGAGGTAAAAAACTGTACAACAGGGAGTCTTGTATATAACACTTCCAATTTTAAGCCTGACTTTAAAAGTTTACTAATGTCTTTCTGACTTTGTGTCACCTGACTGAAAAGCACAGACTACTTCTCTTAAGTAGAAAGATCACTTACAGTGTTTTGGGTGGCTTACTGACTTTCAGTGTCCTGCTTTATAGTGTAAGTGCTCACTGTGTGGAGAACTTGAGAGTGCTTGCTTGAGGTCAACTGCCAGCTGTTTTACAATTACAATGCTCTTAAGTAAGACAACGCATTGTGCTGTCTCATGTTCACGTGTTGATCCAAAGCAGTGCTGATGACCGACCGGTGTGACTCTAGGAGCAGCAAAGCTTGTGTCTAAGGGCACACCGTCACAAGAAGGAGCAGCGTCGACTCAAGTTCTGCTTTTGCGTATGCCAGCCGATTGCTAATGGGTGGGGAACTGAGGTTCTCTGTGCCCAGGTCTCTTCATGTTATATGGGACTAATAAGGGCACATGGTTAATGGTTTACTGGCACACTGAGGAGCTGTGTCATACATAGGGTTGAGTAAATACAGATGCATTGTACCTGGCAAGCTTCTAAAATCTCATTAGTTCTAATACTTGGGTATTATGTCAAAATTTTTAGGCATGTATAGACAAGTAATTATCTTATCTATAAATAATTTCCTAGTTCACTTACTTAGCTACTAACCAGTTTGATCCTCTGCTTCCATAATGTTGCAATGTTATTAAATAGTATCAGTAATACTGAGGATTTTTTCTTATGCTATTTTACAAAGATAAGACAAGTTCAAATATTAATATATTAATGTATAGACATTTCTAGATGAAGGTTCCTGGTGTGTGGGATTTGTGTTATTTTTACATTAAGCATCTGTAAGTAGGCGGTGAACTTGATAAGCTGTCTGAAGGCCACAAATTACTCTCATGTAGTCTGTTTCTGTAGATTTACATTAATAGATTTTTCTAATGACAGACCTCATGAATTCCTAGAGAGATGCTCTCTGCCTACCCTTACCACTGCCGGAACTGGTTAACTGATAAATCATTTATAATTTCTCACCATTTGATCACCTAAATTTATTCATTTCTCTCATGTTCTCCTTATTGGACATGGACTCAAGATTGTGTGGATATCTGTAAAATCATCATAAGAATCTAGGTGCAGGAGGACCCCATGACTCTAATTTCAGCACTTGGGAGGTTGAGGTTTGGGGGCTACAGCAAGTAAGGCCAGCTTGGAGTACATAGCAAGTTCCAGGCCAGTCACAGGCTGTAGAGTAAGACCCTGTCTCAAATGCCCTATTCAAATAAGACAGGATAGTTCATGTGTTTTCCAGAAAATACTATTCTTTGATTCGTTCCATAAGCCATCTGGTGATGTGGTGTTTAGCAAGGGAAAACTTTGAAGGTATTATAATTGCAATTTTTTTTATCACATCGCTGAGATTGATATTTTCTTATTAATGGGATTTGCCAAACTCATTTCTCACTCTCCACTAGCTTCACCTAATCTAGTGTTTAGCTCTGCAAGCATGGACTAGCCTGTGCTACTCAATTTTCTTTTGCTTGGTTAATTTATGCCTTCTGTGTTCTCCCTGGTCTTATGAGTAGCACATATGCTTTAGAATCATAAAAAGCAAAAACTGTGGGTAATTTACTTTGAGGAGTTTTGTTTGTAGGTTTTGTTGGCTTCAATGAGGCACTTTGCGGCTCATTTCTAACTGTGGTGGTCTGAGCTTAGCTCACAAGCTTCCGAACATCCATCGCTCACTGATTAACTGACAAGCCAGTAGTTCATTAAACATACAGTAATGTTGCTGACAAAGTATAATTTTAAGTTTTTATTAAAAACTCATTGTTGAGTTCTATGTTTCATAAATTCTCAGTTGATTATTTTAACTAAAAGATTATTTAACATTCTTTATCATGTTTTTACATTTGTGGGCTTCTAAACTATTAATTATTATTAATATATTTACAACTGCATTATGCTAATGTATAGGTACTTTGGTTTTTATTGAGGGACCTATTAATTTTTCATCACAAACTATTTATCTTTTTAAAAATAAGTACTTTAGTTTTGCATGTGCATGCATATGCATACAGGGGTCCTGAGAGGTGAGAGAATATTCCGTCTCTGGAGCTGGAGTTGTAGCAGGATGTGAGCCACCTTGTGTGGGTGCTAAGAACCAAACTTGTATCCTTTACAAGAGCAACAAACATTCTTAATCCCTAAGCTATCCCTCCAGCTCCAAATCTGTCTTTTAAGCTATCATGAATGGAATAGGGAACGCCAGAGGGAATGAAGTTCTTCCCCTGAAAGTGTGGGGACCTGTATTCAAATTTCCACAACCCTTTTAAGGGTAGGTGCAGTGGCTGTGTCTGTAAGTCAGTGTTCCTGTGGCAAGAGAGGGGCTGGAGGTGGGAGCGTCCCTGAAAGTTCTGGATCAGCTAACCCAAGTATGTACTGTAGCATACAACAAAGAGACCCTGTTACAAATGAGATAGAAGGCAAGGACCTCCTCCAGAGGCTGTCCTCTGGCTTTCCACAGCATGCCTCGACACATGTGCTTCCACACTCACACACAGAAGTGCTGACATGCACACATAGGAAGCGTGTGCCAAGACAGACACTATAATTAGAAATTTCAAATCCCCAAGATGTTTCCTAATCTGCTCCTCAGCTTCATCAGGTTCCAGGAAGCAAATACTGAACATTTCAATTGAATTACTGACTTACATTTTTTCTACACCATTCCAATAGTCGTTTGGTTTCTCTTGAGTTGAGTAGTTGGGTATCTTCACATATCTTAAGACCACTGCTTCTTGATTCATTCTTTCAATTTTTACATCTGTCTCTAATGATTTCTAAGTCATATGATCTTGACCATGATCATGGTTATTGCCCAGTCCCTGTTTATGTTCTGTGACATAATGTCTTCCCTCTCTTTACATGTATGTGCTTATTCTGTGTGCCTGTGCATGCGTGAGTACAGGACACCAGTTGGTGCACGTGTGCGTGGAGGCCGAAGTCAGCTTGGAGTTTCTTTCTCAGTCTTTCTCTACCTTATTTTTGAGACAGGCTTTCTAACTAGATCCAGAACTTTCTATCTTTTCCCAGAGTAACTGGGAGGTGACATCTGTGTGTCTAGGCCTCCCAGGCTGCAGTTACACACACATGTTTTACCCATTGAACCATTTTCCTAGCCCCAAATAATTAACTGTTGTTTTCAGTTAATGTACCTGTTGTGGTGTGCTAGAGTTCTCTTCAATAGTGGGTATGTTCAGAACTTCTTCTTCCAGCAGGGGCATTCCTGCGTCTGTTAGTCCACCTCCAGGTCTTCCTTTGAAGGCTTTCTGACCTGCTTGGCTAGCTTTCTTCTTGGTCATCACTTCTGGTTCTTTCTTAGGTGAGATGTGAGTTAAGAGAATTTGCTTGCTAGCTAAAGAGGAAAAATGTTCTGTTAGAATATTTGGTATTACTGAATAAATAAATAGGTTACATATACACATATAGATTATAGCATACTTAAAAGAACATGATTATTTTAAGACGATAAAAAATGCAACATTAGATTATTTGAATTTTTCTGGTCTTAGAGAAATGTATTAAGAAATTTCATGTGGGGCTGGAGAACGGACTCATCAGTTAGGAACACATGCTGCTCCAGAAGAGGTGCCTCCACATGGGGCCTTAAAAAAACCAGTGGTCCCAGCTCCAAAAGATCCAGCTCCTCCTGTCCTCTGTGGGGTCAAGCATCCACATGATGTCCATTCAGACATGTAGGCAAACACCCTACACATACATATCAATAAATCTTAAAAAATAAGATGATGCCCAGGCAAACACCCATATACATACACATCAATAAATCTTAAAAAAATAAAAGCAGGCTTATGTATAAGAAATACTTTTTCCTCAAAGAATAGTCTTTAGAGGAGAGTCCTAACCAATCTATTGTTTTTTTGGAGCCTATGTAGGCATAGAATTACAATAGCGTCACTGGGGTTGGCCCCAGTGTTTGTCAAGTATCAAGTTTTAGTTTTTTTTTATGTTAACCCTTTTAAATGCCACAGCAACACAAGCGGCTGTCTCTGAATGGAGGCCAAACTGCAGACAGGTACTCACACTGGGAGCTCAACGCTTTTTCATTTCCAAGGAAGTAGAAGGCCGGGATGATGGCTTGCCCTTTTCCCACAGTGCTCACGATGACCTCCTCACTTTCCAGCACCTGCAGCTTGATGAAGGCGTCGGGCTTGGATGTGCGGACCTGTATCGTAATAGACTGTGCCACTGTCACTTTAATGGAGTACCTGTTGTGACAAAGGTTCATCTCTAATTTGTTAATAATCTATACTTTGACTAACTGAACAGAATTCATAATAATATGACAACAGCTTTTGTCTTAGAAATTACATTGATTTTTTTTCAAATTCATGTATTATAAACATATTTTTGACACAAATTTGATATCAGTTCTCTTAAAACTCTTAAAAGCATTCTGTTACTGTTAAGGTAAAGCCTCAATTTCCTGTGTTTACAATTTGAAAACTATTATTACTATTTTTAGAGAACACGTTTACCCATCTATCATATACTTGTACCTGAACAGGATTTTCTTGTCGTTAGGAATGTAGTAGTCTCTGATTTCCTTTATGCTGAAAGTATTGCAGGGAGAGTCGCGGGAGAGAAACGGGAGCGGGTTGTAGGAGCCAATGAGCCTCAGTTTCCACCGTGCGCCTGATACGAATGTGTCGCCAGTATATGCTTCAGCCACGAAAGTGTATCCCTTCTAAAAGAGAGGGCAGCCACACGCCGTAGTTTCATATTTCCATTAGTCTCTCAAATATATGAGCCACACACTGAAATCAATGTTATTATATTGGGATATCTACACAGAGCCCAGAATCTCATAAGGATTATCAAGCCATTAACATTCTATTTAACATTCTTCTTAGAAATATTCATTTTAGGGCTGAGGGTGTATCCAAGTGACAGGATGCTTGCTTAGCTTGTATGAGTTCCTGGATTAGATCCCCCCGGCCCCCGTGCTCTAAACAAACAAACTCTGAGAAATCTCACAGGTCAGTGTTCTAAATTACACTGTTTAGTCTTTCGGGAATTATGACAGGAGTAGAGGAAAGAGCTGTTTGAACTGAAGAAGCATAGACATCCACAAGCCTAGGTGAAATGAGGTCCTTCTCAGGCTTCAAAGCATACCTTGCGAAAATGCAAAGGAACAAAACAGACTCTTAACAAGCCAACATGAGTTTATAAGGAGAGGAACTGCATTAGGTGATATAGTTACACCGGTACTATACACAATTAAATACTGACAAAGCTGTTAAAGTCCACATGTGAGGGTTGACTCTGTGTGAGGTCTCATCAAGACCAGCAGGTATTCAAGTTGGGTAGCACCTAGGGATACATTTTATGTATCTTTGCACTAGTTTTAGACATCCTCCATGTGGGTGAAGATGTTCTCCTGTCTCTGGAAAGCATCCCTGGGATATCACATCAGGATGGTTCATCAGTGCCAGAACAAATGACTTAGTGGTTAAGAGATTGACAGACAGCAATGTTACACAGGAAAATGACAAGGCCTTCAACTTACAGTAGTGTATTCCAAGATGTGTTTTCTGAAATATTGATCCGATTTATTTTGTAAAAAAGGGTTTTTCCTCTAGAGATATTCAATATATATTAGCTTATGGGAAATCTTGAAAAAAACTAATTTACCCTGTATTTTTTCTTTACTTCAGAACACCATATTTCTTTAATAGAAAAAAAAACACTACTAAAAGACACAAACTTTATAGTGATATAATGGAAACTGATGATTTCCAGTAAGCTACTTACACGCCATTATACTCTTCAGGTGCCAGAGTATTAAAACAGTCACAGACTACAGAACAAAGACTGAAGAAATAATTTTCTTTTCATCAGCTCTGTTCTGAGATAACATTCAGTTCTGAGTGCAAAATTTTACCTCAACCCCCACTCCACACACATATGCAGGCACACACCAACCCCCAAACCTGCAGATAAAGTTAGATCCTTGTTCTGTTCAATTAAATAAATATTCTTTAAATGTCTTTACTTAAATCAAGAGGCAATGACTAATAGCTGGGCAGTGGTGGTGCATGCCTGTAATCCCAGCACTTGGGAGGCAGAGGCAGGCAGATTTCTGAGTTCAAGCCCAGCCTGGTCTACAGAGTTCAATTTCAGGAGAGCCGGGGCTATATAGAGAAACCCAGTCTTGAAAACAAACAAAAAAAGAGCCAATGACTACTATTAGTATAACCTATTTCATGAAGGAAAGATTATTTCCAGATTTTGATGGGATATATGACTTTACTAGACTTGTCCTTTACACCAAATGGTTCTCAACCTGTGGGACTCCGTCCCTGTGGGAGCCCAATGACCCTTTCACACAGGTCACCTACGACCATTAGAGAACAGTTAGTCACACCACCATCCATAGCAGTTGCAAAGGTATAGCTATGAAGCAGTAACAAGCCATTTGATGGTGGGAGGGGGGGTTACCACAACATACAGAACTGCATGGAAAGGTCATAGCATTAGGACACACGAGAACCACTGCTTTAGAGAAAACCATTTTCTTGTTTTGAGCTTTCTTGTATTTTAATATTTGTGATCTCTTAAATTTCTTTCCTTTTTAGCAGCCATCTAAGACAGATTTGATAAATGACAAGAATTGTCTATGTATAAAAGCATGTTTACTATGGAAGGACCTGCAAATCTTTTCTAACATTGGATTTAAACACAAAGCATGATGCTGTGGAAGCCACATCCTTAGGGAAAGGCGATGTCACAGTCCTGGAAATTTTGATGAAATGTCATTTATTATTATATAGAGCAGGAGAACATGCTGTGGGTTAAATGGAGTTCATAAGGGCACGGCTGATGTGTATGAAATGGTAAATCCTACCAAAATAAAGAAAATATGAATGCCATTTTACAAAGAAGTATAATGACTATAAATTAAAATGGAATGGTTAAATATAGATAAGAAAACTGATTCATTGGTTTTAAAAAATGAAGTTTTAATGGCCAACTCCCTTGAAAGCACATCCAGCATCAGTAAACTGCACCCCATAACCTCTGTTCCATTTCCTGCACCACAACTCTGCCTGCCTTCCTGGACATCTGATGGCACCAGGAACAATAGGTAAGAACTTGCTCCAAACCCTGCTAGCCAACTCCCCTGGAAAAACACCCCAAAAGAGTTGTACCCCATATCTTATACTCTATTTTCTGCTCTACCACCCTGCCTGTTCCTGGAGGACACTCAGGCACTAGGGACCCCAGGCCTTGCTGATAATAGGGATACCAGACACAACAATATCAGACACAATCTGAGAGTACACACAGGCCACATAAACCCCAGTGGATTTACCCTACTGGACCCAAAGGCTTGCTGTTTACCAGAACCCCTGGACATTCATGTCAGCAGACAGGAAACAGGAACAAAGAGGGAAAAACACCTATCTAACAAAGAAAAACTCAGAAGTCAGCACCCAAACCTATAATAACTACAAAATCCAGAGATCCAGAAGCTAGAGGCAGAGACCAACCAATAATAGCCAGGGTACTATGGCATCGCCAGAGCCCAGCCACCCTGCTTAATCACGCCCTGGATGTTCTGACACAGCTAAAGCAAAGGAAAATGATCTTAAATCTGATTATATGAAGATGATAGAGGCCTTTAAAGAGGAAAGAAATAATCCCCTTAAAGAAGTGCAGGAAAATACCGTCAAACAGGTGAAGGAAATGAATAAAATTAAGACCTAAAAATGAAATAGAAGCAATAAAAAAACACAAACTTAGGAAATCCTGGGGATGGAAAACCTAGATAAGAAAACAGAAACTACAAAGGCAGGCATCACCAACAGAATATAAGAAATGTAAGATAGAATCTCAGGTGTAATAGATATGATAGAAGAAATCAACACATCAGTCAAAGAAAATGTTAAACCTAAAATGTTCCTAATACAAAACATCCAGGAAATCTGGGACACTATGAAAAGACCAAGCCTAAATATAATAGGAATAGACATTGAGGAAATTCAAAGAATCATTAGCTATTACTTCAAAAACCCGAACTCCTCAAAACTAGGAAAATCTTAAAAACAATGCATTATTTTCTTTTTCTTTTTGGGGTTTTATTTTTGGATTTGGTTTTTTCCAGACACAGTTTCTCTGTATAGCCCTGGCTGTCCTGGAACTAACTCGGTACACCAGGCTGGCCTCGAACTCAGAAATCCGCCTGCCTCTGCTTCCCAGAGTGCTGGGATTACGGGCTTCTGCCACCACCGCCCGGCTCGTTATTTTCTTGATAGGTACCACTTACCAAAGTTAAATATAGATCAGGTAAATAATTTAAATAGACCAATAAACGCTAGAGAAATACAAGTAGTCATTAAAAGTCTCCAAGCAAAAAAAGAGCCCAGGGTCAGACGATTTTAGCACAGACTTTCAAAGAAGAGTTGGTAACAGTACTTCTCAAACTATTTCACAAAATAGAAACAGAAGGAACACTGCCAAACACATTCTATGAGATCACTGCAACCTTGACTCCTAAACCACACAAAGACTTAACAAAGAGAATTTCAGCCCAATCTCCCTTATGAACATTGATGTAAAACTACTTAGTAAAATACTTGCAAACCAAATCAAAGAACACATCAAAGATATCACCCATTAAGTCAAGTAGATTCCATCCCAGGGATGCAAGGAGGGTTCAATACACAAAAATTTACAATCATAATCCATTACATAAACAAACTGAAAGAAAGAAACCACATAACCATCTCATTAGATGCTGAAAAAGCCTTTGGCAAAATCTAACACCTCTTCATGCTAAAAGTCTTGCAGAGCTCAGAGATACAAAGCCCATACCTAAACATAATAAATGCAATACAAAGTAAACCAATATCCAACATCAAATTAAATAGAAACATACTTAAAGAAATTCTACGAAAATCAGGGACAGGATAAGGCTGCCTACTCTCTTCATTTCATGAGTATAGCACTAAACGTTTCAGCTAAAGGAATAAGACAACTAAATGTGATCAATGGGATACAAAAGGGAAAGGAAAAAGGAAAAGTATTGATATTCTCAGATAATAAGATAGTACACATAAGTGACCTCAAAAACTCCACCAGAGAGCTCCTACTACTGATAAACACCTTCAGCAACGTACCTGGATACAAAAGTAATGGGAAAGAATCAGTTGCCCTCCATTAGAGAAATGATGAATGATGTGAGAAAGAAATTAAGGAAATACAGTACACTTCACAGTAGCCACAAATAATATAAAATACTTTGGTGTAAGTATAAGCAAGCAAAGGAAAGACCTGAATGACAGAAACCTCAAGTCTTTAAAGAAAGAAATCAAGAAAGGTTTCAGATGACGGAAAGATCTCCCACGTTTATGGATAAGTAGAATTAACATAGTAAAATTAGTCATTTTACCAAAAGCAATCTACAGATTCAATGCAATTCCCATCAAAATCCCAGCACAATTCTTACAGTCAAGAACAATACTCAATATGGAAAAACAAAAAATCCAGGATAGCTAAAACTATCTGTACAATATAAAAGCTTCTGGAAGTATCACCATCCCTGTTTTCAAGCTCAACTACAGAGCAATAGTAATAAAAACCTCATTGAACTGGCATAAAAGCAAATATATTAGTTAATGGAATTGAATTGAAGGTCCGGAAGCAATCCGTGCACCCACAGACACTTCAGTTGGATTATGTTGTTTTACCAAAATTTTAGCTGGATATGTTACCATATGTCTTTATTATCAGCACTCAAGAGGCCATGGCAGGTATATCTCTGTGAATGTGAGAACAGCCTGATCTACATGGACAGCCGAACAGGACAACCTACATGCTATATAGCAGGGCCTTGTCGTAAAGTTAAATAACCAAACCAAACCAAACCAAACCAAAAAACAAACACACACACACACCAAAAAAAAAAAAAAAAAAAAAAAACCAAAGAAATAAAAACTTTATTTTCCTTATTTAAAACGCTTTCTAAAATCTCTAAAATGGTTCAAAGGAGCTGTTCAGGTTCTTAGTGAATTACTACATTTTATATCTAGTCTTTATCCTTGTGAAGTCAGCATTCATTAGCCATTCGTAAGAAAGGTATGTCTAATTTACATCAAATGATGCCGGAGATGAAAGGCTGAAATGAACCTCAAAACAAACAAAAAGCAAGCAAACAAACAACAAAATCATCCAGAGAAAATAGAAACAATTTCAAAAGAATGGAGCTACAGAGTGGGAACTAGGAGCAGAAACGTAGCCTTTCAGTATATACCCACTGTTTGTCATGGTTCCCTGATGTGGAATGTGATTGACAGAATGAAGGGATTGAGATACATACGGCAGCGTCTGATGGAAGGCCAGGGTCTCACCGCTCAGCGGCAGCCCGCCGTGCTTCTTGGCCTGAGGAAGTCATGCTACCTTTGAAGACTACAGGTAGGGGCTGTGTGTATGCTATCGGTCCCCCAAAATTCTTAAGAGAACAAGGCTCCCTGTGAGATAGAGACACCCCTTTGACCTGTTATAGGACCAATAGAACTCCTGGGATCCATTTCCGTGTTCAAAGTTAATGTGGCGTTGGTTTCCATCCTGGCCATGTGAATGTGTTTTTCCGAGATGTAAAGTGTGCTGAGAGCTTGCTCCCTCCCATCGCGCAGGGATGGAGCAGGGCACCCCTCCTCCCAGCAGAGATGCCAAGCATGCTGCGGGATGCTGGATGCTGGTTTATCACCGGGACTATGTTCTGCACCTACCTTGTTCTTGCTGTAATGGTAAGGCACCACTTTCTGAAACACCTTTGGCACCTGCTCCAAAGTGTCATTGTTAATGACATGCAGTATACAGATCGGGAGTGTAGTGTATACTTTGGGGAGTAAGATCATATCTTGAGGAACCAAAAATGTTTCTCTGTAATTACAAAAGCACAAACCTTTCTTAATGGTGATTCTCAAAACATGAAATAGAATTTAATCGCCCCCCCAATCTTTGCAAAAACTTCAAATTGCAAGTACCTAAAAGCCTTATACATCTTTTCCATTCCAAGTTACTATACTGTGTCATTTTCTTGTATGAATGCAATTCCCTTAAGAGTTCCCATTCTATGTCACTTGTGACTTGTACTTAAAATGCTATTGCTTGGATAAATGTTACCTGTCTGGGCTGAAAACAGACTGACTTATCATCTTAACATATTCACTGAAAATCTACAAATTGTTTACACCTTTCATGTTTTGATGTAAAGAATATTGATACAAATTATCTGACATCATTTCATATATACATATGCAATATATATACAAATATATGCAAATATATACATATATATGGAAAAACTTATGTATCATGTATGGAAAAGTTTTAAGCAAATACGAGAGAGTCTAGAGGCTGACATTTTCACTGCTAACCATACTTTTACTCCTGAAGGTACAGATCTGAACACCCTATGCCATCTGATGACGTCACATTCATAACTTGCCTGAACACTATAAACCACGAGTTCGGGGGCTGGTCCACATAGTTCACGCTATGGTCGGCAAAGGCCACCTTGGTCTCTTCATCTTGATAGCATGGGTAGGATTCCATAGACTTACACTTGCTCTTAAACATTAGTCTAGGAATGTAAAAATAATTTGAGTTATCAATGACAGAGCCCTTTTAAAAATAAAGTCCATTTACAGACGAGACCTAGTCCTGAAATAGCCTGCCAAAGTTTGCCAGGTTAAGGTCAAAGAGGCACGGTGCGATTCGCAGCATCTAGTGTCAATAAGGAGGGAGAAGCACACTTCAGCTTAGGCGGGAATGGTATCATTCAAAGGCACATAATGAAGGAGAATGCATTCCTAAGCAAGAGGGTAGTCCATGCTCATAGAGGGGCGTGAGGCTTGATGTTTAAGCACCAAGCTGGGCGAAGCAGTTGCAAGACTGTTAGGGCCATTGAAGGATCCAGACAGACAGGAGAGACTGGGACGGAGCTTGGAAACTTTAGATATGGAAACCCAAGGACACAGACAAGAGTACAATAATAGAATTTTTGTAATCTGTGTTTCTGGCTCATGCAGCTGACTAAACAAATCACTAGCTCCGCCGGGCTCCCTGCAGCGAACCTGGTGACTTCTGTGCACTCTGTAGTCCACAGCAGGGGCAATCTAGATCTAGCCTCAAAAGCACCAGGAATCCTGGCTCTTTTTCAGACTCCCTCAGGAGCTATCTGGGCTAGAGGCCGTCATAGCCGTACCTGGAGATGTAGACGGAGTCTTTAGCTACAGGTAGTCTAGTGGTGTCCTTACCTTAAGAGAGACAATGCATACTGCTCCAAATTCATCTCTAATATTGTCCAAATTTTGTGAAGTGTATCTGCAACACTGATATTTTCCTTTGTTTCTAAACAAAAACAACAGTGATAATAACACTAATAGTAATAACAGCATTATATCATAAGATATCTGAACAATGATCTTGTGCAATTTTCATTTTGCAAATTAAGAACTTGAAATCTACTGTAGGAGGCATGTAGACCCTTGTGCTCACAGATAAGTGCTAGGGAAAGCAGGAATGTTAAACACGCACAGGGTACTCTCATCAAAGAAAAAGATGTATGACCTGCTTTCCAGCCAGAAGGTTGTGAATGGATGTTATTAACAGTCTTGTGACTTCTGTGCTCTCTGTATGGCCAGACTACATCAGCTTCTTCAGGTCCCATCATGGGCTTGGCTATAAACCTGTCTTTTCAGTTAATCTATTAGAACAGACCTTTATGGAAAATATCACTTTATTTTGCAAGAGTTTTTGATGTAGTCATGTCTGAAGTTTTGCTGCACAGCCAGGACTGAGTTAATTATCACTAGAAAACTGTGCTTTGCTTAAACATGCCTACAATAAACTCAGTAGGTCAGACTATGGAAGTTTGAACTAACACAGGCTACTGAGTTGTTTGAACAGGGCTTCTTGCCTCCCATTGATCAACACTCCACTGCCCGTGGAGTTTGCAAAGACCCCCACAGTCCCCAAGTAAGATGGCTCTAGGCTCCAAATTGTGAGAGCAGTAAAAGCATCCTTAAAGCATAGAGCTATCGATGTCTAGACTGAGAACACTGCTCATGGTATTCTA